>CM031713.1:454665-1054665 GCA_018466805.1 Hippocampus abdominalis | reverse complement strand
GTCCTGGCCTGTGGCTTAACCTCAAATCAGCCCCCACACCCCCTCTCGTGTCCGCATCATAATAGACTTTAGTACATCAGAGGTTGAAAGGTCAGGCGGCAAGGCCGAGAAGAGAGCCCGGCTACGGTTCCTCCGCTTCTAAAACCACACACCCAGGAATGGGCCGTAAATCTGTTGCCTTGCTTCTTTTATTATGGAGTGAATTTCAGTGTTGGAAGTGCTTGCTCACCATACATGCACGAGTTGTGTTATATTTTGAGGAATATTTCAAAGCTGGAAATAAAAACAAACACCTGACCCTTTGTTTTCTTTGGAAGTAACTCGGACAAAGTGAGCCTCGAGATTTGTTTTATTTGTATTTTTTTTTCGCCCAAGACCACCCACTTGGTGAGCTGCTGATTTACTTTGGCATCATTGCCTTCACTCGCCGCTAATTGCACACTTGTATTGTCGGGCTTAAAAAGTGGATCGCTGTCTTTTTTTTTTCTTTTTTAAATGCTTTTTACATTTTTCAATGCAAACAAATTGCGTTTGCATGAGGATTTGTGGTAATTGCTATAAAAACACATTTTCTGTTTTTTTAACCCTTTCATGCACCCTCTAACCTGATAACATGATAAACTGTCCACTCTAGTAACCACTGTCCCTCATAGGGTTAAGTAGAAATTTGAACTGAGTAGGATTTCAATACGCTTCATTACAGTGAAGTAGTTTGATTCAGTTAAGCAATTATGAGGCTAATTTTCAAAACAAAACAAAACAAAACAAAACAAAACAAATCTGAAATCTCTTTCAAAGAGGTCCAATTCCCAAAAATAATTTAGTTAAAAGGACACACGCCCCTTATTAACTTGTTTTTCAAGCTTTTTTTTTTTTTTTTTTTAAATAGAAATGTTGGTGCACATTGGAGTAATGTTCAACAAATCTGCCTCTCAGTTGCAAGTTTCCCGTTTGAATCTCGGTCGCACACTGAATGCATTCAATTCAAGCTGCACGTAAACACACTCATCCACATATCAACGGTATTTTCAAGCATTTTCCGAGTAGAAAATCAATAAGAGGGCGACACAGTGGTAGGCAGTATGCAAGGCTGGCTCGCGGTCGAGGGGTCCTGGGTTTGAATCTCCGCTCGGGGTCACGGCATCTGTAGTAGAAGATGAGAAAAATGTCAGCATGAGGGCAGCACGGTGGCATCGCGGTTTGCCTCACCGCAGAGAGGTTCTGGGTTTGAAGCTTAGTTCTGTCCCTCCAGGGTGGGGTTTGAATGTTCCCGGCCTCCCGGAAGCTCTAAATTGGCCTCCAAGTTTGAATGGTTGTTTGTCTATCTGTGCCCCCTGCGATTGCCTGCCAACCAGTCCGGGGGTGACCTGAGCTCACCGGCAACCAAAACAAAGAGAAATGCTATATATAATAAATGGAAACACGCTACACGTTCATAATCTCGCCACACGGTTGAATTCCAAAAATCAGCAGAATCTTGATCTGCTCGTATTTATTTCCCGGGCACAAGCTGGTGCGGCAAAGAGTGTTATCAAGTCGACTCTTTCCATCTGCTGTTTTTTTTTTTTTTTTTGCTGCCTGCTTCCCTAATGGCGCAAAGCCTGAACAGATTGAATGAAAAGTCGTCGCACCAAGTTGTCTATAAGCTTCTGTCCGATGTCGAGGACAAGGAGGCTGTTTATAAAATTTCCCAAAAGTGCCCTCATTTCCTGTTTTTCCATGAGACTGAATTAAATAAACACAGGCAGAAAAAAAAAAATCAATGGCACGTATGGACATTCATTATCTGTCCCAAAGCACAACTGAGAGGTCAGATAACTTTATTGAAGCTCATTGATTTTTCCGGCAGATTATGAACATCTGAGGACGAGTGTGTGTGTGTATGTGTGAAACATTTGGGCAAAGCGTTAAAGTGACTGAGGACCCCCCTGGGGGTCTGCAAAATAGTTTGCAATGAATTATTGTCATATCTTTTTTTTTTTACGGAAACACAAGCCCCCCCCCCCACAACATAATCATGTTTTTTTTTAATCATTTAAAAATAAAAAGTGTAATATTGAGAGGTTTTTGGAACTTCAAACGGCTTTTATCTTGACATAATCAATCTTTATTCTTGTAATATTGCACACAGAAAAAAAGCAAAGTAGACCACACACAAAAAAAATACCCCCCGCAAAAAAAAAAAAAGGTAAATTCCTGTGATTCTCCACGCAACACGGTGTGACAAATAACTTATCCCATCACCTCCATCTGTCTGCCAGACTCCAAGGAAGACGTGGAGCGAGAGGACCTCAGTGGGACAGGAAGTTCCCCTCGCTGTGAGGACACGCACGTTTGCCACCGGTGTTGCGCGCAATTCTTCGATTGGAACGAGCTGAGTGAGCATCGGAAATCCTGTGTCGAGAATCATCCGGTGTTGATTGTGAAGGACGGCAAAGGCGATGGTGCGTCAGAGTCCCCGACGGAACCCTCGCCGGTCCCCAGCGTGGAGTCGAGCGACTCGTCGGCGGGAGAGTCGGCGTTTACCGACTGTGACAGCCTGGATGAGGCTATGGACGTCGAACTCGGGCCGCAGGACAAATACGCCTCGAGCCCTTCTCCGGCAGATTCCGCCGAGTCTCAGCAACCGCTCCCCAACACTAACGTGACCCTGGGAATTCTGCACAGCACCAGGGTGGCCGTCGCTCAGTTCTCCCAAGGGGTAGGCGGCGGCGCTTGCGGGCGTGTGGCCTCAGCCGCCATCCCGCTCATCCTGGAGCACTTGCTGGCTTTGCAGCAGCAACAGGTCCACCAGCTGCACCTGATCGAGCAGATCTGTAGCCAGGTGGCCACTATGAACGAGCAGCCGAGCAAGGAGGCCTTGAACCCAGTGTCCAGACCCTTGTGCCTGGCGGCGAACCCCTACGGGGTCCCGTCGGTGTCAGGAAATACACCACCCAACATCAATGGCCAAGCTCTTGCTTCGCTTTCAACCGTGCCTGAGATGTCCCAAAACCTCCCATCGGAAACCGTATGCAGCCAGCCGGTCTTCACAGACGTTGTGTGTACTTTAGCTTCTTCCTCAGAAAACTCCGCTTCATCCCTCTCCAGTTGTAGCCGTGTCTCTGCATTAATGCCTTCTTACGCCGGCTCTCATCCAAGCAGCAGCTCTCAGACCCTGAGCTCTCCAAATCCTCTCTCCCTGGGACAGGGCAGTGTGTCCTACTTACCCAACACCCCTTCCAAAAGTGTCATCTACCCCAATCCTTTAGCCAGCATTGCCGCCACGGCCAATGCGCTCGACCCACTGGCGGCCATGTTAAAGCACCGGAAGGGGAAGCCGTCCAGCGCGTCGTCGTTTGAAACAAAGCCCGGCCTCGAGGAGCCCTTCTTCAAGCATAAATGCCGCTTCTGCGCCAAAGTGTTTGGCAGCGACAGCGCCCTGCAGATCCACCTGCGCTCCCACACTGGAGAGCGACCCTTCAAATGCAACATCTGCGGCAATCGCTTCTCCACTAAAGGCAACTTGAAAGTGCACTTCCAGAGGCACAAAGACAAGTATCCCGAAGTTCAGATGAACCCGTACCCCGTTCCAGAGTATCTGGACAATGTGCCAACAAGCTCTGGGATTCCATTCGGAATGATCGTGCCACCAGAAAAATCCGTCCCTTCTTGGTTGGATAGCAAGCCTGTCTTAACAACCTTGTCAGCCTCCCTGGGTCTTCCAATCTCTTCCACTAGAACCAGCATCGAGGGCTCCAGTGAGCCTTCAAGTACAGCACCATCGGTTCAAACCACATACCAGCCAACTTTTGGCGAGTGCGTGTCACCAAGCCAGAGAGGCAGCAAGGCTCGATTGTCTCCGGTTTCAGACACTCGACAGACCAACCAGGATAACCCTAACCGTAACCCTAACCTTAACCAGGAAGAGGGATCCAGCGGTATAAAAACAGAAGAGGTACATCTGCCGCAAAGCTACACGCAGATCTGGAGAGGCATTCAAGTAACCCAGGAAACCAGCTACACATCTTTAGCTACCACGCCGGAACCTGTGGCATCACTGTCTCCGGTCTCCAGCTCCCACTCGCCGCTCCCGGCCAACCCAGAAGATTTTTCACCTGGCGGCCTCCTGGACTTGATGGAAACCTCGGAAACCTCAAAGCTGCAGCAGCTGGTGGAGAACATTGACAAAAAGATGACGGAAGCCAACCAGTGTGTCCTGTGTAAGCGCGTCCTCAGCTGCCCCAGCGCGCTGAAGATGCACTACCGGATACACACGGGCGAGAGGCCCTTCAAGTGTAAGGTGTGCGGTCGGGCTTTCACAACCAAGGGCAACTTGAAGACCCACGTGGTCGTTCACAGGGAGAACCCGCCGGTACAGGTGGAACACTCGTGCCCCATTTGCCAGAAGAGGTTCACTAACGCCGTGGTCCTCCAGCAGCACATCCGCATGCATATGGTTGGTCAGATCACGGACTCCCCTCCGCTGGATGGGGGTCCAAAGACGCAGGGTGAGAATGAGAAAAACTTGGACAGTCCCAGCAGCAATGACGTTGTCGATGATGTCTCCATGGAGGACGATGACGCAGAAGTACAGGAGGTAGAAAATGTGGTCAGTCCTTCTAAATCTTCACTAGAGAACCATCTGATGGACTCCATGGTAAACCTCAGCACCACTGGGGATACATTTCTCACAAATGGCTACGATGACCAGATCCAGATTGAATGCTCGCTAACAGAGAAAGGGATTCAGAATCTGGGAACCACCAGCCCCCCTGCGACGCCGCCTTTATCACCTGCACAAAGTGCTGAATTTTGGGAACATTTTGCAGCGTCTGTAAAGAAAGAACAAGCCAAATTGGGAACTCAAGGCGTCACCCAACTGTTGACCAGCGGGTCAACTCAATCAATAAAGTCAGAGGTCAACGGTTACGCAGAACCCTACCCGACGTTCGCCATCAACTTGTCAGCCACTTACCCGTCAGTCACCAGCTCGGGAATAGCCCCCCTGCTCGGACCGCCGCACCATCGCCGGATGCCGAAGCAGCACAACTGCAGCGCCTGCGGGAAGAACTTCTCCTCGGCCAGCGCGCTTCAGATCCACGAGCGCACGCACACCGGCGAGAAGCCATTCGTCTGCTCCGTCTGCGGTCGAGCTTTCACCACTAAGGGGAATCTGAAGGTAGGCCTAACACAGGGGTGTCAAACTTCACTGCGAGCCAGATCATAGTTAAGTTTCTCCTTAGGGGATCGGTTATAACAGTGAAAACCCTCCTAGGCCTGTTATGGTATGCCAAAAATCACAAATCACTGTGTACCTTGTCTTTATGTCCATTTGGTTGTTTCACATTCCGTCATTCCAAAAACAAAGGAACGAAATGCAAATCTGATATTTGTGTAAAATGGGGATGGAGTCAATTTAATATAAAACATCAACAGCGATGAATCGTTTCTTTTAGACATACTCCATCAGTCGTTTGTCGTATTTTTAGGACATGAATGATGCAAAGACAAAAGTAGACATTTATAAAATTAATTGAACACAATGCCCCGATAAATGTGAGCAATTTTTTTCTTCCGAACACAGATGATGATGCACCAATTTGTCAAACTACCACGGTAAAGTGGCAACTTCTGCCGAGAAGGACTTACTGCATGTCAGTTTTTTTTTTTCCTAAGTATCGGTTGCTCGTATCGGCAGCCTCCACAAGTACTCGATATCTGAATAAATAAGGCCGGTATTGGCCCTATACCAATACCTGGTCTTCGTACTCACTGGCCTAGGTACTCACTGCGTAAAAGTGAAACAGAACAGTTAAAATTGTGCTGAATTATGCTACAAAGCCACTAATAAGCACATTCATTATTGCTTATGGCTTCATTTGAAGAGCTCGTGAGAGGCTGTTTAAAGCCACTTTGTGCCTTAACATGTTAGGCAGCAGCAGTTACAATGGTTTGTTTGAAAATGTTGGTGTTTAAATAAACAATAGGTGAATGTCTTTTGTTGTATGTGATGCTCTTTTAATTTTTTTGAAAGGTTTATAATTTATGTAAGATATTTGCTAATTTCCATTAGCCTATCTATAACATTTTATATTGTTAGCATGTAATCTAACTGACTTTCTTTAGTTGAAATTAAATGGTTTGGCTAAAGATTTTGGTGGTGTTTAAATACACAAGGTTTTATACTTTTGTCAGTTTTACAGTAAACTTGGGAGTGACAAATGACAACATGAAGCGGACACGCTTTGACTCTTTCTTTCTTCAAAGAGAAGTTTTATGGCAGTCTCCCATTTCTTGACAGCGAGAGTGTAAGAACATGTGCTAAGGAGTACTTTAAAAAGTGTGTTTTCATAAGTTGTAAGTGTATTTGAAAGGTGTGGGAGGAATAAATCAAAACAATTCTCATTTCTCGCTATAGTGGATCTGGCCCACAGGCCTTGATTTTGACACTTGCTGCCTAATGAATGCTAACTTTGAAATTAGCATCTCTTGATCACTACCCTTTTCTGGTCTCTTTGTAGGTTCACATGGGCACGCACATGTGGAACAACACGCCAGCCAGGAGGGGCCGGCGTCTCTCGGTGGACAACCCCATGGCCCTGCTGGGCTCAAACACCGTCAAGTTTGACCTGGCCGCCCGAGCCATGCAGGTGGACACCGGTTTCTGGAGCCGCTACGCCAGCGCCATCACCAGCAGCCTGGCCCTGAAGAACAACGAGATCTCTGTGATTCAAAACCGAGGCGTGACGCCGTTACGCCCGATGACCGCTGGAATGGACAGAGTGAACGGCGCGGCGAGGCCGATTACGAGCCTGTCCAAGAATGGCGTGGAACTGGGGAACAACAGACATTTTGCTATGCTGAGTGATGACAGTAAAGAAATTGGAATCAATTGATGCAATGTATTATGGACATTAAAGTATTTGTAATACAGTACTGTGAATGATATGTACGAGAGCATACACATAAACATATTTTGAAAGTATTCCTTAGCACCTGTTCTCACTCTGTTGCTCACACAGTTCTCCAAATTAGACTAAAATGTGCATGCTTCAAGTCTTTAATTCTCACTCCCAGTTGAAGTTTACTGTAAACTGACACGACAAATTAATTATCCATCCATCCATTTTCTGATCCGCTTATCTTCACAAAGGTCGCGGGGGGTGCTGGCGACTATCCCAGCTGTCTTCGGGCAGTAGGGAGGGGACACCCTGAACCGGTTGCCAGCCAATCGAAGGGCACACAGAGACGAACAACCATCCACGCTCACACTCACGCATAGGGACAGTTCTAGCGTGTTCAATCAGCCTGCCATGCATGTTTTTGAATGTGCGAGGAAACCGGAGTACCCGGAGAAAACCCACGCAGGCCCGGGCGAACATGCAAACTCCACACAGGAGGCCGGAGCTGGAACTGAACCCGGTACCTCTGCACTGTGAGGTCCATGCGCTAACCACTGGACCATCGAAGTTAGAGATTGTTATTGATATGAAAATGTGCAACTAAACCATATACAGTGGTGCCTTTTATTAATTTAAACAATGATTCCCAGCCGTATGTTGCCTTCATAAACCTCAGAATCTCCTTGTTCCCTCAATGACTGTTGCTCCAAAATCTGACCAAATGAAATGTTATTTATTGAAAAAACATACATCTACTTCTCATCTAAACAAAATGTAACATGTGACCCACAATAGAAAAAAATCTCACGCTCGAAAAAAGAGTCAAGTTAGAATTACGTCGTACAAATCCGCACGCTTTCGCGAACGCGACGTAAATCCCGCCACCGGGGGGTAGTGACGTCACCGCGTGGACTTGGCCGGCCAAGATGTCTGATATGCGGAAGAGCTTTCGAAGAAGCCCTTACCACTACCACTCCGTCAGACAGTCAAGGTATTTTATATGGTATCTTTTTGCTGCCATTTCTGCGGTCGAGTGACGAAATGACCCGTTAAATATGTTCACGTTTGTGTTGTCGCGTCAGCCCGGCGTGCGTTTATGCGCGTGTTTACTATGGCGAGGCTCTTCGCTTGTACGGCTAGCCTAACCTAGCTTAGCCTAGCATCCTCTGTGTTGTCAACTTCCGTCCCATTTTGGATTGTTTTGGATGGCAGGTGACAGCCGGCAAGCGGCGAGTGAAATCCATCATTTATTCGCTTTGATATTTTCAGCGTTATTTTAGTCTGCCTTGGAAGTCACAGTTACCTCCGCTGCGCTAATCATGAGAGTTGTAGGTAATAACTTTCTGGGAACGGACTATAAAGGCTAATACTGTTACCAGTCTTTTTGACGAGAGCCGTCACAGCATCTGTGCAAAAAAAAGTTTCAATTTCCATACAAAAAGCCGAACAAGGGTGTGTTGGCTTCTTACATACACATTAACTACTTGTGAACGGGAGTCACGAGGATTTCGTTTTGAACAACTCAACGAGATCACAACGAAAAAGGGTTTTGATAGTGTCACTTTTTTTTTTCCGGTCCGACGAGCGACTGACAAAACCAGTCGCCTGACTGCGCAAATGTCAATACCGAGATGACAAAAATTGAGCTGTCAGTATACTTTAATAGGTGATCCACATTTGTAGACTCGACTATTCAGCTGCCAAAATAGGCGACCAACCCCCACCGATGTAAGCACCAAGTAGACAAAAATGGATCTAGAAGTGGATTTTAATAGGTGATACGCTATATTGTTGCGTACTCGTCAGCTGCCGACACATCAGAAGTTAACACGAATAAGACATCAATGGAACCATGATTGGATTATTAAATATGGTGATATATTACATTGCATAAATATTTTGCTGCCTAAACAAGCTGTCAGATATCAAAATAAACACAAAGAATACCATAATGTTATTGGATTATGATACATGATGTAGTAATCTGGTACAGAAAATTTAGACTCGACAAGTCGGCCACCTAGACAGGCTACCACATGCGAAGACTCCAAATGGAAGCATCATTGGATTGTCATCGTTCTCTTTTTTGTGTTTACTTCCTGTGTTACTTTTTATAAATTTTGAAGCCCGTTTAGGCTACTGTCGGCTTTATTACTTGGCTGTGTTCACTTGGTTGATCAATATTTAGATATATCAACATCCAGGTTGTTTTGGGTATGACCACTTTTCCAAAGTCTGGAAGAAGAACCACACTGTCATCTTGAGATAAAACATTGTAGTAATGGATTCATATTCATAATGCTTAGGCCCTCACACTCCATCTTAGGGTCTATTCCCTGATGAATATTAATAGTCGTCCGTCAGGTCGGAAGACGCATCATACGCATAACAGGTTTCTTAAGTACACTCCAAGTGTGTTTGCTTGAGCTGGAAAACAAACAAAGCCAATGATGACTCGCACTCCGATGTGAGATCCTTCAAGTGTGTTTCAAATGCTGGCAGATTCTCCATCAACGATGAGGCGTCCGGCCTGGATGAGATGCCCCTGATGATGTCCGACGAGGCCTTTGAGAACGACGAAAGCGACTACGAAACGCTGCCGCGGGCCCGAGTCAGTCACAGACGGCGAGGCCTCAGGTGGTTCCTCTTCGGCGGGTGGAGAGTCCTCTGCGGAAGGTTTGTCTTGTGTCCACCTTCCAAGTTGACTTTCAATTACCATTTCCGCTCGTTCTGATGTGACGTTTTATCATAGGGTGACTCCTTTTGTGACTTTGCTGCCCGCAGCCTGTCAGGAAGCTAACTCGTTGGGCCAAAATTATTTTGGCTTACAAATGAATCCATCAGGTGTTAAAGTCTCGTCAACTGTCCACTAGCCGGCCTTTTAACTCATTCACTCCCAAAGACGTTTTTAAACGTCTTTTCAGACTTGGTCCAGAATTGGCTGGTACTGAATGAGTTAAGCAGCCAACCCGTCGGACCTAAACTATTTGGCGATATATGAATACAGTTGAACACAATACATCTTTTATTTATATAGTGTTTTTACAACGGCTGCATGTAATACAGTCCCAGAATGCCTCATTTGCTTTCTTTGTGTGTGTTAGATGTGCTCAGTGTCTCTTTTGGAACTGACTAGTGAGCCCTTAATTATTTGCGATGCACCACATATTGATGAATGACATATGAAAATCCGAAAACCCCTCCATTGTCGTCACCTTCATGGTTATTTGAGATGTGTTTAGCAGCCTGTTTAGGCAGCCAACTAGCCGGGCATGAATCATTTCAATCTACATACAAATACAGTCAAACCTCGGTTTTCGTCCATAATCCGTTCCAGAAGGCTGTTCGAAAACCGAAACCACGCTCTTTTTAAAATAAAAATGTTTACTGAACACGTCTGCTCACAATGGACAGCAACACGAGGAAGCGTCACTTCCTCGTCTACCCGAGGAAGCGTCACTTCCTCGTGTAAGGAAGGCGAGAGGAGTCAAATGGTGCATTCAAGTGCGCTCGGTTTGTTTGAGAACCGAAATTTGTTCGTCATCCGAGGCATAAAAAACTTTTCGAAAACCGAATTGGTCGTGAACCGAGACGTTCGAAAACCGAGGTTTGACTGTAATATACATTGTGAATTCAAATCAAAATGTGCCTCTGTTGTCTTCTTTGCTTTTACTTTTGATGTGGTTGACAGCCTGTTCAGGCACCTAGCTAGTTAGGTCTGACTTACTTTTATTATTATTACACACAGATGAAAAGTATGTTTCACTGTCTGTTTAGGAACCCAACTAGTTGGGCATGTGCTCATTTGTGACACATGTAAATGCACTTTTTTTTTTAATTTAAATTTTTTATTTTTAATGGGATCCACATCCTGTTTATGCTTCTGCCCTTTATTTAGCTTCAAACACATTTTTTGTAGCTTTTTTTTCATTCTGTCAACGGTAAACTGGCATAAAAAAACAGATGCATGTACACGGGCGTGCCAATTTGGATTTCCAATGCACCGGTAGCTGTGCATGAAGCGCAAAGTCACCATTGAGGTCACCGTTTTTGCCGCCCGACACGCATTCGACAGCTTTTGATCCAAAGATAATTTCCACGCCGATACAACGAAGTTTCAAAGACCGCTCGGCGTTAGGTTGTCGCCAGCAGTGCGTCTCCAGCCGAATCGATCTCAGCCCTCCAATCCAGACTGTGCACCACCTCGCTAATGAACAAATTGGATTTTTCACAGCTGACCAGTTTGATGCTTTCCAGTAATTTTGTGTGTGCACTGCGCAGGATTATAAAAGGCAAATAATTCGCGAGCCGACTAAGCCGTCGCTGTTCAAATGGCGCCGTTATTTAAATAGCATTCATTTGCTCAAATAATCTGGCGTATGAATCGGGATGCCGAGCGCACTGAGGCGGCGCATCGCCTCCAACGCAAACACGGCCAAAAGTGGTCACAGCCAAAGTTGATGAGGTTTTTTTTTGTTGCTTAATAGGTGGAAAAGCCAAGTCAATCACCATGACGATGTACACTTTGGTGAGGTGACACTGTAGCTACTTTGTGTCAGGAGTTCGAAAACTTTTTGGGGACAGAATCCCTCTAGTCTCTGGTGAGAATTTAAAAAAAAAAAAAGTTGTAGTCAAAGCTGAACAAGGGAGGAAAGTTATATTTTACCAAGTGATTAAAAAAAAAAAGGTACATTAATCTCATAATTGTACAGCTTTTATTTTGGAGAAATCTACTTTTGTTCTCTTAAAAAAACTTTTCTCTCAATAAAATACACCTTTTATTTTCTGGAAAAAAAGTGTTATATTTCAGTCATTTCATCTTTTATTTATTATGACAAAATAGTTTACTGCAAATTATTTGGTGGAACCCCCCAAAAGCTATGGCTCCCAGTTTGAGAAGGCCCGTTTAATGTATCACGCGGTGACACACACTGTTTGTATTTCATGCTTTGGATAAGCCACAGTGTCATTATTAGCAGGTGGATGGATACTGATACAAAGTCAAACCTGAATTCTTGTTTGCCTCGCTGTAATAAATCAATCTAATCGGTGGGGGGAAACATCCTCGCATGTTAGCAACGGTTCGCTAATGGCAAACAAGGATGAAATGTGTCTGGAGATGCCACTGAGCAGAGCGTGTGTTTTTGTCTGGCCGGGCTTTGCGTAGCAAATTGAGCTGTGAGCGTTTTCTTTTCCGGCGGAGACGCTAAACTTTTCACCTCACCGTGCCAAATACCCCTCATGTGGAAAATGAAAAAGAGTTAATTTATTTGAGCGATGGCAAAAAAAAACAAACCCTAAAAGATAGGATCACTGACTATTTGTAAATAACTATGATGTGGCCTAACGCAGCTTCGCGCACAATTAGAGTTCAAAGCCCAACCTAAGATGTCTATTGATTCTACAAAGTTAAGATATGCAATAACTGAGGCATCCTGTGACAATCTTTCCACCAAATCATTTACATTTTTAAGGTGAGAATGCAAGGGCCGAATACACTTCAGCCGTTGTGTGTTCACCGTGCGTCACTGCGGATTAAAATTGTGCGTTGTGTCGACCCCCCCCCCCCCACCCCCACCCCAACAGCTGCTGCGATTACTTTGTCCGAATGTGTCGGCGGAAGAAGGAGCTGAAGGCTCGCACCGTCTGGCTCGGCCACCCGGAGAAGTGCGAGGAGAAGTTCCCGAAAAACTCCATCCGCAACCAGAAGTACAACTTCTTCACCTTTGTGCCTGGGGTAATGGCTTGACTTTTGGATTACACCTTTTTTTTTTTTTGGGAGATGGGGTTTCCCTGCATTGCTCAAAGGCACCATCTCAGCTGTTCCAATTACGTGTCTGGTCTGTTTTAATACAGTGAAACTCCTCTACAACAAAATCATGTTTGCAGCAAGAAATGTTTCACAACATGGGGTTTTTCACTGTAGCAATTTGATTTCAGATGTAAACACACACACACACACACACACACACACACACACACACACACACACACACACACAAACGTATGTGTACTCTTTTATTTTTATTCCAATAATGCATAAGTATGAGCACACACTTATTTGACACTTCATATAGTCAGTGTAGAAAGAAAAAAAGGGAAAGAAATTGCGAAATTTACAATTAGCATTCACTTTAACTTCCATCAATTTCTTGCATAATGTATTTTATTTTGCTTCCTCCCTCTTTCATTTTGATCACTTTTATCCTCTCTTCCAGCGTCAGAGCTCTTTTTGTCTTAGCTGCTTGACATCCAAAGGTCCGTTTTGTAGCCATTTTAGCAATGAAACGTTCTTGCTGCGTCTGAAACTAACAATGACAAATACTTCCTGGACTACTGTGCATATGTAAACCAGTGCGGTGGTTGCTCTTGCTGTTTCCGAACAAAGCAGTAGAGGTTGCTGTTGGATTAGACTTCGTTGTAGTGAATCTCGTCGCGAGGCAAGAGCAGAGAAAAAGATTTCGTATAACGCAACAGGGTTTTTTTTCGTTGTATGGGGGGCAGGAGAGTGGGAATGGTGTTAATGCTGAAGATTTTTTTCACACTAGGGGGTATTTTCGCCCATGTAGGTTTCGTTGTAGAGGAGTTTCACTGTATTGCTAGATATGAGTTAACTTTTCTCATAATGGCCTTTAGCAGAAAACAAAGTCATCCTTCTCCAGCTTCTGGTGCATATTATCCTGCTATTTGGTGACTCGTCATTGAGTTTTCCCACTGCGGGGCAGACGTACTTCTTAAAAAGCAAACGGCACCGCAATTAAGAAGGCTCATTCACTTCCCTAGCCGTATAATGTCACCTGTCTAGTGGAGATGTCCCTATTCTGAACAAATACGCCATTCGTCTCCCTGCGCTTTGAATTTTTAAACATGTGCAAATTGAGTTGAGCATGGGTTTCCCTTCGCCCCCGTAAAGGTCAGGGGGGTTCATTAAGCGCCTATTGATCGGGATTGGCTGCCACTCTCTCATTATTACAAGCATTATTCAAAGTGTGATCTTGGAGCCCATTAGCGAGAGCAGTCCTACGTGTGATGTCTCAACAAAGTCTTCCTTAAAACCCACAAATGCGAGCTGTTCTTGCATCCATCATGACGGTTGGCATCTTTGTCCTCAGGTTCTCTACCAGCAGTTCAAGTTCTTCCTCAATCTCTACTTCCTGGTGGTGGCCTGCTCGCAGTTTGTGCCCTCGCTGAAGATCGGATACTTGTACACGTACTGGGCGCCCTTGGTAAATCCTTTCTCGCCTTCTCACTCTGGGCTGAAGAACAAATAATGTGCTCCTCCTTTAAAACTAGCCAGCAGGCCTTTTAAAGCCACACACATTGAAAGTTGATGACCCCCAACTGGACTACAATAATACTTGCACCACATATGAACTTTTCGTTCCAAACCCACAAAATCAGTTTTTAATCAGACTATGCAATGAATCAATAATTGAGGAATCAAACAATGTTCCTCTTTATGTAATCATTCGTGTCTTGCCTGGTTGCAGTGCTTCGTGCTGGCCGTCACCATGGTGCGCGAGGCGGTGGACGAGGTGCGGCGCCACCGGCGGGACAAGGAGATGAACTCGCAGTTGTACACCAAGCTGACGGCTATGGGTGAGCCAGCCGGCCAGCGACGACTGTTGTTTGCTGACGCGATGACAGACGATACTCCCCGCTACCGCCGAGCCCTCCCCAACCAATTACCCCCCCCCCCCCCTCCCGTAACACAAGTCTTCCCTCTCGCCGTAATTGTATCGATGTTTTTTATTTATTTATTTGATCGCCGCTTAAGAGCTTCTGACAACCCCCCACCCGGCATCCCCATCGTGCCGACGGCGCCCACTGTAAGACTTTGCAGAGCATATTAACGCTATAAATATGAGAGTTATTGGCTCGTGAAAACAGAAGGCGGTTGCGTCACCACATGAATCAATCTCTCGCAAGGTGACAGGAAAAACAAGAGGGAGATGCCACAAATCAATAGGGCATGTCTATTCAAAGTCGTGTGATTTTTGATCATCGGACTTGACGTGTTTGGTTGTTTATTTATTCCCCCCACCCCACCCCCTCCTTGCAGGTAAAGTCCAGGTGAAGAGCTCAGACATCCAAGTGGGCGACTTGATTATCGCCGAGAAGGTGATTGAAAGAAATGTTTGAAAACGAGCCATTCTGAAAGATTATGGACAAAATATATACCGTAATTTCCGGACTATAAGCCGCGACTTTTGTCACACGCTTTCAATTCTGCGGCTTGTTTAATGAAGCGGCCTATATAAAGACTTTTTTTAACGGCCGCCTGTGTACCGTCTTTCTTTGTAAATATCTCATGTAACAATATGGGCACCTGCGGCTTATAGACAGGTGCGGCTTATGTGTGTACAACATGTTTTTTTCCTTTAAAATGTAGTGGTGCGGCTTATAATCAGGTGCGGTCTATAGTCCAGAAATTACGGTATATGAAATTCAATTGAAATGTACTTGTAGCTCGCATTGAATGTAAATATCATTTCTGTATCTAAAAAGGCTTAGTGTTTTTGTACATATATGTACATTTAGATTTTTTTACTCTTCTTAACTCATTCACTCCCAAAGACGTTTTTAAACGTCTTTTCAGACTTGGTCTCGAATTGGCTGGTACTGAATGAGTTAACTTGATGAGATTTGTTTTTTTTTGGGGGGGGGCATTTCACTTAAGTTCTCAGTTCAAAGTGAATGTATGTACCAAGGTGTGGGGTCACTTGGCTGTATTGATCGTCTATCCCCAGTTAACATGAAATTAAATGGATCATTTTTAGTTTTTCTGTCCTTCTCTAAATGAGAGAAAAAAAATCCTCTGGGAAGTAAAAGCTTAAGTTTCTTTTTTTTTTTTTATACACTTCAGTCTTCACCGTCCAAGTCAAGACCTTGTTTAATTATTCAGAGAGATTCAAATGACTTTAGTTGACCGCATTGGGTAACTCTCCACCGTTGGTTTTCTTTCTAGAACCAAAGGATTCCCGCAGACATGATCTTTCTGAGGACGTCTGAAAAGAACGGTGAATGGTGCCAATATCTACCTTGAATCCAATGATATCATTCCGGCCGATCTAATAGTGAGACAAACGGCAACCTGTTTTACGCCCTCCGTAGTGTTGGAAATGTGACTCCCGACCCTCTCTTGCACTGTTGACATGATTGGATGCGCCAGATCTGCGTTTCATGTGATTTATGTCACATTGTCGGAGTGACAGGTGAAGCGAATGAATCAATAGGCCGCTTCCGAGGGAAGGGCGGGGAGGAAACCCGAGGCGAAATGTTCCTCAAGACGCCGTCCCCCGTCAATCTATAGAACAATAACAACACGCTCTGCCGGGGAGTTGTTGACATCTTTATGTCTTCAACACACGCGCCGCATAAGCACACGTATTTGTCTTTCACACGCCGTACCGCCGAGGAGTGTGAATCATCCTGGCGCTCTCCATCATGCTTAAACCTCCAGGGGACGCTTTACGGCTGCCCTCTAGCCTGCCTGTCAGATTGTGGCTCACATCCATCACTTTCATACGGAATATTACTGAAGATCAATGCAGTCACTATCTTAGGCTTCCTGTCCGCCGGGGCCGTTTATTCGCAGCTTTATCAGCACGGAGCGATAACACGGGAGCAGCAAAGGCTCACAGTTTAGCCGTTGAAAAAGTATGAACAAAAAAAAACCCCTGCGATTTGAGGGAGAAAAAAAAAAGCCTCAAGCTGTTTTTTGCTACGCCCACTTGAAGTTTACCGACTAAACATTTCAATTAGGATTATGTGTATTGAAAACAACTGCAGCTTTTGTTTTTGGGCAGCACATGTAGCTTAATGCTAACAACCAATGCAGAACCCCATCGACAGGCTAACGAATAACATCAGTACAGTCAAACCTCGGTTTTCGAACGTCTCGGTTCTCGACCAAAAATTTCGATTTTTTTTTATGCCTCGGATGACAAACAAATTTCGGTTCTCGAACAAACTAAGTGCACTTGAACGCACCATTTGACTCCTCCCGCCTTCCTCGTGTTGCTTTCCATTGTGAGCAGACGTGTTCAGTAAACATTTTTATTTTCAAAAGAGCGTGGTTTCGGTTTTCGAACAATTTCGTTTTTCGAACAGCCTTCTGGAACGGATTATGGATGAAAACAGAGGTTTGACTGTATTTGACTGCAGCTGTAGACAGACAATACAACAATAATCACAACGCATATTTTCTTTGTCATCAAAGAGCGACCGATATCACTGCAGCGCTCTTAGGAATGACCATCTCCATATTATATCTGAATATTTACTGGCCCCCAGATCGTCAACGTTATACACACCTGAAGGAGCATTGCAATATTTTTTGGAATTGAAGCAAAAAAAAAAAAAGTGGCAAAAAACGGTTCAATGCATAACATTATATTTATTTATGCCAATCCTGTTTATTTTTCATCAAAACATTCAAACCAAATAAATAATTTTGTCTAACAAAAGCCTGCTATCAGTGATGTCACATTAATGAATAAACCTTCCAACAAATTCTCCCTTACGACACATGGAGCAGCAACACGTACAAAGAAAGCATCCGACAAAACTCACTGGCATATATTCTGTTCTGATGTGATCTGATCCAGGGGCGTGCTTCATCAGGACCGACCAGCTGGACGGCGAGACGGACTGGAAGCTGAAAGTGGCTGTGGGATGCACACAACGCCTTCCGGCAGTGGGGGTAAAGCAGACGTCACAACTTCTGAAGCTGAGATTTTGATCATATTATTGGCGAATGAAAAGTTTTGGTTCAATTTAAAGCAAGTATATTAGACGGGCAGTGTTTTTTTATTTATTTTTTTAACCTACGTCATCAAACGATGCTCGTTTGATTTATTCATACCTGTCTCCATCTTTACTCAGGATCTGTTCTCCATCAATGCCTTTGTCTACGCCCAGAAGCCTGAGCTGGACATCCACAGTTTTGAGGGAAACTTCACACGGGTACACTTGTTTTATTTCTTTCCTGTCGAAATAAATCCTCAACATATAATTGACGAAGTGGCAACAATGGGCGTCTTGTCATCACATGCAGGCCCCGCTGCTACCTAGCGAGCTTCCATCTATCCTGTGTTGCTTGCTTGTTGCTCTGATTTTTTTTTTTTTAATAGCAGATTAGCACAGCCCCCACAGAGAGTCGAGTCACACTACAAAGGCCGGCTTTGTGGTCTGTCTTCACTCTTGGCCACACACCAGGCTTAGTGAGCAAGCACTTCCTCCACTCATTCATCCTCCACGGCCTTCCTTTGCATATCGTGTGCTTTGAGTCAGAGCAGGATGGAGGGGGGGGGGGGGGCGAGAAAAAAAAATTGGGTTCCCACAGACCCACAGCAAATGAACTTACCTATTTATGAGGGCTCCCTTTTTTTTTTTTTTTTTCTCCTCCTCCTAGACTTTTTGGAGACGCGGCGATGCGATGACAATGTCAGAGCGGTCAAGCGTTGGACCGCCCCGCCATTTATTTTTCATGCACTTCTTTATCACTTTGTGAGGATTGACAGGATGTGGCTGCTTGGGTGTCATAATTATTATATCAGGCAGGCCATTTGAGATGGAACCGGAGCCGGCACTCACCGCTCCGGACTCGACCATTTCCGCGTGTTTGGCTTTATTTAAGAAAGCGGCGGTGAAACCAGACACACACGCACACACACACAAAGGGCCTTATTTGTCTGTGAAATCTCACCGACGTGACTGCTGTACTTTTTTTTTTTTTTTTTGGCTTCATTTAAAACACAGGTGTCAAACTCAAGGCCCGGGGGTCAGATCTGGCCCGCCACATCATTTTATGTGGCCCGCGAAAGCAGCTCAAAAATGTCAACTTCCATGATCCTTTCTAAAATGTCTACAACATTTTTAAATTATATGTAATGAATAAGAGATATATTCTGAGCATTTTCTTGTTACCAAAGCTCTCATGATAGTAACTTAAATAGTTGGAAACAACAGTTATTCTTGACTTCTTTGTATGGTTTCAGTCACAACGGCCCTCCAAGTGAAACGGTAACTAAAATGTGGCCCGTGTCAGAAATGAGACACCCCTGATTGAACAGTGTCCCTTGCAGTATAGTATTGATGAAACGAGCTACTGTATGGCTTCATGTGAGCTGCTTGCGGAAATGAAAATTGTGATGGAAATGACAGCCTCTTTATCTGTGGTCTTTTAAGTGCGTTTCGTGATGTATTTTCGTATAGCTAAGCCATAACTTCAAATGACACTCGGAGCCCTCTCCCTTAAATAAGAGAATTAAAGGCGTAGTTCCCCATTGACATGGATGAAAATGGTGTTAATCATTTCCAGGCTCGGGCGGCCCGGTAGTCCAGTGGTTAGCACGTCGGCTTCACAGTGCAGAGGTACCGGGTTCGATCCCAGCTCCGGCCTCCCTGTGTGGAGTTTGCATGTTCTCCCCGGGCCTGCGTGGGTTTTCTCTGGGTGCTCCGGTTTCCTCCCACGTTCCGAAAACATGCATGGCAGGCTGATTGGACACTCTACATTTGTCCCTAGGAGTGAGTGTGAGCGTGGATGGTTGTTCGTCTCTGTGTGCCCTGCGATTGGCTGGCAACCAATTGAGGGTGCCCCCCGCCTACTGCCCGAAGACTGCTGGGATAGGCTCCAGCACCCCCCGCGACCCTAGTGAGGATGAAGCGGTTCAGAAAATGGATGGATGGAGGGTTCCAGGCTCTTAAAAAACATTTTTTGTAATGTCATTTAATCAGAAAAACGGCACTCGATAACATTGCACTTTATGCAAGCGTACAGTATTGACAGAATGTAAAGAATTCAACCATTTTTATTGTTACATTTTTTTCCAGCTTCAATTATTTCAATACTTGATGTATCTTGTGGGGGGAAAACGCTTTCATTTTTACCACCTCTGAGTTCCGAATACTTCACGTCCATACGGCGACTCTGTGATGTGGCCGTGAATTTTATCTTTTTATTTATTTTTTGTCCTGACTCAATTCCACCCCCACTGTAGGAGGACGCTGACCCCCAGGTACACGAGAGCCTGAGCATCGAAAACACACTGTGGGCCAGCACGGTCGTCGCCTCTGGTGAGTATGTTTTCCTCCGCCCCCAGCTGAAGTCCCCGGAGTCACTTGAGAGCGTTTGCGACTCCCTCGCTCGCCATTGATTTGTGGTGAACCCCCCCCCCCCAAACCACATTAGCTCCCTCACTTCACAATGCCCCGACCTTGACCAGAAGAACAAACACTCAGAGGCCTTAACTTACTGAGTGGGCTCTTACGTCATTATTGTCCCCATTATTGTTGCTAATATCGCATTGTGCCACATAGTCTTTTTTTATGGTATCTATACAAAAAGTGGTAAGTGCCATTTGATGACAAATATAGACCAAATATGACTTGACACATTCCTCATCAGCTCCACCACTTAAGACATTTTGGCCTTTTATTTTTTTTTTAAAGTTCCTGCATTAAAACTTCTGCCGGCTCATTTAATATTAATGACCCTTTAGTCCGTTGTTATAAGGCCACCTTAATGAATTGGCGAGTGAAGATGGCGGCGTATTGATTTGGTTTTATCACGGCGTTTGTGTGAGGGCGCCCAACGTATTAAAACGCCTGACTTGAGTGACAATGAGACACAACAACGCTTCTCCGCAGCCTTATTGCATTTCCTCCCATGCAGTTCATCTTACTAAGGTGTGTGTGTGGGGGGTGGGGGGGGGGGGGGGATTTCATGGGTGGCCAGATAATGAGCAGCATTACTTGTCCTGTTTGTTTGGCAGGCACTGTGATCGGGGTGGTTATCTACACCGGCAAGGAGACCCGCAGTGTACTCAATACATCCGAAGCCAAAAACAAGGTGAAGGTTCTTCAGCTGCGTGAGCTCATTCAGAGCATTTTGACTGATCTTTCAAAACCAACAGAACATTGTTCGGTCACAATTGAAACACGGCATCTACCAAAAGGAAAAGAGTATACTTTATTTCCTCAGAAAGAAAATGTTTTTCTACCTTTTCCCGTTCAGTAATCATCAGCAGTAGAACATGATTTGGTTTGACCAAAAACACCGGTTTCTGGTCAAAAAGCAGAGAAAATGAGCTTTTTGTGAATCATAGCAAGGCAAACTCATTTGCTGAGCACACTTCACAGACAAGTGCTTTACGTAACATTAAAAGCATGACAGAACAAAGTCTGAAGAGATTGCGAAAATCATAATAAAAATTTGACTGACGAGGTGGGCCTGACCTTCTTCCCCGCCTACCCGTTGGGAGAACGTATTGATGTGTACAGTACATCCATTGTTGGCCGTGAAAGGGTTACTAGATTGCGTCAAGTCACATGCAAGGTGTTTTTCCTTTTTTTTCTTTTGGCACCCTTGACCTTATAAATAAAGCTTCTCTTGTCAATGCAGAGAAGGTCAGCAGCGTTGGCTAATTACCCAAAAGGGAAATTAAGTAAGGATAGGATTTAAATGACTTTTTCTGGTGAGGAGTTAATCCGCCACAATCCCCTGTCGAATGTTTTGTTCCCGTAGATTGATGAAAATGATTCAGTGTTGGCTGATTTAGGTTTGAAGATAAGATAAGAAAACCTTTATTTGTCTCACAATGGAGAAATTCCCAATTTACAGCAGCGAAATTATGAAAGTGAGAAGTAGAAGAAGAAAAAATATATAAATTATAAAATGATGTTAATACTCTGGGGTTGGGGGCTGGGGGCATTGGATTTGGGTTATTGCAGCATCAACACCTGCCGGAGCCTCGATTTACACCGCACGGTCCAAGTGACATCGCTTCCAAAGTGGATACAAATCTGATTTGTACCGAATATCTGATGGTCTGATTGCACTGTACACGCACAGCTCACATTCCATCCTGACGTCATCGAAATGCACACACCGGTGACATAAACAATGGATGTCAAAACTCTACACACCCCGGTTTAAATGCCACCAAATTATTAAAAATCGCGGTCAGAATTTCTAGTAGGCTTTCCCGACATATTTGTCGCGTGGCCACCATTAACCCATTTAATCCCACCGGTCACATTTGTAAAGGACAACAATGACTTAATTTACAGGGCTCTAAAAAATTTATTACCGATTACTTAAAAGGGCTTTGACTTTTAAATGGGTTAAGTAAGGGAAAAAAATAATTGCAGATGTCGGCCATTAGAGGGATGATAATGAGTGTTACTTAAATTGAAATTTAATAATTGCCGGGGAAAGAGTCAGCCCAGGGCAGCTAAACGCAATGTAAAATTTACATTTGATTATTTAGGTATTATTCTTTACCCTCGTGTTGACAGTGGTGGAATTATATATGTGCAATTTGGTGTGTCTACAGCAGGGGTGTCAAACATACGGCCCGCGGGCCGGGACCGGCCCACAAGTTGGTTTGATTCGGCCCACAGGGTAATTTAATAGTGAAAAAAATGCACAAAAGACACGGAATGTTTTTAATAAGGTGTGATTCATGGAGTATCCTTGATTCTTTACATGTTTAATAGCACTCTCCTTAGTTTGTAAGGTGTAGGCAGGGATTACATTTAGATTTTATATACACGTGTAAATGGTTTAAAAAATTGCTTTCTTTATAAATCTCGTTTAATCTTAAAAGTGCATTACGATATTTTTCAATACCAATTAGTTGTTAAAGTTTTGTGCCTTTGCACAATCAGTGGGATCAGTTGCAATGCACATTTGTCTAAGGAAATCTTAGGTGCTTCATGAAATGTTTGATTAAATTTCAACATTTTCAGAATGTTCTTATGCTTCTTTGGACCAAAACAAAGGAAATACATTATTTTGGTTATTTATAGCAGAGTATGGTATAATTTTAATGGTCCGGCCCACCTGACATCTACCGAGGCCGTATGTGGCCCACAATGTGAAATGAGTTTGACACCCCTGGTCTACAGGGTGTTTGAACGTGTTGTTTGAAATATATTTCTTGTATATTACGCACTTGGACAATAAGTGTAAATCCAGCCTAGCATCACCTCAGCCCTGCTGTTTGGTGGAATCTGAGGGAAATTCAATAAATATCAAGGGGATAATGTCAAAAGTGCCGATACGGGGAGCGGAGATTGCGGGGTGTAAAAGTCGATAGTCGGGCACGACAATGTTTTTTTTTGGCCTCAGGTGGGACAATGATCTGCCTGACAGAACACCGGATAAGAATTGTCTCCTTGTGTCTAATCGTCGGACGCGACCCCTTGTAACAAAAAGTACGTCTCTCAAACCGTCATTTAAATAGGCCTGTAATCAATATCCGTGAATTTCGAGCAAGCACAAACGTCTCAAGTTAAAAAGCAATATGCATCGTTGCAAACAGACATCTCCAGTCCAATACAGAAGTACTCACACGATGCAATAAAGATAACCCTGGAGAACCCACGGGGTCAAATTTGGTCCCCTATAAATTCTGCTACTCAAATGCTACCCTTAAATCCCAAAGGGTCAAATTTGGCCCTAATCCTAAATTAGGATTAAAGCATTAAATATTTGAAAAAATATATATTTTGGTGTTCAGTGAACATATAGCAGTCATTTAATGTAAATGCAATAAAGATAAAATCATGTGCGGTGGTGGCAAAAGTACTCACACTCTGTCGTTGTGTATTTAGAGATGGCTTCAGTGCAAGTACTGATTCGACTCCTTTTCCTGAAGTAGATGTTAAAAGGTCGACACTGAAATTTACCGCTATGGAGCAAAACAAAAATGAACTTTTACTGTCAGTTTTCTACAGTATATTGTATAGTTAACCTCATTCCCTCCCAAAGACGTTTTTAAACGTCTTTTCAGACTTGGTCCAGAATTGGTTGGTAATGAATGAGTTAAATTGAATCTGTTTTTTTGGTTTGTTTTATGTTGTCATCCACAACTGTTAAAAAGTAAAGCCCAAAGTACAGATATCCGTTTTCTAATCTAGGGACTAAAAGTAAAAAATATTTGTCCTTTGTTACCTGCCACCACAAAATCACCAAAATAATGACGACGAGTATACTTGAGGAGCCCCGATTTCACACGCACGTTTACAGGGCGCCACAAAGGCCCAACAAATCATTCTTCTTTTAATTGCGCGGCGATGACTGAAGTGAAATATGTTCTTTTATTCACTGATCACTTCTTTAAAGTTGAGGTAATTGAGCCCTTTTCCTTCACGCCCCCCCCCCCCTCCCCCCAATCCCTCCACCCCCGACCCCAACACGCCTCGACGGGTTTTACAATGACTTCATCCGATCCCCGGCCAGGCCTGGAGAACGTCGAGCGGCCATTGTTCTGCCTAAAGGGGATCCTTTTGCTTTTCAGCTGTGCGCTCTGTCTTAATTTTTCTTCATTTTAATCCCACCGTGCCCCCCACCCCCAACCCCCCACCTCCCCTTTTCTATTTTTCTCAATAGCTCAAGCATGAACCTTGGAGTTGGGGCTCCCGCCCACCCCGCCCTGGGCTACTGGGATTTTTAACATCCACTGATAAATCAGTCACACTGCTCTCTCGGGCCTCGGCGGTCCTCGGGGAGGAAATGTGCTCGTTGGGGGTCCAATAGCAGTGGAGGAATTCTCCTTTTCCTCCTTGCCCGCCCGCTTCCTATTCATCGCAGGTCCTTGAGTGTGGGGAAATGTTATGTTGGCGTTTTTTGGGGGGTTTTATTGTCAGTGCACTGCATCACATGAAAGCCCTCTGTGGTACGCTGCCAAAAATGGGTTGGGCGGCTTCTTTATTTAACATCTTTTTCCCACATACTTCATTGGCTGTGAGATGCACTTGAAAAATAAGACAACTTTGACCCCGCTACTCCTCATCCTTTTTTGGTCCCCTTTTCTCTCCAGAGCCATCTCAATATGGGAACTCCTTTGACCCTGAGCGTATTGAAAGGTGACAATATAGTTTGTTAAAAAAAATACAAATAAAATTCTATTTAAACTACCACCCATAACCTTGTTTATGTTGTACACGATTTAAATGACAAAAGCCAGCATCTAAATAGTGAATGAGGTGAGATTGTTCTAATGTCGTTTTATTTCCTTTGTGGGTTTTCATTGGTTGGTTGGGGCAGTTACGATTCAGCCCCATGAAGTCTGCCTAGCAACAACCAAAGTGTAGTCATTTATTTCTTCGATATGCTTGTTTTATTTTCAATTTCTGAAAAAAACCAAAACATGATCTCGTAATTATTCTGCACCCCCCCTCATTGGCCAGCGGGAGCAGTCATTTTTTCCCCCCCTTCTGTCTGCAGGTGGGCCTACTGGATTTGGAACTGAACCGACTCACCAAGGCCCTGTTCTTAGCCCAACTAGTTCTGTCCATTGTCATGGAAGCCCTACTCGGCTTTGTGGGCCTGTGGTTGCGCAACCTGTTCCGCTTTGTTGTGCTCTTCTCTTATATAATCCCCATAAGGTACCTCAGAGAACCTTTTATTTATTTATTTATTTTGGACATGGGTTTCACTGCTTCATTGAACTTGTGGCGCAGCCTACGAGTGAATCTGGACATGGGCAAGGCAGCCTACGGCTGGATGATCATGAAGGATGAGAACATTCCCGGCACGGTGGTGAGGACCAGTACCATACCGGAAGAACTGGGCCGGCTGGTCTACCTGCTGACGGACAAAACAGGCAAGAGTGGCCAGAAATACACCCCACCACTCTTTTGTATCACCTGTTCGCTGGGCGTCAGGGTGATAAATTCCTGCGGCTTTGTCTCAACCCGCTGCTCAAGGTAGGAATGGATTGGGCGTTGGTGCCTATTTATCCAGGTTGATGGGTAAGAGAATGAGGAGCCATCAATCAGCAAAAACTGGTTAAACAGTGTGGGACGCTTTGGCAGCAACATCCATTCAAACGGCCCCAACGTCCTTGTTTTGCCATCGGTACATTGACTTAGTTTGCTTGTGTTTTGGCTCGTAATTAGATAGGACACCCCTTCTATATTGGAAAGGAGATTGGGGCCAGTTGTGGGCCACGTGATGTATTGTGAGCACTCTTGGTGAGAATGTTGGGGCTGAAATCCCTTTTTATGGCAAGAACTCAAATTTATTTTTCAACTTTTTCACCTGCCGCAGGTGGAACATGCTCGTAATACTTTTGTGTACAGAGTGCATCATCAGTCTTAAGTATGGAGGTGGAAAAACCCCCAAGTGTGTTTCTAAAGCTATCCACGTGACCCGCAGGCACTTTGACACAAAACGAGATGATCTTCAAGCGGCTGCACCTGGGAACCGTGTCTTACGGTACCGACACCATGGATGAAATCCAGAGCCATGTCATCCAATCCTACGCTCAGGTAAGATGGCTTGTGTTATTGAGATAAAAGTCGAAATCTTCCAATAGTTTATTTTTTTTTGTAGAAAAAAAAATCCCCACAAATATATAATAATGATATCAGCATTATGTTCATTCCCTGTCAGGGCCCCTCCAGTGGCAGCGCCGGCGGCTCCGCCACAGCGTCCCAGAAATCCCAGACGCCGGGCCCCAAAGTCCGCAAGAGCGTCGGCAGCCGCATCCACGAGGCGGTGAAGGCCATCGCTCTGTGCCACAACGTCACGCCCGTCTACGAGGCGTGTGGCGAGACCGAGGCGGCGGAGGCCGACCAGGACTTCAGCGACGACAACCGCACGTACCAGGCCTCCAGTCCCGATGAAGTAAGCCACACACCCCCCTTATCCATTGTTAAGGTCTGACCAACAATCTAAACAATGCCATTTTGTCACTTTACGAGCACACAGTCAGAAACTATAAGCTCCAGGAGGAGGTTAAGCTATTTAAAAAAATTCTCTATGGGCCCTTCTGAAAATTTATGACCTGAAATAGAAAATAGTCCTTGAAGGCGTCATGGAGTGCCGGTCAGATTCGTGCAGTTTTTTTGTTTGGGGTCCATTGAACATATTCATAGCTGATATATCGAATGAGGAAGCCTTTTTAAAATCAAAATCAGCCCCTTATGAACGACGGAAGAAGCAAAAGTGTACAGTCAAACCTCGGTTTTCGTACATCTCGGTTCTCGACCAATTCGGTTTTCAACCAAAGTTTTTTATGCCTCGGATGACGAACAAATTTCGGTTCTCGAACAAACTGAGCGCACTTGAATGAACCATTTGACTCCTCTCGCCTTCCTGACACGAGGAAGTGACGCTTCCTCGTGTTGCTTTCCATTGTGAGCAGACGTGTTCAGAAAACATTATTATTTTAAAAAGAGCGTGGTTTCGGTTTTCGAACAATTTCGGTTTTCGAACAGCCTTCTGGAACGGATTATGCACGAAAACCGAGGTTTGACTGTATATGTAAATTAACATATTCAATATAGCGCCCAGATGTTAGCACTAATCGGCAAATTGCGCAATCAGAAAGCAGTTCAAAGTAAATCAAAATCTCCCACCATTGTGCCTGTCTCTTCCTCCCATCCCGGCTGATGTATACATTTAGATCCCCTCACCCACTACCACTGCACACCAAATCCATCGACTCGCTTGGCTTGAGCAATATTTCATTTACTCTCCGAGGTGACAAGAGACCCCTTTCGCCACCTTCCGATGTCTTTTGTTCTGTTACCCGCTTGGCGTGGTTTCTGTTTGTCAACTGGCATTACAATTAGGGGGCGGTTTGAAAAATTTCCCAGAGCGCCAAAAATTTGAGAACCGTGACTCTACTGTAAACATTAAAATCACATTAGATTTAAATTATAGTGCTTAATTTCGTTGAATAACTTGTAGTGTATTCATGTGTCCAGCTCTGTGTACACACACACACACGAGATAATGATTCACATGTGTTGAGTAAAAAGTGTGTCTGTGTGTGTGTGTGTTAAGAAGGGAGGGATGGATGGCTGGGTATTAACAGGAAGTCCCAATTTGTAGGTCAGAGTATAATAACAACCTTTGAGTGAGCAAAATTGAAAATGAAGCCATTGAGAGTTGAGTCGTGTGCAGCTGAACGCTCGCTCACTCGCACGTGGTTTTTTTTGTGGGGGCTCTGAGTTCCTGCCGAGGGGGGATAGAGGGTTTGGGGGGGTGGGGGAGACAGGAAAGCGCTTATCTGGCGCTCAGTGTCATACAATAGACATCCCGTAATGCTCTGATGTCTCAGCACGGAGGGATTTTGTGTCAATATTTTATTGATGTGATTCAAACGCAACAGACATTTTGAATAAACAAGTGCAGGCTCACTATTTGACGATCAAACTAAACTGTGTTGAGCACGGGTGTCAAACAATTTTTTTGTCGCGGGCCACTTCTGAGTTACGGCTTCCCTCGGAGGGCTGATGCAAAATCTCAACGTTATTTATTACCCGTGACAATTTGACATTTTGGTCCAGATTTCAGCAAAGATCATGAAAGTTGACACGCATGATTTGCATTCGCGGGCTACATAAAATGACGTGGCGGGCCGGATCTGGCCCCCGGGCCTTGACTTGGACACCTATGATTTATCGGAAGGCTTAATGTGAAGCTAGACATCAATAAACAATTAACTTCTCGCGTTTTGAGGC
Organism: Hippocampus abdominalis; assembly: GCA_018466805.1. NCBI lineage: Eukaryota > Metazoa > Chordata > Actinopteri > Syngnathiformes > Syngnathidae > Hippocampus > Hippocampus abdominalis. The sequence goes on along the minus strand of CM031713.1, from coordinate 1,026,295 downwards.
TACTGATTGGTTCGCTATTCGTCAACATCAAACTACCTTGGAAGTCAGAGGATGCCATTGAACAATGAGCTACTAGCATTTGAGGCTAACGATAAGATCACTATTTGGCAACACCAAACTTCTTTATTGTATGCACAGTGGGTTTAAAGAGCTATATTAGGATATACAGTCAAACCTCGGTTTTCGGACGTCTCGGTTCTCGTCCAATTCGGTTTTGGACCAAAAATTTCGAGTTTTTTATGCCTCGGTTGACGAACAAATTTCGGTTCTCGAACAAACTGAGCGCACTTGAATGCACCATTTGACTCCTCTCGTCTTCCTGACACGAGGAAGTGACGCTTCCTCGTGTTGCTTTCCATTGTGAGCAGACGTGTTCAGTCAACATTTTTATTTAAAAGAGCGTGGTTTCGGTTTTCGAACAATTTCGGTTTTCGAACAGCCTTCTGGAACGGATTGTGGATGAAAACCGAGGTTTGACTGTATAAGACATCAGTCAGCTCCTAAGGTCTGAGCTCAGCTAACAAAAGCAGTAAGGTAAACTGGTCTCACTATTTGGCAAGCAATAGGTTTGTCTCACAGCAGTTTAAGTTTTCAACTCACTTGTGAATAACCAAACAAACTAATTGTGTAACTACAGGTGGCGCTGGTGCAGTGGACTCAGAGTGTGGGCCTGACTCTCGTGAACCGAGACCTGGCCTGCCTGCAACTCAAGACGCCTGCCGGGCAGATCCTGTCCTTCAGCATCCTGCAGATCTTCCCCTTCACCTCCGAGAGCAAGCGCATGGGTATCATCGTCAGGGTCAGAAATGTATTTCCATTACCAAACACTGAATTGTCTTCAGTTAGTACGCATATTTTAAATCCAACCAAAAAAAAAAAATATTGACCATATTTTAAAATGTATATGATTGATATTAGTTTTCTTTGATTAACTTCACACTTTGGCTCACTGCGAGTATTTTGCCGTCCAGGAGGAGTCGACAGGTGACATCACATTCTACATGAAGGGTGCCGACGTGGCCATGGCGAGCATCGTCCAGTACAACGACTGGCTGGAGGAGGAGGTAACCATTCTTTGGAATATCTTAGACCTGAAGGATGCATGAAAACAGCATAAACAACACATACGGCCTTTTTTAAGCGTTATTTCCAACCCGCCGTCAATATTCCTCTGCTATTTAGGACGTTCATCGAGAGCTCAACGGGCCGCGTCGACGCCGGCTTGAAGCTTCAAAATAATCATATTGGCATGAGTCAGTCGTTAACCACCGGAGGCGGCTTTTGATTTAATTAGTGACCCAGATAGTAATTACACTGTCATATTTCCAAACATCAGTTGCTAACGATGCCCCAGTCGGGCGTGCTCGTCAATAACCAATCAAGCCCTCATATCCCAAAAATGAAGCAGCATCCGTCGTCTCCTTTTGTATTGCCGCATTCGCTGCGCTGGGCCGACCGGCCGCGGGCCATTCTATTGCGCATTGATTCATGTTGGTGTTGGGATGGAACCGTCATGCTAATCGGCTTTATGTTGGTTTATTTTTGGCTGAAATTTTGAATGAAAGCCGAAGTGGCAAAAGTGCAGTTAGTTGAGTTGGGGGGAAAAAAGACTGCCACTGAATTAACTCCAGTACTTCAGTTAAAGTTAAAATTTTTTTTAAAACAGAAGTAAAACTAGCTGCTGCTCATACTGAACAATTTTGTTACATAACCTAATTGTTTTGTTTTCCCCCCATAGTATTGTGATTTCAGTGATCCCTCGCTATTTTGCGGTTCGTGTATCGTGGCTTCGGTGCATCACTGATTTTTTTCAAACATATTCATTAAATAAAAAATAAAAAACAAATTATTATTATAATTTTTTTTAATATGGGGGAAAAAAAAATTTTGGGGAAAAAATGTTTTTTTTTCATATACATGGAGTACAGTACTGTATATGTTGCTCGATGTGAGTCGCTGTTGTTTTGCAGCTTCTCGCGAACGTTTGCGACTTTTTGCGGACTTTTTTAGGTTTATTGGTTGCTACTTCGTGGATTTTCGTTTTTCGCGGGTGGTTTTGGTCCCCATTAACCGCGATAAACGAGGGATTACTGTACTATTGAATATGCAATAGTTTTTTTGGTGTGCTCTTCCCGCATATTTATTTTTAAAAAAACACACACAATCAATCCATTAATTTCTATTGTAATGAACAAAATCAGATTTGTTGTACTTTAACGTTTTAGCTTATGTTAAAAATGTTGGCATATGAGCCATGAATTATTATGAATTATTAAAACTGTTTATCGGCTTCAATTAGAATAAACTTATTTTTGACTTGCAGTCTTTTAAGCTTTTACCAGAACAACATCACAAAATTCTACCAAACTAGTGTGACAGTAGTATGTGGAAAGAAGAAAGTAAGATTACAACAATAATGCAAACCAATCTGTGGCTTGATCAACACAACTTTTCATTTTTTGGGGGTTATTGTAGACCCCTAAAAAAAAAAAAAAGCAGTACTATTTGAAAATTGCAGCGTAATCACAATACAACTCTAAATTGTTCACCTTTATTGTCTGGTTCTTGTCAGTGTGGCAACATGGCCCGAGAAGGTCTGAGAACGTTGGTGGTGGCCAAGAAGTCGCTATCTGAGGAGCAGTACCAGGACTTTGAGGTACCAGTCTACCCTTCATCGCAGTTTTCCCTCGGCTTCATCAGCAGACTTGTGGTGACTTCTCCCGCAGAGCCGCTACAACCAGGCCAAGCTGAGCATCCACGACCGGACCCTTAAAGTAGCAGCGGTGGTGGAGAGCCTGGAGCGGGAGATGGAGCTCCTCTGTCTGACCGGCGTGGAGGACCAGCTGCAGGCTGATGTTCGGCCCACGCTGGAGCTGCTCAGGAACGCCGGCATCAAGGTCTGGTCAGAAGATTAAAAAATGTTAGCCAATTGTAATGGAATGGAAAGTATCACTTCATTCTTATTTTTTTATGATTCCACCCCTCAGATCTGGATGTTGACCGGGGACAAGCTGGAAACTGCCACGTGTATCGCCAAAAGCTCTCATTTGGTCTCCAGAAACCAGGACATCCATCTTTTCCGACCGGTACGTGCTTGAAGTACCCCTTAACTCCCATAATTGTTTAAAAGAGACCTATACTTCAGTGGTGCCTTTACTTGAGAGTTTAAATTCTTCCAGGACCGCATTTGTATTACTTGACTCTCAAATCAACTGTGCCCATTGAATTGAATGGAAATGATACAAATTCGTACCAGCCCCCTCCCAAAAAATAATTGGTTAGTTTAAAAAAAAAAAATCCAAATAGATTATAAAGAAATGAACAAAGTCTAATGTTAAAAGTCACACACAGTAGTGTCTCCTTTTTAGTGACCTCCTGAGAGAGTGTGACGACTCAGGGCCGAAATGGGTTGTTGCGTTTAGGCTAGCACAGATGTTGAAAGAGCCACATAGGACAAAAAAACCCAAAAAACAAATATGTCTGGAGCCGCAAAAAAAGAAAAGCCTTCTATAAAACTTAGAATTCCTTTGTTGTGTGTTCACAAACGCTCCCGTAGAATTCATTTTGTAATTTCCTCGCTTGATTTTTTGTTTTTGTGCATTATTTTCGCTTTTCTTAGTGTTATTTTCCGTTTTTCTGAGGCGGTCTTTGAACGCCTCTGGAGTCGAATGAGAAAAGAGAAGGCACGGAGTCGGACGCAGACGTGTCTGTGTTTGTCGAGACTGTTAAAAGCATAAATAAAGTGTACTTAAAAAAAAAAACAACACCACAGCTCTCCTTTTTCGGAGCTGCAACATGTATCTTTATCTATTTGAGCTATATTGGCCTACTACCAAACTCTTTTTCCATTTCCAAACATTTTTTATAAAGCTCCAGAGAGCCACTAGATGTCGCTAAAGAGCCGCATGCGACTCTGTAGCCGCGTGTTGCCGACCCCTAGGCTAGTAGCTGCATGTTTTCAAATCCAGAGTCTGAAAGCAGAGAATGCCAGACATTTTCGTTTGTGGAGGCAGCACTTCATCACAGTCACACATTAGTTAGTGGAAATTTTCATGCAGCAATTTTGTGCTCAAATTACCATCATCCATATTTTAGGTTCATCATGGATTTCATGTGAAATCCCTGTGTGCTCACTTTTATGTGAGGAGTCAACAGTATGCGTGTGAATGCACTTGTCACTGTTCAGGTGACAAACCGAGGGGAGGCCCACCTTGAGCTCAACGCCTTCCGCAGGAAGTACGACTGCGCACTGGTCATCTCGGGCGACTCCCTGGAGGTGTGCCTGCGCTACTACGAGCACGAGTTTGTGGAGCTGGCATGCCAGTGTCCCGCCGTGGTGTGCTGTCGCTGCTCGCCCACGCAGAAGGCCCAGATCGTCACGCTGCTCCAGCAGCACACTGCCAATAGGACCTGTGCCATTGGTGATTGCTATTTATGTCCTCTATGGGTGGGAGCCAAAGCTAGCTTTATTATTACGTTTTTAATCTCAATTTCTATGTTGTTCATGCGTTTGATTTTATGTGCAACAGGTGACGGCGGAAATGATGTAAGCATGATCCAGGCTGCCAACTGCGGGATTGGAATCGAAGGAAAGGTAAATGTCATCTGACAAGAAACTCTGCATCCATTTGTGCCATTTAGCTTTTTTCTTTTCGGGGGGCGCTTATTGTGTGATTCGAACAGGAAGGCAAGCAGGCGTCGCTGGCGGCCGACTTCTCCATCACGCAGTTCAAACACATCGGACGCCTCCTCATGGTGCACGGCAGGAATAGCTACAAGCGCTCAGCAGCCCTGGGGCAGTTTGTCATGCACCGGGGAATGATCATCTCCGCCATGCAGGTACACTAACTTCAATTTAAAAAAATACAATTTAAAAATTAACAAGCCTGCTCTAATGAATAAAATGACTCGCGGAATTTAAAAAAACAAATTCAAAATGAACTACAGTCAAACCTCGGTTTTCGAACATGTCTGTTCTCGACCAAATCGGTTTTCGACCAAAAATTTCAATTTTTTAATGCCTCGGATGACGACCGAAAATCGGTTCTCGAACAAACTGAGCGCACTTGAATGCACCATTTGACTCCTCTGCCTTCCTCACACGAGAAAGTGACGCTTCCTCGGGGAGCGTTCCATTACTGACCAGACGTGTGCAATAGATTTTTTTTTTAAAGAGCGTGGTTTCGGTTTTCGAACAGCCTTCTATGGTCGAAAACCGAGGTATGACTGTAAATACGAACTAGAATGAAAAATCCAAAAATAATATAACCCTGCTAGTGAGGAAGTGTCATCTGGCCATAGCTTGAAAATGGCAGCTCTTTACCCTACTTAAGCCTACGCGTCATGGGTGGTTGAAACTCTTTGTATTTTTTTTTGCTATGGCAAAATTTGTAAGGAGCTTGCTCACAAACAAATATTCAGAAATGAACACCAAACGAGCTAATTTCACACATGATGGGTGGCCAGGCTCTCCAAAGAAGCAAACAATTTAAAAGTAACTTTTTTTATACTCTGTCCCCATGAACATCGACATTTGACTTTTTTTTTTTTTTTTCACTTTAGGCTGTCTTCTCCTCCATATTCTATTTTGCTTCTGTTCCCTTGTATCAAGGATTCCTCATGGTTGGGTATGTCTCTTTTTCATCTTTATACCATTCCTCGGTTCTCTACATCACATTTTGATTTTTTTTTTTTTTCTGGTACATCTATCATGTGTTATGGTGGAAATGTCCAGTTTACAGCAATCGTTTGTACGGTATACTTAAGTGCACTTGCATATGGCGGTCACTTCAGCGGTTTACTAAAAACCAGGAGTACGTCATCACAATGAGTACACTCACACAGGAGCTGCTGTAGGCCACAGCTAACACCCAGTAAGTCAAGGTACCACGTTAATCCGTTGCTCCTTTTCTCACAGTGGCACAGTTCTCCAAATAAAAGGCAAAGTGTGCTGACTTCAAGCTTTTTACTAGTCCCGGTTGAAGTTCACTGTAAAACTGCTGACACACATAACCAAATAAAATGAATCATTGAGCCAAACACCAAATTGTTCAACTAAACCATATAATTTTGTCGAACAAAAGTATGCGAGCTTAATGCTAACACGTAATTTAATATGCAATAAATGGGCTAATGAAATTAGCATCGATGCTAAGGGTAATTTATGAATCTTTGAATCAACACTTTGACTTTTTTGAACTCCCGCATACAGTTACGCCACCATCTACACCATGTTCCCGGTGTTCTCGCTGGTCCTGGATCAGGACGTGAAGCCGGAGATGGCGCTGCTCTACCCGGAGCTCTACAAGGACTTGACCAAGGGCCGCTCTCTTTCCTTCAAGACCTTCCTGATCTGGGTTTTGGTTAGCGTGTATCAAGGTAACATGAAATTTCTCATTTCCATGCCCCCCCCCCCAGCTTAAAAGTCACTATCAGACAGTCTGTTTCTCAGTGGCTTAAGTTTCCAGCCCTATCGGCTGGTACAATGCGTGTATAAGGATAGTTGTGTAATGACTAAGCCATCCAGCCAGTGGGAAAGATCTGCGCTTCTGGTCAGGCATGACAGACTGACAGCTCTGCCTTTTTTTTTTTTTTTTCAATTAAAGGCCACTAGTGAGCGTGGGAGGGCGGGCAGGCTGGATTTGAGGATGATATGGGATGGAGGAGGGCGAATATGAAGAGACAGACATAGGCAGTTTATTACAGCGGTTGACTTGCCGGAATGTGCTGCGTGATATTTGATTATGTAATCTGTGGAAACTGTTAGCACTGCTTTGTGCTCCGTTGGGGCTCAATGAAAATTTAACAACATACAGAAGCACTCAAATTGTATCATGAACAAGGCTTTACAATTTTAGTTTAGATTTTATTTTATACACACCTTTTGATTTTATATACATTTCATTTGATACTTTATTGGATGGGGTTTTTTCCCTTTTTTTAAAAGTTTTTTTGTCAGTGTTTTTTCATGTAATTTCTAGTATTTTTGTCTATTATCAAATACGTCTTTATATAGCACTTTCATTGTCATTTAATGTTTGCTGTACTGCATATATGGTATAACATTTTATATTTTCTTTTACATTTTTTATTTGTGTGTGTGTGTGTGTGTGTGTGTGTGTGTGTGTGTGCGTGTGTGTGCGTGTGTGTGTGCGTGCACATGCTTGTATTGTTGCACGTTGTTCCGCGCTCACCGACTGTGGATTTTTCCCCGTCGCCACCAGGGGGCATCCTGATGTACGGGGCCTTGGTGCTGTTCGAGTCGGAGTTTGTGCACGTGGTGGCCATCTCGTTCACGGCGCTCATCTTGACCGAGCTGCTCATGGTGGCGCTGACGGTGCGCATGTGGCACTGGCTCATGGTGGTGGCAGAGTTCCTCAGCCTGGGCTGCTACTTGGCCTCGCTCGCCTTCCTCAACGAGTACTTTGGTGAGAGACACACATCATTAGTCGCCAACTATGTTTTAAATTAATGTATTATTTCAAGGCTAGACCCTTCAGATGCATCGTCTCAAGGGGGTTTTTGCAAAACAAAATTGACCCTTCAGATGCATCGTCTCATTTTCAAGGGGGTCTTTGCAAAACCTAAACGACCAGTAATACAAAATCAAAATTAAAGGTGAACCCATTTATATTTTATTTCACTTTATTTCATATTATTGAATATTGCAATAAATACACCCATATATAAAGTACAGTATTGTCACATTTAATTTTTGTGATAATAATTTTGATCGCATTTATTAATTGAATTGAAAGTTGTGAACAATTGTAATCCAATAAGATTATTGTTTACCCATTAAATAACAATTAATGGGAAAAAAACATTTCCGGTCCATCTATTTTCGATCCGCATGATTTTGTTTTATTTATAAACTTTTAATTTTTAAAGTGTTTTACTTTTTTACAACTTGAAACACTTTTTTGTTTTACTGTGGTACCTCTACTTAACGAATTTAATTGGTTCCGGAAAATTTTTCTTAAATCGAACATTTTGCAAGTTGAGACGCGTTTTCCATGTGCATGCCCTAATCCGTTCCAAGCCCCCTAAAATTCAGACATAAATGATTTCTAAAGCATAAAAATGCATCGAAATATGTAACAAACACACGTTACAATTAGATTGTTGCACAATCAATGAGAGTTGTGCATAATGTAAAAAACAAAGAATAGAGTAAAGAATAAAAATGATGGTCATTTAACTTTTAATGGCGTCCTCGTTTTTTCTGCCCTCCTTAGTTCATGTTCTCTCTCAGAAGTGGTCTTTGCCTGGCATTTTGTAAAGAACTGATCCAAGGACGTTTGTTTTTGTCGGCATTTCACAATCCTTCAAAAATGTCCAAGGCAAACTTAAGCATGGTGAGCAATCGCCCGACTTTTTCTGGGTGACTCACATTTACGTAAAACTTTCGGAAATCCTCATGGCCCGAGGGGCGAATGACGAGGACGCTGCATAGACACAGATTTATCAATCTACACACATGGACACATTCAGTAGGGATCCCTCTTAGCCAATCGGATGCCAGGAGGATGTTAGGTAATAGCCAATAGCAAAGCAGCTATACATATGTTGCATTCAGGAAACTGGGAGCTGCGAGTAGCAGCCCATACTGTATTTTTACTTTTCGCATCTTGAAATTTCTTTCGTAATTAGAGGCAATATTTTCCTGTTGAGGCGTTTCGTAACTTACATTTCGTATGAAGAGACGTTTGTAAGTAGAGGTACCACTGGACTTATGTTTTAGTTAATGTGCACTTTATCTGTTTCCGTGATTTTAGGCATCTATTTTAAAAATGTTGAATATCATACTGATTATTTGAAATGTATTTCACTTTCCATGATTTTAATTGTATTTTGTTTTTTGATGATTTGTAACTTCATTAATTTTTTTGCAAAACATATTTTTATTCATACATTTACATTCCTTAACTAATAATAAATTCAATCATTTTGTATTTTTAATACAATATCTTTGCTGTAGTGTACCATTTGTGACTGTAACTTTTCTGTTTTAACGTCTTATTGGTTGTGTGTGTTTCATCAGACTTGAAGTTTATCATCACGTGGCCTTTTATTTGGAAGGTGTCGTCCATCACACTGGTCAGCTGCCTGCCGCTGTACATCATTAAGTACCTCAAGCGGAAATTCTCGCCATCCAGCTACTCCAAACTGGCCTCCTGAGACACACACGGAAGCCATCTTGTCATCAACTTTCACACACTTTTTTTTTTTCACCGCTGCAACTCCTCACTGCTGGATGTGGAGGTCAGTAATGACTTTTTGATTTTTTTGATTGACATCTCTTGAGACTTTTTGTGATTACTTGAATGGAACCAGCACAAAAAAATTAAAAATGGTCTTTTCATACATTAAAATGGTCGCCTAGAGGGAGTACACATTTCAAAGGTCGAAAAGTGTAATTTGTAGACTTTTGTATACATTTTTTAGGTGTTAATTTTCCTCTGTGCACTCAGGGATGTCTGGAATGAGTTTTATCATTTACGTCATCCCTGTTTGCATATCTGCCCGCACATATTGTATTTAAAGTGTTAAAAAAAAAAAAAGAAAAGAAAAGGAAAAAAACGTACCAGGCAATATGTAGAAAAGGACGAACGAAAAGTGTTTTTTTTAAAGCTTTCTCAAAGGTTTATATCTCTGCTGTTGTTTCAGAATATAGAATTTTTATTTTTATTACAAGTCCAGCGCTGCAAATTCAAACCGTGTCGCTGCTAAATATGGTGTTCAATTTTACATTTGAGATTACAGAAAAAATTTACATGCATTTACAACATTCCATTTGCAGATTTGGTCACAGATTTTCCGAAATCCTCACTAGGGTCGCGGGGGGTATGGAGCCTATCCCAGCAGTCTTCGGGCAGTAGGCGGGGGACACCTGAATGCCAACCAATTATCCACGCTCACATCATCCTAGGGTTTTGCCCAATCAGCCTTCATGTTTTTGGAATGTGGGAGGAAACCGGAGCACCCGAAAACCCACGCAAGCCCGGGGAGAACTGCAAACTCCACACAGGGAGGCCGGAGCTGGGATCGAACCCGGTACCTCTGCACTGTGAAGCCGACGTGCTAACCACTGGACTACCGGGCCGCCCAGATGGAGAACAAACACTGAATATTTGACAGACAACGGAGCCTTCATTTTGTTGACTAAATTGAGCAGGAATATAATTATAAAGGGGGAAATAACTCTTATTGCCATATGTGGGCTCAAGAATACACTTGAACATACTTTTTTTTCTGTATGTTGACTTCCAAATTGTAGCTGTCAAAACTAACTTTTACTGGCTGCATTCCAAGGAACAGACTTTCTAAATCTTTCGCCAAACTATGGGTTTGAGGCAGAACAAGTGATATAAAGTGTAAACGAGCCACTTGCCCTGGATATTGTAAACATGCTGCATACAGTATAAAAAATGAATGTAATTCAGCCACACAGGCAGTTCATTTATGATGTGAAGTCATCTTTAGTGGACATGTCTGACACGTGATGTCATCTTTACCCGACGTCTCCATGAAATGAAGTGAAAGAAAAGCGCTGCCTCAGTTCCCCATAATTCCACCACCTCCCGCATCACTCCTCTGTTGATATAAAATGATATTAAAAAATGAGCCCCGACATATCATCATATTTTTACTTGCGTAAACACTCTCGTGTGACGTCGTCTTTTGCGTGTGTCACTTGGCGCTTTGTGCGCACACATTTGTTTTTGTAATGCGATAGAGAACATAAAAAGATTGTTAAATAGTCTGTCTACTTGTGTTCCTGCATCCTTTGTGTTTAAATATCCGTTGCTTAAAGAAGTGTAACGCCATCATTGATGCTACTTTCCATAGCGCTCCAATGCGGTTTTGCACTGTATATTAGCATTCAGCTAGAAACATCCGATTGTGACGTGGTGTTGGGTTAAATATACAATATGTGTAATTCTCGTTTTATTTTATTTTATTTTTGGGAGCTTCTGGCAACAAACTAACGTCAGCCATGGCTAGCTGATGCCACATACCCGTTAGCTAGCCGTATTAAAAGAAAACAAACAAAAATGTCAGAGACAAACATTTCCAGACTTTCCTCCAAGGCAAGAAACTTCCCTCTTTCAATCTAAACCAAAAATATTTGCTTTACGTGAAGCTAACGTTGCCGTAATTACAGGTTTCGCCTGTATACGCATGCGTAAAAAGTGGGGGGGAAAAAAAGATGTGCTTAGCATGTAATCCAAAGCAGCCATGGGGCAAACAATGTGTAGCGCAATGTGTTATCAATTTGTGCAGAAAGAGGAGGAAGTAGTTTGCAGATGGATGCGGATGAACGTGATGGTCCGATGGCTTTTAACGCTTTGCGCCGACGTTTGTGACTTTGTGGCATGAGGAGTTAAACCGTTCCTGATTTTGGGACTTTCTTCATGCTAAACTATTAGCCTGATAGCGATAGCCCGCCTTGACATACACACACACACACACACACCACACACCACACACTCCATTTCACGCAGCCCACAATTGGGATGTAAAATTCACTGACACTGCACAACTGCAGATGCATGGAACATCTGTTGATTTTTTTTTTCTCTCCCCTTCTGCTGCATGCGCTCGGATGATTTTTTTATTTTTTTTTCTCTCAGCCAAAAATGGAGAGCTGCCATTATGCTATTATCCTATCTGGTTACTAAGCAGCAGCTAAAGTGGCCGCGCCGACCAAAAAGCGTACGCCGTCCGTCTTGGGCGCTCGCTATGAATACTAAGAAGAAGAAGAAGAAGAAAATACAAGATAAAGTTACTGCTAATGATATTCCCTGAAAGACTCTGAAAGTTTTAGCCCAGACCAGACATCATTCTATCGGGGGTTTGGGGAGGGTACATTCGTTTTATTTTCAACCTTGGCATCCATTTTTAAATACTGTTTTTTTTGGTGTTTGTTTTTTTAATTTGCACTGCATAAATTGTAGATTTCAAATTCAATTTTATTGGTCTTTAAAGTAGTGGATAATTCTTGCAACTAATAGCCTGGAGATACACAAATTTCCTTCCCCCCTAACCCCTACCCCGACTGAAGTTGCTTTTTATATTTTTGATCAGTTTTTAGGGCACTTGTTCTTGCAATTACCACTTAAATACTTAATTTTAGATTTTTAGTGTTGCTTTCAAAACATTTAATTTTGTTCTACAAGTATTTTTTCAATTGCCAATATTATGTTAATTGTCAACTTTTTGTGTCTTAATTTCATAATTTTATGTTGTATATAATATGCACAGAATTTATTTCCTATTTGACATGTTAATTCACCACTTACTGATTTATTTTTCCATTGATATATTTTCCATTTTTTTACATTTTGTAAATATTTTCTTTTCTTACATTTAATGCATATTTTACCTATAAATTATAAACATTTTGTTTGGAATGGATCAATCAAGTTATTTTCTGTAGTATTCTATTTACGGCAATATTTTGTTAATTTTAGATATTTATGTTGTGTACATGTATTACCTTTTGACTTATTTACTTTCAGTTTTGAATGTGTATTTGTTATTAAATATAAATATATACATTTCTGTTTTCATTTTTCTCATTTGTATATTTTACTGTATGTATTTCACATAATGTTCATATTCTCATCATGATTTGACTTATTTGACATCCATACACCATTTTTGCAGTTATTTTCACTGCCACTTTTTCTTATACTGCCCCCTGTTGATTCGGAGTGTGAGTTGCAGCTCTTTTGCAAACCTTTCCATGTTTTCAAGTCCTCATTAACACGCATTTTGTTCATAACTTTAAACTCTGATGTCCATTATACGAACTCAATACTCTTCCAATGTGTGACTCAGTGATCCCCCCCTCCCTCCTAAACTGTACTTCGTGGGAGTGAGTCACAGTAGCAAATTTGTCTGGTAACCACTTGCTTGTGGTGCCACCGCCGTGACACTTCTGCGCTGTCGCGCTTGGAGCCTTCATACCGTGCTCTTTGGAAGAGAGAGAAACAAAAAAAAAAAAACAACAAGAAACAAACCTCTCCCCCCTGGCTCCTCCCTGCCCTAGGCCGTTACCAGGCAGCGGCCTTCACAACAGGAAACTTGGGATTCCGTCATAGTGGCCGGAGAAAAAAGGAGAACATTGATGGGAGACAGGAAGTCTGAGCGCAGGAAAGAGAGAGCTGAGAAGTGAAGGGAGGGACGTTTAGCCAGCGAGCTAAATAAAAACGCAGCCAAAGTGGCTAAAACATGGTCTTCGCCAAGGCCCAACGGCACATGCCTGAATTTGATCTTTCATCCTTTTTATGAAGAGAAATGAAGCAAACTGGCCAAAAATGTTAATGTCACACATGCATGCTTTTTTTTTTCATAATCTACTACCCTCATATCTTGCCCAAAATAGCCATGATCAGACATTGCCAGGATCAGACGTTGCCAGTCATTTTTAAGATAAAATGTACGTTTCTGCTTTCTCTCACTCAGTTTTGCTAAATTGAAGAAAAATGTAATAATTTATCATCTGCTCTGAATTCAGAAAAACAGAACTTTATGATACTGTACCTGCATAAAAAAAAATACATAAAATGTGAAGACTAAAGCCATATGTGTGATTGTGCTGCTCCTACAGTGTCCCACCTGGGGGCAGTATTAAAAAAAAAGACTTGGCCTCTTCTCAGTAAGTTGCAGTATTAATCGTTCTTCGCAGAGGAAAAGGAATGTATGCCTGTGAGTATTATGTTTTCTGTCTACCTGTCTCTGCTTCACCGCATGACAACATGATACAAGTTGATGTACAATAGGATATATTGATATATTTAAAGAGCTGAAATTGGAAATTATAAAATCTGATAGAACGAGTTTCAATGCAATTGCATTAACAATTAAAACGGTGGGGGGGGAAAGCGGCACCCTCCCTTCCCTTAACAAGTCAGCACAGAAGGTCTTTTAAGGACTCGCTACTGTTATTATTCATAAATGAAAATACACATTCATGAAGGTTTTTTTCAGAGTTGCCAAGACAAGCAGGTCATGAGTCAGCAGCAGGGAAAGTAGAACTTTTCTTCTTCACACATGAAAACATCATCTAATGTTCCTTTCTGTTGGAGAGACAAACCAGACTGTCAACATTTTATTGTGCAGGGACACCCACTAAACGTTTTATTGTGGAGCGATACCCACCAATCTCACCGCAGTTGTCAGAAGCGGGGAACATTTTCGTGTTTGTTCAAATGCTTGCGATCCAAAAGAAGACCCTGCTTGGTTAGCAAAGAACTTCAGAAATGCAGGAACATTGGAAGCGTGCATTTGAAATGGAAGTTGGCCAGTTTGGTTTTTAAACAGACATTTTAGTGGCAAATTGCAGGATTTTAAAGTTAGATTAAATTTTTTTTTTTTAATTTATCCGTTTCTAGCATAAGACACAAAGTCCAAGGGGAACCCGTATCTGAAATTCTACTGAATGTCGGCCATTTTTGTTTGACGACCCCATTTAAGGGGCAAATTCCAAGGCTCAAAAGCTTGGGGGGGAAGAAAAAAAAAAGCGACCCAAGGCGGTCACATCGATTCGCATGAAATTTGGTGGAAATGTCTATCATTATGCAACGCACAAAAAAGTCTCAAGGACCCATGCCCAGATATAATAATTCTGCCATTTTGTGTGGAAGTGTCTATTTTTTTGTGAAACCCAGCGCTTGCAAGTTCAACAAACAAAAACAAATGTTCACAAATCAACTTCAAATTTGGCAGTCGTGTCGACAATAACAGGGTGAACGAATGAGTGTCAACCCCCCCCCCCCCCCCCCCCCTGCTTGGAATTAAACAGGAAGTCAGCCATTTTAGGTGAATTCCGACTTGGGGAATTCTAGTTCATCATTTTGAGGCGTTACTGTGAAAATGGGGCCACAAGGAATTCTTGGCTACTATTGTTATTGTGCCATCGCATGTTCGGTTTTTGTGTCTCGGGACCCTTGTGGTCTGTGGTGGCAGTTGCCATGCCGACTAAGTGACGACCACCCCAAACTCCCTCATCCAGTGTTGACTGCTGCACGTTTGATTTACCCATGCGGAGCCCAACCACGCAAACGTCCCGCCCCTAACCTCCTCCCCCAATTTATTTTCCATGAGGTCAATGAGATGACAATTGCCCTTTGAGGGGACTAACAATGTTTTATGGAAGAGGAGATGCGCTCAATTGCCAGATAAGGGCGAGGCAAATCATTTTCGGAGCTCATTATACGTTTTGCTGTTAGCCAAATGAGCTTAAGTTGCGTGACGACATCAGGAAAAATACGACAATGTCACTCTGGGGAACAACAATCCGATACGTGTCAAAGCTAGCTGGTTGAAATCTTGACGTGCAAAATCACACTGTTCTTCTCCAGTACTCTAGGTTGACCGCCGTCTAAAATAGTGAGTATAAGTTCCCGTATTGGCAGCATTTTTTTTTTGTTAATCAGTCGTCTGTTTTGAGTATTCCAATCGAAATAAAACTTTTAGCGCACGTCCATAATTTGACATACTTGAGTTTACCATATCACTAAATTCCGTTTGGTATCAAGAATTTTGATTTTAACTTGTATTACTGTTTCAGACCCCAAAATATATACAGTCAAACCTCGATTTTCGTCCATAATCCGTTCCAGAAGGCTGTTCGAAAACCGAAATTGTTCGAAAACCGAAACCACGCTCTTTTTAAAATAAAAATGTTTACTGAACACGTCTGTTCACAATGGGAAGCAACAATGGGAAGCATCACTTCCTCGTGTAAGGAAGGCGGGAGGAGTCAAATGTTGCATTCAAGTGCGCTCAGTTTGTTCGAGAACTGAAATTTGTTCGTCATCCAAGGCATAAAAAAA
Organism: Hippocampus abdominalis; assembly: GCA_018466805.1. Taxonomy (NCBI): domain Eukaryota; kingdom Metazoa; phylum Chordata; class Actinopteri; order Syngnathiformes; family Syngnathidae; genus Hippocampus; species Hippocampus abdominalis. The sequence goes on along the minus strand of CM031713.1, from coordinate 1,010,450 downwards.
ACAAAATTTTTCTTCGAAAACCGAATTGGTCGAGAACCGAGATGTTTGAAAACCGAGGTTTGACTGTATTTCTTTTAAACGGTGTGGTTGAATTGCGCACTGACCTTCAGGAATAGCGAGTCAAAGTCACCACCCGAGAGCAAAAGAACCACTTAGAGCTGGTCCCAACCGGTGGAAGCGGATCCAGCAGTTGACCGCAGCGAGCGTCCTCTAGGCGCGACCCACGCGGGATCCTGCGTTCGTGCATGTGCTCGGCGTGTCAAATGACGGGGTGCGTAGGGTATATAAAAGACTTTGATATTTTTATAATGGCGGCATCCATAATGATGCGTTTGGCCGGCCCGCAGGCTCACGTGACCTTCCTGACGGCAGGAAGCGCCGTCAAAGGCAAATGCCTTTGCAAAACTCCTCGAGGTGCCCTTGCACTCACATCACAGGCAACATTTGGACTTTTTATATATATACACCTTCTCAACAAAATATATTTAGTTGACTTTGTTTCAATATATTTTATTCACAAAGCTAATTCCAATGAAGTTGGAATGTTGTTAAATAGTTGAATATACTACAAAGGTCGCCTTTTTAAGAGCATGGCTGCGTCCGCCCACTTTTAGCCGACGTTGTTTTGATGTTGATCGTATTTTCACGCACACGTGTTTTTGATCGTTTTGCCGGGTGTTTTTGGGGCTCCATACAGTTTGAGCAAATCCTCCAGGATTCCCTGCCAGCCTGGTCCGCCCGCAGCTGCGCCTGCGCCGCGCGCCACCAGGATCTCCACTGGATGGCGTCGGCCGCGCGCACGCACGCTTGCGTCACTGGCGCGCCGGAGCGGAAGGGGGCAGGGCAGGACGGGACCCTCCCAGGGAGGCGATCCTCTGAGGTGATCCCCCGGTTTAAAAGGCGCTCCAGTTGCTGAGCGTCACGGTCACAGGCGAACCGACGGAACCAGGATCCCCCCCCACCCCCCTTCCCTACCGCCACTCCCACACGCACTACAGAGGAACCCTTTTGGATTCCCCACTTTTGTAGAAAAAAAGGTTTTTCGAACCTGGGGAATACTGCATCTGTAGTGCTTCTATGGATCACGAAGTGAATCGCTTGGCATCCGAAGCAACAGTTTGACATCACTTTGTGCTCTTTGGGCTTCCAAAAGGAGATGATGAAATCCGCCGAGGAGGGTGAGTTTTCACTTTTGTGACTTAATTTGACCTTTTCCATAATGTTTCATTAATTTAATATACTTTCGGAACATCTGATAACACGTTTGACATGTCCGTGTGGCACTTGGCACACTTCCTGATACCGTTTGAGACTCCAAATGTGACTATGATTCACTTTTATCCTAAAATAGAGATGCTTCCTGATTCCGTTTTTTTTTTGTCCTGTTTCAAAATAATATATATGATATCAGCATATGTGTAAAAAATAATTTTTTAAAAATCCACAGCCTTAAAAAAATTCCTAAAAAACACAACCCAGGTGAATTAATTACAACCAAGGAAAATCACTGTTGGAAAAAAAAATGTCTACACTCTTGATTTTTTTCTTCATTTTCTAGCTCCTACAATCAAACAAGAGTGTTCCAATATCCGCAAAATATCAAGTTTAAAGTCCCCCCCCTTCCCTGTAAAAGTAAGATAATGTCCTCTAACTTAACACACCACAGCTGTCAAATTTCAGTGATTTAAACAAGAAAAAAACGCTTTAAAAATATGACAAATCAAGCTGCTCGCGAACATTGAAACCACACCCCAATCAACTGTCAAATACCACTACTGCGACCTCCGGAAAATGCACGCTACTTCGTAGACCACGCTTCTTATGTGTACAATTTTTGAGGTGCGAAAATAAAGCCTCTCAATGCCTCCAGTGACTGGAATATTCCCACAGGATCGCCGTGGTGGCTTTTCTGCACCTGGACACCGAGGCACTCTAAACTGTCCATGCCACCACGAAGTCCCTTTCCACAGACTCATGTCAAACTTAAAACTAATAATACTAACAATCCCCCTACTCGCTCTTCTTTCTCTGCTTGACGTACGTGCACTCACTGCCGACAACGAGGCTCTCTAAAGTGGACTCCAAAGCTCGGCACGTGGCGCCATTTTTAGCCATACCCCAGAAAATCAGGAAAACTGAAATGTTGAAACACTGTTCGCCATAGCTCCACAATTACTTCATAGTTCTCAGTTTTTGCATGTCTTCAGCAACTATCTTCAAATGTTTAGAAAACAATCTCGGGATCCTCTATCTTAAATATTACAAAAAGTGAGCCTTTTGTTACTAGCTAGTGAGACGTTGAGGCGTCCTAAATTAAGCCGTTCGGCCAAGGTTTAAAAAAAGAGAAAAAAAAGGCCTACTTGTGGTTTCAGACTCGGGTGCCGCTGATGTCATATAAATTTAGACGGGGTGCCTATTAAGCTCGCTTATGTGACGTCTGCTTCCCAGGCTTTTTGGCACGGTCGGCACAAGGTAGATACTCCCCACCAACAAAAACATGCACTGTAGTGTTAACACTTGGTAACGGTGTGAACGAACTGCACACATCTTGCAGTGTGAAATGAGGGCGAAAAAAAACATGTTGGGTTTGGTTATAGTGGGGCCAGATGGAGTTTATTTTTAGTTGTTTTATACAGTATGCGTTCACCCCCACCACCCACCCAGTCTCCAGTTATACGACTCAAACTGTTGGAAATGTTCTGTGTCATTGTTCTTGGACCAGGCAGTAGCCAAAGCCCAGTGTGACTGGTCATGCTGCGGTGGATAAAACCGGGAAGACTCAATCGAGGCACATGTAAACCCAAACGTGATGGTTGGGCGAAGCTTGTATTTATTTTGCTTGTGACGAGACAATTTGTCATCCCTCTGGTCTTTCACCCAAAAGCTGGTTCCACCCCCAAACCAGGAAAAAGTCCGCTGGGATGGGTTTCAAGCTCAGCGGCAACCCTCATGAAAGCACAGCAATGGCGGTGGTGGGGGGGTGGAATGCAAATACAGTCAAACCTCGGTTTTCGTCCATAATCCGTTCCAGAAGGCTGTTCGAAAGCCGAAACCACGCTCTTTTTAAAATAAAAATGTTTACTGAACACATCTGCTCACAATGGAAAGCAACACGAGGAAGCATCACTTCCTCGTGTAAGACTCGTGTAATGCCTCGAGGCATTAAAAAAACTCAATTTTTGGTCGAAAACCGAATTGGTCGAGAGCCGAGACGTTCAAAAACCGAGGTTTGACTGTACTGTATTGGCCCGAATATAAGACGACCCTGATTATAAGACGACCCCCTCTTTTTCAACTCAAATTTGAAAAAAGACTTTTTGAACACCAAATTAATTTTTATACAGAAAATAATTACAGTACATCTGAAACAAATGATTATAACAATATATTTGAGAGAAAAAGCATGTTATTTTGCCTCATTCAAATCTAAAGTGCAATCACATTCGCAAATGAATGGCTTCTGGTTTTTGAAATGTAAATTACATCATAATTTCTCCTCAGCTGCCAGTTAACCTGGCTGATCTTCGACCCACTTTTCTCCACATTGTCGCTACGTTTTTCCATTTTCTGTTATCTCTTCTATTATTTTCTTCTCTCTTCCTTCTGACCGCTATTTTTTATTTTTCTTCTTCGTGCTACTACCGCTAATTTTTATTTGTATTCTTCGTGCTACTGCTATTTTTATTTTTATTCTTCGTGGCAGGGAAGGACTTTGGCCTGGGGAGTCAAGTTCAGCATTCGCTTCATTGATATCTGGCGCCATCTAGCGTCGTGAATGGGTTTAACGCCTAGACCCCGAATATAAGACGACCCCCACTTTTTCAGTCTTATTTCAATGCAAAGAACACAGTCTTATATTCGGGCCAATACGGTAATGGATGGGGAGGGTAGCACTATAGAAAAGCTGTGTGAAGCAGTACAAACCTTGAGTGTGTCTTCTGCCACTCTGTTTGTCTTCCAGACGCATATGGCTACACGCCCAATGTCAGCCTCTCCATCCCACTGGGCAACCCTTGCCTCGCACCCCAGTACCTCAGCCTCCAGTCCAGCCCCGTCATCTCGGTCTCAGAGGCCCACATCTTCGATAGCCAGGACGAGCTGAGTGCCGCCGGCTACTACTCGGTCCGTCCGAACGGGGCTCCCGCCCTGGAGAGCCCTCGCATCGAGATCACCGCCTACAGTCAGTTCCCGGAGGACGAGGCGGAGCAGGACAGCCTTCCCGTGGCCAAGCGGGTCAACTCAGTTGTTACGTTGACCCTCCCCAGTGCAGATGGTTACCGGGATCCAAGCTGCCTGAGTCCGGCCAGCAGCGTCTCTTCCCGCAGTTGCCAGTCGGAAGCGTCATCTTACGAGTCGGGCTTTTCGTACAACTACGAACAATCGCCGCAAAACTCTCCCTGGCAATCGCCCTCGGTGTCCCCCAAGGGTTCCACCCTGGCCCTGCCTACTAGCTCGCCGCGACACTCCCCTTCCACATCGCCTCGCATAAGCGTGACGGATGACCCCTTTGTTGGCCGGGGCAGCTCCAGGCCTAACTCCCCTTGTGGTGCCAAGAGGAAGTACAGCTTTAACGGTGGCAGGACAGCACACAAGCACTACCAGCACACGCCCAACCACTCCCCGGGGCTATCACCCCAAACCTCGCCCCGACTCAGCGTCACCGAGGATTCCTGGCTTCCTAACACCAACCAGTACACCAACTCGGCCATCTTGGCGGCCATTAACGCTCTGAGCACGGACGGCATGGCTGACATCGGGGAAGGTATACCCATGAAAGCTCGGAGGACCGACTCGGAGCACAACCCCACCGTCAGCCTCAAGCTGGAGCCCGGCGGTGAAGAACTGACAACCGGGGAGTTCTGTCGAGACGAACACCTCTCCAACCGCCTGCCTCTGAAAAAGGAGGCATACTGCGGGGGTTTCCTCGATGTGCCTCAGCACCAATATGCCTGGTCCAAGCCCAAGCAGTTTGTCAGGTACAGAAACTCTTCAAATGTTAGTGTGTTGGATTCATTGGGGAGCAACAGATTTCTTGTCTTTTTCAGCCCGTCTCTGCCGGCCCTCGACTGGCAGTTGCCATCCAGCTCAGGACCTTACAGCCTACAGATCGAGGTCCAGCCCAAGTCCCACCACCGGGCCCACTATGAGACTGAAGGCAGCAGGGGGGCAGTGAAAGCTCTTGGCGGAGGACACCCCATCGTACAGGTTTGGAACCCGAATAATGTTTTTGTATCAACACTTTGCTTTCAGTGTTTGGACTGTGGGAAATATTCTTAGATAGGGTTCTACTTCCTCCTAGAGCGGTGATGTAACTCAGTTTTGGTCGTAAATGGGTGACTATGCCGGAGGCTTATCAATTTGGAAACTTGTACGTCGGGACTGTCGTAAACCAAAGACCCGCTGTTGGTCCGCCATAAAGGGACCCTAATATGAGCGAAACAGACAAAGAATCTCGATACAAGATTGCGTTCGGAACAGCTCTGACCGCTAGCTGTAATCGCGTACCGCTGACTGCGAATAACTTTAGTTTTGGTTACTCTGCTACAAAAGCTCTTCGCCGGCAACCCGATGCGCACACATGGCTTGTCCGGCAAACTGACCAACCTCGCCCCTTCTCACCTCCACCGTGTTCCCCCGCCCGCTTTGTAGCCGGTGTGTCAAAATGCAGTGGCAAGCTATTTAAAGCTGTCACATTTCTGAATGGGATACGCTATTAGGCCGGCCGGTGGCTTCCTGTCCAGACGAGGGTGACTCACTGGTTTTCCATTGCGTCCCACATGGCTCCTGCACACACACACACGCACACGCACGCACAACTGCGCGATGTAGACTAAGCTCTGAAACTAGCAACAGCTTAGTCACATTAAGAAACGAGTGTGTCGGTATGTCCTGCTGCCTCAATCGGCTGACCTCGGACTGGCCATAAACAGCCAAAGAGACGAGCTAGCGTGCGTGTTTCCGTAATGCATTGCGATCTTCAGATACTGAGTGCAAGGTGGCGAATGTGCAAGTGAATTTGGAGACTGGAGCAAGAATATCTGACGTGCCCTTTGACCAAACAAGAAAATGCAAATTCCATATAGGGAGGTTGAACTAACATTCGAACTCTGAGCGGTCAATGTGCTAATGTCGATTTAGTTCATAAACCCAATATGCACTTTTTCATAAATATCAAAAACATTTCGAATAATCAGAAATATTGACATTCATGTTTTCATCAACATCAAAGACGCATGAGTTTCAAAATGACTTTGTTTTGGAAAAACGTGGAGCCGCCTTATTTGAGCGCAATCACAACCACATTGCTCACTTAATACCAAACGTTGCAAATTCATAGCGAGCAATAAGCTGACCATCTTTCAGTTATTTAAATGAGCGTAGGTGCGAACAATTTAAGAACAGGAGGCAGTGAAAGAGAGAGTGTGTTCTTTCTTTTAAAAAGAAAAAAACCAAATGCCCCCCCTCCCTCTCCCCCCACCACCACAACTCCTTTTCCGCCGCCGCACAGACGTGTCTTTGTTTAGGAAAGTTCCCGTGCGCGATGGCTGACATCATCGCGGCAAAACCACACACGTTCCTGGCAGGCGGCTCGGGCCGTGTCAGAGGGAGCCTCAAACAAGGAGGCCCTCCTTCTCATTACACAGTAGACAAGCTACTTCTGACCCCCCCTTCCATCTCTGTTAGTTTATTCTGGAACATTCTACTTGTGGTTCCCTTTTCCAGATTCCAAGCGGGCAGCATCGGCTGTTTTTTGTTCTTCTCTGATGCCATCGGCCGCTGCTGCCCGCCCGCCTGCCCGCCAAACGCGACCGCATACGCCACCCACCCTTACACCAGCAGCGGCGCTCTCCAGCGCTCCCCACGCTTGAAAATTAAACGCGACACTGCACAGTGGAACGTGGAAACGCTTCATGTAGGCTAACATCAACGGCAATTTAGGGTCCTCGTGGCATTTTTGTAATGGTCAGAAAATGTAGTTTGGGTCATTTTATGACATGCGTGAAATTCGGCATTCCACGAGCATTGCATATTTTTGTTGATCATTAGCCGAATAATGTAGTTGCCAAAATCAGCCTTTGTTTTCAGGAAAATGAGAGAAAAAACACAATTGCTTGCAAGTACATCTGGATTTTTTTTTTTTTAATATGGCAGCAATCTGCTAAAAATGATTATTAGGCTCATGAAATGTGTTTGAGGATGTCGAATTCGATTAACCTGACGTTTAGTTTTAGTCAGCATGCAAAATACTTTGGCCTTCAAAGAACTTGACAATATACAGTCAAACCTCGGTTTTTGTCCATAAGGCTGTTTGAAAACCGAAATTGTACGAAAACCGAAACCACGCTCTTTTTAACATAAAAATGTTTATTGAACACGTCTGCTCACAATGGAAAGCAACACGAGGAAGCGTCACTTCCTCGTCTACCCGAGGAAGCATCACTTCCTCGTGTAAGGAAGGCGAGAGGAGTCAAATGGTGCATTCAAGTGTGCTCAATTTGTTCGAGAACTGAAATTTGTTCGTCATCCGAGGCATAAAAACTAAATTTTTGGTCGAAAACCGAATTGGTCGAGAACCAAGACGTTCTAAAACGTTTGACTGTACTATCAAGAGTGTCGGAAAAGCCTAACGTTTGAATTTTGTATTTAAAAAAAAAATGCAACAAAAACATTTTGGCCTTCAACGAACTTCAATAATTTTTGTAAATCCTTAGCTCGAAAAAAACCCCCAACCAAACCAAAGAAAAAAAACATGACCAATGCTCTAGTTTGAAGACTTTATCAGTTGTCATGTCCAGGTCATGAGGCGTTTGTTGAATTAATTTCCTTTTGGAATATTGGCCTCGGTCCACTTGATTGCATTTAGATATCAACAAACATCATGAGATGTGAAAAGCGTGACCGCTTGGATTGTTTTGATCTGGTCAGAATGATTGCCTGCACCCTCCTCGTCTGGTCTCCCTCCTCTCGTCGGTGCCTTGAGCTGCCGGAGTCTCGGCATTCCTCCGGTGGGCGATAATATGAGTGAGACAGGAGGGGCCTCAAACTTGTAACCGACCTTTAATTGCCTCGGCCGAGTGTTGTCAGCTGGATGGTGTGTTTTGCTTCGGGTGTGCATGTGCAACAAAAAAAAAAATCATTCAATAGAATGCAAACCTCCTCCAAGGCTGGAATTTTTAATACCGGTTTAATTCTGGTGAGTTGGAAATGTGGCTTTTGCAGCATGGGTAACATTTTATGTTGGGGGTTTTTCCGAGCTCCAATTGGTACCAACCTGACCATGCGCCATGACTTGTCTGTATTCTGTCAATTCAACGGACTCACTTTCTTGTTAGTTAAGAGTACCGGAGCTCGTTGGAGAAGTACGTGAGCCGTTGCTTCAGGACTTTTCTGTACACTGCTGTTGATATAGTGCTGCGACTACAGTTAAAATACAAAGCTGCCGCAGAGGGACATTAATCAGTCAATCAGCACAGCTGGAGCTTTACGCTGTGTTGAGCTATATCAAACGGTCTGATGGCCGCCATGCAATTTCGAACGCAGGAAAAACCCTGTACTGTATGTGAAAGAAGAGTGAGCTATATTTTGGTTGTTCCACTCCAATCCTGCAGGTGGCGGCAGTGTGCAATACAATTGACAGTTGAGTGTTTGTGATTTTTAATGTATTCATTTATGACTGTTTGCATGTTTAATTTATATAAACAAGTCTGTCACGCTCAGAATTACATGATTCACTAGTTACCTTTTTCACCAATTTAAATAAAAAATATACTCCCAAATTTACAATTACCGTGTTTGCCCGAATATAAGGCGGCCCTGATTATGAGACGACCCCCTCTTTTTCAAGACTCAAGTTTTAAAAAAGACTTTTTGAACACCAAATAAATTTTTATACAGAAAATAATTACAGTACATCTGAAACAAATGATTATAACAATATATTTGAGAGAAAAAGCATCTTGAAGTTTACACCATAACTTCTCCTCAGCTGCCGGTTAACCTGGCTGATCTTCGACCCACTTTTCTCCAGATTGTCGCTACGTTTCTCCATTTTCTGTTATCTCTTCTATTATTTTCTTCTCTTTTCTCTTTTCTTTCTTTTCTCTTTTATTTTTCTTCTTCGTGCTACCGCTATTTTTATTTTTATTCTTCGTGACAGGGGTTCACTTTGGCCTGGGGAGTCAAGTTCAGCATTCGCTTCAATGATATCTGGCGCCACCTAGCGTCGTGAATGGGTATAATGTCTTATTTCAATGCAAATAAACACCGTCTTATATTCGGGCCAATATGGTAAGTTGAAAAAGAAATTCCAATGAAAAATATCAAAAGATTTGAATGAAAGCAAAATTGCATTTCTGCAGTATCTTTGATCGATTTTTTTTTTTTAATCTTTTCAACTTTGCAATCAAAACATCAATATCATCATTTGTGTGGCTAGCGTTGTTGCTGCTAGTTTTAATACCAATCTCGACAGTCGTGCATTGCAACTGAATGCGGAGAGGCAGAGTGCGGTCCCAAGACCTCACTTGACACTGACCTTAAATAAACAGCATTGCTAGGCAGCAGCCCATTTCCTTACACAAACACTCACAAGATTTGAGCGGGATCCTTCTGCTAATCACATGTTGCTAAGTGAAAAGTCGATTCCAGCGTTTCCCCGTGGCAGCTGGCTTGTAATTAGGCTAGGCGCTCGTCTTTTACTCTGCTGACCTCTGAGCATTTTTTTATTTTTTCTTGATTATTTTCTTTGTTGGTTTTATTTTCTCGAGTCGCTTCGGGAGTCGTTGGGACGCCGCACCGCCCGATGCGCTTTGTTGGTTATTGTTAGTCAAGAATTCGGCGGCAATTGCAAGCTCCTCCTGAGCGCGCCGTTGTATATTGACCCCCCCAAAAAAATCTAATCGTGGCCTTGAATGAAACCCTAATTCGCATAGAGACGGCTTGTCAAGGAGTTGTGTTTTTTTCGTTTTTTGTACAGCTGCACGGCTACGTGTCGAAGGAGCCGCTGACGCTGCAGCTGTTCATCGGCACGGCGGACGAGCGTCTGCTGCGGCCACACGCCTTCTACCAGGTGCACCGCATCACGGGCAAGACCGTGTCCACGCCCAGCCACGAGGCCGTCTGCAACAACAACACCAAAGTGCTGGAGATCCCCCTCCTACCCGACAACAACATGCGAGCCATGTAAGTTGCGCGCACCTGCGACGCTAACGCCCAAACGGTCCGGGTACCATAGACGGTCCAGTTCCATACTCGAGTAGACTATAGTGCAGGGGTGTCGAACTCATTTTTGTCGCGGGCCACATAGTACAGTCAAACCTCGGTTTTCGAATGTCTCGGTTTTCGACCAAAAATTTTGATATTTTTTTTGCCTCGGATGACGAACAAATTTCGGTTCTCGAACAAACTGAGCGCACATGAATGCACCATTTGACTCCTCTCGTTTTCCTTACACGAGGAAGTGACGCTTTCTCGGGTAGACGAGGAAGTGACGCTTCCTCATGTTGCTTTCCATTGTGAGCAGACGTGTTCAGTAAACATTTTTATTTTAAAAAGAGCGCGGTTTTGGTTTTCGAACAATTTCGGTTTTCGGACAGTCTTCTGGAAAACCAAGGTTTGACTGTAAATGTTTAATCATCTCCGCATATTACAAACCAACAAATTGATGAATAACTAGTTTTTAAATCAGAAATCAAGAATAATGACTGTCATTGTGGATTACATATGAACTTGACCTGCTTAATTTGCTTTCGCGGGCCACATAAAATGATGTGGCGGGCCAGATTAGGCCCCCGGGCCTTGACTTTGACACCTGTGCTGTATTGTGTCATGCTTATCGATAATCTTTCTACATTCTTATAGAGCATCTTGAACGCCTAATTTGAAACGGTAACCTCTATTTATTTTATTTTTTTCATCCGGTCAGCAGTTGTGATTTGTGATTGTGTTGCGGCCGCAGGATCGACTGCGCGGGCATCCTCAAGCTACGCAACTCGGACATCGAGCTGCGCAAGGGCGAGACGGACATCGGCCGCAAGAACACACGTGTGCGGATGGTGTTCCGGGTCCACATCGGACAGGCCGGCAGCAGGACCATTTCCTTGCAGGCTGCTTCCAATCCCATCGAGTGTTGTGAGTGACGCCCCGCCTTCTTCAATCTTCAACACTTGAAACCTTAACCAACCCTAATTTGAAACCCTAACCCTGTTTTGAACATCAAACACATGCCGTCATAGAGTAACCCACGATCTCGAGCCTAATTTGAAACCTAGCTTGAAAAACGAATCTCAGAGTAACCTTTTTCTTGAAACCTTAATCTCCAGGTTTGAAACCATATCCATCGCTTCAAACTGAAGGAAATTCACTATTTCCTACAAGAAGGTCGGACAGCAAATTTGGGAGTGAGAAAAGAAAAAAAAGCAGCACGCACGCATGCATGCACCCAAGCAAGGGAGTAAGAAGGTAAAATGAGAGGAGTGAAGTCACGTTGAGGGAAAATATTCTTGAAGTAAATGTTTAGGGGCAAACATCCATCATTTTACAGAATACACAAACGCAAGCTGACGTCGGGATGCTCGGGGCCAAGCGGGGAACGGGTGCGCGTCTGCAGCTCATAAACTCAGTAGTGCGTAGGAGAAGGAATTCGACTACCTAGACGCTCTCACATAAACATTACTGAAATACTTTCACATTTACGACAGTCAAACTCCTCTAGAACGAAACCTACATGGGCGAAAATACCCCCTAATGTGAAAAAATCTTCATGCATTAACACCATTCCCATTCTCCTGCCCCCCATACGACGAAAAACCCTCTGTTGCGTTATACGAAATCATTTTCTCTGCTCTTGCCCCGCGACGAGATTGACTACAATGAAGTCAAATTCGCTACAGTGAAACCCCCCTCTTGTGAAAAGATTCTTGCTGCAAACATGATTTCGTTGTAGAGTTTCACTGTACTGTCAACTTTCTCACACACACACACACACACACACACACACACACATTACTGAAGCGCTCACAGATTTACTGATGCACTCACACGTGACTGAAATGCTCTCTCATTCAGAACTGAAACATTCTCGCACATCTAACTGAAATGCTCTCAAAAACAAGTGAAAGACTATAATACACACTAAAACACTCTCACACAAACTATTGAAACACACACACTACTAAGCATTTAAGTATAATGTATGAGCGCTTTTCACTAGTGTGTGTGTGTGTGTGTGTGTGTATGTACTGTGTGAGCCCCCCTCCCAAAAATACTCAAGTTGAGCATGTGAGACCATTTCATTAAAGGTTCTGAGAGGTGATCTGGAATTCTCTTTCGACCGCCTCTCATATGTACCTCTTGCTTTCTCACATCCAGCCCAGAGGTCGGCCCAAGAACTGCCCCTGGTAGACAAGCAGAGCGTGGAGACCAGCGCTGCCCCCGGAGGCCAAACCATGAAACTGGACGGGCATAATTTCCAGGCTGACTCCAAGGTGGTGTTTGTGGAGAAGGCTCAAGGTGAGCGAGTGTGAGTGTGTGTGTCTGCCTGTCTGTCTGTCTGTCTGTTCTCCTGGAGGAACCCCAGGACTTTTAGCCCACCCCCATCTGAATCTCTTCCATCCTTGCCAGAGTGCCACATGTGGTGCACATTAATGTGCTGTATTTTTAACCCAGCACATTTACATTTGCACAACTTTCCATTGCCTTCTTCAGCAGGGTGTGTGTGTGTGTGTCTGACTGGGAGCTATTTGGGTTTGGAGGCAAAAACGAGAGGAGGAGGAGGCGGTTGGTTTACAAACAGCAATTTTCGTGATTGGCCTCGGCGGGGTAAAAACGTGACGTTTGGGGCCGGGCGTGGCGCACGTGTGCTTCCAAAAACAAGGGAAGCCTTTGCATTGTTCCACTCAGGGAGGGGGGTGGGCTCGGGGGGGGACGAAAAGGCGAGGAGGGAAGGAAGGGTCATCCCTTCGGTTGTGACTCACGGTTTCTAAGTATCAAATTGCGATAACAGGATGCATTTCAGTTGCAAAGAAAGACAAATGAATGAAGGGAAAATGTCAGTACACACCCGGAGGTCGTTTCATTAAGTATACGTGGATTATGCAATTTGAAGCCATAATACAGGCTTGAAACCCTGATTTGCAACAGGAACCTTTGTTTGAAATCCCTCCAATTCCCCTAATCCATGGGTTGGCAACCCAAAATGTTGAAAGAGCCATATAGGACCAAAAAAACAAAAAACTAAATATGTCTGGAGCCGCAAAAAAATAAAAGCCTTGTATAAACGTTACAATGAAGGAAACACATGCTGGATGTGTGTAGGAGACTGGACTGTCTCAGAATTGTTTGTTATTCATTCCTTTGTTGTGCATTCACAAACGCCCCCATAGAATTTATTTTCTAATTTCCTCGCTTGATTTTTTGTTTTGGTGCATTATTTTCGCTTTTCTTAGCGTCAGTGAAGTGATCATGAATTTCCGTTTTTCTGAGGCTGTCTTTGAACACCTCTCGAGTCGAACGAGAAGAGAGAAGGCACGGAGTCGGACGCAGACGTGTCTGTGTTTGTCGAGACTGTTCAAAACATAAATAAAGTGTACGTTTTAAAAAACCAACAAAACAGCTCTCCTTTTTTCGGAGCTGCAACATGTATCTATATCTATTTGAGCTACATTAGCCTACTATCAAAATCTTTTTCCATTTTCAAACATTTTTTTATAAAGCTCCAGGGAGCCGCTAGATGTCGCTAAAGAGCCGCAGGCGGCTCTGGAGCCGCGTGTTGCCGACCCCCCGCCCTAATCCATGCTTGAATCCCTAATTCAAAACCCTAACACAGGCTTGAAACCCTAACCTTCGTTCTAAAGACTAGTCCTTACTTAAAATCCTAATTTGAAACGCTGAGACTGCAAACCACAATTTGAAACCCGAGCCGGTGTACCTAATCAAATGACTAATGCGGGAGCCATTTCCCGTCCATAAACGTGAAGCTGCCCTTGTCTGTTGGACTCCCCTCGGCAGACTTCGGCCCGTGGCGCGCGGTGTCCTTGTCGAGGGTTTCCCCGAGTTTGGCGCTCGCTTTGCATTCCCGGGCAATCCTGCCATGGAAACACCCTCGCGCGCTTCCACCTTTCCATCCTTCCACGCGGCCGTCCAAGCCGTGTCCTCACAACGTGACAAAGCCGCTTCGCTCTCTTGTTGTCGTCTTATTATATAATTCGGAGGCAGTCTCCAGGAGGATTTTCCTCACCGGACGTTCCCACAAAGCACGTGTGCGTGCGTCGTCGTGTCAGAGTTTCCCCTTCATTTCCACACGTCGGCAGGACGGGGTTACCCCCGCCGCGTCCACTCGCCCGCTAGACGGGCCGCCAACACACAAAAACCATCAATTGTTTAGTTTTCTGCTTCGGAGGCCAACAATCTCCGCCGTGTTTCCACTCGGAGGACAAACAACGTTCCAAATGTGCACGCGCGTGCATGCCGATGACTCACACGAGAGGAAAGCCCTGCTTTCCTCTTTAGGGACCTTGTTTATGTTTCCACTGGAGTTTTTTTTTGTTTGTTTTTTTGGAATATATCAACACAGATTTGATTGGTATTAATTATAATCTATTCACATTGTATATTTTATTTCATGAAAGAAGTTAGTGACCCACAGAATTTTTTTTCACATGAATAATAAATCCATCCATCCATCCAAAGAAGTTAGTCCCAGAGTCTTCGGGCAGTAGGCGGGGGACACCCTGAATTGGTTTCGCAGGGCACACAGAGACGAACAACCATCCACGCCCACACTCATCTAGGGACAATTTAGTGCCCAACGATGCCATGCATGTTTTTGGAATGGGAGGAAACCGGAGCACCGGAGAAAACCCACGCAAGCCCGGGGAGAAATGCAAACTCCACACAGGGAGGCCGGAGCTGGGATCGAACCCGGTAAAAATAAATAGAATAATAAAATCTAGTTTTATATTTTTTTTCAAGCATAAAGAATTATTTTTATTGTATATTTTTTTTCTCTTCAGGCCAAAGAAACAATACGCAACTTATTTGTATGAACAAACTTTTAAAAAAATGTATTGATTGAAAATTTTCCTCTGTATTGTCATATCTCATGGCCCATTGGCAAAAATCGGCGATCCGCAGCACCCTCTTTTTATTCATAAAACACATTTACAAATTCAATATTATTTCTTTTACGCGATTCTAAAGATGTAATCAATGATCTATTTCTTTCATATTTTCAACATTGATTTGGACTCACTCAGTAAGACCAAGTGAACTACAATCGTAAATGCATTTTTAAAATCATGACCTTTCTGCTCGCGGCGATTGTCACCACTCACTGAATAGTGAGCAATATTTTTGGATCGCATCGCATGAGGCTGTGTTCTAAATCCAAAGCTAATGTTTTAACCCTTTCAGGGGCACAGCGGTCACTACAGTGGACGGTTTATCATGTCAGGTTACAGGGGGCGGGGGCGGGGAACTCACTAAAACTGTTACTGCGTCTCTGTTTAGTAATCCTCTTCCACCTGCTTCGCCGCACCTGCAAACAGCGACAACGTTGGCCTCATCGCAAATAACCCAAGATAGCATCAAATGGCCCCCGATTTCCTCGACAGGCCTCGAATACGGTGGTGTAATCTCAAACAGGTCGCGTCTCTTATTCCCCAAATGCCTTTCTGATGCCGAAACCCGATAAGTGACCCCATTTGGGAAATTGCTCCTTTTTCGTCCGCATCAGGATTTGTTTGGGCGGTGTCAGATTCTGCTGGAAGCGTCCGAGGATTTGTTCGGGCGCTAAAACAAACAATTAAACGGAGTAAGGGGGGAAAAAATAGAAAACAGACGCGGGATTATGGGATTACAATACGGAAATTAAAGTACCGTATTTTCCGCACTATAAGGCGCCTTAAAATCCGGTGCGCGTTGTGTATGGTCATTACGGTAATATGTCGACCCCAGATGGCTCCTTGCTGGAGACATGCTTACAATGTTATAACTTGTTGGTTCAGTGAACTGTGTCGTTGCTTTATTAAATAAGTTTTTGTTGCAGCTCCGAAAAAAGGAATACTTTGGTGTTGTTTTTTTTAAAACGCACACTTTATTAATGGTTTTCAGTCTCAACAAATACGGGTACTTCTTTGTCCGTCTCGGTGCCTTCACTTCTTCCGTTCGACTCGAGAGGCGTTCATGACCACCTCCGAACAACGTAAATTAACGATTCCTTCAATGAAACTACGAAAATTGAAAATAATGCATCAAAAGAGAAAATCAAGCGAGGAAATCACAAAATAAATTCTATAGCCCCCCCCCCCCCTACAGAATTTGTTTTGTGATTTCCTCGTTTGTGAATACAGTACACAACAAAGGAATAAAT
Source organism: Hippocampus abdominalis (assembly GCA_018466805.1). Lineage (NCBI taxonomy): Eukaryota > Metazoa > Chordata > Actinopteri > Syngnathiformes > Syngnathidae > Hippocampus > Hippocampus abdominalis. The sequence goes on along the minus strand of CM031713.1, from coordinate 994,081 downwards.
AACAAACACTTCTGAAATAGTCCAGTCTCCTCCAATTTACTGACATCGGATCGTTCTGTTGCAGCTACGCTCAAATAAATGCCCAAATAAATTCCCAAATAAATTCTGTCGGGGGGCTATAGACTTTCTTTTGCGATTTTCTGTTTTGATGCATGACTGTATTTTCAATTTTCGTAGTTTCATTCAAGTAATCGTTCATTTACATTTTTTTGGAGGCGGTCATGAACGCCACTCGAGTCTAACGGAAGAAGAGAAGGCACGGAGACGGACAAAGACATACTTGTAGCTCCATCTAGTGGATGCATTGTAGATTGCGCCTTATAGTCCAGGGCGTGCAATATATGAAAAAAAATGACAAAATAGGCCATTTATTGAAGGTGCGCCTCATAATCCAGTGCGCCTTATAGTGCGGAAAATACGGTATTACTTTTCACGGCAGGACTTTCGGCCCCCGAATAGGACATGACATTTTCTGTCTTGATTTTCTTGCAGAAATCGTCAAATCCAAAACGAGCTTCAAAGTCCGAGTTGAGTTGTACATTTTGCTTCAATTCCATTTGAACCCCTTTCATGCACCCTGTAACCCTGTCGCCGAACCTTCCTCTTCCGTCTTCCTTATAAAGGCTCAAAAACTTTTCCGCCGGGAAATTATTCTTGGCCTTCCACACACATCACACAAAACCAAATGGCCAGTCAAAGACCGCGGTGGTTCAGACGCCATCGCCGAACCTCCGCTTGCAGTTGATGTTTTGCGGAACCATCTTGTGCCGGCTTGTAAACCAGGTCAGGCTCAGGTAGTCCAATGGTGTGAGACGCAGGTGTCCAACTCGAGGCCCGTGGGCCAGATTTGGCCCCCCGCATATGATCTTATGTGGCCCGCGAAAGCAAATCAAACATGTCAACTACCATGATGCTTGCTAAAATCTCTCCCAAAATTTAAAATTCTCATATCTCATAAATAAAAGAAGAGATTGAAAGCATTTTATTGTGACTAAACCCTTCATTACATTTACTTCAACAAAAGTACGAAAGATCTACACGGGTCAGAGATGGTTTGAGGAAACGGGAAGAGAAAGGTGAGCTACAGTTTAGAGTGGGGGTCGGCAACACGCGGCTCTCGAGCCACATCCGGCTCTTTAGCGCCCCCCAGTGGCTCCCTAGGGCTTTGGTTGGTTAGAGCTTGTACAGTAGGGAAAGGAAGTTACGTGAGTAAGGGTAAGTGGGGGGGGGGGGGGTAGTTGGGGTCATGCATTCAGGGAGGGGCTGTGAAGCGAGGGTAGTATGAAGAGAAAGGGCTTTGGTTTGGGTTCGGCAGTGTCAGGGGTTAAAGGCTAACGTGTCTCTGTATCATCTCCTGAGAGATCTTGTGCAAAGTTTTCTGTGGCATCGGCAAGGAAGAAACCGAGACAAGGATTCCCTTTGAGCTCACAAGTTTGGTGTTTACTGTACCTTACCACCCATGCTGCTACTGCTGCTTGACTCACGGCACCAAAGTGCCTCCACCCAGACCCGATTAGTCAACACAAGGGACCCGCTTGAGTCCCTTTCGAAAACCAGGGCGACACTTAACTGTACTGTACACGATTGTGCGTGCGAGCTTTAGGGCTCATGTCAGGAGAAGGGTACTGGGTTTATTTGGAAGGAGGGAAGAAAGGGGAGGGTGGGGGTTGGGGGGTGTTAAAATATTGGATACTGTCCAGCACGGTGGGCCGGAGAGCTAAGAACCATATTGTGCTCTGAGGGAAGTGGGGCTTGTGGGTGGTGAGGGAGGGGCGGCGGGGGGGGGGGGGGGGGGGGGGGGCTTCTGGATCAGCATCAGGCCGAGCAGATGTTGCCCTCTTGTTTCGGGAACATTCTGCGGTTATCAATACGTCCTTTTTCATTTCTTTTCTTGTTTTTTTTTTCGACCGCCGCAGACGTGAAACAACGTGCCGGACCTTCTGCTTCAGTGATGTTTTCCCAACCAGGTTGAACTTTGACAAAGGAAGTCCAAGCATTGACTTCAAAGCTCTTTTGATGTCTTTGGGGTTTTCAAACCCCAAAACGGGGCAAGCTCCAAATGAAATACACAACCAAGTTCACTTACTTTTCCTCCTGTCACATTCGGTACCTGCTCATCATCAATCTGACTGGAATGGAGACAAATATATATATACACAACCTCCCTGCCAATGGCGCCATCTTCCATTACCTCCTCCAAGGAGGGTCTTCGCCAATGTTTCAGTGGTTTATATAAAAAAACAACAACACTCAACTAATTTCCGCAACTTTGTGTAAGGACGTGGGTCAAAATTCAGACTTGTGGAGGAAGCGGGTGCCTTGCGGTGTCGAGTTTAGTCCCACTTCCAACTCGGATTTTCAGTCTTGGCGTAGGACTGCACTCTGCGGACGGCCCCCACTTGTTTTTTGAAGTTCTTGTCACAAATAGAGGAGACTGCCCCCACCCGCCGGCCCCAGGGTGCGTGAAAGGGTTCAAGAAGCTGTGTTTGGGTCCACTGCGAGTTTGCGATCTTCCACGTTCCTGCTCAAAGTTAATTCTTGATTCAAGGGTATGCGGTTTACATTTGCGGCGGTTGAACCTTTGGTTTGGCGTTGATGTGTGTAGGGTAGGGTAAGGTGATGATTAGGATCCAGTTCAATCCTTAGTGGAGGTCTCTGAGTGCTGTCAGGACCTAATAAAACCTCACCCTTGAATACAGTGAAACTCCTTCTACAACGAAATCAAGTTTGCAGCTGTAGCAAATTTGATCTCGGATGTAACACACACACACACACACACAAACGTGGGTGTACTCTTTATTTTTATTCCAATAGTGCATAAGTATGAGCACACACTTATTTGACACTTCATATATTGTCAGTGTAGAAAGAAAAAAAAGGGAAAGAAATTGCAAAATTTACGATTAGCATTCACTTTCACTTCCATCAATTTCTTGGATAATGTCTTTTATTTTGCTTCCTCCGTCTTTCATTTTGATCACTATTACCCTCTCTTCCAGCGTCAGAGCTCTTCTTGTCTGAGCTGCTTGACATCCAAAGGTCCGTTTTGTAGCCATTTTAGCAATTGCAACGTTCTTGCTGCGTCTGAAACTAACACTAACGACTACTTCCTGGACTACTGCGCTTGTGTAAACCAGTGTGGTGGTTGCTGTTGCCATTTCCGAACGAAGCAGTAGACGTCGCTGTTGGATTAGACTTCGTTGTAGTGAATCTCGTCGCCAGGCAAGAGCAGAGAAAAAGATTTCGTATAACGCAACAGGGTTTTTTTTTTCGTTGTATGGGGGGCAGGAAAGTGGGAATAGTGTTAATGTATAAAGATTTTTTTCATGCTAGGGGGTATTTTCGCCCATGTAGATTTTGTTGTAGAGGAGTTTTACTGTATTGTCCCAAAGAAGAACTCTTGAATCCCTTCCCACTCCGGGATCCAACCCCAATTAACTTGTGATTGACAGCGGATTGATCCACTGTGATCCGTCCTTTGGAGCCGTTCACTCCCTTGTGACCCTCAAAGGGAATAAACAGTCTGAGAAACTGGAAGGACCCGATGGAACAAATGTGTCTGAAGAGCCCAAAGATGAGATGATGAGACGGCATTCCGACATCGAAAATTGTTTGGTTGTTGGTGTCCAAGGGGGGGAGTGGAGAAGGGGTGTGGGGGGGGGGGGTCCTCGTCCAAGCAGGAGATGCTTGGCGAGTGAGGTCACGGGCAGCTGGAAGACCACTTTGTGGTTGGAAAACTTAACGGGGAACGAGCTCGGCTTTTCCAAAGTCCACGAAGGCAAAGTGGAAGCTGTCAGTGATGGAACCCGCCACCTCTGACTCTCCCGTACGTCTACAGATCAAACAGCGGGAGCCGGTTCGAATATTCCGACCCTAAAAATGACCAAAATATGGTCGTGCCCTTGCACAAACGCGAGGTCTTATTTTCCACTTCACTCAATCTACGTGAATATTTATCGTAACGTGACTTATTTTATTTTTTTATAACCCAGCCTGCAAAGTTCAGATCAAACTCGCACTTGTATCTATCCAACACAAGAACTGTTTCTAATATTCTGACCCTCAACTCCCAAATATATTCGAAGGCTCCTCAATGTTGATGCAGAGCAGATTCTAGACTCCGGAGCCGCGTCAGAGGCGACTTTCCAGACGCGACGGTCTTAACGAGTTTGCCAGCTGCCGTCGGGATTCCGTCCGCGCGCGTTGACTCGTCAAGGCCCCGCACGAGATGTCGCTCATCTCCTTGGAATGACTCAGGGCTTCTTTTTTTTCCCTTTTTTTTTTTCGGGGCATCAGATTTCTCGCTCTCTCCGAGGGGACATGAACTCAGACGGTGTGACGTCTCCTGCTGCTTTCTCCATCAGTGATGTAACAGATGATGATAGCAGTGCTCCTTCCACTTTTTCATTTTGCTTGTATGTTTTTCTCATGTCTCTCTTTTTTTTCTGTTGTCCTTTGCTGCAGATGGGCACCACATATGGGAAACCGAGGCCAAAGTGGACAGAGATACCTCCAAGCATGTAAGTTGAACCAGTGTGGACAGTTGGGTTGCGAATGGTCAAAAACACATCTTCCAGCCAGGACTCCATTCAGAAAATGAGAGATTTTACGGGCTGGGGGTGCCGCTTCCTGCTCCTGCCTCATTTTCTGCGAAACTGGTCCAGTCAGCCTGGTGTCAATGCTGACCTCCGACGGGTCGTCAGCCACTTCATTAGGTTCACATGTACCCTAGAAGTGAGATCGAATGCAACCGGGGCCAGTTTCGCTTTAACCCCCATGCAGTAATTATCCCAAAATTGGACATTTCGGACACTTTGGACGATTTTGGACTGTTGTACAAATGGACACCACAGACAAAACAGTGAAAAATAACTCCACGAAGCTGTAATTTTGCATAAGGATGTATATCTATGTCTTGGCCAATTCCCACTGAACATTTTGAGGGGTTGAAAGTGAAAAAAAATTAAAAGTGAAAAAAGTTGTTGCACATTGGAAGAGGGACATTTTTGGGACAATCCTCCTTCAGGCAGCCGCTTAAAAATACTGCATGAGGGTTAAACACATCATCACATCCGCCGGCGCGGATCCCATTTAGAAAATCTGCAATTTATTTTGCCCGTCTCCCACTACAAGATTTATTCTCGCCGCTTTGGTCCAATCAAGCCCGGTGGCAGTTCGGACCTCATACGGTTCATCGGCCACTTGATTAGGAACACATGCAAGTGAGATCCATCGGCTACGTGGCCAATGTGGTTTTTAGTCGTCCTTTTGCCAGCACGGCCGGCCTCCATTGAGGTAATTGAACTCAGTCAGGCAGTTCGGGCCCTCGCACAGTTCATCGGCACCTTCCTTGGGTTAAGCCAATGTTGAAAGAGCCATATAGGACGAAAAAAAACAAAAAACAAATGTCTGGAGCGGCAAAAAAATAAAAGCCTTCTATAAAACTTACAATGAAGTCTTAATTGTTTGTTATTCATTCCTTTGTTGTGTGTTCACAAACGCCCCCCATAAAATTTATTTTGTAATTTTCTCGCTTGCTTTTTTTGTTTTGGTGCATTATTTTCGCTTTTCTTGGTGTCAGTGAAGTGATCATTAATTTCCGTTCTTCTGAGGCTGTCTTTGAACGCCTCTCGAGTCAAGAAGAGAGAAGGCACAGAGACGGACGCAGACGTGTCTGTGTGTGTCGAGACTGTTAAAAGCATTAAAAGTGTACGTTTTAAATAAACCAACACCACAGCTCTCCTTTTTTCGGAGCTGCAACATTCATCTATATCTATTTGAGCGATATTAGCCTACTATCAAAATCTTTTTCCATTTTCAAAAATTTTTTTATAAAGCTCCAGGGAGCCACTAGATGTGGCTCTGGAGCCGCGCGTTGCCGACCCCCGGATTAAGCCTACCTTTGAAAACGTCTTTGGCAAAGATGGCATCATGCCACCAAGTGCCGTTCCTAATATTTGGACTCTCCCAAGCTCTGACAGTCTCAGTCAAAAGGAGGATTGATCCTGTTCGGTCTCATTAGATTCATGCACATTTATTTATTATCTTTGCTGCACACAAGGCAGCAGATGACATCGTGTGCCACAGCACCTTAAATGCAAGAACTTTTCACGGTTACTGCCATGGTTGCCAGTCTTTGTCGGTCGGGCGCCTACTTTTGCACCGTTTTCCCGGTGAACTTCCTGCTTAGCGGAGACGCCGGTGCGGCGGGCTGGGAGTGTGGGAGAGCCTGGAGCTGGGAGGGATTAGAGGGTGTTTTTGTGTGAGGCGCTGCACCTGCTGCCAGCTTTCTGTACACACATAACACACACACACACACACACACACACACACACACACACGCATATTACAGAAAAGTGCTGGAACACTTGGCCCGTGGTGCACAATACCTCACCGCCTGCGTCGCTGACACGCAGCATTTGTTGTGATTTACTTTCTTACGATGACTATTAAAATGACAGACATCACATCTGGACAAGTCTTAATTGTGCAAAAAAAAAAAGAATGGTCAATTTGTCTTTGGAATGACCTCCTGGCTAAACGTTAGGCAAGTTTAGTCTGCTTGATTTTTTAAAAACTCATCTTCTAACACATTGTTTATTCTTTGGCTGTTGACTCAGCATGAGACCTGGTTTTGGTTTAAGCGGTTTTGTGCTTTTTTTTTGCCATCTTTGTTGTTTTAACCGTCTTTGTTGTTGTATGACTTATTTTTGTTCCGTGTACTGCAGCACTTTGTTAGCAGACGTGTTTTGTTTTTTTTCTCCCCTTCCTCCCTCAATGCTGTAATGCTCCCGTTGAAAGTCACTTTTGTGCCCAAAATTTCAAGGAGTGGTACAGCACAGGTGCCTTTAAAAAGCGACGCGGTATCGGGAAATGAGGCAATTTGTCCTGAATGTGCGCACTGTGTCGCCATCGGCACAGATGGCCAAGCTTTTCAAGGCTTTTTAATCAAGTTTATTGTTTTTATAAAGTCAAGGGCAGTCTCAGTTGGCTTCGCTTTGACTTCGTTGAGTCTACTCAAAACTAGCAAAGTACGGCCTGCTGGAAGTTGGCCCCAAATTGGCAGCTTTGAGTCCAAATGGATGAATTCCAGATTTGGGTCTTGGGAGACTTTGTGCGTCCTCATAGTCTGGTCCATGTCATTTCGTGTTTGTCAGTGAAACTGGTGTCGGGGCAAATTTTTTCCCCCCAGCTTTCTATAGTGGTCTTTTGAGGCAATTAATCCAAAAAGACTACCCGAAACCAAAACGGTGGACTACTTGATGTTGGATCCTTGTTTTTTTTTTTTTTTAACTTTCCAGGGCGCTGTACCGAGTACTCTGTCTTTGTCTTTCAGAACATGCTCCTGGTGGAAATCCCGCCTTACCGCAACCAGCATCTCTCCACGCCAGCCCACGTCAACTTTTACGTCTGCAACGGCAAGCGGAAACGGAGTCAATACCAGCGCTTCACTTACGTGCCTTCCGCAGGTAAACGCGACATTTCGGGTCACGTGAGCTAGCATGTGTGTCCTTATTTGAGTATGAGGCCTTTGGTGGCTTAAGAATCACAACCAGTCCAGCCTTTGGTATTACATGCCACCATTTTGTGCGTCGAGCCGTTGTTTCTCATGTACGCTGCACGTTGCGGGATCCAAAGAAAACAAGCGTCTGTTCTCCCGCCGCTTGTTTCTATGAGTCATCAGACACAAGGTCTCATTGATCATGTGTTTGTTTGGGTATCCTAGCCACAAGCCCACTCGCGTACAAATGCGCTGACTCACGTCCGGCGGTTTTTTTTCTTCTGCTCAGTTGCGACCATCAAAACCGAGCCGCGGGACGACTACGACGCCCCTCTGGTGTGCGCCCCCCTCGGGCCCAGCCTCTCCGTGCACCCCAAGCCCTACTTCCCGCCTCAGTTGACGTACACTCAGCAAACGGCGCCCAAGCCCATCTCGGGTTCCTCCCCGAGCACCAGCCCCAAACTGCACGACTTGTCGCTGCCTCCGCCCTTCCCGTTGCCCCACGTCTCCATCATCCAGGAGACCCCGGGTCGCTTCCAGCCACCGTCTCAGCCGTCCACGCCCGAGGGGGGCTTCTCACCCGGTGGCAGCCCTGCAAAGGTGCCGGAGAGCGGGGGACGGCCTTCGCTGCGGGACGACGGCAGCCCGCCGTCGTTGGGCGTCAGCATCAAGGAGGAACCGCAAGAACTGGACCAGATGTACCTCGATGACGGTGAGTAGCATTTTTCTGTACCCCGTCACCCCCCCCCCCCCCTCAAACAACGTAATGTCATGATGTCACACTTGAGACCATAATGGGCGCGTAAAAGATACTAAGAGTTACATCGGATAAAATATCATTTGCATCATGTTTGATGACAGAAACAGCCTGCAAGGGTAAGTTACTTCTAAAATGCTTCTAAAAACTCAAAATTTCCAATATGTCTTTGACTTTTTGAGCTCCTTTCATCATAATGACACAATCCGGGAGCGAATATGCAGATTCCTTTTAAGGTATCGGATACTCGTAGAATCTGCTGACACCAGCCACAGATGCTTCAAGCAAAACGAAAACAAGACATTAAGTCCTCCTAGGCAGTAGTTGGCGGTAGAGAGTGGCAGTTTATTGAACGTATTCAATACACTGTCCAATCATTTTTTTTACTCCGTTTTGTTGCTCAAAATAAAATATTTATCAAATGGCTTTCAATTGCATGATGCTGCAGCACATTGAATGAATTACATAATTTTATCATCTTAATTGGCCCTGCGGCCCTCGTGAGGATCAGAAAATGGATAGATGGATAATATAATTGGCTTCAATATAGGAAAACATGTAATTTAGTTGAAACGTATTGAAAATAATATATATATTTTTAATGTTGTTCAGCATTAAATGTATCGAGTGAAATAAAACTGAATTGAACTGCAGTTCAATTCAAATTCAAACGTTGAATTCTCTTGCGTGCCACAAGAGGGAGCCAACATTTTTACAAACTCCACCTCAACACACTGAGCGACCAATCGGCGGCGCTGGGTAAATGATTGGCGTCAACTCCCAACGCTGCCTATTTGTGACAGCCGATGATGAGCAGTCATCTGGAAAGTTCCAGAAAGCCACTTCACAGATTGCCACAGCGGGATGTTTTCATCTCTTCCATCAACTTTCTGTCCGCCGTCCCATCTTTACCCTCCGTCCAATCCCAGGTGTCCTCTTGCGGAAAGTGTGAGTCACCACTCACGCTGTCTGGCCGCGTGTTGACCGTCTGGCCTGCCTGCGAGCGAACGAGCACCTCCTAAAGGCCGAGAGGCCCAAAGGCCACGGCAGGCTCGACGCCATTAGCGCATGATTTACGTGTCAGTAAAAATAGCGCCGGCGGGACAAATGGCAGAGAATCTGTGTTTTATGATGAGATCCAGAAAACAGACTCTTCCCCGCCTTCAAGATGTCTGCGGCAGCTGCGACTCGCAGAAGAAAAAAAAATTCTCAGTGGCAAGCAAAAACAAAATAGAGAAAACGCTGCACCATCCATTCATCATACGAAGCGCTTTTCCTCACCAAGGTTTTGCTTCTTCCATTTCGTACCAGACTATTTTTTATGATTTAACCCTTTGAGGGACAGCGGTTACTACAGTGGACAGCTCGGGTTTCAGAATACATGAATATGTGTGTGTGTGTGTATATAAATATATATTTTTTTTTTTGCAGTGTTAATTACTTTATTAAATATGTCTTGAAAAAAATTAGATTTTATTTCTTGAATATTTCCTTTATTTCTTCGCTTCTTTATTAAATATGTTTGTGAAAAAAAGAGCAAGGGTACAGTAAGGCTTTTTTTTAGCATTTGTGAAAAAGGAGCGAGTGTATGGTAAGGCTTTTTTGGACACGATGTATAGTAAGGCGTTCGGGGAAAAAGAGCAAGGGTATAGTAAGGCTTTTTTTCGCATTTGTGAAAAAAAAGAGCATTATAGTGTATATAGTTGTGAAGTAGGATAGAATATTTCATTTTATTCCGTAAATGTTTACGTTCATTATATATGTTACTTTTTTAACATATTTAATTGAATTCATTAACTCTGTCCTATGTTTTACAAGTCTCCCTGGTTACCTAGTTTCGCTGATGATTGATCATTTATTGTGTACGTTGAAATCAGAGGCGTTTGACACCAGCCTTATAGTCCAGTGGTTAGCATGTCGGCTTCACAGTGCTGAGGTACCGGGTTAAGGCTTTTTTTTTGAATCCAGCTTTTTTTCCGGTATACCCAAGGGTATAATAAGGCCCTGTGTGGAGTTTGTGAAAAAGTGCAAGGGTATAGTAAGGCTTTTTTTCCCCATTTGTGAAAAAAAAAGCAAGGATATCCCCGGGCCTGCGTGGGTTTTCTCCGGGTGCTCCGGTCAGTAAGGCGTGTCCCACGTTCACACAAGATGATTTCATTCAGCATTTTTGGGGGTTGTTGTAATCAGTATTTATTTTTCATTGCTGATTGGTGCATTTAATACGACTGCATTAGTTTTATTTCTTTAATGAGTAATTCAATTGCACTTATTTTTATTTAGTTAATGTATAATATATTAAGACATTTAGTTGATATAGTTTTGCGTGAGATGGTTGTTCTTCTCTGTGTGCCCTGCATTTTTGTTTAGGCTGGCAACTGATTCACTTTGGTACCTATCCATCCATCCATCCATTTTCCCGCCTACTGCCCGAGCCTACAGCTGGGATAGGCTCCGGGCGACCCTAGTTCAAGCTTTCAGAAAATGGATGGACGTTGAAATCAAATGCAGCTTTGTGTGTGTGTGTTTGTTCAGTGCAATGCACAATGAAACACTTTGTAAGAACAGCGTTCAATGTCATGGCAGCAGGGCAAAAGTCCTCTTTAAAAGCACCGGAAGAGGTGTCGCGTTCAAGAGCAACAGGAAATCCAAACGTCCCACACATGTGCCATCAAACTTTTTTTTTTTTTTTTTGTGCCGCTTTTGGACCTTTTGCTGAATGCACTCACAAAGTAGGAGCTCCCAAAAGTCAAGCCAAGAACATCTCGTGGCTTGCGGTCTGGACCAGAACGTGGCAGTAAAATTTGGAGGTGGGCGGGGCCAGGGTGTGTTTGTTTTGTCCCCGCGCGCGGGGTGGGCGCTTGTTGTTTGAACCCCGTTTTGGTAAATGGCCAGCGGGGCCGTCCCGGTAATTGTTTGGGAGTTCCTTGGCCCGTGTGTGTGTGTGTGTGCGTGTGTGCGCTCGCGCACGTCTGTGTTTCTTTGGTGTATGTGAGGGAGTTTATGCTTACGTCTGCGTGTGTGCGCATTTGTGCCCGTGTGTCGGGGCCTCAGTATCAGACGGCGCCAGTTGCGGCGTACATCCGCGGCACAGGAAGCCTGTTCCTGGATGACTTCATCTGAAAAGTCGTCAGCTGCCTGTTCCAATAAACGCAAGAAGTCACGAGGGCCTTTCTGCTGCTTTATTGCTGCAGTCGCCGCCTTAACTTGTCCGCAGCTCGCTCGTGCTACCACGCTAAGTCACTTGCATGTCACTTCAGTCTCAATAGGGCAGTCCAGTGTATGACTGGTTACTGCGCCGGCTTCCCAGTGCAGAGGTGCAGGGTTTGATCCCAGCTCTGGCACTCGTGTGTGTCTTTCAGGTTAACTCTTCTTGAATATATGCATTACTTATGTTCACGAGTCTGTGTTATAAATACTGCAAAAGTTGTCATACTGTATCAGGACCCGGTGGCTGACTGGTTACTGCGCCAGCTTTGCAGCACAGTGGCGCAGGGTTTGATTCCAGCTCGGGGCCTCTGGTGTGTGTGTGTGTGTCTCTCTTCTTGAACAAATGCATCATCTATGTTCAACAATCAGTGTCATAAATACTGCAAATGTTGCGATACTGGAGTGGGACTCGATGGCTGACTGGTTACTGCGCCGGCTTCCCAGCACAGGGTTCAATCCCGACCACTGGCATTACTTAATTTCACGAGTCTGTGTCATAAATACTGCAAATGTTGTCATACTACCCGCATATGTTCAAAACCTTAAATTTAGGTGGGGTGGGTCCCCTACGAGCAGGGAGCTAAAAAGTTATTTTGCTACCTTCATGAATGTCTGACAATCTTGTTTTTTCTTTTTTTACAACTTCTAGTTGTTACTGTTTGACAAAGGAATTCCGTACCGTGTGTACCAGTGAGAGAATTCCTTTTTAGCCTTCACAAGGTTTTACTTGGTGTACGAACAAAATTTAACCAAAAAAATGCTTTTTATTGGGGGGGGGGGGGGCACCCTTTCACATCTGACAATAGGAAACAAAAGCAAACTAAAGCATACGAAGTTAACTACGAGAGGACTTTGCGAGTACCTTTATTGCCTTCCAGCAGATTGCTCTGTTGCCACAGCAACTCAACCAGGAAGCGGAGTCGACGGGGTTGGTTGGTTTGAACGTTGGCCGAAGCGTTTGCATCAACAGGCCTGGCGCCTGCGGCGTCCCTCTCGACTATTTCGGGGGTCTTCAATACATTGACGTTTGTTCTCCAATTGGCTCCCGTGGCAGCACGCTGAAAAGTAGGACACGGAAAACGGCCCGCTGGCAGGCGGTCACGTCGGCGCTCACGTGGTTTCGTCAGCACGTTCAATTGCGCGACCGTTGAATTTTACATCCCTGTTCAAGTGCCACGTTTTTTTATTTAAAAAAAAAAAAAAGAGTTACCCGAATGATTCCAAATCTTTTTCCACCATTCGTGTGGCCTGGCCTATAACCTGGAACTTTTTTTTTGGTTGTTTTGTTTTTGAGCACTCAAATAATGTCGTTGCACAAGTTTGCATAACTCCGATGTGGTTGTGATTAGGTTACGCAATCACTTTCACACATTAGGTGCTAAAGTGCCTCTGATTAGTTCACCCCAAATCAAATTCTGATGTTCTTGTAGGCTTTTTCCTGCCATTTCTTGCGAGCGGGAAGCCTCAAGTTTTTGCTCTAGCACTGTTTTTTGTTTTGTTTTTTTTGTCTCGCCTTGACTCACACGAGTTGGAGATTGAATGTGATTGGCCAATTCCGAACAAAGCCACAACTCGGTTACAAGCGGGTGTGCACACCTGTGCACCCACATTTAACCCTTTCGGGGACAGGGTGCATGAAAGTTTATTTTTTTGCTTCCCTTTCTACTTGCTATCACTAACATTAATTTTGGGAAATGATTCATCTTTGTCTCCTTAATTGACATCACAAAAACCTAGCACCTGATCAGGGGTGTGTTGATTTTTATACCCACTGCATACTGAGATTTTTATTTTATGACTGTACAATCGGGTTTACATTTAACGTTGTACAAATCCATCCACTTGATTTTAATCAATTACATTTTTTTTTTGTCTCTCTCTCTCTCTCGCAGTCAATGAGATCATCAGGAACGACCTGTCGAGCATTTCGGTCCACAGCCACGCGTAGAACGAGTCAAAAGGACACTTGAAACGTGCTTGGTGGGTCTCCACAAATGAATCGCCATGACCACCAGGGTTTGTTTTTTCCTCTTCTTAGCCCCTTTCAATTAAAAAAAAAAAAGGACCAGCTATCATTCCTTGTCCATCATGTGCTGCACTTTGCCTACCAGTTAAGTCCTGAATATACAAATCGCAAGAGTTCGAAGGAAAAGTGCCTTTCTTATAACAAGCAAATATTTTTAAGCACACCTTTGGTTGGTTTTAATATTTTCAAGGATTCCTTGTAAGCATTTTTAAAATCCAAGCATTCAAGCTGTGGTATGGTGTTTTTTTAATGCTTTTCATGCACTTACTGTACAGTTTTAATGTATTTTTTTTAATGCACTCTGACAATCTATTATGAATAATATTCTGTATGACAACCAAAGAACAAATCATCTCAAATCCAGGCAAAGCTTGACTTTACATTGCTGCCAAGACCAAAGAATTAAAAACTAATCTCCGGCAATTATAAGTACATTGTAATATTTGATGAACGTTTTTGAATATTTATTCTGCTTGCATGTGCTCTGTGTATCCATGCTTATCATGCAGCCTCTAACAATTAGTCTGTTTTTTTTTTCTTTTCATACACATGTATTTATGAGTCTTAATGCATCTCATTGAAGTCTACCAAAGAATCCTACTTCAGCCACTTGTTAATATCATCTACCACGTGTTGGATTTCTATGTTTGTGAGATCATCTGTACGATACAAAATAGCAGAGAGAATCTTGCTTAGGTTTTTTTTTTTTAATGTGGACATGGCAACAATTTGTTCAATGCAATAAAGTACTTTTTTTTTAATACGGATAAATGTGTGTGATGTCATTTTAGCTGTATTTTTTTCAATGTAATGGACAGGTTGATACAACGGCTTTAAATAAAACCTGTCTTTGCTTTATTAAGTTGAGGGAACATGAGTGAATGTCAACATTTGCAAATCAAATGGAGAATACAAAACTCAGCTAGAATGTTTTTTTTTTTTACATCAACTCATGTTGATACAGTACACGTGGCAACAGCGACACCCTGTGGTGAGATGTGCACCCAACTAAAGTAGCTTCCCAATGCCTCTTGGTACAGTACTTGAATAAAATTAGAACAACTCGAGTTTTGTTGAATACAGTAACCAGTGGTGTAGTGGGGATTTTTTAAGTGGGTGTACGCGATTCTGGGATGTTCTATATATACATACAGAACATCAATCATAGGCTACAACACCAGTTGAACTAACGTTAAATTTAATGTTTTACTACTCCAAAATAATCACAGGCCAACGTTATTAAGCATAACTCTCATTAGAACAATGATCAACAAACATTTCAATAACCCGCAGACAGTGCAGGGCTAAAACAGAAATAAAAATTGAATGTGGCGTCGGGAGAAGTGGGTGGACGGCGTACCCGCGCACTACACCCCTGACAGTAACACTCAAATTTAAACACGGCTTGATTTTCTCGCTTGTCAAAAATGAGTCGGCAGAGGTCTAATAATTTGATTTTCAATTCAAAATCAAAGCCGAATAATGGGCACGAGGCAAAACTTGGAACTAGTCATACCACCCCCTAGAGGCCCGGCATGTGAATTACAATTAGTATGGTTTCAAGTTAACCCCCCCGCCATTATTTTTAAGTTGGAAAAATACATTTTTACAAAGTTTAAATCACCCAAAAATACAATGTACATGAGACATAAATCATTTTTGTACATGACTATCCACTTGCGTTTTCAGCACCGATTCACCTTTGATGAGCAAGCAGGAAAAACGGGTTCCCCGCGTTTAATGACACAGCGATTGCATGGTCACAGCTGTCTTTTGCAAAGAACATCCAAGCATATTTTACAGCTCATTTACAATATCTACTCCGGGAGGGAATTCTTAAAAAAGGGGCTAACATATGGAACAAGAACGTGTTCTCTGACCGTGGGTGGTGGACACAAGCAAAAATGTCAATCAGACGAGCAGTGCGTCAGGTTCGTTCTGATGGGCAAGGTGGCTTCGATCCAGTGGTTCTGGTTTTTGATCATGGACGTCCACACAGAGATTTCTTCTTCCGTGGAGTCCATCCACCTGACCTTCTCGCCGTAGCTTTGACCTGCAGGCCCAAGCGATGTGGTTAGTGCAGTTTTGTGGTGGTCCCCCAACCCCTCAAAAAATGGGTCTTACCGGTTCCACAGCTGAGGCGAATCCCGCCGATCATGTGTTGCTTGAAGCCTTCGCGCTGCCACACGCTAAGCTCGGCGCAGGCCTCCTCCAAGTCGCTGCTCTGGAAGCCGTCGTACACCATGGTGTGGTTGTACGACGGGCTGATGGAGCGCTTCACCACCTGCGTCTTCTGGCCACTCTGACAGCCGGCGTCCGGTAGGATGTAACTTTTTTTGGGGGGGGGGGCAAAAAAAGCAAGCATTAACTCCTTCCAAACTGGGCGGGGTTTTTTTTGTTGTTGTTGTGGATTACGTAATTCGACAGTCATCGCAAAAATGGCCATCAGTTTTCTTTACCAAACACAGAAACTGATAGACATGCGCCCATTCTGAAAACTGTGAGAAAGCAAAACAATGAAAGGATATTTCTTCCCCCAAAAAATGGTTCAATGGTTAAACATGTTTTCAGTCTCACCCACTTTTGGGGTCGGTGACCCCCACACCCACCCTGTGCGGATTAACATATTCACCATCCCGTCCGTGGCTGTGTGGGTTTTCTTTGGGTACTCCGGTTTCCTCCCACATTCCAAAAACATGCACGGGAGGTTGATTGGACATTCCAAATTGGCCCGAGGATGGACACAAAATACACTACTGTTTGCGGAATTTTCCCTATTGCCAGCCATTTTAGAATATTTGGACTCGTCTTTCATGACCCACAAAATATGACCAACCAAAAAAAAAACAAGTGTCAACTCTTTCATGTTTTCATTGTCTAATCAGCGGCAGAACACTGGCTGGTTTCGCCCAAAACACCGGTCATGATTGACAGATCCCGGGAGATCGCTTCGCATTTCCCATCAGCGTTGCGATCGACATTCGGCGTGACACACAATTCTGAGTCGCGGTCATTAGTAGATTGCAGAAAGACTGCTTGACATCTCTTGAACAAAAAGCCCGTTTTCTCCGCTTTTTGGTCATACCGTATTGGCCCGAATATAAGACGGCCCTGATTACAAGACAACCCCCTTTTTCAAGACTCAAATTTGAAAAAAAGACTTTTGAACACCAAATTAATTTTTATACAGAAAATAATTACAGTACATCTGAAACCAAATAATTATAACAATATATTTGAGAGATAAAGTATGTTATTTTGCCTCATTCAAATCTTAATATCTGAACATTTAAGTATGTAAACTAAAGTGGAAACACATTCGTAAATTAATGGCTTCTGGTTTTCGAAATGTAAATTACATCATAACTTTTCCTCAGCTGCCAGTTAACCTGGCCGATCTTTGACCCACTTTTCTCCAGATTGTCGTTACGGTTCTCCATTTTCTGTTATCTTCTATTATTTTCTTCTCTTTTCTTTCTTATCGCTATTTTTTTTTTTCTTCTTCGTGCTGCCGCTATTTTTATTTTTATTCTTCGTGACAGGGGTTCACTTTGGCCTGGGGAGTCAAGTTCAGCATTCGCTTCATTGATATCTGGCGCCATCTAGCGTTGTGAATGGGTATAATGTCTAGACTCCGAATATAAGACGACCCCCACTTTTTCAGTCTTATTTCAATGCAAAAAACACCGTCTTATATTTGAGCGTATTCGGTAATTTATTGTTTTTGGCAAACCCAACCCCATGTTCTACTGCGGATAACTAAAGAGCAGAAAGAGTGAGAAACTATTTGGAGGAAGCGTTTTCAAAACGCTATGGAGACGCTCTGTTCCGGTTTTTCCGTTGCGCGGCTGAAACAAACGCAAGGGCGAGCCAACGCACCTTTTGACAAACGAGTCGACGGCGCCCCCTTTTTTCGACAGCAGACCTTGAGCCTCCTGAAGCCAAATGTGAAGCTCCCCCGTGAGTGGCAGGCCGCCTGGAAAGCGCGCACAAAAGGAGATCTCATCATTGAAAGTGAGGATTCAGACACAGGAGCCTGAAATTTGCTTTGCTCACCCTCAAATCCCTCCGGGATGAACTTGATGGAGAACAGGAGGGTGCCGCGGCTGCTGACGCAGTCGGGCCTCAGGTAGAACTGTCACGTAAAAGATGAGATAAAAGAAGCTGAGCTGATATTCACAGGGGGCGCCGTCATCAATCCACGGGTGGACGACGGGCCATCTTGATGACGTGACAGGCCACTTCATTAGGGAACTCCTGCACAGAGCTTCACTGATCGCACGGACTGGTTTGGAATCGAAATCTTTTTTTACTCAATAAAAAGGCAAGCGTAAAACTACTTTTAAAAAAATAATCAGGCTCCGAAACTAGTTTGATTGAGCAATGTGAAATTTGGTAGGTGTGACCATCAGGAGTCCATAAAAAAAAAAAAAAAGATACATGAAGACGGCCATTTTGATTCAAAGTTGCCAATAGAGGGTCGATTTGGGCGTGTCCAGGAGTTTTTTTTCTCTCCAGAATTTTGATCATTGCCATAAAACAGTCCCAAAAAATTATTGTGCTAATGTTCCGACTGAATTGGCCACAACGTGTGCACTTATGCGTGTGTGTGTGTGTGTGTGTTACCCGCGGCTGCAGGTCCTGCCAGAGCGGTTGTGTGCAGGTCCAGTCCCACCGGCCCAGCGCCACCTCGACCTCACCCAGGAAAACATTCCTGGCCAGGGGCTCCGCGTGCCACACGGACAGGTTGAGGGTGCGACTATTCAGCTCGTTTTGCCGTACTTTGTACTGGTCCCCCAAAATAAATAAATAAATAAATTGAAATTGCCACATTGGCTGCCATTTGTATTTTGATATGCACTACCAGCCACAATATTAGGTACACCTAATTTATTTATTTATTTAAATAAATGAGAGTTTTGTCGCCAGACGGTGAAATTAGCGGTCTCACTTTAAGCGTCTGCTCGAAGACGGGGTTATGCGTCCGCCTCTTCACCGCCGTCTTCCGCTTGCTGCGGCTCGACATGTCGGGCAGCAGGTAACACTTGACGTATCTGGGGGGGGGGGGGGGGAGTGGGAGCTTGAGTGTCGGCACCAAAAAAAATAATGAGCAATAAACGATGAGGTTTCATAGAAGGAAAAAAAAAATGTGGAGTGGCACGCTAATAAAACAAATGCCCGAAATCAATGACTTAGCGACCGAGTTAAAAATCTCCTCTGATTGTGACGCAACGTTGAATGAATCTGGGAAAAAAAAAAAAATCAGCTTTGATGTTTTTCGATCATCATAACATAGCAATTTTTTTCCTGTAGTAAATCTTAATATTGCAACATAAGAGGTTTTTTTTATAGGCAACTTTATAATCTCTTCCATGCCCCCAAAAAAAACCCCAAACAATATGCTACGAAATTAAGACAGAAGAACATTTCCTCCGAATTTAGGTTATAAAAGTTACTTTGCAGTTCTGATCACGTTTGTAAGCCTTGACAATTCGCCAACCGGCAACTCACGGATCGGAGCGGTGCTCGTCGGCCGCCGCCGAGATGTCCTCGCAGCGGTGCACTTTGACCCGGAGCTCCCCCTTGTGGCTGTCGTAGGCCAGCGAAAACTGCAGGCGACCGCGCACCTCCACCACGCCGAAGACCCCCGAGCTGAACAGACTCATCATGCCGCCGCTCAGCTACGCACAGGTGGGGGGCACAAACCCTGCGTCAATCCAGGCCAACTCATCCTAAACTCAATCAAGCGTGCGTGCGCGCACCATATAACTGGAATGAAAGTTGTTTTTTTGCAAAAGCGAACGTTCCGAGTCAGCCTGGATGTTGCCCATAGACACAGATTCCCTTTTGTAATGCCGACGGTCTTCCTAAAAAACACACACACACACACACACGGGGACATAAACAATCAAATACAGTCAAACCTCGGTTTTCCTCCATAATCCGTTCCAGAAGGCTGTTCGAAAACCGAAATTGTTCGAAAACCGAAACCACGCTCTTTTTAAAATAAAAATGTGAACACGTCTGCTCACAATGGAAAGCAACACGAGGAAGCGTCACTTCCTCGTCTACCCGAGGAAGCGTCACTTCCTCGTGTAAGGACGGCGAGAGGAGTCAAATGGTGCATTCAAGTGCGCTCAGTTTGTTCGAGAACCGAAATGTGTTTGTCGTCCGAGGCATAAAAAAATCGAAATTTTGGGTCGAAAACCGAATTGGTTGAGAACCGAGACGTTCGAAAACCGAGGTTTGACTGTATTCTGGTTTGAACAATGTGGGTGGTACTTTTTTTCCTGACTCAGAATTAGTCAAAGCACCTTCACATCAGGTATATTTTTTTTTTTTTCAATTCACTGTATGACTCATAGCAAGACCAGTTTTCTATCTGGTCACCATTGTACTTGTCATTTGGACTTTTTTTTTTTTTGCGTGAACTTGCCCATTGAAGAAAGCTGCCTCGACATAACTTGACAATGTCATATCTGTAAGATATGACCTTCCAGAATATTGCCTTAATATACCTTTGTTGCCGTTCTTTTCCTACTGGGTGAAGAGTCAAAACAGGGTGGACTCCTGGGGGGGAAAAAAAAAAAAAACATCATACACAGAAGTTGACAAAACTCAACAAGAAACAAGGTTGGGAGACGAGGGGGGGGGGGAAAAAAGAAAAAAAAAAGCTGACTCTGGAATGTCTTCCACAGACTCTTTCAATCGCGCCTCAGCCTCCTCCTGGCTGGGGCTGCTCGATTGTTCGTCCGTCTCACCGTTGAATAGGCTGACCGCCAACGACTCGGTTACTTGTGAAAAGCGAAAAAAAAATAATCTCGATTGGTCACATCGCCTCATATTAGCAAAAGTCTGTCGAGATAATACAAAGACTGTCAGACTGACCGTTGACTTTTGGCGGGCGACGGCGTATGGTGGCGCGCACCAGGTCCGAGCCGCACACGCGGCCTCGGTGTCGCCTGCTGGATGCCTCGCTGAACCACGCCCCCGACTGCGAGTGGAGTTGCGCCGAGTCGGCTTTGGTCTCCGCCAGCATCCTGTTGACACAGCAAACACACGTGATGACGACGACGACGACATTCTTGTTTGATTACCTTAGAAGGCCACCGGGCTCATTATTGAAATGAGATCTTAGAGAGCGTTTCAAAGAGAAGCATGTGTGGGTGTGTCCTGTTATTCTGTACGGTTACAAACGGCTTCATCTTCTTCTTCGCTCACTGAAATGTCACCCGAAGAGGTTTAACGCTTCATTTGAGGGATGAGGAAGTGGTGACTTATGTTTTGAATTTCAGCAATGGAAAGGTCCTCTTGGTTGCATTGGCGCCTGTGTGGCATAACCAGACACACCCAAAAAAAATATTATACAGCCAAACCTCGGTTCTCGTCCAATTCGGTTTTTGCCCAAAACATTTTGAGTTTTTTATGCCTCGGATGACGAACAAATTTCAGTTCTGGAACAAACTGAGCGCACTTGAATGCACCATTTGACTCCTCTCGCCTTCCTTACACGAGGAAGCGTCACTTCCTCGTGTTGCTTTCCATTGTGAGCAGACGTGTTCAGTAAACATTTTTATTTTAAAAAGAGCGTGGTTTCGGTTTTCGAACAATTTCGGTTTTCGAACAGCCTTCTGGAACGGATTATGGACGAAAACCGAGGTTTGACTGTAATAATAATTCAAGGACCCATACCTGGAACTGAACAGGAAGGCACCTATTTTAGTTCAAATGGACTATTTTGAAATCAATTCCAGGGCTTGAAAATTAATTAACACCCAATTTTTTGTTCAGCAACAAAATTGGGTGGTCTATCATGACAGAACGCACACACAAATAGTCAAGCGTCGTTGCCTGAAATTAAATAGGAAGTCAGCCTTTGTGGTTCAAAGCAACCATTTTGAGGTGAACCACAGAACTTGACAAACAACAACAACAGCAAACTTTGATGACAACATTACTTTGTGGTTGCTGGGAGCTGTTAAAGGTGCGGTTCACCTCTGACCTTACTCGTCCTTCGTCTTGACGTCTCAGGTCCAAGTCTCGCAGGAGCACCTGCAAAATTGTCTCTTGCTCCTCTTCCGTCAGGTGGCTCAGGTCCAGAGACCCCAAGCCGTTGTCAGCACGCACGTTCGCCTCCATGCCTGTAAAAATAAATAAATCTGTCATGTCATTAAGTGCAAAAATACCAATGAATCATAAAATAAGGATATTGGCATCGTTTTACAGCAAAGTCGTTTGCTCAGAGTCGGTTCTTACTGGTCATTTGTGGCTAGGTAGAAGTCGTTTAACGTAATCAGAATGAGGTTGCTTGGAGGGCTCTTTTCACAAGAAGTACGGTGCCCCCAACGGCTCAAAAACACTCCATCTTTGCTATTATTATCCACAAGTGAACCACCTGGATGCTAACAGCTATTCCGGAACTCTTGTAACTCTTCTGTTCATAGTTGCTCACTGGGAGTTCTGATTCTGGCGCAACAATGGGCTATGAATATAATTGACAAATATATTTCAGAACACCAAGTAAAATTTTGTTGTAGCGCCATGCTTCGCGAGCAAGAATGAACCAGCATGAAACTTGATTGACGACAATCGCACGTCGACGACTATACAAGCTATCCTCAGACCAACAGGGACAGTTAAATGGGAATAAATACGACCGTTAACGTCTGTGGGATGACTCAGCAACATGTCAATGCAGCCGGTTCAGTAATTCGCATCTACTTCCTGCTCACGTACACTAAAAAAAAAAAAAACGTTTGTACACATATAGAGTATGTGTGGTGCCTTCGGGCGGCAATTGGCGCGTGCGCAGTGCGGGCGCCTTGGTTGGTCCAACAGGAACTGAACTAACATCAACTGCACCTGAGGCGACGCAAAAGGACGAAAAAAAGAGCGACAAGCAGCCATTTTAAAGCAAATGTATCTTTTTAGGTCTCCCATTTAAACGTTTGTTTACGTGTTCGTCCATTACTCCCAGGAAACGTCGCCTTCGATATTTGTCCTCTTTGCCATCAGCCCCCGCGTGAGACGAAACACCTGTCGCCGTTTTTAAAGAGACAGTATAACACGTTAAGCAGAGCGGCACGACAAAGCACACAAAATGGAGTTACTTCACCTTCTAGTCGACAGTCTCGCGCAGCTCCATGCGTGGAAAGTTTGCTGCAAAACTTGCGCTGAGCGTATGTGTCTGTCGTGTTTTTTTTGTAAAGTGAGTCTGCGTGTGTTGTCAACTCGGTGAACACGCCTTCTGCTGTCTGTAGCAAGGGAGGGTGCGCGTGGGTAGGTGGTACAGTACTGTATCACACAAGGATGTTATTAATTCTTGAATTAGGGCCAGGCGATTACGGAACATATAATGATCACAATTATTTTGGATTGCGATTGAAATCACATTTCATCAACACCATTGAACTACTAAAACTCAGCTTTTAAATAAAAACCCAACGAGCAATCAGGAAATAAGTTGGAAACAAGTAAAATACAGTAATATATTAATACAATTGCGATAGAAAACAAAACTAAAGAACTCTTTTTCCTGTACTACGGCCTGTGAGTCGGTACAAGCCTGTGAATGGGGTTTTCTGTTGATTGGGAAATAACAAATTACTAATATTTCAAAAAGAAAGTACAGTATTTAAATGCACACAATGTGTGTATTTCTTTTTCCTTTGTATTTACCTTAACAGTGAACTCCGACCGTGGTGTCAAGAAACATCTAAAAGTATGACTATAGACACTACACGCAAATAAAAGTGACAAGTCATCAATTTTCCAACTGTACCTGAAGGCAACATTCATTCTGGGAAAGGAAGAACTGCTTAGAATGAGAACGACCCCCCCCCCCCCCCCCTCCTTTCTTCTTTTGTCAACAAAATTGGACATTGGCCGCGGTCACTGGAGTTCTGTGAAGGACCATTCAAGGCTTTTTGGTTCTGGTCCAGATTGGGAGTGAGTGAGGGGGTCCTGGAAAAAGTGCCCGCGTGGAGGCCTTATGCGGGGTGAACTCCAGCTAATGTACATTGGACATCCAATAGGAATTGAGAAATCAACTGACAATTTTGAAGTGTGCAGATGAACTAACCACAGGAGATAAAAACAAACAAAATATGTATTGACATCCTGGCATCCTCTTCTTGGATGCTAACAACTCATATTATTCACTAGCAACTCTTCCTGTTTGCATCATGTGGAAGGAACACCTAAAAAGGGAGGCAGAAAGTAGACCTGTTCCTCGCGCATCTCCTAACTTTATTACAGTAACGACACGAAAACAAACAATCCACCGTCGCTACGATTAGCATGTTAGTACACATGAGAGTTCTTCGTGTCGGGTGTATCAACAGGAAAAAAAAATCCTCTCTAAACACAATTCACCACAAAAATACACACAAATGATAAGAGTTGAGGAGAAGTGATTTGTTACAAGTCCTACTTGAAGAGAGGGGGGGGGGGGGGGGGGGGGGGGGGGGGGGAGAAGGGGATCATGGCGACCGGTCGTAAAAAATGCGATGTCTTGCCGTCATCATCCCCGTGAGTCACTCTTCCTTTCGTCATCCTTCCTCGCCGCTCGGTCACCTTACTGAGGCTGCTCTCTGTGGGTGGACGCACGCACGCGGATGATGCAAATTGAACATGAGGTGGACAAAAGTATTGGGACACTGAGTGAGTCGTTTTTGCTATGCTAATGCTACAAAAAAATCCTGTTGTATTGTTTTTATTATGCCTTAATTTTATGCTGTTATTGGGCCGCTGGTGTAATCTCTCTCTCTCTCTCTCTGTCTCTCTCACACACACACAAACACGCACGCACGCACACACACGCACGCACACACACACACGCACACACACACACACACACACACACACACTTATTTTAAGGCGAGTTGGCATGTTGGACCGATGTGTATGGTCACCAGAGGGCGCTGTTTAACAAATTTTGCCGCATTTGCTGTTATTTATACAGTGATCCCTCGCTCTATCGCGGTTCGTTTAGCGCGGCTTCAGTGCATTACGTTTTTTTTTCCCCCAAAGTACTGTATCGGAAAAAAGTTGCCGCGATCGCTGGCATGTATGTGCTATATGTGAAACACACAGCACATTTGAAATTTCGTCCCTTTCACATTTTTTGGCTTTTTTTTTTTTTTAATAAATCCTACTTCACGGATTTCACTTATCACTGGTTCTTTTTGGAACGTAACCCCCGCGATAAACGAGGGATTACTGTATACAGTGTTAAGCTTCAAGAGTAGTTGTTGCATTGAATTTACCGGTTTCCCCCTAAAAACTGTATTAAAATGTATTTATCTCACTAAATCACCTGTTTATTGATTTCTCGCACACAGAAAATACTCAGAAGAATTTGTTGGGGTGTCTCACATGGGGTCGTAGTCACTTTGCTCTTTGGATTTGAGGAAGCGCATAGCGAGCACGCCGCCGGCCTGCAGGCAGAGGACCAGCACCACGCCGCCGATGAAGCTGGACAAGTTGAAGCGGGCAGGTGAAAGCTGGGGCCGCGCTTTGCCGCCCGCGTCTGCAAACATTCGAGAGATGGGCTCACTGTCATTATGTAAGTTGGGAGGCCTGGGGGCAAGAGCGGAGGGATGGCATGATGCAACCTCTGTTTACCTGAGTCACCGCCTCCTTCAGCCACTGTCTCCACCACTGCAAAAAAACACAATTAGTAGGTGTGTGCGTCATTGCTGGATGAGCAATTCCCCACTGTAATGAATACCAATAGCCAAATGTAATAAAAGAAGTGAATAAAGGGAAATGACTCATCACAAAACGTCACATTACATTAGTTAGAATCTAACTAATGTGACGTTAGTGAACTGGGTTGCTCTAACTCTTAGAGCAACCCAGTTCGCTAAGAATTTCTTTTGTCCACTGCCAATTTTCTCCTCTCTGCTCGTAACTCTTTGTGACTGGTAGCAACTTCTTCCTCGCAATTCATCTCGCCCGCTAGCAAGGTCTCCAACTCTTGCTGTCAACAAGCAACTTTTCCAATTAGCTAGAACCGCTTCTTGTTCACGAGAACCCCTCCTGTCCATTAGCTACTCTTCCTTTCCAGTGCCAATTCTTCCAGTTAGTAAACGCCTTTGAATCTCCGGTCCGTGAGCAACTTTTTACTACTTGCTAGAAAGTCATCGTGTCCATTCTAGGAACTCTTCCAAAACATTAGCAACACTGCTAATTCTTCCCATTCGCTAGCTACTTATCCTGGTAGCAATTCCTACTGTTTGTTAACATTTCTTCCTGTCCACTCTAAATTCGTCCTCCGAGCAACAATTGCTGTACACCAGCAAAGCCTCCAACTTGTCTTGTCTAAAAACTTGTCCTGTCTACGAGCAACTTTTACAGTATGCTAGCAAATCTCCTTCTCGGCTATCAACTCTCCTGGCTCGCTAAATCCTGTCCACCAGAAACACCTCAGAACAGTGGTTCTTAACCTTGGTGAATCGGTCTCAGGGGTTCAACGGAGCCTCTGCCATGGAGGTTTGTGAGACCCACCCGACTCAACATGTCAATAAGTTATGATACGCCCGCTTGGCCATCGCTGGCTGCAGATGATCACAATATATTGCTTGTCCAATAAGTGCTGTGGGAAATTTAGTTCGCTCAGTAGTCAAGGTGTGACTGTCGTGATACAGTGAAACTCCTCTACAACGAAATCATGTTTGCAGCAAGAACATTTTCACAACAGGGGGTTTTTCACTGTAGCAAATTTGATCTCAGTTGCAAACACACACACACACACACACACACACACACACACACACACACACACACACATAGAGGTCGCTGTTGGATTAGACTTCGTTGTAATGAATCTCATCACGAGGCAAGAGCAGAGACAAAGATTTCATATAACGCAACAGGGTTTTTTTTTTCGTTGTATGGCGGGCAGGAAAGTGGGAATGGTGTTAATGCATGAATATCTTTTCACACAAGGGGGTATTTTCGCCCATGTAGGTTTCGTTGTAGAGGAGTTTCACTGTAGTATGTCGTAAAATTTAAAAAACTTGTACCTGAGTGTAGAAATTTTATTTACTTTTTTCAGTTTTTAATAAATGCGTTTTTTTATGTCTTGAATTTATAAAATATTTTTGTTTTTCATAAATGAACGCTTCGGTGAATGTGCATTTGAACTGGTTGGGTTGGGTACCTCTAACAAGGTTAAGAACCACTGCCTCAGAAGCTTTCTGTCCGCAAGCAAGTCTTCCATTACGTGAGTGATGCTTCCATTGTTTCGTTTGCATTAACCCTTTCATGCCCATTGTAACCTGATAACATGGGAAGCTGTCCTGCACCATCGAGCGACGGCGTTGTACCCGTGCAGAGCTCTGACACCCTGGTCCAGCTGCAGTTCCTGGAGTTATCGGCCGCGTTGCCCTCGTCCGTCACGCACACGCCAGTGTCGTTACCTGAGAGTGACATGATGACTTCAACGTCTGTGTGTGTGTGTGTGTGTGTGTGTTGTGGAATGCTGAATAATTTACAGGCTACAAAGTACAGCAGCTCACATTACAGTCCCCGTCATGGTAGAATTATTGTCAACAGGTGCGTGTTTTACCATCAGGACACAGCCGCCATACGCAGCCGGTCAGGTTGAGCATGGAGTTGCCAACGCAGAGGTCACATGACTGAGCTTGACTACAATCTTAAAGGAAGAACAAGAGTTGTCAATCAAGTGAAGTAACACATGATGGACAGATCGTCAATAAAGTCAGAATAACAACTGTTACCCGCTTCGGAGTGCACAAAGGAGGTCACTGCCAGCAGCAGCAACAGCAGCGTGCAGAACATCATCTTCATGGACAGAATCTGCATTCCGGACCAAACTATAGTGAGAAACAGAAAACAAAAGAAAAAAACCAAAATCAAAAAGACAACAACACCAAAAAAAATTATAAATATTCCTCCGGGGTGCTGAGTGCTGAAGAGCGATGTGACAATGGCAACAAGAGAACAGAAAGAGTGTGTGTGTGGGTAGGGGGGGGTGCATGTGTAATGTGATCCAAATTTGGTCACTAGGCAACCATACCAATACCCACCTCAGGTCACCTGAAAGAAGTGCACACGCGCGTGCGCGCACGCACACACACAATGTGAAGATGTAAATAAAATTTTGTTACATAAAATACCTATAGCTGCCTTGTGGTCCAGTGGTTAGCGCGTCAACCTCACAGTGCAGAGGTACGGGGTTCAATTCCAGCTCCAGCCTCCGCGTGTGGAGTTTGCATGTTTTCCTCGGGCCTGCGTGGGTTTTCTCCGGGTACTCCGGTTTCCTTCCAGATTCCAAAAACATGCATGGGAGGTTAATGGAACATTCTAAATTGTCCTTAGGTGTGATTGTGAGCGTAGATGGTTGTTCGTCTCTGTGTGCCCTGCGATTTGCTGGCAACCGGTTCAGGGTGTCCCCCGCCTGCTGCCTGAAGACAGCTGGGATAGGTTCCAGCACCCCCGCGACCCTTGTAAGGATAAACGGATTAGGAAATGAATGAATGACTGAATGAAAATACCTATAGGCGATTTATTATAGATGGTCGATGATCTAGAACAGATCTCTCCAAGGGATGGTAGAGCAAGACCACAGACGTGCAAAATCCAGAATAGTAAATCAGAATTTGGTCAATCTAGAACAGCTCGGGACTAGATTTAAGATTGCAAGAGCTATAATTCATAGCTCTGGAATACAAATATCAAGGATATACTATTGATCCAGGGTAGAAACATAGCTGGCGAATGTATGCATGAATAGGACAGACAGATGGAGGACATCTCGAGGCTGGGTCGGGAAATAGCTCTAGAATAAATGCAAAATAGAGAGATCGAGAAAGGAGAGTTGCAGAATAGGCGGCTCTTGAAAAGATTGAGATGAAAAGGTTTACTATGGCAAGATAGGTCTAATATTGATAGCTGTAGGCTTGAACGATCTCGGGATGGATGGCTCGAGAATAAAATAAAGGTACAGAAATCTCGAAGTGACAATTGCCAACTATGGGGGAGGAGAGCTACACCTGATATAGAGTACGTGGATGCTCCAGGCCAGGTGGTTTTAGCTTGTTTGGTGGGTGGTTAACTCTGCCGCTGCTGTGATTCATCCATATCTCACACTTGCAGACTCAGGTGTTCCATTTTGGTGTCACGACACGCCACCAGCACCACCAACACCCACCTCTATCACACATCCACACCGGAAGAAAAAAAAATAAATTCACAATGCAGTCATTTGCATACGTGAGAGAAGGTGATTTGTGGTGATTTGGGAGAGTCACGCGCCGACGACGTCACCTCACTGGCAGGAATTGTCCTTATATGGTCGTGATTCCGTTCCAGGCGGTAGCCCCGCCCACTGGTGATGCGGGCACCCACGCTCGCCGTCAAGCCGGGGAAGCCTCTCTGCCGTTCTCATATTTGTTCCGTGACCTTGGACTTCACGCTAATAAAACACAATTCATTCATCATTCATCAATGAGATTGTTTAATTCGCAGGATGTTTTTTGGACGTGTCTGCCCGCTAGGGGGAAGCAAAAGTACACTTTAGGTGTAGCAGATAAACAGGTGACCTTAGGAAATGTTGCATAACTCCCAAAAATGAAGTGATTTTTATGGAGTAGTGCAAAACCGATGAGCGTCGAGCTGGAGTAGACCAGTACACCGGCCACTTCATTAGGAACACTGGGATCTGAGGGAAGCCAGCAGAAGCAAGAGTGGTCTCAAACCATTTAGTCTTGACAGCGACATATCACGTATATTAAAATGATTTAAATACTGTTAAAATTATTTTGTCTCATTCTATTTAAATAACCCTAAAATAACGTCCAAAACACAATCACACACACCTATAGGGTACATAATTTAAATACATGCTTTGATTTTAAAAAAACCTGTGCATTAGCTGCATGATATCGAGAGCTGTTCCTAATATTTTGACCTATTCAACAAATACGTCATTATTTTCATCATCAAAAATTAAAATGCCTCTTTGAAGCCCGTTAAGGTGATGTCAGGTGTACCTAATGAAGTGGACGTCGAATGCACCCATGAGTCATTACTGCGTTTCAGGACCGTGGACAGTACTAGGACCAAAAAAAAAAAAGTGTAGGGTGGTGGGGGGAGGGTGGGGGGATTGGAGTGTGACCTCAATTAGAAAGGACAGATTCTTTACGCGTGTGGACATTACTTACCAAAAAGAAGCACAACAATGGCAGTGGACCGCAGTGGGCGTGTCTTCGTCGATGCCGCATTTTTCTGAATGAAATTACTCCACATACACCCCACCTCCACCCACTCCCTTTCCCGCATCCTCGCCTCCTGATTGGTAGGCCTATCCTGGCTGTGACGTCACGGCCGCGCTCTTGTGGACATCGCGAGCGAAGCTTCAGCATCCATTCTTGCTTTGGAGCAACCACAAGGAGGAGGGGGAAAAAAGATTTTCGTCCGCTGGAACGGAGCGGGACCACCGAGCGGATCTCCCCGACCGGAAGTGCACGAAGGACGGAGAGAGAAAGAAGAAAAAGGAGTCGGCTTCATTGCACCCTTTTGGAGCTCTACATTTGAAACGTCAGCAAAAGAGGAAATCAAACCATTTTTTTCACGAGGTAAATTATTAATATTATATATCTGTATCGACATCCATATCTATTCATATCGATAAGACATTTTATTTACTACGTCTATTACGTATACATACACACACAGATGTATCTATATAGATAGTATATTGTAGATTATTCATTCACAGTGGCACACAGGTTACACAACAAGGGGTGCAATACGCTCACCCACAGCCCAGCATCTTATCATGAACACCCCACGTCACCCCCTAATTTGGACTGCATAATAAAATACAGTAATCATAATCCATGCATGATGGGATGATTGACTTGCACTATAACAGAGTCTGCGCACGACAGCAAGATCGACCTAATTGGCAGAGGGGAGGCACGTTGGAATGCGCGTGTGTGTCCATGGGCCGAACACTGTGTCTGGACATTTGTGGGAGGGGGGCAACACTCCCGAGCACTTCATCACACAAGCAATAACACGAGTTTGGACTGGAAATACAGCTTCAGAGGCTTCTGGTATTTTGCCTGCAGGGAAACGGAAAATTCTATTAGGGTTGGGTTTACGGTTAGGCACCTCTAAATTGTCCTGCCTATTGAACTAAGTCTTGATTTTCAGAAAAAAAGGTGGGGGGGGGGGACATGTATACTGTATGTATGATTTTAACTGACTCGGGCAATTAGGCTAATAAAATTCAGTACTGTATTTCTAAATTGGTGGGCGTGACGGGGACACGGGGGGGGGGGGGTGGGGGGCCTGTATCAGGACATACATTCTCAAGCTTTTGTGGATCTGGAAGGATGGTGATGGAGGGTTTTTGGTGGTTGGGGCGGGGGGGGGGGGGGGCCCATCGAGGCATGGGGGGGTAGGGGGGGGGGTGAGACAAGATATGGAAGGACAACCT
This sequence comes from Hippocampus abdominalis, assembly GCA_018466805.1. Classification (NCBI taxonomy): domain Eukaryota; kingdom Metazoa; phylum Chordata; class Actinopteri; order Syngnathiformes; family Syngnathidae; genus Hippocampus; species Hippocampus abdominalis. The sequence goes on along the minus strand of CM031713.1, from coordinate 963,117 downwards.
GGATCAAAGAAGAACATTTTAGAAAGCCTGAACCTGGAACATAATCCCAGACCTGAGGAAGAAAAAATAAATTCTTTGACCAGGGAAAACATCCTGAAATTAGAAAACAATCCGAGATCTGGGGGAGAAATCCTGGATTGCATTTTAAAATGAAGGTTCTATGGATCCAGGATTTACTTTGGCCCAATTTCTGACTGGTGAAAATACATATCTGCAGATCCAATTTTCATGCGTTTTCACTTTCCATCATGTGTGACAGAAACCATTCCAGGTAATTTTTGGTGTAGTTCTGCCAACAAAAAAAAAGGATAATATCCTTGATGGAGGTACCAGGAACAGTGACTAGAGTGTAAATGAATGTAAAAGTAATTTTCATTTCCTCAGGTTTGAGTGGTGGTCTGGCAGTCATGAGACTGAACGCGTCCGAGCTGCAGTGGGAGGAGTCTTCGGGCGTGGGTGCCTTACTGGCATTGGACCACCAAGGGGGCAACGCGCCTGTTCAGGAAACCCCGGCCCTGACAGCGTGGGGCGTGGCCCTGTGCGTTTCGGGAACCGTCATCACTGCCGAGAACGCCCTGGTGGTCACAACCATCCTGGCCACGCCGTCTTTGCGTGCACCTGTCTTCCTTCTTCTGGCCAGCCTGGGGTTGGCCGACCTCCTGGCGGGCGTGGCTCTAGTGACCCACTTCCTGTTCCTGTTCTGCCTGGCGCCCAGCGAGTGGTCCGAGCTGGTGACGTCAGGGCTTCTGGTGACTTCGTTGACCGCCTCGTTGTGCAGTCTACTGGGCGTTGCGTTGGACCGCTACCTCTCGCTGAGCCACGCCCTCACTTACGGCTCAGGACAATCTCGCCGGCGTGCCGCCCTGGTGCTGCTCCTGGTGTGGGCGGGCGCCTGCGTCATGGGCGCGGGTCCCGCCATGGGTTGGAACTGCCTGGACGAGCGAGCTTCGTGCTCAGTTGCGCCTCCCCTCACTAGGACGTACCTGTCGCTGCTGTGCGGCGGCTTCCTGATAGTGGTCGTGGTCACCCTTCAGCTGTACGCCGGCATTCTGCCGGGTGGCGCGGCGCCATGCCCACGCCATCGCCACTCAGAGGCACTTCCTGCCTTCCAGCCAGTCGTTTGCCAACAAGCACGGCGGGGGGCGGGGGTTTTCCCGGTTGGTGCTGGTTCTAGGAGTCTTCGTGGGCTGTTGGATGCCTTTTTCGTTGTGGGGGTTGCTGGGCGACGCGTCCAGTCCGCCGCTGTACACCTACGCCACACTGGTGCCCGCCACCTTTAGCTCCCTCCTGAACCCGCTACTCTACAGCCTGAGGAACAAAGACATACGCAAAGTTCTGCTGCAGGCCTGCTGCCCACGCAGGCACACTGCACAACTGCACTGCCCCGTGGATGTGTAGGGGCCCCGCGTCAACTCGATCATGAGGAACACTTGGGACGCAATCAGAGATCTGAGGATAGGAAATCGCAGAATCTGAGGGAGAAAACTTCCCGGTTTGGGGCGAGGAGATTCCTCATTCTAGGGCAGTGGAAATTCTGGATCTGAGGGGGAGAAATATTATGACTGTGAGGAGGCAGGCATGGAGAATGATCTGGGTTAAAAAAAAAAAAAATCATAAATCTGGTAAAATAAAAAATTAATAAAAAAAAATATGGATCTTTGGAAAATATTTACCGACAATCCGTTTTTTTGTTTTTTTTTCTTCGATGGAGGCAATCTGAATCTGGTGATAAAATCCTTGCTTCAGGGAAAATAAATGCTAAATCTTGGGGGAGATACGTACCTGCCAAATTGTTTTGGAGGATAACATGCCACAGTTGCCTGTTGTTTCTGTGCAATATTGCGAGTCACTCAGAATGTTTACCTCACTAAAGACAAAAGGCAGATCAAAAAAAAAAAGTGGACTTTTCTTGGATTTTCTCTTCTCCCAGATGGATTATTGGAGAAAAGGGTTTTGTGGTACAATTAATTCCATAGCGACTTCACGGCGTGAAATTTGACCTTTTGCTGAAATCCGCCAGGCAACAACAACTCGCATTCTGGTATTTTCCACCCAGCCAAAACTGATGACTGAAACGCCAAATCCAGCAAGATGTTGACTTCTTCCATTCCCTAAGGAACTGAAAATTAGTCAAGGAAAAGCCATAATTTTCGTGTCAATGCAGGATTTCGCCGTCATGTTGTTTTTCTCATGACAAAATTCAGACCTATGCAGGGGGTTGCATACCCCCCCCCCCCCCCCCTAAATAAGCATTGTTTGGTCTTGGAAGAGGTCCACACTGTCATAAATGAATACATTTGTTATGTTGAACATATCGGAGTCAAATCTGGAGAGGAATGAAGTGTGTGTGTGTGTGTGTGTGGGGGGGGGGGGGGGGGGATGTGACCTTTTGATAAAAAGGGGGGGGCGGGGGTCTCCACCAAAACACCACAATCTATGCCAGACGTGCGCTAAACACAAAGTAGCGCTTGGTGCGTGAAATCTTTCACCACCCACCACCACCCCCTTTACATGAATGCAGCACTTTTCTTTTTTGGAACCAGGACGTGAAGTCCTCCCTCCCTCCCTCATCGTCCTCATCAGAACGTTCTGAACTGTCCTGGCCAGCGGCCATCTTGGAGGAACTCCCACTACTACCAGACTTGTTTCTGCCTCCTGCCTGCCTACATTCAGCCCTGTTGTAGCGACGCAGGATAATGCAGAGTCAAAACAATCAGCCGGCCGCCGCTCGTAAATAAAGGCTGATGCAAATGACATTTGTGCAGTCATGCAGCGATTGGGGGGTGAAAGTCATGTTGAGGTAATTGAATCCAAAGGCTGACTAATACCAATAATAATAATGTAATGTACTTGAATTGTGTGTTCCAATGTTCCAGAGGGACAGCTCAGATTCTATTTTGCACATGCTCCCCCTTCCTTTCAAGGCACTTTTTCAGCCATTGGGACCGTGTGTTGCACAATCCTTTTGTCAAATGAATATTTTATACTGATGTATAATAAATGTTTTTTTTTTTTTTCCCTACTGAGTGTCAGCATTCTTCCTTTGGGGCATCGTCGACGCTTTTAGCACGCGGGGATGTGCTCGCGGTTGCATTAATGCTGTTGGATTGATATGATGGAGATATACAAATGGAGAATTTACAAAAGATCTATGGAAAAAGCTATGTGGGTTTTATGATAAAGAGTCATCCTTGCGAGATGAAGATCCATCCATTATCTGATGCAATTTCAAAAAAAATGCAAATATATGACCGTCTCGATTAAAATGATTAGACTATTTTTTTTATGTTTCACCCCCCCCCAAAAAGATGACTATTCAGTATTACTTCATTCGACTGTTATGGAACAAAGTATGGATACAGATAATCTCCCTCCCGCGAAAACAACCATCTGTTACAGTTCGGAAAAAGTAAGTCAGGCATGTCAGACATCACAACATGAGACAGGGGAATAAATTCCAAATTTATTATGATAATTGTTTTTTTTAACCAGATTTTTTTTTTGACAGTCTTTGGGAGCGTGAATAAATGAAAACTACATCATCCCTTTGGAAAAGCGAGTTGCATGTGAATACACAGACACAAAATTGAATTTACATATTAAATGGAAAAAAAAAAAGGCACTTGAGAATCAGGTGGTCCCCACCATTTTGTCACTTGGCCAATTCCATGTCGAGTCACGCATTTGTGTTCCGCTTGTGACTTCCCCTTTGTGTCGCACTTAAAACTGCTGTATAATATTACACTTATAATAATCCCCCTCCCAAAAAAGGGGAGGTTCTTAAAGACGACGTGTTGATTAAAGAGGACACACCGCCGTTATGGCAGGAATGCAAATCAATGAGATAAATAGAAACAAGTGAAGGAATGTGATTGAGACTCGGTGGACTTTTTCCTTCTGTGCTAACCTGAAGGCAATGGCGGCAAAGACGGGCGGAGGAAGGCACCGTCACTCGGACCACTCGTCGTCGTCAAACTCGGACGAGTCGTCCTCGCTGTCGCTGCACTCCACGGCGATGCGCCGCGACAAGATGGCGGCCACGTCGTTGCCGGAGTGATTTTGCTTCTCCTGCTCCCGCTGCGCCTCCACCTTGCGCAGGTTGAAGCCTGGACAACAGCATTGCAACTTAGGGAAAACCGCGGCCTTGACTAATTTCAATTTCACTCTTCTAATATTAGTTTTATATCTTTTACAAAGTAGACAAATACAATGACAAAAATTAAAAGCTAAATCTTGCAAAATACATCTAATCTAAAAATTAAAAGTCCCACTCGGAAAATACATCTATATTTAAAAAATCTCTTAATATTATATCAAATATTTTCAATAAAAGATACTTTTTTTTCTCGCAAGACAAGAAAAAAAAAATCGGGACTTTTACAAAATCCAAATCTTTTTCATCATCATGCTCTAGTCTTATATTGCGACTTTTCTTGAAGAAGAAGAAAAAAGAAAAAAAAAATTTATATGTGTACTATATCTACAATATTTTGGGGAAAAAAATTATTTATTCTTTAACATATAACTTTGTTCTTGTTGTTCCGGGTTTTTTTTTTCACAGCGTATTGAGCCAATCAGAAGTGAGGACGCCTTTGTGCCTTACCTTGTCTGATGGCCTGCAGCAGGTCGCTGCGGGCGTCGTCCTCGGGGGCGGGCTGGTGTTTGGGTGCCGCGCTGGCCGCTGTCGGCGCAGCGACGGGAGGAGGAGGGGGGGCGGGAGCGTTGAAGGACGGTGGCGGCGGTCCGGGGGGAGGGGGCGGCGGAGGGGGAGGAGGGCCCCCGCTCGCGGCCATCGGGGGCGGTGGAGGAGGGCCCATGCCGGGGGCTGCGGCGGGCGGCGAGAGGAAGGCGCCCGAGGACAAGAGCGGGGGAGGTGCGGGAGGGCCTTCGAAGCCGTCGGGAGGCGGGGGTGCCCCGAAACCAGACAGCGGGGGTGGAGGAGGAGGGGCCGGGGGAGGGGAGAGGTGGGGGCGAGAGTTGGACGGAGGGGAAGCCACGGGAGGAGCTGGCGGCGGATGGTTGGGGCTGAGGATGCTGATGCGCTTCTGGTTGCCGCCGTCGCCGTACCTGTACACGACATTGTACTGTGAAGACGCAGTTTTTTTTTCTAACCAAGAAAAATGATTTCTAGACTTCTTTTATTGTAAGCACTTAAAAATAGAAATCTTCTTACGCAAGTGTTTGCTATAAAGTGTGCACACCCTCACATCACTGGGAACGTGGGTGTGTTCAGAATGAACTAACCACTTTGCAACTCTGGTTAAACGGGAGTCGCCGCGCACCTGCTACCATTCAAAGTGCCTCTGATTAACCCTAATTAAACTTCAGCTGTTCTAGTACGCTTTTTTCCCCGCTTTTATTTTGCTTTACTGTTGTTATTATTAATAATAAAATAAGTTATTCGGTTATACTTAGTTGGATACAGTTACAAGCTACGGAGCTTGAATGTGAACGCAGCCACATCCCAATCGTGTTTCGCGACCCAAAGGACAACTTACGACATGTCGGGGGGCGGCGGAGGCAGAAAATCATCGGGGCCGGGCGGTGGCAGCGCTTCGTACGCGTAGGAGCCCGTACTCAAATCCAGGCCCTCGTCACCAGATCCTAGACTGCCGTTCAGACCCTCCAAGGAGCTCCTAGAACACAACACAGGACCATTCGTTGACTTGTGCTTCATGACCTCTACCAGGGAGCTTGAATTTTTTTACTGTTTGTCAGAGCAGGATAACATCCTCCTGTCATATGATCGACTTTTTTCTGACCACCTCAGGGGAGGGGAAAAAATAAATAAATAAATAAAATAAATCTGCCCAAAATAATTTGAGTTATTCTTGAAAAAAGACAGAGCCAACAAATTGAGTTAAAAAAAAATTTTTTTATCTGAGAAAATCTATGCTTTATCTTGAAAAATCAAGATTTAAACCACAGCAATTGAAATAGTGAAAATGTGCACTTAATTTTGACTTGGTTCCCTACACGTTTCCCCCCCCCCAAAAAAAACACTTGAGTTGTTTATTCCATTTGTAAGCACTTTAAATGCCACATTTAAAGGCCAAGTGTCAATTATTTGACGATAATGACGGCCTCTATTATGGAAAATGAAATTTTCCCTAACTTGTCCTTCCTTTTGTCCATCTGTTCAAAACACTTAACCAAACAAGACACGACGCTCCCAAATGCACCCTAATCGTTCGCCTCGTGATTGTGGCGCTCACATGGCCAGGAAGGGGGGGAAAACCAAACAAAATGGCCGCGCTTGTTTGTGTACAGATGGACTGATAAGACAAATCTGCTAATGAGTGTCATTTCCGCTTACATCATCTCGTTCTTGGGCACCACAAACTCTTCGCCCATCTTGCGGCGTTCCCACTCGTCCTTCCTGGTTTTGATCTTACGCGGGTTGAGGGTCCGCTGGTTCAGGTGGTCTTTCTTCTCCTTCTGCTCGACACAGTTCAGGGATTGGGTTTTAATCAGTAGTCAGGTATATATTGTGTGTGTGTGTGTGTGTGGGGGGGGGGGGGGGGGGGGGAGGAGGGTAAATGAGCAGTTTGAAAAGATTCAATGCAAATGGATTGTACCTTAAAATTAAATACAACTGAACTGTGTTTAACGAATGTACTGTACTGGATAAATTCTTTTGAAATGAAATGTGCAGTTTGAAAGTGTCATGGAGTGATTTTTGGTGTACCACTAGTTGCTGATGTATCACTAAGTGCTGCAAGGGTGTTCAAGACCTGTTTATTAATAACAGTTATTAAACAGACTCAAAGAATGTCAAAGGACATCACGTCAGAGTGTACTGAAGTTGAACCATTTTGGAAAATCCCCCATTTGCGATTATCATTCTCAATATTGCAATTTAATATCGGAATTGGGGTTTTTTTGGAAGGTCCTCTTCTCTATTTGAAATGATAAATGTATGCACTACTTTTCAAAATTCACTGATGAATGTTGTTTTCGTTTGCTGTCTTGTATTTTTTGCTGATGAGATTGGTACTTGGAGAGCGAAGCATTTATTATTATTTTTTTGGGTGGTACTTAAAAGTTTGACGACCGCTGCTCTAGATTTTTTTTTTTGGATCCTGTTTCGATAAGCAAGGCGTGAGTTCAAACGGGCTCCTTGTAAGCGGACGTAATTACAGCTATTTGGTGAACCGTGCCGTCAAATGAGGCGACTGCCGCCGCTGTTTGAGGGAAATTGCGGTATGTGGTGCGCGCCTCTCACTCTGTGCTTTCGTTTCTCCTTCATGATGTCTTTGGTGTCTTGCAGCATCTTCTCCTTCCACAGGTCAAAGAAGTAGGAGGGATCCGTGTAAAATTTGAGGGCCTCCCTTCCATCATCGCTGTGTCATATTAGGGCAGAGAACATAATGGGAGACCTTAGAACATGCTGGCAAATAGATAAATAAATAAACACATTTTGTGATTTAAAAAAAAGTGTCATTGTGTAGTATGCTAGTATTGTATAGTAAAATTATAGTGTTAACAAAATGCAGATTTAGAAATTTGCTTAATACAATGAATTTCCCCTGCTAAATTTTGACTTTAATCTCGTAATGTTGGAATGTTTTCTTTGGAAAAAAAAATTATGGTAAAACTTGTTTTCTTCAAGATAGTATTTTTCCCCTTGGGGAAAAAAATATTTTGACATAATATGGCTTTTATCTTACAAAGGTGAGAGAGAGAGGGGAATTTTTTTTGCCTTTAAATCCAGGTTAAAACTACCCCCCCACAGGTCTTTCAAAGCATTTTTTTAAATGTTCAAAAAGCTGTTTCTTCCAATGCACATTCTTTTAGGAATCTACTTTTTATTTTAATGTGTTTTTAAAATGTATTTTAGTTATATGTCTGTAAATGCTTTTAAATGTTGTAGTTCCCATTACTGTACGTGAAGCCCATCGAATTTACCTTGTGCATAAAATGCACGCTAGAAATGACGCTACCTTCTTTTTCTTTTTTTTTGTAAATACCAATTTATTGTTGCAACATTCTCTATGGGCTAAAATATCCATCCATCCGTCCACCCATCCAATTTCTCTGATTCTATAATATTATATTCGATGGATAATGCAGAGTGGAGGTCAAGTGCGACGTACCGGTATGGGCTGAGGTAGTTGAGCGGCGGAGGCGGGTCGCACGTGATGTAGGTGTCCTGCACGGGCATGGGCAGTGAGGGCCGTGTGAACATCTGTTGGTCCTGAATCACGCTGCTGCGGAATGCCTTGCGAGTGGTGATGGCCTGCAAAGAAACTGACCCACACAGACACACGCCCAGTTGTTGCCATTCGATCCTTGTCTCCTTAAGCAGAGTATGGTATAATTTAATGGTCCGGCCCACTTTACATCTACCGAGGCCGTATGTGGCCCACAATGTGAAATGAGTTTGACACCCCTGGTCTAGAGCATGTTATATACGAGTTTAAAAAATGTTCACAAACAGCGTGAATTTTTGGAAGGAAAAAAAAAACAATTTCAAGTAGCAGTACTTGGTTTTAAAAGTAAATATATATATACAATATACTGATATGGTGCGATGTTTTCAATGACATGCAATGTCATTTCCATGCTGGAGACAAAAAAAAAAAAGCTTTGTTGAAAGGTGACAATATGACAGTAATTCCAACATTTGTTGGGTTTTTGAAGTGATGCTTTTGACTTCATTCTATCTTCCCACTTACCTTCTTCTTCTTTGGGGTCCAGCTGGGTGACTTTCAACTGCAGACTGTCCACTCGATCCCCGAGTGCCTCCAACCTGATGGAGAAGTCTCTGGCCTCCTTCAACAGCCCCCTGAACACATCCTCGGCTTCCTTGCCTGCCCACGCATATGTACACATTCATATTGATGCCTTTTTATATTCCCGCCAGAGCACACGGCAGGCACACTCACTGAGACAGCCAAGCTGGCGGATGATGGCGGCCAGGCTGTTGTTGGAGACACATTCCAGCTCGCTGCGGATGCTCTTCGGGATGGGCTGTCGGCACACGTACCGTGGCTCGATGTTCCTGGTAACCAGAGGCATGGCGGTGGAGGAGGCTTGGCCAGTGAGAGAGGGGGGGCCAAACCCTGAGAACAGGGGGTGGGGAATAATCAATAAAGCCATGTATTTTTTGACTTTGTATTAGGGCTCCTTTGCTTATTTTCGTGCACGTCCAAATTTAGAGTTAGGCGGTTTCAGTTTCATAAATTCCTGTTTCATGTCAATTTTCAAGTAAACTTCAACTGGGACTGACAAACAGCCTAAAGCAAGTATGTCGACACTCTTGTTTGGGAACTGTGAAGGAAAGAGTAAAAACATGCGCTGGGGAATATGGAAAATAGGCCAAAGTTGTGTTTTAATAAGTTGAAATGTGTTCACAGGGGTAAAACTATAGTAATATATTGTCTCTAAAAGGCTAAATTTCAGCTTTTGTGGGTAGCCTTAGTTGCATGTGAGCTGTAGTCACCATATAAAAATAAACTCTGCCAGACAGTGTAAAGCAGAAGCAGAACTCCCTGTTTCTTCTTGTCACCAGTTTCGATGGTGAACAATTTTGAGTGCGCCAATGATGCAGGACAAAAATGTACACTTTCAACGCAAGATAGTCTATTTTCTAGGGCTTTGCAATTAATGGATATAATTGTTATGTCAGTTCAAGGTGCAAGGCTTATACTAACAACGTGGCTGTGAACAGAGAGGAGAGAGCAGTCAGTGCTGCCAACTTAGCGAATTGGTCATTGACAGTTGCTTTTTCTATGAGCAGGATTTTAGCATAAAATCAAATTCCTCTGGCCTGCGCTAGTACATTTATGCACCAAATGACAGAATGTCAGTGCAGTGACTGTCAAGTTTAGCTTCCTTTGCCCCATTTGGGTTGCCTAATTATAAGCTTTTCATGGGGCCCCACAGTCGACGAGTAAGTCATTTTTTTTAGAACAAATTCTTTCAACTTTTTTATTCCCCTGTGTGGCTGTCATGTGTTTGCGTATTTTTTTGAGTATGTGGAATACTATATATATATTTTCTTATTTGTTTAACGTGGTATAACTGCGAACGAATGTTGATTCACAGGGGCCATGTAGACTCTTGCCGCGCCCCACTTGCTACCCCGCGATTGAAATGACATATTGGACATGTTCTGACTTTTACACAGCACATCCAGGGACCCGAACTACCCCGGAAAAGTAGTTCAGCTGCGTTATTTTGAAAATAAAAATGTAAGAAGAGCGCCAATCGAGACGAAGCTAACTCAAACTAGCTAGAATGCAACTTGGCTTCTTGGCCTGCTTGTCAAGAGCAGGAAGTGACTTGGACACGAACTCTTGTTTCGAACAAAACCAGCCAAACAGTCGTTCGTTTTTCACGACAAAAAGCCGTGTCGTGGCTTTATTTTTGGCTTACCGTCGCAGCGAAGCTCCCTCTTTAGCTGTCTCGTTTGTCCAATTTGAAAAGTTTTCCACTCGAAACGGTTACAGTGAGTTCAGCGAACGAGGACGGGAAAGCAGTCAAGCAGGCGAAGGCAAGGTCCTGAATTTGCTGGCTCAGGATTGGCTGAACGGTCATAATCCTGACAGCTGATTGGCTGACGTGGCTGTCACGGGCGGAGGTGGTTGACACTTACGGTTTACGCTGACGTAACTCCACCACGACTTTGTGGCCAACAATTTTACGCCATTTGCGTAAACGAGGGCGCATTCCAATGCGCGCTCCGGCGAGTTGGAGCGCGTCCGAGGAATGGCAGGATTGGCCTCCGACAATGAAAAGTCAATTTGGAGGGCGGGTGAGGGAGTGATAAACTAGCTCGTTGCACTTCAATTACTCAAATCCACGAATGAGTTATTAGTCAGAAACAGTTAAATTAGTACACAACATTGGAAGACATACTGCCATTAGTTTTAAAGGGAATATGGGAAATGAGCAGTGGCTAGTCAATCTGCCTCGCAGTTGTAAGGGTTTGTATCTCACCTTTGACCTTTCTATGAAATGATGTTAACTCGAGACCATTCCATTTACTTCCCCCTAAAACATCACTGTAAAAAAAAACACACACACACACACATTAAAACATTTTATTGCAATTTTTTTCATGCCATAGTTAATAACAGTGTGTGTGTGTGTGTGTATATATATATATATATATAAAATCAACTTCAGTGGCTACATTCAAACATGATGAATCTGAGTTAAATTATTTCTTGCAAATAATTCCGGCATAGCGGGTGTAATCTAAAAGGCTCACAGTTGCATCCTTGATGCATGATTCAGTTGATATGTGTCCAACCTGGCCTTTTTCGGCATCCACCAAGATGGGAAATTAGAACACTCATGGTACCGCCCAAAAGAAAAAATAAATCTGCCGTAACTGAGACAATGTGACACACTTTCATTCGTTGGATTCTTCCCATGTGCAACAAGCAGAAAAAAATAACCGTATAAAGACAGCAATGGACTCACCCCATGTCAGCTTGACACAGAATTTAACAAGACAGACAAAACAGAATGTTTCCAGCTGCCTTTTTGTATGTCTGCTCAGCGATCAAATTTAACTTGTGAGTCTAAAAACTTTGGCTGTTTAAATACGGAAAACATGACAATATCTGGGAATTGAAACTTTTTTTTAAAAACAATTACTAGTGCAAGTGAGGACTTCAAATGTTCATATTGTATTCAGAAAGACTATATATTTGTTTAATATCCTTTATTTACTGCACTATTTATAGTCTCTGCAATGCAAAGACCAATAAAGTAGGCTATCCATGTTGTCCACTAGATGGCGTAATACACACACCGGACACTTTATTTGGGGCACCGAAACCTGCAACACGCCTAAAAATGCATAATTTTTTTGGTTGATGCAGATATAAAAGTATTTGTATGACGGAGTTGTTATAATTTAGTTAATTTATGGCTTTGGTTACTTGATGTCAGGGGTCTCTAAGTCTCGTCCTGGGCACCCCCTATCCAGCCTGTTTTATGTCACCCAATTGTGGGCGTGTCTCCGATCCAGCAGGGTGACATGGCTGGAGGAGAGCAGTTCATTTGAATCAGGTGTTTTGGAAGAGCGTGACATATAAAACAGGCTGGATAGGCACTCATGAAAGACCGGACTTGGAGATCCGTACATTAGAACATTTAACACACTTTGGAAACTATGTTGGAGTTATTTTATCCCTTCAAATTTTCATTCATTTTACTTCATGCATTTGTATATTTAAGTTTATGTATTTTTATTTATGTTTTGAAAAATTTTATTTATTTATGGTCATTTAGAGGTAGATATTAAGCCAAATTATTGTAGTTTTCATTTGATTTATATATTATTATTTTATATCTTTTTCTTTGTTAACAGTAACTTTTTTATAGGTTTAATAAATACTTGTTCTATTTTCATCAATGAACATAATACATGCCCGGAAAAAAAAAAAAGAAAAGAATAATTTAGGGATGGGTGAGTGTAGTAATATACCACGTATCAGTATCTGCATGGTATCGGGTCTTATGAAAGATGCCGATAACAGCCACCGATACTGGAAGAAAAAAATTAATAAATCAGAGCGTCAGAAAGGTTGTCATTCACAATTATTGCATTAATTGACATTTTATGTATCATAAGTCTACAAGTGGTATCGGTACTTGATTGGTGAGTGCTCAACAGTGAATACTCATACTGGTATCGAACATCCCTAATATTGAAAAAAATAATAATTTTACCTCATTAGTCTAACACCAATTCAATATTTTCATATGCCTGTCAGAAGGCCAAAATACACAAAAAAATGTAAACACTCAAAATTCATGAAGTTAAAAAAAAAAAGAGTGTTATTTCTGTAGGCTTTTAAAATGATGAATACTCATTTGAGGCCAAGCCGAGCTTTTCAGAAATATTTTTTTGCATACCTAATGAAACGTACAATGAGCTGACGGACGTCATTGTCTGGTGTTGACGAAGCTAAGCGTGTAAGAGCTGCGGGCGTTGCCGCCATCACGTTTTAGCACGCGGCGTCCCTCGCCGCCGCTGCTGTGCACCAGCCGCAGCTCGGTGGCTCGCAGCCCCCGCAGCACGCTGAGCCAATAGTGCAGCACTTGCTCGTCGGCGCCCCCCACATCAAATCCGGCCTACTGCAGGTGCACCCGGGCCACCACGTGGTGCACGTGATGCGGTGTTCCTAGTTTCGATCCAGTTCTGGAAGGCGCACCATTTGGCGCACACGAGGTCAATGTACAGAAAGTGGACCTACGAAGGGAAATGCAACGGAAAGTAAATATTTATAATATGATAATATTTCACAATGAAGTCAGCAAATTATTAGAAGAAAGCCCACAGACGTAATTTAATGCAATTGTATTTGGTTCATGTTGTGCATTCAGATTGCTCACCAAATATTATTAATGTGAACGTTTGATTAAAATTGAATTAGATTTTAAATTGAATTTGGAGTGCTCATCAAATAATGGCAAAATGAAAACTTGGCAATTGAGTTCGTTGTATTTGACATTTAGACTGTATTTGAAATTTAATTTAGATTCAGTAGAACTTTGACAAAATATAAAGTAGTGTGAGATTTCAATCTGAAATTCATTTGAAAACGATCAATGGAAAACTCATTTCACTTTAATTGCATGCGGCAGCAAAAATTTGACTTCATTTTAATTTTCCGGTGGACTTTTGGAAAATCTTATTTTGTTTTAGTAGACTTTAAATAAAACTTTTTTTAAAAAAAATGTTTATTAGGGGTAATTGCATGTACTGTATACTTTAACTTTCCAATGGCAAGTTGGATGTACTTTTAATTTAATTGGTGGTTATAACGACCATTTGGACTAGTCAAAAAAAGACACATTTTAAATGTATCTAAAGTACTTTTTAAATTAATTATAAATTGTAAATTGAATTGAAATGACTTTTAAAAATCATTTATTAATGAAAATATCAACACATGTCATCGCTCATGAAGTTACATTCAATTTAATTTGGATTGTGTGTCATCAAATCATTACTAAAAACATTTCAAAAATCATTTTAATAGTTTTATTACAAAAACAATGACAAAAATGATGAGGAATAATTATACAAATGCCCTCATCGGTTGATTTTAGAGTGGTGATGTGGGGCCCCCTTGTGACTACAGACTGTAAATGAGCCTGAAGGAGCTGTTGCCATGGCAGCCACGGATGGCGCAGAGCTCTGTTGCTATAGGAACATAAGTATAAGTATGACATCTTTGTGTTTATGAAGGGCTCCAAGGTATATCTGCTTAGCACCCCATAAAAAAAATAAAAGTGTGTGTGTGTGTGCGCGCACGTGCACGTGCAGGTGTGAGTGTGTGTGTGTGCCTTACCGTGGCGTGTCCCAGCTCGGCCATGATGTCGACCAACGCGGTACCTGCTGTGCGTCTTCTCGGCGGCGTCCGCCACTCCAGCCACATTCTGTGCTGGGTCGCCGTGGCGACCGGGCCAAAGTGTTGCTTCGGCGACCAACATATGCACCTGCGCCACTGTGATCAAAGCGGTGGGCGTCGCAGGCGAAAGACGACGCGGTCCCGAGGAAAAAAATCGGCCCCGCCGTCCATGCTGGGTGGAAGGGGAGGAGCGCATACATGGGCACTCACACTAACGCTCTCACGTATTCTATCCTTTCATACACAAATGTTATCTTTTTTTGAAAAACACACACACACACACACTCGCTCTCATACACATTATCCTCTCAAACCTTCACTTACATTATGTTCCTCTCTCAAAATCGTCTCTCTCACACACAATGACACACGCACTCTGCCACACACACACTTCCACACACATAAAAACACTTCCACACACACTCTCTTATATACACACAAAAAAACTCACACATACAGAGACTCTTATACACACACGCACACACACAGTTGCACACACACACACACAGTTGCACACTCTCTCTTTCTGTCCCTCCCCCTATCACGTATAATTTCACACACATTCATACACATGCACTCAACCCAACATACAAATAGACACAAACTCTCTCTCGCACAAATACAAATGCAGACACAAACACATTCTCTCTCATGTGTGTGGAGGACGCCATCATCTACCTCCTCCACTCGGCGCTGTTACACCTGGAGAATGCTGGGAGCACTGTGAGGATCATGTTCTTTGATTTCTCCAGTGCCTTCAACACCATCCAGCCCAAACTACTGGAGGATAAACTGCAGCACGCCGGAGTGGAGCACCACCTCACATCATGGATTACAGATTACCTCACAAACCGACCGCAGTATGTGAGGGCACAGGGCTGTGAGTCGGACAGGCTTCTCTGCAGCACTGGGGCGCCGCAGGGGACTGTCCTGGCTCCATTCCTGTTCACCCTCTACACCTCGGACTTCAGATACACCACTTCAACCTGCCACCTTCAAAAGTTCTCTGTCGACTCTGCGATTGTCGGCCTCATTACAGAGGGAGATGATCGGGAGTACAAGAGACTGACGGGGGACTTCGTGGACTGGTGCCAGCAGAATCACCTCCAGATCAATCCGGGGAAAACTAAGGAGCTGGTGGTGGATTTCTGCAGGAAACAGTCATCACCTGCACCGATGAACATCAAGGGTACGGACGTAGAGAGGGTGACCTCCTCCAAGTACCTGGGTGTTCATCTCAACAATAAACTTGACTGGTCGACCAACTCAACTCAGACGCCCTGATCAGGAAGGGACAGAGCCACTCTTCCTACTCAGGAAACTAAGGTCTTTTGGGGTTCAGGGGTCTCTCCTTAAGACCTTCTATGACTCTGTGGTGGCCTCGGCCATCCATTATGGCATTGTCTGCTGGTCAGGCAGCATCACGGCCCGGGACAGAAACAGACTGGAGCGACTGGTCGGGAGGGCCAGTTCTGTCCTGGGCTGCTCCCTGGACACTGTGGAGGAGGTGGGCAGCAGGAGGATGCTATCGAAACTAAAAGCTATGATGGACAGTCCCTCCCACCCCCTCCAGCCCACCCTGACAGCACTGGGTAGCTCCTTCAGCCAGAGACTACTACACCCGCGCTGCGAGAAGGAGAGATACCGCCGCTCATTCTTACCGACTGCTGTCAGGCTGCTCAATAAACACACATGACAAACTGACTCAACCCATCCATACATTGTAAATAGCACAGCCACCTTACGCAGCATACATGCAGTTGTATATATGCTTATATCTATATTTTAGTGATATTTTTTTATTTTTTATATTGCATTCTGTACTGTGTACAGCTCTATTTTTCTTCTGGAACATTTATTTGTGCATGCAATACTTTGTTTTTCTTTCTACCCCCCCCTTCAATTCTGCTGCTGAAGATTGCAAATTTCCCCAGTGCGGGACAAATAAAGGTTTTCTTATCTTATCTTATCTTATGCACATTTTCACACAGACACATTGACACGATACTACACTTTCTCATCCACACCCTCACACTCTGCTCCTCACACACCCACTCTCTAATTCTTTCATTCATACAAACACAGTCCCGATCTCTCTCTCTCACACACACTATCTCACACAAATGAAGACTCTCTCACTCAGATTATTTCTTTAAAGCACCAGCTCTCTCTCTCTCGCTCTGTCTCTCATACATACCTGTGAAGCCTACCAGTGGTTATATGAGACGGTCGAGTTCTGCAGACAAAGACGGCTTGTCTTCGGCCCAAGGCTGCAGCTCCAAAGGCCTGGGGTCCAACCTAGCCACACAAAAACATATGAATACATACAGTAACACAATCTATATTATTCTCTATAGTCATAGAAAAATATGAGTTAGAGTTACTGGAATCACCACCTACGCACTCACTCTTGTGAAAAGAATAAAAAATAAAATACATAACCTGAGTTTGAAACAAGGTTATACATTATAGGATACTCATTATATTAAATCAATTATATTAAATCAGGCGGCCCGGTAGTCCAGTGGTTAGCACGTCGGCTTCACAGTGCAGAGGTACCGGGTTCGATCCCAGCTCCGGCCTCCCTGTGTGGAGTTTGCATGTTCTCCCCGGGCTTGCGTGGGTTTTCTCCGGGTGCTCCGGTTTCCTCCCACATTCCAAAAACATGCATGGCAGGCTCGTTGGGCACTCTAAATTGTCCCTAGGTATGAGTGTGAGCGTGGATGATTGTTCGTCTCTGTGTGCCCTGCGATTGGTTGGCAACCAATTCAGGGTGTCCCCGGCCTACTGCCCGAAGACTGCTGGGATAGGCTCCAGCACCCCCCGCGACCCTAGTGAGGATGAAGCGGTTCGGAAAATGGATGGATGGATGGATATATTAAATCAATTGATTTAATTGTTTCTATGCCAGTGCCTGAACCTGTCCCATGGCACAAAAAAGTTTTGAGGACTGCGGCTATTGACCGAAACACCTGAGGTGATGAGTTAATGCACCAATGTATATAAAGAACCCCTCCAGCTGCCCTCAGCGCCCTCCAACCCGGATTGAGCTCTTTGGTCACCATGGCAACAGAGATAAGTAGCAGGATGGGGTGGGGGATGAATCACAGGAATGAGTCAGAGAGTTTAGCCTTGAGCAGAAAAAAAGAGTGGGAAAAAGAATAAGTGGTGGGGGGGGGGGTTATTGAGGACTTTGAGAGGAAGCATTGATGGAGTTTGTGAAGGCCTAACGGTGAAAGAGACAGGATGGGAAAAGATGTCCCCCGGCCTACCCAAATATCTGAATTCAACTGTTCTGTCATGTCTGGCCCGTGTAAATAAATCAAAACAAATAGCATTTGCCTACTCAAATTAAGGGAGAGTTTGCAGTTAAAAAAATTGTTAAGAAGGGCCTTAAAAATGAATCAAATTCAAATCCAGATCGCACTGCAGCCGAATGCAATTTTAGTTGGAATTGGTCGAAAATGATGTCGTAGTGAACGCTTAAAAAACTACAAGTCAATGTTTTTGGTAAATCAACAACTAACAGAAGTAGAAGATAAATCGCCTTTCATATGAATTCATAGTTAATTTTCCTTTCATTTAGCGGCAGCCTAATTTATAAAACCAAAACGTGTGCAATAAATCTGATATTGTAATACAGATACATTTTGTACTCGTTTGCTGAAAAATATACGAGGGCCTTGAAAAAATGTTAAATCGCAATATTGCGGGTGGGGGAATCTGTTCAATCCTACGAGTGAGGCGACAGTCAAATTTAATTTCTCCTGGGATATATTGGTCATAAAAACAATATAAGATTCTTAAGAAATATTTCAGAATGTACTAAAATTGTTACCTGCACACCCTTGTGACATTTTCTCTCGTGACACTACTGTATCCTGTACATCTTGCGCCAGTTCATCTCGTCCTCGTACACGAACGCACATGCTCCCTCCGCCTCCTCCATGGCCGGAACCGGCGTCCGGCTGGCCCCTCCTCCGGGCCGCCTCATCTCGGAACTTCCCTCCGGATTTCGGCTGCTCCCCGTCGGCTCTGGTCAGCCGCGGCACGAATGCAGCGAGCTGGTAGGTGAGCAGCAAGAGCGGAGACAGGGGGGGAGCAGCGCCACTTCTGGGCACCGCTGCCGCCGCCGCGTGGCTCCCGTTTTGGCATTGTGGCTTGTGCTTTGCTCTGGAGGGCTTCGAGTAAGAGTTCCCCCCTATCTCCGACTCCCACTCTGGCGTCTTCCCCTCCCCCGGCTCACACACCCCGGGGGCGAAAAGTTGTGATGATGAAGCACATTCCACAGCCAGCAGGGACCCTTTTTTTCCGCCGTTCTTACCTGAGCCTGAATGCGTGACGTCACATTCCCGCGACCCAGTGTCCCCATTGCCCTGTGGTATGTTTTTGTATTGTAACTTTATTCAGCATTCAACATAATTTTCAATAAATATTTTGTAGTTTGCATAAAATCGTACACATTAGTAATGCTATGCTAATTGGAGACTATGCCGACGTTGTTTTGTTCCTAAGCAACTCAGGGTTAGCAGACAGACGCATGAATATTAAAAAATGGAGTACGCCTGCTGCTGCACTAATATTTGTTTTAGTTACACCTTTTTAGGTGGGAATATCATAAAAGGAAGCCATTAGGACTGGGAAAAAAGTGTGCACAGTGTGAATGGATTGCCTAGCAACAACAGAAAATGGTCATTAACACTTTGTCGGGCACTTAAAGCACAATTTTCCTCCTTAGACACTAGCGTTCATGTTTTTTTCTTTGTTGCTTTTGTAACATTTCCTCCCAAAATATAATTACAGAATACAATGAATTTAAGTTACCTATTATGGTTTCAATCAGGTCCTATCATGGCGACAGCTATTGTACATTGCAATTGCCCGCAGCAAACGCAATCGTTTTAGTCAAGACGGTTGACAAAGTGTAAACACAACACGCGGCCAATCAACTCCTCCGTCTGTCAAGTCACCGGAGCGACGAATCTTAAACACCTCTGCTTTCCCTCTGACAGTCTCCCAAGCATTCATCCATTCCTCTGTCGCCTCGCTCCTCCTCCCCTTCCCAATTGATGTCCTCGTCTGAACTCTTGTTCTCGCTCCCAGACAATCGGAGTAAAGCCCAACTTGCTGGGTGGGGGTGGAGGTTAATTAGACACTACGCACACGCCATTACCAATGGCAAGAACAGAATGTGTATTTCAATATTTTTGCACCTCAGGTACATAAATACATACATACATACATATGTAACGGACAGATATACAACTTTGCTTTTTGGGAGGGAAATTTCGCGTCACAAAAAAACCCACCAAACGACGACAACGAGACCACGGAACAGAAAGGAGAAGGGAGAGAGTGAAAGAAAGCCCACTAGTTTAGGACCCCACCGGCACACGCGCACGCATACATGCATTGACTGCAGTCGCTCAAACACACAGACACGACTCTTTGGGTCCTTCGAGTGGACTAAGACAGTAAAAGACAGCATGTAAGATAGTATGTACAGATGCTGGTGTCTCAAGAAGGGGGGAGTGGTCCACGTAAGGAGGGGACGGCGGGCGTTTTCAAAGCGTGCACAGTGGCAAGAGGCGGGAACGTTGAGGAAGGACAACGGGGTGGGGGAGAGAAAAAGCAACGGGAATTAAAAAAAAGAAAAAGCGGGACTGTTTGGAGTCCAACTTGCTATGATTCTTTGTGCACATGCGTCTGCGGGCTTGTTCGCACGTTGATCTTGATTGTCAATGCCGGAGAATTAAAGCTCGACTGTCCTCCGAAAAGCTGGCAGCTAAAAATTCTCACCTTTTTAGCCTTCCACAAAAAAGTCAAAGCGTACAAAAGCGAGGGGAAAATAAAAACCCGAATGCTTCAAAAAGGGCAGATTGAACGCACCTGCAAGGAGAAGGGGAACAAAGCAAAAGGAAGAAATTGACGTGAGATGTTTAAAATTACAATATAGGTTGCAAGTGTCTTTGTAAAATGCGTCATGCTTCTGTCAAAACAGCCCGCGGGTCAAGAATGAAAGCAGACTTATCAGCCTCTCTCTAAACAGCCCTGTTCACAGCAGCCAGAATCTTAAAACTGCAAGGTGGACTTGCTTACCACCATGCTGACCTGATAGAGATTCCATGTAATCCAAAAAGAAAATGGAGGGTCTTCACCCAGTTAACTACCAAACCACAAGTGGAGAAAACTGATGTGAGGGTGGAGTTATGTAAATTAGCCCCCCCTGTGATGTAACAGTCGGGACAAAATCTCAACGCTCTCTTCAACACATATGGGCAGCTCACAAAAAAATGTACTATCATCCTCATTACTTCTCCTGAGTAACTAAACAGACATAAATGACTCACCTGCTGTTACAGGCTGGTCACGCTAAAGCCATCATCGTGGCCCTTGTCCAGCAGCTGGCACAGCACCCCGCCTCCCTGCGATGACGGGTAGCGGTGCCCCATGGCTTGGCAAGAAAACTGGGACAGTGAGTAAACGCCGGAGTCATCCTCCAGTGCGCTTTTGGAGTATGGCGGTGGTGTCAGGAGGCCCTGGCGCGACATCAGCTCCTGCTTGTGGGCAGCCGTGGCACCGCCGTCGTCGTAGAGTGAGGGTGCCGAGTGGGCGGCGGCCTGTGCTGAGTGATGAGACTGATTGTTGGCGTGGATGTGAGCGAGGGTGTTGCCTGCGTAGGGTTTGACGTGGGGGCTCAGGTGATGCTGCGGGTCATGAGGAGGTGGGTTCATGTGCGCGTTTGGGTTTGCCAGCAGGTTCCCGGGAGTGTTGCCGTGCGGACTCGTGTGTGGGTGGGTACTCGGGCTGGGGGAGCTGCTGTGCGACGTTTGTCCGTACCAGTAGGGCGAGCTGCAGTAACTGGGGGAGTCGTACTGAGAGAACGGCACTTCTTTAGGAGGGGGGCGGTATGAGGGGCTCATTGCAGAGCTGCAGTGGGGTGTTACCCGTGGTAGAGGGGAGCAGGATGGGGAGAAGTTTCTGGGGGGAACAAGGTGGTAGGACTGGGGTTTGGAGGGGTAAGAGGGAGAAGACACACTGGGTGACATGGAGCAGGAGGACTCCCCAGGGTACAAGGCTGGATATCGCTCCTCAGAAGATGGCGTGGAGGGGTGGGCAGAATAAGGGGAGGGGTACTCGCAGGGATCCTGGAGGTAGTTGGAAGGGGGTGCGGAATTGGGAGTGGCCAAGGGAGAGAGGCTGCTACTGTCTCCGCTGTAGTAGTCCAGACCCTCCTGGAATAAGCCAGAAGCCTCTAGACTTGAAGAAGTTTTCCCCCTGCCTTTGGATCCCGAAAGACGCTCTCTCGAGCTCCCGGACAAGCCCCCTCTGCCTCCTCTGGACCCTCGGCCGCGTCCTCCGGACCCTCCCCGCTTAGTAGTGAGTGTCGGTGAAGGACTGGATGGGGAATCCGAGTGTAAAACAGAGCCCCCTTCTTTTTCCGACTGTTCAGTCCGTTTCCTGCGCCCCCGGCCGGGCTTGCTGGTTCCGCCGCCCTGGAAGAGGACGTTCTGGCTCCAGTTGTAGGATGGCGCCGAAGCACTCTCATGCCAGTCGATCATCAGTTTTTCCAGGCTGGACAGGCTGGACTGAGCCCCTTCCCCGGTGACTGTTTCACTCTGCTTGAAGATTCCCCCCATGGAAGGAGGTCCGCTTCCAGCCACTCCTGAGCCGGGATGCGAGGAGTCAGAGGAAGACTCTGACAGACTCTCTGGGAAAGCGGGCCTCTTGGCCTTCTGCGGGATGTAGTTGGAGATGTCCAAGATGTTCTTTGGTTCATTGGAACCATATTCGTTGTAAGCGTGAGGCCCATAATTGTCTGCTGACCAACCACCGCAACTTTGTCTAAAAAATAAATCACATGGCAATATATTAGAAAACAGGACATTGTGCAGTTGCATCGTTTCTCACAAAGACTTACCTGAAGCTCCACTGGTTGCTGTTGTACTGTTTGTAACACTCTGGTGAGGCGGAGGAGCTAAAGGGACTGCCTTTGGCCACCGTCATGTAACCCCCACCTGGTGACATGGGGCCTGGGGCGGGACTTCCACCATAGCCCTTCCTGGCCCCTGCTTGGTAGCCGGAGTAGCCTACCTGACCACGGTCGTTAACTCCGGTCTTGCCACCGCTGTTATGGGAAAAACTGCATTCCGAGGATTTCTGGGGCCCTTCACAAGAGGAGGCAGCATAGGCAGGAGAGTAGTGGCCATAGCCAGCAGGGTGGGGGGAACTGGGAGACTGCGAGAGGGATGAAAGACTGGATTTTGGATAGGTGCAAAGGGTGGGGGATGTTTGATTCTGGCTGGCATAGTTGTAAGGAGGCCCGGCAGAGGAACAGTGTGTCTGCACGGGAGCATCCGCTGCAGAACTTGCCCCGCTGGCTCCCCATTTCGACATGGCTGGGGACCACCGGTGAGCGGTCACTTGGTCGGATGGTTCATAACTGTGACCGGATGAAGCTTTACGTACATCTGATTGTGAGATGTCCAAAAGTTCGCTTGAGTCATCAGAGTCCAGCAAGGATCGGAAATAGCCCGCAAACAGACTTTGTGAATCGTCCCTGGCTTGCCGGACCCCTCTGCTTCCGCGGCCGTAGGCGCCTCTCCTGCCGACCTCGCAGGAGGAAATGCCCCCCCTTGTGGATCCGCAGATCTGGTAGCATTTTTCAGCGTCCTCTTCCCCCCAGCCCCCAGAACCATTGGGCCATTCCTGACCCACGCAAACCCCTTCGCCTTTCAATGCGCCGTTTTTCCTCACTCGCCTCTTTCTAACCGTTTTCTCCCCTCCAGGCTCGGTTCCGACCACACCCCCTCCTCTACCGACACCCCCGACACCCTTCCCCCTTTTTCTTGGTAATCCGTGCTCAGATAGGGTGCTCGGTTTGCGCTTTTTGCCAAAGAACTCACAGAAGGTGCTGTTATTGTGCTCGCTGTCCTCGACACTATGTGCAGCAGCACCCCCGCCCCTTCCGGCACCCCTTCCTCTGCTGCCCCGAGGCCGCCTGGACCCAGTGAGCCGTTGTAGAAGGGTGGATATTCCCGGGTTTTCTGAGGCGGTATGGAAACTTTCCGAATCGCTCGGTGTCCAGCAGCGGTGGGGGGAGCATTGGCCAGTGGTGGGCGGCTGATGGTTCAAAAAAGCCAGTTTAGATAGGACATCCCCATACTCTGTCTTCACGTCATTTGTGTCCTCGTATGACGGATAGGGGCAAGGGAGTTTGGTCCGCCGCCTCTTCCGAGGCTTCTTGAGCTGGTCTCCGTCGCCACAAGGAGCGGGGCCCTCCCCTGCTATCATAAGCAACGGCTGTTTGGGCGGTCGCCCTCGCCTGCGTTTAACGATAAGAGGCAGTTCTCCGGGAGGGAACATGACGATGATGCTCTTGCCGTTGTTCTTCATGCGGAGGAGCGCCGTTGGCTCCTTAACCACCTGCGGGCCCTCCGCAGTACCACCATTCCCCTTTTCCGGTGCCCTGATTGTCTCCAAATTGGAGATCTTGTAGCTTTTCTGTCGCCGTCCAAGGTTGACAGGGATGCGAGCCACCTTGACCACGATCTTCCTCACCTGTGCAGTACAGAAAATGTGTAAAACACAGGTACGGAAAGGTTGCTACGACACCTCTTCCAGACATGCACAACACTTTTATTTAGCACCAAAAATGTAAAATAACTCACTCCGACAAAACGTCCACACCTCCGGCCATTGGGAGAGAAAATCTCCAGCTCCTTTTTCACGAGTGGTACCGGTATGGGGGGCGGTGGGCGATAAGTGGCACCACATTGCAAGGCAGCTTGTGCTGCCAAACGCCGTCTCATGACACTTTTCGGACCAGGTTTCTGGACTGACTTGGGAGCAGGCCTAGAGCGAGATTTAGGTCCAGGTCTGTGCCCGAGTCTGGGCCCAGTTTTTGGGGGCGCTTTGGGGATGGGTTTGGGGACGGTTAGTGCAAGAGGAACTTCTGCAGGGCTGGGAGCTGCGGGGATGACAGTCTCCGTGGATGGTTGTGCCTTTTTCAGGACCACTTCCTCCACCTGCTCCTCTTTAACCCTCCAGATATTCTCATCAGAACTGTCGACCGCCTCCTCCTCTGCTCTCTCCTTCTCCGCTCTCCTCTTGCTGTCCTCCGGCATTCGGCGTAGGCGGGAGGATTTGCGCACATGACAGGGGAAACGGGAACGCCCGGAGCTGCGCAGCGCATACTTCCTCTCGGCCTCCACAATGAGAGGCGACGAGCTCGTACTGGGACAAACATTTGCAGGTATCTCCATTTCTGAAGCGAGGGTCCGCCCCGGCGCCTGATTAGCAGAAGTCGGATGATTGCCAAGCGCTAAAGACAAAGACAGAGGTGACGTCTGGCTTAGGGTTTTGGACTGTTGGGCCTGCACGGAGCCACAAGAGTCCAAACTGGCATTAGAAAGGCTCTGTGTGTCTATACGTGTTTGCATGCTTTCCGGTGGTACCGCGCCAGTCGCTGCCCGCCTTGGTGGGTAGGTGCGATGACCGCCCCTGTGCTCCGGGTGAACGCCGTTGGCCAGCGTGGGAGCTACGGAGGAAGGGTCTGCGGTCACCGGCAGCAGGTCATCGTGAGCCAGGGGCCCTGTGGGCCAAGGGTCAGGCCCTTCGCCAACGTAGGCTTTTTCTGTTTCGCTGTCCACAGTTTGTCCAGTGTCCAAATATGCGGACAGAACACTCATCCAGTGGACATGCTCGAGTGGGCCTCAATTTGGATGTCCTCTGCAGCTTGCCAAGAAGATTTAAAGACCTGAAGATGCAAACACATCATCAGTCATCTTCTTTCGTCAAATAGTCGGCAGGTGTGTATTGTCAATTAACCCTCATGCAGTATTTTTAAGCGGCTGCATGAAGGGTATTACGTCCACGAGGATTGTCCCAAAAATGTCCCTCTTCCAATGTGCCACAACTTTTTTCACTTTTAATTTTTTTTCACTTTCAACCCCTCAAAATGTTATAGATATACATCCTATGCAAAATTTCAGCTTCGTGGAGTTATATTTCACTGTTTTGTCTGTGGTGTCCATTTGTCCAACAGTCCAAAATCGTCCAAAGTGACCGAAATGTCCAATTTTGGGATAATTACTGCATGGGGGTTAAACAAACAAAAAGTAGTAACTGTAATCACCGTATCCCAACCACTGAAGCCATTTGAATTCTGTTGCTAACCAAAACAGCAGTATCGAGCATGTCACCACATACCGATTAATTAAAGTATGGAGACTTGTTGCAAAAATCTGGGATCTATACTTGGGTATTAAAAACAAGCGCTGACGTGTGATCACCCCGCAATGTTGTGATTAATTGGACGCGCCACAATGCTGCGCAACCATCTTTCCACGTAACAGTTCGTTTGCTTTTAAACTCAATTCTCATTTAAAATGGATTGTAACATCGCTGCAGGAGTTTAACAGCCCTCTGACAATACGCAAAATTAAAAGTCCTCCAGCTCTAACTGACGCCTACCACCAACTGCAGGTGAGTAAATAAAACAGTCTATAAAACAACAAATCTGGTGTAAGACTTTTTGCACTGCGTTTTATACAATGCGCGACATCATGTATTTCATTTTACGAAGCATCCCGCCCACGTCGCAGCATGACAATTAGTCCCGCACTTACCATTCACGTCCCAGTCGAGCGGGCTGCGCTGTGGGCTTGCCCTGCTGATTCGGATTCCGAGGCTCACCTCACTCTGTCTGCCCGGCTGGCGGAGTTCTGCAGGGGATCATTGGGTCATCAATACTGCAGTGGGTAGCAGCAGCAGCAGCAGCAGCAACTCGCACACTTTGGCTCTGTCCAGCCACATCCCTTCTGCTCTTTACATGGCCCATAGTAGCTGAGAGCGGGAGAGGCCGTGCGCTGTGGGACGGGGGGAGAGTGTGGGGAGGGGCCGGGTGGGGATGGGGGGGGGGGTAACAGCTGGGACAGAGGCTAGGGTGAAGGTGAAGAAAGGCAGAGTAGAAAATAAAGGAGTATCAGAGACAAGTACAATGTGAAGCTATGGTTATTTTGGAATGTGACCTGCTATGCCTGGGTAACCACTTTGCTGCCTCAACGGGCAAATCAAAAAGTTGACATTTCATTTTGGACTTCTAAGCGGGCTATCATGAAGTTAAGCTACGGTAGTTCAACTCTAACGTAGCATTTATTGAGGCTCAACTGCCTCAACAGACTGGAAAAGTCAGTTTGAAAAAAAATCAGAACCTTTAAGCAAACAACCGCAGATCAAGAGAGGCATCAACCAGCAGAAGGTGCCAGTTGCAATGTGCAATGAATTATGCTTTGCTGCCTAAATGGGTTGCGGTGGAATTTGGAAACATAAACAAGAAATGGAGGAAATTTTGTGGCCCAATTAGCTGGAAGGAGTGACTTTCTTTTTTTTAACATCAATTAATCAGCAACAACAGCTCGCCGGAATGCGCCATGAATTTTGACTGTGCTGCTAAAATGGGCTGCAGTAGCTAGAGCATAAAGTATTTACTCAATATTTTTCCAATCACTTGGGGCATTTTAGAGGGCTAGTGTGGATTTAAAGTGTGGCAGCAACCAGCTAGAGGTCCCATTAATTAAGCTCTGCTGGATCAACGGGGAGCAAAGAAAAGTTTTCAAATACTTCCAATTATTTCGCTTCTGTTAGCATTGCGCTCGTGAATTTAAAGTGGCAGCAACCAGCTGGTATGGGCCATTAATTCCGGCTTTTCTGCCTTAACGGGCTGCGGTAGAACTCACAATGCAAATGGACTAAGAAGAATCAGCAACCTGGAGTCACTTAGCTGTTGCTGTGTTGTGCAAATACAAGAGCAGCCGCCAGGGGGGAGCAGAGGGGCGATATGGATAGAAGTGCAAAGCGGATGAAGACGTCGAGGTGGCAGTAGAAAGGATGAGGATCAGAGTGTGTGTGTGTGTGTGTGTGTGTGTGTGTGTGTGTGTGTGTTTGTCTGCGTGTAAGTTACACGTGCACACTGAAAGACACAATGGCGTCCACAACAACACCTCTGCGCCTCCCTCGCCAACATATGGCCGTGATTAGTGAGGCAGCAGTGGGGGGGGCGAGCGAGAGAGTTGAGGAAGGAGGAGTGTCTTGCATGTGTGAGAACGTAAGAGGCAAAATGTGGAAGATGCCACAGAGATGGAAGAAATGGGCTCACATAAGAGAAGGTACATTCGACAAACATACTTTCAAACGCAACGCTTTTAACAGTGAATTTTCTCACATTTGCTGTGGTCCCCCATGAAAGCAGACTTAGTGTTGAATCAACAACAACAAAAAGGAAAACCTTTTTTTTTTTTTAATCTACATCAACGAATAACATTTTTACCGATTTTCTGACAAGTTACGGCGCAAACTGAATCGTAATGAATATAAGCCTGCCTGTCGATTTGAAATAATCGCCCGTTGTGGAATAGATGGATTGAAATGATCTTTCTGTTGTAAAGTTAAACGAATACTAAAGGGCAAAGTATTGAAAAACAGTCAAATGTTCTGCCTTGTAATTCATGTCGATCGTGCAACTTTACTTAAAAAAAAAAATGTTTTAGCTATCGGGATTTTATTCTGGCAATACCTGCAACTGCCTAAAAAAAAAATCGATATCGCTCAGGCCCCTACTTCTCTCCTCCAACCTCACCCCTATTAATCCTCTCCACACTTTCTTCCTCCCTTCTCTAATTAACCGCATTAATTAATTAATCATCCTTCTGACCCGTAAGTGTGTGTGTGTGTGTGTGTGTGACGGTGAGACCACGATATGCTTTAATTAAATGTGCACACACAACACACACACACAGACAGACAGAGACACACACACACACACTGAGTGAGTGACACGCGGCAACGACGTGTGCACACTTACACGCACGTGCCACAACAGCTTTACACACGTCTGTATTTGCACATAAAGACAAAAACACACATTCAAATGTATATGTGTGTGTGTGTGTGTGTGTGATTCATTGTCTAAGCAAACAGTTTCTCAATCAGCCACCAATCCGATAAATTCATCTTCATTCGCACCAAATTCAGGCAAGTTGTGTGTGACAAAGACCAGCCAACTACATAACAGCCTTCACGCATCTGCGTGTGTGTGTGTGTGTGTGTGTGTGTGTGTTTAAAACCACGCACAAGAATTTGGCCCGTTGCCCTCGACTGAAACAAGGATTGTGCCGCACATGTGCACTCCCCTCTCATCTGTCTCAGACGCACACGCCTGCCAGCAGTGCTCAATGAGCAACGAGACTCAATGTTGTGTGGGCGCGTGCGTGCGTTTGCGCGTGCGCGCGCGCGTCTTCCTGGGTGTGTTTGTAAAAGCACTCACAGAGCTCTAGCGGGTGTGCAGTTGTTGCTAAGAGACAGGCAGCAGCATGGAAACAGCATGGGGAGGCGTAAGGGAGGGTGAGGGCGAGCGTGCGCGCGCGCGCGCGTGTGTGTGTGTGTGTGTGTGTGTGTGTCGGGTGGAGTCGGGGGAGGGTGAAAAAGAAGATGGGGGAGAATGGACGCAAGGTCAACAGCGAAAACAGAGGGAGGCAAAGATGTGGGTCAGATGGGTCCGTGGAGACTTGAGTGACAGGCGTATGTGTGCAGTGTGACGTCGTAGCTCAGCAGTGTCCTGACGCGGAAGGAAAAGTGACGAGGTGAGAATGAAAGCCACGCCCACACGCGCCACCTTTGGCATCTGATTGGGTAAAAGGGCGCGTGTTTACAAGTTATAGTGCCACCTGCTGTCTTGGAGTGTGGTTGACAGCCTGCAAATGACCACGTGGATAAGTACAAAGTATTTAAACATGCTTCACCCAACTATGACTTGATTTAGGTAATAAAAGGTGACAAAGCATATAAAATAATAAGACTGTAAGGAATAATTGAATACTTTCAAAAAACGGCAACACAACGTCGCGAGAATCATTTTTCCGCGGGGACTAATGTTACGACAGTCAAACCTCGGTTTTCGTCCATAATTCGTTCCAAAAGGCTGTTCGAAATTGTTCGAAAACCGAAACCACGCTCTTTTTAAAATAAAAATGTTTACTGAACACGTCTGCTCACAATGGGAAGCAACCCGAGGAATCGTCACTTTGGAGGGCGAGAGGAGTGCATTCAAGTGCACTCAGTTTTTTCGAGAACCGAAATTTGTTTGTCATCTGAGGCATAAAAAACTCGAAATTTTTGGTTGAAAACCGAATTGGACGAGAACCGAGACATTCGAAAACCGAGGTTTGACTGTAATATTGTGTTAAATGGTGGCTAATCATTTTTTATCGGATGACTTGATTAGTCAATTGGAGAATCAGTAGCCAGGGTTCGCCATTTTTTTTTGCAGCACATTTCCTCCTCCTGTAAGGTTTTAAAAATGATTATGCTAAGGTGGTTGATGTGAATTTTGTGTTCAGCATTCTATCAGTTCCGAAGGTCTGCGAGGCCTTGAAGGTGTCTGACTGGGACTGGATGACCGAGTCAGTGAGCTTGTGCTTTGGAAACCGAATGCCGCAATGGCGTGGACAACAAGAAGACAACTGGGAAAAAAAAAGTCAATAACATCATTGATTATTTAACATAAACTCCACTTTCGCCACATGTGCATCAACTACAAAAAAAAAAAAAATCTGAAGTCATACAATCCCAACTCTGCGCAAACACACACCTGCTTGCCCACCTCACTTTTACTCTCCTTTGTCCTTCCCCATCCTTTTCCTCAAACTCATACGCCGCCTCCTGCCTTCCCGCTCACCTGCAGGAAGTTCCAAACGATGCGCATGATCAGCGCGCCGCAAACAAGCGTGTGCGAAGCTCGTGCAGCGACGAGCACGTCAAGCACATGCGCGGGCAAACACACACACACACAAAAAAGACAAGACAGGTGGCAAGAGGACATAAACACAAACTAAAAACTCAGCCAAGGACGCACACGCAGGGGAGTGGAGCCAAGGCCACACCCCCACCCCTCCCCCGTTTGTGAGAACCGACAACAGGGAGGACCGTATCACCCCTTCCTCACCCTCTCCTCACTCTTCATCCTCACTGTAAACCCCCCCACCCCCCCCACCCACCCACCACCACCACCACGATCCATCTTCAACTCAGCCTGACAGTTTCCTGCCGCTGTCCTGCAGGCACCTTCCTGACTATTGACACAATGTTGCCTGGGGAGGGGTGGGGGGGGGGGATATATGTGTGTCACATGACCAGCTGCCGTATGGGAATGACTGAGTGTACATGCAGTACAGAAAAACGTGTTGAGGTACTGCATGTGCACGTATGCGCAAACACAAAAAAGCAAATGAAGGTAATGATTAAAAAAAAAAGAAAATGAAAAAAAAATAGAAAAAAAATGAAGAAACGCACACAGACCCACGGTCGGACATACTATATCTGGAAAAAATACCAAATCTGAAATAAATGAGTGAAATAATCAAACTCACAAAACTCTACAATGCAGACACAGTATGTAAAAAACAAACAAATACAACAAAATGTTTTTTTTTAAAGATCACAAACACACAAACTGACCTGCACAAGGTTGATTCTAAAAAAAAATAAAACAAAAAATACTGAAAGAATACTATGAAATATTTCTTTCAAAAAGAACAGTCTTTTGACTTTCAGACTTAAAACAAATGAATTAAGGAATGAAAAAAATAAAGCATATAAAACACAAAGAGAATACAATCATAGAACTTCAAAACAAAACACCAAATAAAAAAAATGCACAAATATAAAATAAGATAAACAGATAAAATAATCCAAACGATATACAACACATAAAAATAAATACAGTCAAACCTCAGTTTTCGAACATCTCTGTTGTCGACCAATTCGGTTTTCAACCAAAAATTGTGAGTTTTTTATGCCTCGGATGACAAACAAATTTCGGTTCTCGAACAAACTAAGCGCACTTGAATGCACCATTTGACTCCTCTCGCCTTCCTTACACGAGGAAGTGACGCTTCCTCGTGTAGCGTTCCACTGTGAACAGACATGTTCAATAAAGATTTTTTTTTAAAAAGAGCATGGTTTCAGTTTTCCAACAATTTCGGTTTTTGAACAGCCTTTTGGAAACGGATTATGGTCGAAAACCGAGGTATGACTGTATTCTGAAATTGAAACTGAGTAAAAGATTTTATGAGAAAAAGAAATCAAATACACATATAAAAATAAAGCGGCCCAGTGGTCCAGTGGTTAGCGCGGCGAGCGAGTTCACAGTGCAGAGGTTGTGGGTTCCCGTGTGGAGTTTGCATGTTCTTCCCGTGCCTGTGTGGGTTTTGTCCGGGTACTACGGTTTCCTCCTGCACTCCAAAAACGTGCATGGGAGGTTAATGGAACACTCTAAATTGTCCCGAGATGTGAGTGTGAGCACGAATGGTTGTTCGTCCATGTGTGCCCTGCGATTGGCTGGCAACCAGTTCAGGGTGTCCCCCGCCCACTGCCTGAAGACGGCTGGGATCGGCTCCAGCACCCCCCCACCCCCGCAACCCTTGTAAGGATAAAGTGGATCAGAAAATGGATGGATGGATGGATGGATATAAAACCACCAAAATAAATGCCGTTAAAAATTAGGGAAAAAAATGCAGAAAAGAACAAAAACGCAGACATTGACTTGCACAAACCACTCACAACCCAAAAGTTGAAAACAAAAATGTCATCTAAGAAAGAAAGAAGCGCAGCGCACAAGCACGTTGTGAGCCCGAGGTCCCGGCGTGCTTCCGCGCGAGCGAGCGAGCGAGCGGCCTCGCTGCCTCTGCGACCCTGACTTCCTGACTCCTCCTCTTCCGCCTCCGCCCGTTGCCGTAGGAGACACTGCCGCAGCGCCCCGTTGCCAGGGCGACTGCTGCCGGCTGTGCGGGCAACAATGGCCGCCCCGTGAGCGCTCTGGCTGCAGGTGCTGACACCTTGCCACGGCACGCATTCACGCGTGCGCTGACTTATGCCCACCTCACACGCGACGCCTGCGCACGCACACACACACACACACACACACACACACACACACACACATACATACACACATACACACACACACACAGTACATTCATCCATCTTCCCCCTTTCTACGTGACAACTCTACCTCTCTTATCTCCCACCCACCCGCCCCCCCCTCCTCTGACAACCTCCTGCTTCCACTTTCTCTCTCGCTCTCTCCTCATCCTTGCCTCGCTCGCCCTCTCTCTGGAAGTGTGTTCTCACTCCTCTCTCTCTCTTCCTCGCACACACACACACACACACACACACACACACACGCCGCATGCAAACATCTCTCCTGGATGAATCCTTTCGTCCCTCGGGGGCACACACTTTCTCTAAGTATATGTGTGTAAGTGCGTGTGTGCGTGTGTCTGTGTGTGCGTGTATGTGAGGTGAAATGGGGGAGGGAAAGGCAGAAAAAAAAAGCCTATCAACAGACCCCTCGCTGCTCTGATTATCTCTTCATAGGGATGTGATGACAGGGAAGCTGGATCGCGCGGCGTGCGTGGCGCGCGCGCGCGTGCGCGTGGGGGAAGAGTTGAAAAGAATCGCTAACAAGGCTCGGCCCCTTCCCTCCCCGATTTCCTCGCCGTGACTGTTTTCCAATGCGCGCACGGGCGTGCAGACGCGCGAGCACCGACTGAGACTTATTTGCGCGGGCGCACAAAATTTCAAGACACACGTACCGATATGTGTGTGTGTGTGTGTGTGGCAGACAGTGTGTTGGGTGCGCCTGTTGCCCCCCCCCCCCCTCCTCCATCTCTCACTACTCTTTAATAATTGAACTGATTCTGTCCAGCTTGTTAGGGAGGTACACAGCGGCTTCACACTCGATTGCTCGCACACACTCATCCTCACCCTTCCTCCAGCTCTGCTGTTCTTTGACCTCTGCATCCCTCCTGCTCTTGCTCTGCACTCCATCATCTCCCCTCCCTCGCCTCCCTCCCTGCCATCCTCGGAAAGGTGAAAGGTTGAAGTTATCCCTCCCTGCCGTCGGACGTAAACCGGCTGCAACCAGCCCCTGCGAAGTAGGGACGGATGGTTGCATGAGTGTGGAAGCGAGATCGTCAGAAGGTGTCAGAGTCATAGTCAAGGGTCACCGTGATGTCGAAATTCAGTGCGAACTGGGATTTTTTTTTTTTTTTTAATTTGAGGCAGCAATGTTACATTCCCCCATCATATGTTTGCTCTCTACTCGCCGTCCTGGGCTGTTTTATTAACTTCGTTGTTCCCAAAGTCCACGCTACCTTTGGTTGAACAGCTCGTCAATTTTCCACCCCCCAAACAACTAGAACACCTTTTTGTTTTTGTTTTTTTACATTGCTTTTAAATCGCTAGTTTTAAAGCACTGGTACTGAGAACGACGATAATTAGTCATTCTACATTATATTAATGTTCATTCCTTTCAAACGGTGTGATTGTACTGCACAGCAAATGTAGAATAAAATAAAACAACACAGTGAGCTACTAAGAAATGGACGAATTGGGAGTACCGTATTGGCCCGAATATAAGACGGTGTTTTTTGCATTGAAATAAGACTGAAAAAGTGGGGGTCGTCTTATATTCGGGGTCTAGACATTATACCCATTCATGACGCTAGATGGCGCCCGATATCATTGAAGCGAGTTCTGTACATGACTCCCCAGGCCAAAGTGAACCCCTGTCACGAAGAAGAAAAATAAAAAATAGCGGTAAGAATGAAAAGAGAAGAAAATAATCGAAGATGACAGAAACTTGAGAAACGTAGCAACAATCTGGAGAAAAGTGGGTCGAAGATCG
Source organism: Hippocampus abdominalis (assembly GCA_018466805.1). NCBI lineage: Eukaryota > Metazoa > Chordata > Actinopteri > Syngnathiformes > Syngnathidae > Hippocampus > Hippocampus abdominalis. The sequence continues at coordinate 928,992 of CM031713.1, read as the reverse complement.
GCCAGGTTAACCGGCAGCTGATGAGAAGTTATGATGTAATTTACATTTCAAAAACCAGAAGCTATTCATTTACGAACATGATTGCACTTGAGTTTACATATTTAAATGTTCAGATATTAAGATTTGAATGAGGCAAAATAACATGCTTTTTCTCTCAAATATATTGTTAGAATCATTTGTTTCAGAAGTACTGTAATTATTTTCTGTCTAAAAATTAATTTGGTGTTCAAAAGGTCTTTTTTCAAACTAGAGTCTTGAAAAAGAGGGGGTCGTCTTATAATCAGGGCCGTCTTATATTCGGGCCAATACGGTAATACATAGAATGTAAACTTAACACCGAAGTTATGAACCGACATACACCGTTCACGTCATTGCTCCTTGCAAACGTGACACGATTGATTGCTGCTTTCATCCGGTGGCTGCCTGCTAGTTATTATCGACTAAGCTGCTAACGTTTACGCGGGCAGGCTGTGCAAACTCTGCTCGCATTTTTTTCATGCTTTCTACTTGATCACTTGGGTGGAGTTCTTTAAATGATTCAACAGTTTAAAAAAAAAAAATTGTTTTTGTCACGTTGCGAGGTGGTGGTGGACCCCAAAAAACAGGCAGGAGGGAGGAGCAGGGTGTACTTGAAGTGTACAGTATTGATAAAACACAGAAAACTAAATCCTAAACAAACAAAGTCCTAACAATAAAACAAATCCAAAGTATCAAACAAAACCATGACTGAAGCTCAAAAAACTAGTGATGTGCCCAACTGTGCCGAGGCTCCGATGCGTGTGCCGAGTAAACCGAAAAAAAAATCTGGGAGGCGTGCTTCGAGGCATGTGTCTATTACGCATGTGGCCACGCCCGAAGCCTCGGAACGCGCGTTGCTACGTCCGAAGCCTCGAGAGACAGGATTCCTACGTCACCGCCGACAAATAGATTCGCGGCTGATTCGAAATAAAACGGCGCACCGGGACGACAATGAGCTGACAGGTGACACTGACTAGAGGTAAGATCGGGCCGCCCGAGCCCGAGCCCGACCCGACCCGACTTCGGGCTTCTCTCTCGCTGACTTTTTTTTTTTTTTTCGTTACAAGGCTGTGAATAGTTTTGGCCACGAGAGTCCGTGGTTCGCAAAAAAAAAACAAAAAACAGAAGTGGCCTCATCACAACATGTACTGTACTAAACTCTCGCAATGACATTTCAAAGAACTCCTTCATGTCTCTATGAGTCACCCGTCATTGTTCGTCTTTGTCTCTCTGCTTCTCTCTCTTAAAGTGCCGCGCTAGATTCTTAAGGACGTACTGCTGCTGTGGTTTACGGCCCTGTTTTCAACCCGTCAAAATGACGGACGGCCTTAAATTTTTCCTACAATGATGGAAAATGGTAGGTTAATGTACCCTCTGCAGAAACAGAAATACACGTTTAAAAGATGTAAATAATTATACAGACTTGTTTAACTTAGATTTCGTGACAAAAGACAGGCTTTAATTTGTTAGCACAAATCACCCCTCTTCCTCCAGAGTCATCACAAAAAAAATAGGAAATGTCAGGTTTGCTTCGGGCTCGGGCCTACAAATCAAGTTAATTGGTCGGGCTCGGGCTGGGTCGGGCTTAAATACCAGCGGGCCGGGTCAGGCTGGATTTTTTTGGGCCCGATTTTACCTCTACATCAAATCCATGGTATCATTTTAATCACTGTCTGTCATGACATTTATTTTCCACACGATGGCGCAATAGTACAAATAAAGCCTCATGATGCATCGGCCCAGGAACGAACCAGTTGGATGGAAAGCCTCATTGCTTCATGAGGCTTCATTTTCCCATCACTACAAAAAACTAGACCAGAACCATGACAGAAACAAACATGACAGAACAAGTAAACAATGACCCGACAATGAGTGGTCGGGCGGGAGTCCTTTTAAAGAGCTAATGACATAACGACCAACAGGTGTGCAGCTGCAGGGAGAGCCCTACAGTGCCACCTGTTGGTCACAAACCAAAACATGACAGTATCGTCTTGTTTTTAGCAACATCGCACGCACAACAGCTTCCTCCTCCACGTCACTAGAGGATGAACTTCTCCTGTCAAAATGGCTTCATCTTCGGAAGTCATGGGTGCCCATTAGCTTAGCTGCCTTTAGCTGTACGTTTGGTCAATTTGTTACTCTTACTTTCTGTCTACCGCTTCTTCTTTTATTTATTGGCGGATTCGGTTTCTTTTGAACTTCCAAACCAACGTTACATTTGCACCCCATCTGATTCCTTAAATTTGCTCACGGCACAGCTCGCAGATCTGTCTCTGTGCAACCCGGTCCTAAACGGGCTACGGCCTGATACCGGTCCGCGGACCGGTAGTTGGGGACCTCAATTTATTTTATGTAAAGGCTTGCGAGGGATACTGTGGGCGAATCAAATCAGATATAACAAAAGTGCTCCTGTGTACAGTTAAACAGCAAGGTTGGTGAACTTTAACTACCAAAGCAAGTTTGTTAATGTCATGATTCTGTTTGTGACCAACAGGTGGCACTGTAGGGCTCTCCCTGCAGCTGCACGCCTGTTGATCGTTATGTAATTAATTTGTTTGTTCGGGTCATTGTTGCTTGTTTGTTTGTCCTGTCATGGTTCTGTTATTGAGAGTTTTTAAGCTTCTGCCATGGTTTTTGTTTGCTACTTTGGATTCGTTTTGTTCTTAGGACTTTGTTTTGGATTTAGTTTTCTGTGTTTTATCAATATACTTCTTCAAGTACATCCTGCTCTTCCCTCCTGCCTGCTTTTTGGGGTCCACCACCACCTTGCAACGTGACAGTTTACGCGTGTTTCCACCAGATGTGAGAACTTGGACAAAATTGACGACTCACTTGTAGATAGCATGACGACGTGACATCAAAAGGGCACCTCCAGAGTAGAACAAACATCATTCTGTCACGCTGCTTCAAATGTCCAAAAACCAGCGTTCCTCTTTCTTATTCTCATACAAGTGTAGGGAGAACCGAATCAAGCCTTGGAGAACAAAACTCAAATGTAACTAAAACAATGTCAAACTATTTGCCGGATGGAGATACAGATACATAAGATAGCATCTTCTTGGTGAATCTAATTTCCCCCAAACAATTCCCCATGGTTAGCCAATCGGCAACCTGAAAAAAACTGACCACCAGAAAAAGTTTCATGAAACAAAGAAGAGCCTTGCAACTAAAATGCGGTAATAGTCGTTTTTGAAGAAGGATAAATAATATATGCCCGTGTGTATTGATATACTGCATTTCGCAAGCCGACTGCACTTTGGCTAAGCTGGTACACAAAATCATTGGAATTCTTCCCACCACTTTGTTTTAAACTTCCGAAAAAACGCAAGATGGGCTGATCGGCCGAGAACACAGGTGATTGGCGGCGGCGGCGGCAGGTGCAGCGCATGTACTTGCGTGTGCGGTGGCGTCAACCCACACTCCTGAAAACTGCAGCAGGGCTCAAACAAAAGACACTTCCACCTCACGCACGCGCAGACACACACACGCACGCCGCGTGTTAGGTGCGCTGACCCCGCCAATGAGGACAGGAGCGGCGTTGTCGGCGCTACAAGGCCGTTGCCATGACAACTAGTCCCGTTCACACAGGTAGTGAGCACAATGCGGCTCCTCCGACACACACCAGACACACACTCCAACACGCACACACGCAAGGACATTCGCTCAAGATTGACAAGACGACAGCTGCGTGCCAAGCTGAGGCCATTTCCTTTTCGTTCCCACATTCAGAATTATGCAGCACGCACAAGCGGGATGTGCCAATTGGGAGAGAGAATGAGGGTGAGATTATTGTGAGACATTGTGAGACACGCACACACACGCGCACACACACACACAGGCAGACTGAGCGTCCGTCTGCATACTAACGGAAGCCGCAGCACAGCCAGTGAACGTCTCTGAGGGGCCCTTAAATAACAAACTGTCACCGGCCAGACACTGACATTGACTTCCCTCTCAGCCACAAACACCTCCCTCCCACCTCCACCCCAAAGCGCAGACAAGAGCTGATAATCACCAACGATGAGCGTCTCTCACCCTCCTTTCCTCATAGCAGCAGAAGTAGAGGCGGCCCTGTTGCCTCTGCAAGATGTGCTGCTGCTGTTGTGTTCCAACAGCTGGGGGGTGGGGGCTGGGGGGGTCTTGATGATGATGATGAGAATGATTATGAGTGTCTAGAAGCTTGTGTGTCAAGAAAAATTACCCTGGGGTGCATGCATGCAAAGAAGTCCCAAAAGTCAGCTTCACCCTAATCGGACTGAGAAGTATGTGTGTGTGCCCACATGGTCAGGAGGGACTCAAAATACACCAAATCCGTCAATGAATGCACTAACATTCACGATATATACGCTAACACTCGTGATATATCCACTTGTTGTGATGTGGTTGGATGTCGTGGTTACTCACCAACCGGATGACGGTGCTCAGCGACGCATCGACGCTCCACTCCTCGTCCAGCGAGAGGCGCCGCTGCCGGGTTGGCTCCGCGGCATGTCACGGGCAACTGCTCATCACCACGAGCGGCTCCCGTCAAAGCCCGGGGGAGGGCGGATGGAACAGGTCGATTAATAATGTCCAGCGTTGACACTGTTCATTTTCCTGGTACGTTGCCAGGGCGAAGGGAAGAGTCGGGTGTGGGAAATACGAACGGAAGTCCGCACGCCTCTGCAGCTCCAGCCGCTGTGTGTTTCTCTCTAGTCCGCCTGCACTGTGCGTGCTGTCAAACCCCATCCGGGGACTCCAAGCTTCACGTTTCACTTGTGGAATTATGGGAGTTGTAGTTTTACAACAGCCGAAGGCGCAACAGGGCGCATTGCTAAACGAAAAATAATTGGAACCATTTAATACAAACTAAAACAAATCATGAAGGTAGTTGAGTAATTTCTGCACGTGAGCCTAAACTAAAGATGGTTACTTTGTCCCATTAAAAGCCATTTTTGCGATTTAGCCAAATGCTAATATGAACGCTAGCTAGCTAACGATCAAACGCGAAATCGACGGATGGGTGGATGAATAAACTGATTAGATAGATAGATAGATAGATAGATAGATAGATAGATAGATAGATAGATAGATAGATAGATAATCAGAAACATACATTTGTATACACGTCCAAGGTATCGCGATAGATAGAGAGATACCTGACCGAAAAGATAGCGACTACTGTATATTTTTTTAACGCATACTTTTAGTTATAAATATTTAAAAATTAATTCAAATATTCTAATTAACTTCATGCACTGTACTATGAATTGATAACCAGTACATCGACTAATATAAATTGGATATACTAAAATACATACATATAGTTTAAAAAGAATAACAACAAATGCAATTAATTGAGCTAAGAAACTAAAATTGAATAAATTACTGTTTGAGATCATCTTTACGGCAGCTACATGGTGAGCTCACAGACCTCAAATCGTCGGATGTCTGTTATGCAAATAAAAGTAAAAATACATGAATAAAATTGTGAATGACAAAATGACAGTAGTTTTAAACTTTCACTATTTTAAAAAAATAAATCAATAACATATCAAAAGATAAGCAACACAGAACAAGACGTCTAAGAGCCAAATAAACCATAAGAGATGTTAAAGATGTATTGTATCCAAATATATCTGATCTTTATTACAATAAACATGACAGGGTTAAAGTCCACATAAAAAGGGTACAATGAAAAAAGTCCAGAAATATGACATATTTCCCTTTAATGCTTTCATTCTCTCTGCCTTCCCAATGAATGACTGAATAAATGCTGAATTTGCTATATGGTCTTTGTGATGCGTTAAATTAAAAACCACAAAGAGACGGCTCATACAAAACCTAAAAGTTCTTCCTCACCGTCTCTCTCTCTCGATTTACAGACACAACTGAAGGTAAAATATATATTTAAAAAAAGTGAGGGGGGAGTGCTAATATTTCACATGGTTTTGAAATAACTTTCATACCAGAACTGACTGATTCGTTCAGGTCAATGTAGCTGGACGAGTACATCCTCTTGAATATGTGATGTCTCATCCCGGGGTTCTCAAAACATTAAAAGGGAAAAATTGTAGTATATTCTCAAAAAGTACACCTATTGTTCATGAAAAAAAAAATATTCCAGTAGTAATACTCAACCTACCTACTTACTTAAGTATATCAGGAGGTGTAATTGGTTTATCATGTTTGCACAATAATTTATTGCATTTAATTATTGTCCAGGGACCCTAGTTTCAGAAGCATCACTGTGATCTATTCACACAGTACACAGGGTTTCAGAATGTTTGCTCTGTCAAAACATGACGGTCAATCCATTAGATGCCGAAAATGCATGGAACAAATATTATATGGCGGATGAGAAAGAAGCGAGGATCTTGTGCCAAGTCGCATCCCTCCTCCCCGACCATCTACATCTTCTTCCTTGTTGTCATGGTTACAGAGTAAAGCAACATCACTGCAGGGTCCGCTTAGCCGAGGTCCAGGCGCCTTCCCCGTCCGTCCCGCAAGGGCGCGGAAAAGACAGCGTTGTCGTAATATCTGTTTGTTCCGTGTGGGGCTTTTCTTTCCTGTGCGTGTCTTTTTGTACTTGTGCGCGGTCACAGGTTCTCGCCGGGTTGGTACTGTGGCTCGGTGGCGGTAAAGTAATCCTCCAAGAAGGACTGCAGGTACTCGAAGGTGTGCCTCTCGTCGGCCTCGCGCCGCCAACACTGCAGCATGAGCTCGTGGAGCGAGGCGGGGCAGCCCGGGGCACAGGCCATCCGGTAGCCTCGCTCTACCTGCTCCAGCACTTCGCGGTTGTTCATGCCTTCCGGGGATGGAGGAGGAAGAAGAGGAGGAGGAGGAGGAGAAGGGGGAAATGGTGAAGCGATGCACGACGCATACTGAGAGTACAACATTAGGCATATTTGCATGATCTAATGAGATCCAGAGCTGTACCAAAAAAAAAAAATTTGCATTTTCAGCCCTCATTTATCCAAACATTAACAGGTCCAAATTTCCACAAGGTCCACCAAACGGCACGACTCTTTCCCATTCAAAGCATGCAGCAACATTTTTCATTTTGTAATTGGAGAGAATCCATCCATTCATCCATTTTCTAATCCACTTATCCTCATGAGGGTCGCGGGCGTGCTGGAGCCTATCCCAGCAGTCATCGGGCAGTAGGCGGGGGACACCCTGAACCGCATTTCAAATGTTGTAGCAGAATCATTTATTCTACATTTTGTTAAACTAGCAACGCTTGAAAGGAAACATCATTATCTCTCATGCAGCTCTTTGACTGGATCTCACATGAGTGTGTGAGTGAGTGAGTATGTGTGTTATATGTGGCACGTGAAGTAGAAATCACCCATAAAAGTTGTGACATGTTCAAAAACTTTTTACCTGGGTAGGGCACGCGTCCCTTGGTGATGAGCTCGGTGAGCAAGATGCCGAAACTCCAGACGTCCGACTTGATGGTGAAGCGCCCGTACAGCGCAGCTTCCGGCGCAGTCCATTTGATGGGGAACTTGGCCCCTGCAACCATGGCAACAAGGCAGCGTGCTTTCGTATTCCCCATGTTACAGATATACACTACATAGGTGTGTATAAACGCAGACACACACTCACTCGGACGCACACTCGCTCACGTAATTTGACTTACCTTGTCTGGCGGTGTACTCGTTGTCCTCGATGAGCCTCGCCAGGCCAAAGTCGGCGATCTTGCACACCAGGTTGTCTCCGACAAGGATGTTAGCGGCCCGCAGGTCTCTGTGGATGTAGTTCATCCGTTCGATGTAAGCCATCCCCGCTGCGATCTAAAAAACAATCGCGTAATAATGTCAAATGTGCACTGGAGGGACTTTTTTTTTAAAAAACCCATTCAGGGGCAGCGGTTACTACAGTGGACATCTTATCAGGTAACAGGTTACAGGGTGCATGAAATGGTTGACTATTACAGTCAAACCTCGGTTTTCGAACGTCTCGGTTCTCGACCAATTCGGTTTTCGACCAAAAATTTAGAGTTTTTTATGCCTCGGATGACGAACGAATTTCGTTTCTCGGACAAACTGAGCGCACTTGAATGCACCATTTGACTCCTCTCGCCTTCCTTACACGAGGAAGTGACGCTTCCTCGGGTAGACGAGGAAGTGACGCTTCCTCGAGTTGCTTTCCATTGTGAGCAGACGTGTTCAGGAAACATTTTTATTTTAAAAAGAGCGTGGTTTCAGTTTTCGAACAGCCTTCTGGTTAATTTGTCATATAACCTGTGCCGCCATGTCCACAAGCTGGGGTAGCTTCAGGTTTTGCCCCTCGCCGTCTTTTAAGAAGTCCAGTAAACTTCCTGTATGGAGAGAATGAAACAGCAAGTGATGGTTCTTCACTTTCGCGACGAGTGAAAATATCGAAGCACGTTTTACAAACCCGCAACCAGAGACGTGCGGTCAGGGGAGGCAGGTGAGGCAGAGCCTCACCTCTGAATGTGCATTGCATTGCGCAATCATCACAAACAGGGTTGATACATGCAACTGGCTCATGCTGCGTGCCGTATATCTGCATGTCGCAAATATAATGTTTAGCCAATTGAATAAGCTACCCTTTTTGGTTTATATATATTTGTAAATCTGACACTAAAGGAGTCAGTGCCTCACCAAGCATGAACCTCACCTCACGCCACTGCTCACAACTGTAGTTTTCCACCATTTGGCCAAACATGACAACTAGACCAAGCGTGTACCTTGGCTCATGAACTCGGTGATAATGTAGATGGGCTCCTCGGACACAACAGCGTAGAGCTGCACCAGTTTGTCGTGGCGCAGCCTCTTCATGATCTGAGCCTCCTCCAGGAAGGCCTCGGGGGACATGGTGCCCGGCTTCAGCGTCTTCACCGCAACCTTGGTGGTGCCGTTCCACATCCCTTGACATGAACACGGAGCCCGTGTCAGTACACACGTCAAGAGCACAGAACGTGCCGTAAAGGACGGGATGTTGGATGCATGCGGCTTACGAGGAGACACGAACACGCATGCACTACATGTGAAAGTGAACGTATTGCATAAGCATGCACGTGTCGTGATGCATGGAAAGCGGTACCTGGGCTACATGCGTAACACGCGACTGTCTTTTAGGGACAAATAAGACACACAAAGTCAATGCGGGAATTTGATTACTTAAAGTTTTATTGGTCTTGTTTTGATTGTAAAGTGTCCTTGAGTGTTTTGAAATGCGCTTATAAATGAAATGTATTATATATATATAGATATATATATATATCTATTTATATATTATATATATCTATCTCTCCCTCCCTCTCTCGCTCTCTCTCTCTCTATATATATATATATAATTTAAATATGAATACGGCATAATTGAAAAAAAATGTTTTCTAATTAATACATTTTAAACACCATGTTCATGTATTTTTTTAGTATTAAAAAAACAAGTAATATGATCAAAAAAGGTAATTGTAATGAAATTAAACAGCTTTTTTTTTCGTAATCATGTCATCCATTACTTCAATGGGTTTTGTTTGTGGTGTGCGCATCTTGGCCACCAGGGTGCAGTATAACAAAGGCTATTCATTTTGCATCGTGTACAAGCGTTACGCGAGCAGACCTGAATATGTGGTTTGATTAAATACGTTTATAATTCTCTTTTTTTTTCATGTTTAGTTTAACAGTAAACCTAAAAAAAAAACTACATTACTGAGGATCTCGAAATGTTGTCGGAGTGCCAATTTAGTTTGTCGTCTTTTCTTATAAAGGACTCACCTAAATACACGTATATTTAAACCACTAATCTGACGATATTATAATTTGGCTTCTCTGAAAATCGGGAATTTATACAACAAAACTAGTGTTGTCCTTTTGCATAGGACCAAGCCAATGATGGTACAACTGCATTTTAATTTTTTTTTTTTTTTTTTTTTTTTGCGGAGTCTCACCCATCCACACGTCCCCAAAGCAGCCGTGTCCCAGCTTCCTCTGCAGGGACAACATGGACCGGGGCACCTCCCAGGCATCCCGGCCCAGGCCCATGGTGAGCGGCGTGCAATTGGGACAGGCCTTGGTCAGGTAGTAGCACAGCCCGTCGTTAGTGTCTTGGGATGGAGGGATGCATGGAGTGAAGGAGTGAACGAGGGATGGGAGGAAGAATGAGAGAGATGGGCGGTGAGAGGAAAATGGTACGTGCGCATGCGACGGCGAGGGAGGGCAAGGGTCTGGTTGTGCACGCCTGGATTTTCTCAAGTCAGGATTAGGGGTGTAACGAATACTAACTGAATTGAAAAATCTTTTTTGATAAAAAAACCAAAACGTGAATGCATCAATCGAACAGAATCAGAGAGGCAGATACACACCCCTAATGTATATAGATGTACATATTTTTTTCCTTATTCTTGTTTTGGTACAGATGTGCTTCCACCGAGACCCTCGGCAACCCCCACTCCCCCCCCCCCCCCCCCCCCCCCCCGGGCCCTCCTTCCCTTTCCTTTCCCTGCCTGGTGCAAGCCCCCCCCCCGCCAACCCTCCCCTTGCGGCCTACCCATCCACACTTCTCCAAACTGGCCGTTGCCCAGCTTTTTAATCAGCTGCAGCGATTCGCGGGGAATCTCCCACATGTCCTTGGTCTTCACCGATAAATCGGCCAGCTTGGGCATACCGCGCTTGCAGCTGCCGATCAGGCGGCAGCAGAGCCCCGCCGCTCGCTCTGAGCCGGGGGCAGGCAATGGGATAAACAGACAGGAAGTAGAAAAAAAAACATATGAAGGGAAAAGGAAGCAAAACATGTTTGCTTGGTCATGCGCCCCCCCTCACCACCCCAAAAAAATCACCTCTGCACACATGAACGTCACTAAAAGTCAAAGTTTGACTCCGGGAGGAACAAACAGAGAACAATGAGAGCAACAATCGAAGGAATGTGGACTAAAATCCTAATTAAACAATTCCCAAAAAGTTGCAAGTCATACCTGTGTAGTGCGCCACCAGCTGCTGCACGGTGTCAAACTGAGACCTGGTGGTGATGTAATAGCCTCCGTTGTCCAGCTTGCGGATCTTATAGTGCTTCACGTGGTCACCTTTGTTCTCGTCCCAGTCGCGGATGGACAGCGAAAAAGCACCTAGCACGCAAAAAAGACGCCATGTCTAATTCGACAGGTTTATTTGCATACAAAATATAAAATGTAATTTTAAAAATATCTAGAATATAGATAATAAGTCTGTTCACTTAATCTGTATTTTATATAGTTCCTATTTGTGATTATTTATTTAGTTTCAGATTAAGACTTAGTTTTGTATATATACTTTCTGCCCTATTTTTATTATTCTTTAAACACACGTACAATGCACATCTAGAATAAAAATAGAACGAAAACTACAGTATCAATCCAGTAAAAAAATAATAATGACACATTTAGAAAAAAACAAAATAAAAAAATGTTTAAATACTGTATTTGGAACATAAACCGAAATAATATAATGAAATGAACATAGAAAAAAAGTAAAATATTTTTTAATAATTACGAGACTTGACCAAAAAAAAAAAAAAATCTAAATCATGTCATATGTCTAAGCAGAGTGACCTCAAAATTCTAACCGACTTTCTATGATTTTTTTTTTCCCTCCCTCACTGAAAAGTGGAAAAAAAAACCCATACAAACAAAAACAAACAAACAAACAAACTTGGATAAAACATTTAAACTTGACAATTGTTGACTTTCATCTTATTTTGGCAGTAACTGCCCTGATAATAATCACGTGATGGAAAGCAATCAAAATCAAATTCAATTTTAACATTTGCATTTATTAATACTGCTGTACGTCGGCTTCACAGTGCAGAGGTACCGGGTTCGATTCCAGCTCCGGCCTCCCTGTGTGGAGTTTGCATGTTCTCCCCGGGCCCGCGTGGGTTTTCTCCGGGTGCTCCGGTTTCCTCCCACATTCCAAAAACATGCATGGCAGGCTGATTGAACACTCCAAATTGTCCCTAGGTGTGAGTGTGGGCGTGGATGGTTGTTCGGCTCTGTGTGCCCTGCGATTGGCTGGCAACTGATTCAGGGTGTCCCCCGCCTACTGCCCGAAGACGGCTGGGATAGGCTCCAGCACCCCCCGCGACCCTAGTGAGGATCAAGCGGTTCGGAAAATGGATGGATGGATGGATGGATTAATACTGCTGTAGTTTGCACTGAACCACACTCACATTTGTTCCTAATATTTTGACCCTCCAATGTAGCTAGTAAATAACGAAAACATTAGATCTGCAGGTTCATGTGCTACCGTCGAGAGCAAGTGTGTACGTGCGCGTGGTCACCCGACCTTTGGTGGTCTCGCTCTCGCGGATGAGAAAAGTCCCTCTCTGGTTGCCGTGTCCCAGCAGCTGTCTCTCCGCATCCTTCCTCCCCATCTTTCCGAAATACCACCTGTCGCCAAAAGCAACATCCGGTCACACACGGTCACCAAACCCCACCTCATCCGTGTGTGCTTGCGTACTCACTCCTCGGCCTGTATGGAGTCGACCGGAGCTACGTAATTGGACGGGATGTACCCGGCGTTGCCCGTGTCCAAAGAACGAGCCTCCCACCAGTCGCCCTCTCTGTAATCAACACCAGCAAATCATAAATTGATTATGTCGTCTATTAATGACCTATCGGGCGGAGGATTTGCGATCTAGCAAGTACTTTGTTTTGGTCAGTCCAAACAACAGCAACGTGAATAAACCCAATATTTGGACTTACGTGTTGTTGATGATCTGAAACTTCTCCCCCTTCTGAAAGGTGAGGTCATCCTCGGTGCGAGCGTCGTAGTCATAGAGTGCGATGAAGAGTGTGACGCCGCCGCCTGTAGCGCCCCCCCGCCCCCGAGGGACAAAAGAAGGCCCTCAATCAACACTGACTATTTTGAGGCTCACAGAACAATCACTGGGAGTTTTTATTATATCCGCCGAGGAAGACGGGCTTTTGTAGCCTTTTGTTTAGTTTTAGCTAGCTTGTATAGCCTACTTTCCTTCCACATATACACACACCCCATATCGTTGACACATATGAGTTACATATTGCAACATACATTGCTGCGGACTATTACTGCTGCTGCCGCCAGTGATTTCAATCCACTATTTCCGGTAAAAATCTGAAAATGTCCCTACTTGTGACTCCGGCGGACCAGTGCTGCGTGTTGGAGTTGGGGAAGATGGCTCCGCTGGAGAATCCCTTGTTGAAGTCCGGTATCACCTGCGTGGGGTCTGGACAGTAGCGTGCCTGTATTGGGTCGGCGGACGAGCCGCCATCGCCGTTGCTAGGAGACTGCACTGAAGCATTGGCAGCCCCAGAGGTGGCGGTTAAGGCAGCCGCCTCGAATTTAGCTGACTTCTTCTGCTTGCAACAAGCACAACCCATAGTCGCCACGCACAGACAAGGTCGGCGTCTGGACAAGGAACACGGTCACACAACACACTTTATTCGTTATACACTTTACAACGACTACAAGTACTACTTATAATAATATACTCTTACTACTACCTCTATTACTTTATATTATTTATACTTTTTGATCCAGAAGGAAATTCTAGCTAGCAATTTAAGTGGTACTTTTTACATAAGTAGAACTTTATCATCAGCGTAACTGTGAAAATGTATGTGTCTCCTGATGATGCCACGTTGCGGCAGAATGAAAAAAAATAAAAAAGAAGTGGACCTAAAATTGAGCCTTGGGGGACACCCTCATTCAGTTAGTTAATAGCATGGCAATGAGGACTCACTCCAACTTACAAAGAAATCGCTGTTGCTAAAAAAAACGAAAGAAAACAGTACCAGACGAACCAATTCATTTGTTAAATAAATGTACTCCTTGACATTTGGTAGACATGTACATCTAGTACTATTACATCTTCCTTGACAAGAGTTATACACATACTACTATCAGTGTTATTCCTTGATAAAATACTATACAGGTAGTTACTCGTTACTTTCTCTTACCTGATGTCGTTTTCCTGTGTCAGATCATCGGTCAATCAACATCGCCACCGCTGATGCCACAGAAATACAAACAAAGAAGAAGAAGAAGAAGAAGAACAAGAAGAAGAAGTTATAGATGAGGAGGACAGGAGATAAGGAAGATAGATGCGAAGTTAGCCACATCCTCTTTTTGGTCTCTCGCCGTTTCGAAAAGAGACGGCGTCATCGTGGCTTGTCAATAGTTCAAAACGTGCGCGTGTGTGTGTGTGTGTGTGTGTGTGTGTGGGTGTGGGTGTGTGGTGGTGAAATAACCTGCGCTTGTCCTATGTCTGAGTGAGCCTGTGAAAACTTACACCAGGGGTATTGCATCATGCCAACGGGTGAGCAAAAAGTAACCACAATGCAACAAAGCATCCGGAATTTTGATTAGGTACACTTGCAAGACAATTCAAGTTGTCGGCGTCCGACCTGTAACCTGCTCCCGCCTCAAAATCTTTACACAGTGACTCTCATTGAAAGTTGGACGTGCGCATATTCGGAGGCATATCTACTTCGCCCAGAGCTGAATGCAGTACTTGAATTAATTACAAACCACAACATGAGAAAAAAATATATGATTTTACTATGAAACAATTTTATGGATTTTACTCGTATTTATTCATGTATTTTGTGTTCATTTATCTCATTAAATAATTGGTTCGTATATATTACATGATTAAAGGATTTTTCGAAAATAGCTCAACATTAGTAACATAAACATAATTTATCTTGTTATTTAACAAATGAATAAATTAATAATAATTACATTAATTCTAAATGATTAAAAATGTGAAAAAATATGCAAATTGACATTTATTATTTACCTTTTTATTTTCTTTTGTACACATTATTTTAAAATTAGCTCAGGACTGGACTGTATGCTAATTTTTGTCAAGGCACATTTTTTTCTACATTGCACATTCAATGATGTACTTAATAAAATGGCCAGTGGGTGTACTTTTCAACAATAAGTCCGCTCACAATTTTGCTCCACGCAGAGGCATGACTATCAGGTCCACCATCAGGGGAGCAACAGGAAGTTAGCCATGTTCATGCTTCCTGTCCACCCCTCCGATGCCGCCACCCCCCCCTTTTCCTGGAAACTCATGTTACCGTTCACACACGAAACCACACACAAGCCCTTACACACCCCAGTCCCCCTTAGACACGTGTAGAAAGAAATTACTGACAAAGGCCTCAGACTTTTGAAATAAAGCACCTGAAGCCGTTTCCACCGACCCATTAAAAAAATTAAAAAACACGGCCCAAAAGATACAAAAAGTCAGACATAAGTCATCCCCCGAGCCCAGTTTAGCGTTGCAACGTCAAATTCGGTAAATATGAGTCCCAAGAAGCCATATGTGACAATACAAAGAAAGTCTGCCATTTTCGTTTGAAGCTGCCATTTTTGATGACTTGCCATAAAACATGAAACTCTTGACTTAACCCTTTGAAAATTCAACCCAAGCCAGGTTTACAGAGCAACTTCAAAATCTGGTAAACATATCATGGGTAGACCCCAAAAAACAAAGTCTCAAGAAGTCATGCTTGAAAATACACAGGAAGTCCGCCATTTTTGGTTCTGGGCGGCCATTTGGCCATAAAACGGCCAGCTTTAATTCTTTCTATTAATGAGAATCGGCTTGTGCTGCGTGCTCACATAAATCATGTCCGCAAAACACCCAAATCCGAGTGACACACCCTTTTCCTGCACGGACAACTGTGCAGATAAGTTGCTCGCGCTGGGGAATTCTACACAAACACACAACCACACACACACACGTACACACACACAATTGCTATGTACAGTACAGTTTTGTACTTTCACATTGCAAGTTCTTCTTTTTCTCTGTTGTTCCTCTTTTTTCTCAAATTTCTTTGTCGTGCCTCGCCACACTCGCACATTCCCAGGAAGCCCTGACAGGATGCGCAGCGCAAGTGTGCAGGATGACAGGACAATGGGAAGTGTTAGGCACACACACATTGTTACACACACACTCAAATGGCATAGGTACACACTCAAGGAAGGGGTTGGGGGGCGGGGGGGCTGTAAAAAAGGAAAAGCCTTGTTTCCGCATGATGTCGTCATGTCCTCCCGCAATCTGACATTCTGAAGCATTCCGGTGGACGGTTGCTATGGTTACCGCCAGACAGATGGCGTATACAGGTATGTCGTCCACCTGATTGCTGATGAACTGTTACCGGGGGGTACCACAACCGAAACAGCCCACCCACCCGCCGCCTAGTTCCTTCCTTCTCATGGAAAAAATTCCAAGGCGGCTCCTCCGCCTATGATATGGACAAGCGGGGACGAGTGAGATGGGAAGGCCATCTCGGAAGGCATCCAAAGGGGGGGGGGGGGGGTTCGCGGGTGAATCTGTGAATTCCGCCGCAAGTGATTCAGTGGCAACCCATCCCTGCCTGACAGTTGAACTTTGCCACTTAATACAGCGTCAGCATGGACATTCTCACTTAATTCAACTTCCTTTTTTTCGTCTCCTTGTCCGTCAGTCAGCATTCCAAAGTGACTCAATGATATCTCCCACACACACGCACACACACACTAACATGAAATAGCAGACGCATTCTGAGAACATCTGGAAACATCAGGGTTTATTTGGGATCGTCATACTGGCTTAATACCTGATTTCTGCCCGAAATAAAACTAAGAACACAAAAGCATAAGGCCTGTGAATAACTAAAAACTATCTTTAAGTGACACCCATTGAAATCCATTGGGAAAATTGAAAAACTTAAAAGGGGATTTTTTTCTTTTTTAGATTTTTGAGGGGTTGCAAAAATATAACCACCACCAAATACTTTATTAATCGCCGATAAAGCTCTGATACGCAGTAGCTACTCCCGAAAGACACACAAAGCCCCCACAAAAAACATACATAAAACATTTTAAAATTGTGAAAAAAAAACACTGAAAAAATAATCTGCAAAAAGGTGAATTCATGTGTCCCAACCCCCAAATATGCTTTATGAGAGAAATTAAATTCATAGTTTCCCCCCTACCAACCCCACCCCCATTTTTATTATTATTTTTTTTACATTAACTGCCATTTTCAGTGTGGACGCAGGCCACCTGCGGTCCACAGACCACCAGTTGCACATCCTGAACTAAGAACATCTGGGAACTTAGGGGGCAGGATGAGAACTTCACCTGACTTCTTCTTAAAATAAAACCAAGTACCAAAAATTTATCAGAACCAAATGACACAGGAAACACACTCACTATCACCCCCCCCCCCCCCCCCCCCCACACACACGAGAGAACATCTGGGAACATCAGGTCCTGTTTCACAACGTCATATCAACTAACTACATGACTTCTCCACTAAATAAAACTAATAAAACTCCACGAGGCACAAAAAAAACACGGGTAACGGGCGCGCGCACATACTTCTACGAGACACACACGCGCACACAAACACAGGGAAGGTCGCGATCCGGTTGGTAACCTCATATCGACTGATACCTGACTTCTGCTATCAATACAACCTTTGACAACAATCCCCGGAGCACCAGAAACACAGGAAACGCACCCAATTCCCTTTTTAAAGTGTCTTGTAAAGAGATTTCCGATGCTTCGTATGAAGTAAATTCCAAACTAAGTCTTTTAGGTTGAATACACAATCAAGAAATCAATAACAATCCGACTTACTGACCAGTGGTTGTTGTCGTCTGTGAAGCCGGGCGTCCACTTGCTCAGCTGCTGCCTAACTTTTCGACGTGAGCGTGCGCGCGAGCACGCCGGAGCGGAAAAGGACCGTAGCGCGCCGGCCCACCCTGGAGCGCGCACGCACACTCACGTCGGACCAGCCGGGGAAAGATGGCGCCTTTCGAAGAACACGCACATTCCGCTTTTGCGCAACACATTGTTGATTAATGGTCAAGGGCAGTCGGTGGGGGCTGGTGACGTCACGGCAACAGCATTTATTATTTTAGTTGACTGAAAGCAGTTGAAAAAGTTTCGAGAAAGGCGAGCGTGACTCCACTCGGACGGTACCCGCTTTTCTTCTTTGGACTTTGTCCCCCTCTTGCGGTCGTTCATTGAATCGCATAGAAAATAACCAATCCGACTTCACCGCTTATCAAGATGCTGATCAGGCGGCATCATAATTGCGCAAGTGTGCTTCAGGCTGCCCAAAATAAACGTCATCTCTCAAATGTGCAGTTTCACTGTACAAGAGAATTTTCAGTTGAATAAATTCAAAAGCCGTAACCACCACTTTTTTTTCATGTCAACTCAATTTATTGAATAGAAAAATACAAGCTTTTTGTCATTTTCTGACTCTCGGCCCTCAAAGTGCGCTTAAGGACACCGGTGGAGGAGTGAGTGTAAAGTAGTCGTAGGGGCAACATAAACAAAACTCATAATAAATTAGAAAAACAACTGATAAGTAGTCGCAACTGGCAAAATGAATTGCGTGGATACTTTTGGTGCAAAAAAACCCCCCATGTTAAATATGAATCGGCGCATGCCGCTCAGACACGCTGAACACTGGATTTATATACTTTTTGTCTTCTACTTTCTCCATTTCATAATTTTGCTGCTGTAAATTGGGAATGTCTCGATTGTGAGACAAATAAAGGTTTTTCTTATTTTATCTTTCTTTAAAAAAAGATATGCAAATATAAGCATCGGCTGCGTGAGCAAAACATTTGGAAGGAGGCCATGGTGGGAAGGAACAACACAAACACAGCTGGCTCAGCATCGGCAAACATGGTGATGGTGGTGGTGGTCATCTCATGTAGTGAGTGATGGCTCGCAGCGTGTACAACAGCGCTGCTTGCAGACGAGCCTCCAACACGATCAGGTTGGCGTGCACCTGACAAAAACACACACACACACACACACACACGTTACAATACGATAACATTTCAGCAACACACACCAATGATGCCGCGTGTTAGTGTGCACCAAGCATGTAAGGTCTGCATGGTAAGCGTTTGGTGTGTTCAATGTCTCAAGCGTGCATGTTTAAATTATTCAGTGAGTGTTAAATGTGCATTTTTTAAAAAGTATGTTGCGTGCTTCAAGTGTGCCTGTGAAGTGTGTGTAGTGTGTTACAATTGTGTGTTCAGTGTGGGTGTGGGTGTTACGTGTTAAGTGGACTGTGTCTCGTGCCTCAAGTGTGCCAAGTCAAGTGAGTCAGCTGTGTGGGCCGAGGTTCGTATAGTTAATGAAAACAAAATACAACAAAATTTGAAATACCATTTTCATTTTAAAAAAATCAATGTTTATCAATTAAAATTATAGCGAAAATGTCCTTATTTTTGTCTTTGTCAAATAGTATCATACATGAGCTTTTGGGGTTCATTAAAAAAAAAAAAATTGTATTGAGTCGCAGAATTGTAGTTACATAATACTTGAAAAATATATATCTGACACTTAAATAAAGTCAAACCTTGGTTTTCGACCATAATCCGTTCCAGAAGCCTGTTTGAAAATCGATTTGTTCGAAAACCGAAACCACGCACCTTTTTAAAAAACAAAATCTTTATTGAACATGTCTGCTCACAATGGAACGCTACCCGAGGAAGCGTCACTTCCTCATGTAAGGAAGGCGAGAGGAGTCAAGTGGCGCATTCAAGTGCGCTCAGTTTATTCGAGAACCGATTTTCGGTCGTCATCCGAGGCATAAAAAAAAAACTTTTGGTTGAAAACTGATTTGGTCAGAGACGTTCGAAAACCGAGGTTTGACTGTATAGCATATTCATAAACAATATAACTACTGTAATTTCTGGACTATAGAGCGCACCACTAAATTTTTAAAGGAAAAAAAAAATTCTACACACATAAGCCGCACCTGTCTATAAGCCGCAGGTGCCCATATTATAACATGAGATATTTACAAAGAAGGACGGTACAGAGGCGGCCGTTAGAAAAGTCTTTATATAGGCCGCTTCATTAAATAAGCCGCAGAGTTGAAAGCGTGTGACAAAAGTCGCGGCTTATAGTCCGGAAATTACGGTAATTAGAACTAGTCAAAGGAATTTTGGGAGAAAAAAAACCCTTCAAAAACAAATTCTAACTGAATTAAAAAAAAATACATAAAAATAAAACCCAACTACAAATGAAAAATGCAAAACTATGGTATGTGTGTGTACCTTCTCCGATTGCCTAAAGTGCCTCCAGAAGGCGTGGTAGATGTGCCCGGTGGTCTGCTCAGGATGGCAGGCCATGGTCTTGATGAACACTTTAAGGGAGCGCTCCAGCAGCACATTGACGCTGCCGTAGTCGTAGTCGTCATACCTGTGGCGCAAATCATGGCGGCGGCGGCAGCCTCGTTCATTCAATGCGTGCCATGGTGGCGGACCAATAAAAACCCCCAAAAAAGGGCTGCGCTGACCGTATCCCGTAGAGACAATGGATGTAGTTCCACAGGGCTTTCCTCAGCGTGTGCGTGTCCACACCCTCGTGCATGGCCATGCGGTGGTACGTCAGGTTGCTCACCACCTCGGAACAGAAAAATCAACTCCATTACACCACAGTCTCATGTCTGAGTTTTTCGCCACAATTTGGACATTCTCGGTTGAGGGTGCGCTCACTTTAGACCGGGGGTCGGCAACACGCGGCTCCAGAGCCGCATGCGGCTCTTTATCGACATTTAGTGGCTCCTGGAGCTTTATAAAAAATGTTTGAAAATGGATAACGATTTTGATAGTAGGCTAATATAGCTCAGATATGGATACATGGGTCAGCTCCGAAAAGGGAGAGCTGTGGTGTTGGTTTTTTTAAAACGTACACTTTATTTATGCTTTTAACAGTCTCGACAAACAGACGTCTACGTCCGACTCCGTGCCTTCTCTCTTCTTGTTCGACTCGAGAGGCGTTCAAAGACAGCCTCAGAAAAACGGAAATTAATGATCACTTCAGTGACACTAAGAAAAGCGAAAATAATGCACCAAAACCAAAAAATCAAGCGAGTAAATTACAAAATAAATTCTATGGGGGCGTTTGTGAACACACAAAAAAGGAATGAATAACATAAACAATTCTGAGACAGTCCAGTCTCCTACATACATACAGCATGTGTTTCCTTCATTGTAAGTTTTATAGAAGGCTTTTATTTTTTTGCGGCTCCAGACGTTTTTTTGGTCCGATATGGCTCTTTCAACATTTTGGGTTGCCGACCCCTGCTTTAGACAAATGGCTGTGTGTGGAAGGAATGGGGGAGGAGTGCTACCTGGAATTTCTCGTCAAGCAGCTGTCCCATGTCCGGCAGCAGCCTGTTGACCAGCGAGTAGCCGTGGTCCTCCCACGAGTAGTCCTGCATGTACCCAAAACGTCACGTCAAGCGACGGAGGGCAACCGAGGTTGTCTAGAAATAAGGCGGGCATTACCTGGGCTCTCATGGTGGGCGGAGCCTGCTCTCCTCTGGGTGCAAAGTCCTCGTATCTGAAATCCGGGTCCTCCATGAGGTGAAGGAGCCTCTCGGGTGGCGCGCCTCGCACCAAAGCTAAAAAGGAGAACAGAAGTGTCAGACAAGCAACATTGTATCAGGAATTCTTGGTTTCATTTCATCAAAGGACGTACCGGTGGGGATGCTCTCGCTTCGCTCCCTCTCGAAGCGTGTGACCATCTCCTCCTGCGTACACTCTTCCTCCTGCTGCTCCTGCAGCTCAACCATCCTCTTCATCAGCACTTCCACTTCCACTGCGCCATCCACCAGCTACGCAACCACAACAATTTCGTCATTTACCAGTCAGGGATGGCAACACAGATTTTGGTTTTCAGCTGAAATGTTGTAACGATCAGGGATGGGAGTGGCTCGTGATGAAAAAAGCGGAAAGGGGCGTGGCCGGGACGGGGGCGTGGCCACGTACAAAAGTGGCACTAAACATGCTGAAGATGAAGTGTATTCAATTTACACACTATTTGAAACTTTAACAGAAAAAAATCCCAAGATTGTTCACTATTCTTTCAAGTGAAAATTTGTGCAATTTTGCTTATGCATTCCTGGTGAGCACCAACATGTAACTTCAAATTTGCTGCTCAAAGTCAAAACTAAAAAAGGAAACACATTCCCTGCCATATTTAAGATTTGTTCATTACTTGTATTCATAAAGTGTTGTGTAAATGTGATAAAAAGCTGTTGATTCTTACCTCATACAGTGATAGTGAAGTCCCACACTGTTTACTATATATGGGTTATGAATGTATTTTATTATATAAAGTGGATGTCTATTTACAGTATATACAACAATATACAGTTTCATGAGATAGAATACTTTATTTTCGCTTCATTTTAAGCTTTTTAGCTAGCGCTAAAAGCTTATTGGTCCTCTCCGTCTCCTTCCACTCTCTTTTTAGCCAACTCCTTTTGTTTTTACACATGCTCCTGGCTGTCGAAAAGCGCTTGAGATCGAGTAGTTACTTTTCAGTAGAAATGTCTGTTTTCGGTGTTTCACCGAGGTTGCGTGACTCTGTAAAGCTTTCCATCCTCTTGATCCGTATCGAATGACATCGTCACAGACTGTACACAGAGCTTTACCGGCGACATCGAGCTTTTTCACGAAATCCGACACAAGCACAATGGTTCCTATTTACTGTTTCCTACTCGTCATCGTCAGCTTTCTATCCAACCAGTCCCGTCGAAACGTGTTTTTCAGATCCGCATCTATCTGACGCACTTTAGCTTCGTCGCGAGTCTAGATAACATTCGGCATTCGCGAGAAAGGGGTTTAGGAAGGCGAACACGGATTGGTTGTGATTTGCATTTGCCGATATAGCGACCAATCACAACAAGTTACTAGTTACTAATTTTCTCAACGGATTTAGACGATTCACAAAAATGATCAATTTAAGAAATAAAACGGCGGATTTCCGCGTATCCGCGGAAAATTGCCATCCCTGACCAGTTCACGTTCAGGTCTCTTGACCCAAAAAAAACAAAGAAAAAAAAACAAAAACAAAAAAAAAAACATCCTGTCCTGTACAAGAGCACCTCAGTCCTTACCTCCTGCCGGCCGTCCTCGTTCACCGGGCTTTGGGGGCTGCGGGTGGGGTGACCGGGCGACGGCGGCCGGAAGGTGTGGCCGCCCGCGTGATCCGGCTCGGGGTTAAGGCCGCAGCCCCACACGAAGGAGCAAAGCGCGTGGGCGTGCGTCATCAGGATGACGGCGTGGATCAGCTCGGCCAGCGACCAGCGCAGCTCGGCGCCCGGATAGACAAGCTCCTGTGGAAGGACGCATTAAGTTTTTTTTTCCTGAAATAGAACTGCATTTACAACTTAAGTTCGAGGAGCTTTCAATTGTTTTTTTTGTTTTTTTACCACGGCCAGATACATCCCACTTACAAAATTTTTAATTTCAACTCATTCAGTACCAGCCAATTCTCGACCAAGTCTGAAAAGACGTTTAAAAACGTCTTTGGAGTGAATGAGTTAAGAATCCATTTAGGTTAAATGTCCTCAGAGCAGGGGTCCCCAACTGCCGGTCCGCGGACGGGTACCGGTCCGCAGGGCATTTAATACCAGGCCGCACAGAAAGAACTTGCCTTAATTCCGTTTTATTTATTTCGGAATACGAAAGATGTTTTATTTTGAAAAAATACCGGATTCTCCGTTACATCCGTCTGTGTCACGCTTGACACACGTCAAACCACGCTTCTCTGTCACGTGACCGATTACGCTAAAAACAAAACGCCGGAGGTCGCAAAATGAGTAAAAAAACTGCTGGAGATCGCAAATGACAGCGGCCGTAAAAGTACGTTCGAGACAACTGGATTAAAGTTATGGCTGAACACTCTGAGATCGCCACAATAGCACTGTTGCTATTTCCGACATCCCACCTGTGTGAGGCGGGGTTTTTCTGCAGCAACGGCGACTAAAACAAAATTACAAAGTAGACTGGACATAAACCACACACTTGAGGCGTCATTGTCTCCTATTACCCCGAGATTGGACCGTCTGGTTGCAGAAAATCAAGCTCGGGGCTGTGGTGAGTCGTCATTTTCATGCACTTTGAATTTGCGTTGTATCGTATTTTGAAGACATTAAACATTACCATAGCGATCAGAGTGTTGCGGCCAGATTAGACGCTCCTTGTGTTTATTATTGTATTTCGAAAACACCACAGTTCACAGTTCTCATGCAGCTCATACCATATTATTTTGTTGTATTATTTCCGCCACACCTTAAATGCCGGTCCGTGAAAATATTGTCTGACATAAACCGGTCCGTGGGGCAAAAAAGGTTGGGGACCCCTGCTCAAGAGTATATTTAGGGTAGACCTGGATGTGCAGCTGTGTGATGAGCCAGGGTCTGTGGGCCAGCAGTTTGTTGAGGGGGTTGAGACTTCGGAGTTTGGGCGGGGCGTTCTGCAGCCCACTCAGCCAGCTCTCGTCTCCGCCGGCTTCCAAGAAGCTGGCGCTGTGCTGCTGTACCACGTAGGAGCAGTGGTGGCGGGCGGCGGCCTGAGGGGACGAGCAGGCGGATTAACCCTTTCATTCGCCAATAAATGATAACCTGTAACCTGATAGGCCGTCCGCTGTAGTAACCGCTGCCCCCTGACAGGGTCCAGAGGCAGACATCGGTTTTGTTGGGCGGGGAAGTCCGTTTGGCACCGCTCACCATGATGGCGATGTAGTGTCTCCAGTGGCGAGGCAGGGGGCCGTCCATCTCCAGCAAAGCATGCTGGGTCCTCAGAAAGCAGCTGAGGTAGGCGGGGTGCAGCGCCATCACCATGGTGACGTGGTCCACGCGGCCCAGAGACAGGAACGACTCGATCAGGATGTCCTGGTCCGGCCCATCTTTCAAGATCTAATCCCAGAGGAAAAGTGTTAATTCCGGACACAAGAGCATTTTTTTTTAGAATATGGGGTGGAAAATGTAGCTCAATTTCACATGTGTAAACCCCGCGCCATCTTATCATTCTGCCTTTCAATTGGCCTAAAACTGATTCCTACTTCGACACAGTGATTCTTCAAGTATGGTCTGCAGGCTCCCTCTAGTGGTACACTAAAGAATCACTGCCTAACCGCAGTTCAGTTGTACAGTGAAACTCCTCTAGAACGAAACCTACATGGGTGAAAATACTCCCTAACGTGAAAAACTCTTCATGCATGAACACCATTCCCATTCTCCTGCCCCCCATACGACGAAAAAAAAAAACCCTGTTGCGTTATACGGAATCATTTTCTCTGCTCTTGCCTCGCGAGAGATTCACTACAACGAAGTTTAATCCAACAGCGACCTGTACTGCTTCGTTCGGAAACGGCAAAAGCAACCACCACACTGGTTTACACAGCTCCGAGTTTCCTAAACGCAACATACTCATCGCTGCTCTTGCCATTGGCTTACCGAGCATCATCCTGGCCTCCGATTGGCCAAGAGGGACTGTCTATGTGTATAGATACTGTAGCTTGATCCGTGGAAGATAAAGTGTGTGCTCATACTTATGCACTATTGGAATAAAAATAAAGAGTACACATACGATTGTGTGTGCGTGTACACATACGTTTGTGTGTGTGTTTGTGTGTGTTTACATCTGAGATCAAATTTGCTAGTGAAAAACCCCCTGTTGTGAAAAATGTCTTGCTGCAAACATGATTTCGTTGTAGAGGAGTTTCACTGTATTTGTTTGAAACTTTTATTTCGGTACAATTATTTTGAAAGGCTTAAATGAAAAAATGCAATGACGCAAATGACATTTTGGAAATGTAAAGACATTTGCAGACTCATTTCTCTTCAAGCCTCAAATGAGGCTGTTGTGAGTGGAAGCGACTCACCTGTTTGGCAGGAATAAAGGCACTGGGACCCGAGGCCAGGGCGCGAGGAACTTCAACTCCTTGCTCCTGGTGATCAAGAGGACAAAGATGTGTTGATAAAAAACGTGGTGTTGAGAAACGCTTCTGGTGAGCCTGACGTGGCGAGATCACGGTGATGGGTCATTGCGAAAGTGTGAACACGTCAAAATGAGTCAGGCCAAAATCATTCTTGTTTAGTGTTACATTTTTAAAGTGTACTAAAGTCCACGGGTGGCTATTGACTTATTTGTGTTAAATTGTTTTGTCAGACAAATCTGGCCCAAAATGACGGTTATCTCCGAGGTGCTTGTTGTTTTATCAGTTAATTAGCCAGACTGAAATATTTACTTAAGTTGTCAAGAAAAAAAAAAAAGGTCAAATTACAAGATTATAATAGAATGCATTTGCCAAGAAATAAAAAGGGTCAAATTACAAGATTATCATAGAATGCATTATCTAATACAAGTATTAATAATTTTGAAAAAACAAAATTATAAGGGAATTGGATATCGTTAGCCTAATAACATAACTATCTAAATAGAAAATAATTTTAACCTTATTTTTTACAACATTGATAATAACAGTGCACATGCTAAAATGATAGCTTTTGGGCTGTGTAGAATCGACATCATACAGGTCACGGTATTGCACAAATGTTGAATTGAGGTAATGGGACTCGTTTGTTGAATTTTTTTTTTCTTTTTTGCTTTCCGAAAGCAGGAAAAGACTGTCATCATTTTGAGTAACTCACACATTAATACAAGAATAATAATGTTCAATATTTATGAAATATGGCACAATCACTTCTGAATTCACAGGAGTAAAAAAAAGAAAAAAAAAGGAGTTACTTTTTTTCTTCCCCCATTTAAGTCAAATTCAAAGAAAAATGTTGCCTTCATAAAAGTCGGCTTTCCATTGATGTGAGAGGTCATCTTTGTTTTGCTCTCAAATGTTATTCAACTGTCTTTCTGATGGCACGCCATGAACTGTAATCTGACAGGCGACCTGTGAAAATTGGCTTGAGCGCCTAAATAAAACATTTAACAATAAAGAGCTAAACTCACCGTCATTTTCAGTAGACAAAAGTCGTCCTGACTATTTCCTCGAGGAACATTTGGATGAAAAACTGCAGTTTGTTTGTCGGAAATAGTGATGGGCGTTGGGGGCGTGAATGTGCGACAAGAGGGAGTTTGGCCTCATCAGGAAGTGGGCGAGCCATGACCAAATAGGGGCGTGGCCACAACAGTAAGTCAGCGCTCATGACCAAAAGGGGGCGTGGCTTATGCGACTTTTCTGTGCCTCACCACCGCGGAGTCTTGCATCACCTTCTACGTGCGCGTCTGATGAAACCAGTGGAAACTATAAAGTCCAACTTTTTGTTTTATGACACTTAATTGATTAGTGTGATAAACTTAACTGCAGCTGAGGTCTTTTCAACAAATAGTCCAAGTCATCACATTTAACCCAGTGTTCTTTTGTGGTGGTGTTGGTCCATTTACTGTCAAGATTGCATGTCAAAATTAGCGAGTTTCCCTTAACTGGTCTGAAAATGATTACATATTACAAATTGTGACTTTCATAACTGTGCATTTGTTGTGCTCCACTCTAACATTCTAAAAGTATCCATATTGGCAAAAGACTAGCAGGGTTGGACAACCAACTGATAGCCAGACAGCTTGAATAAGAAGATTCCATTACTGGTCCAAAAGGCAGGCAGGAAATTGAAGATGGAAGGTCACGGTGAACCTATGCTGAAGCTATCATTAGACACTAACGGTCTATAACTGCCTCAAACAACAAGGTGTAGGCAGTAATACTTATGATTGTATTATTGTCCATTTTTATGTTAGGTGTTCTGTTGTATTATTTTGTTGTTTGTGTTAGACTGATATTTCTATTGACACACCAGCGTTATTGCATATTTGATGCATTTTTTCTCAATCTAATCTGAAGCCGTTTATTTGTATAAATGCAATTTTTCTCAAATTGGAGTAGACTGATGCCTGTGTCTTCGGACTAGTTTGGGGTGCATTTAAGGTTTAAAATATTAATATAGGCAATTATGCAACATTTTTTTGAGCGGCATGAACTATTCCCGTTATGGTCTCAGTCAGTAACCCCCCAAACACCGATAGTCCACTGCCTTGGTTCGCTCTCACCCTGTGCTGGTAGACTCACCTGTGCTGCCCGCAACAGCTCGGCCGCCCTGGATCGCACCTCCCGCAACGGACAGGACCGGGCCAGCCGCAGCAGATGCAGAAGCGTCTCTTTGCCCAGCCGCGTCGAACCCGGCCGGTCCAGACCCAGACACACCAGAACCCCTTGGCTGAGCTCCTCCAGAGCCGCCGCCCGTTCTCTTCGTCCCTACTACACAGCCGCGCCAGGGTCTTCATTGTCGTCCCCCCTCGGCCGTCGTCGGGGTCGGGCCCCGGGCCTTGTGCGCTGTCCCCGTTGGCCCGCCATCCAAATCCTGTTTCAGTGTCGCTGGCCATTGCACGCCGCTCGGCTGTCCGATGACTGTCGAACGAGCGAGCTGGTCGGCTGAGTAGCCGCCGTTAGCTCCGGGCTAACCGTTTTGTCGTTTATCTCGAAACGTCGGTGCCGGAGTTTGTCCGACACACCGGGCTCAGTGTGCTACGCAATCCCGGGTTCCGTTAATGATTAACCCCGGTGCGACGGCGGCGGAAAAAGTTCACGCAAGGCCGATATCCCTTCGCGCATCACCGGGGCGAAACTGAAAACAACCCAGCTAGGCTAAGCTAATCTTGGGTAACAAAGCTAAAGATGCTCTCGTCAAAAGAGTTGTCAACAAACTTGTCACGCCACAAACTCCCGGGTGAAAGGGGTGGCGGTCCGGCTGTCTTGGGGCTGGAAGACGGGCCGAACCAGCAAACGTGACAATCAATTGAAAAAAAATTTAAAAAAGGGCCGGAGGCGAAATTTTCCGAAGTTAATTCGATGCCGAAAGACATCGTCAATTCGCCGGTTTTACTCGGTTGAAGCTTTTTAGCCTTCGCCCGCAACGTCATCGTGACGTTTACGGAAACTTCTAGCAATTAAACGTCGTACGAGCTAAAATTGTTGTGTTTTTAACCACTCCAACGTTATAAGAAACGAGGTGTTAAAAACCCAAGTTATTTGATGGAAACACCTTGAAATTAGTTTAGAAGTCATGATGATTGCTGTAGTGTACACTGTCGTTCAAAAGTGTGGGGTCACTAAAAAACGTCATTATTTTACTTTTGATAATAAACTTGCCCATTTGTTAAACGTGAATCTCATTAAATGGACAGAAAACACAAATTATCTTAGATATCATGTACAGCATATTCTAAATATGCATTTGTTTTTCATTTCCTCTTGAGGGACTGTAATGAAGCAGCATGGTGTGTTACTGGTTCGCGCATCTGCCTTACAGTTCTGTGGTTCAGGGTTTGAATCTGGACTGCCAACTTCACGGGTGGATTTAAGAGGGTTTCCTTATTTACACATTCCAAAATCAGCAATCTTACGTTCGCTGAAATCTCAAAATTATGAACGCTTGTTATGTCCTCAAATGATGCACCTCTCATCCAAAATCAGTTGGAATAGGACAACCGTCATACAAAATGGATGGATGGATTATAATCTCTAAAATATATAAAATTATGTCCTGTGATCATGTCTCTTTTTAGCATAGGATATTA
The DNA here is from genome assembly GCA_018466805.1 of Hippocampus abdominalis. Lineage (NCBI taxonomy): Eukaryota > Metazoa > Chordata > Actinopteri > Syngnathiformes > Syngnathidae > Hippocampus > Hippocampus abdominalis. Next base: position 899,582 of record CM031713.1, on the reverse strand, counting down.
CATTTGGAAACAGATACAGTATTACAAATTGGAAAAACTCGTACTTGGATTTTAGTCTTACTTGAAACACCACAGAGGTGGCACTACACTGGGGCTATATGGGAGGCTTTTAGCTGCAACATAATTTTTTGAAGCCCCTCCAGCATTTTGATGGTCTAAAACATATTTATAAATTTGTATTTCAGCCCCCTATGTATTGGCCAAGCCCCCCATTTAACCCCGGCAGAGAAAAGATCCTGGAGCTGACCCTGGCAAAAAAAAAAATGATGACGTCTCCATTCATTCCAAAGGGGAAAGGTGATTTTTAGATTTAAGTGTATCTCAAGGAAACATTGTATTTCGATGGTTGCATATTTAAGAGACTTTGGACTATATTTGGCATTTTATAGAAAAAAAACGAATTTCCATAGTCGTGTTCTCGTGTGTAGTTACCGGCGACTGCCCGTAATACGCATAAAATCCAGACAGTCCCTTCGGGTGAAAGCAAGGTGGCGGCATCACTAAACATTTTCCCCCCTGAGGTTTAACTTTATTTATACCAACATTTGAAAAATTACATTAAAAAAACTAATTAATGGCTACAGCATTAAAAAAAAGAGAGAAATAGCCGCAACGCATTAGACGTGTGTGATGACGTCACCAAAGCCCTATTGTAGAGGACGATGACTTAGATGTGGCCGCTCTTCTGTAAAACTCTGCCTTCTAATCCACGGAGAGTTCAACTCAATTGGCTATTGTCAATAAAAGACACGTTGAAAATGTGTCCCATTTTTATTTTCACTCCATGGAACTGTCCCCAACATTCCGCTCCCGCCTGCCTCCCCCCTTCTCTACCCCGGCAACGTGGTTTCTCCGTTGCCCGGTGGACGGACATGCTCCCACGCTAGTAAGGTAGTAAACGATGACGTTGGCAAGCCAGGTAAACGGAGAAATTACATATAAAAATACTGTAATGCGTTTGTGATTGTGCTAACTTGCGTTGCTTGCTAAGGTGACTCCACCTCAACTTCCGGCCCCAGGTCGTCTCTTTTGAGGCCCAAAGTAGGGGACAAACATGTCCAAGAGGCTGATCCAAAACCTTGCCAAGATCATCTCGAAACAAGTGGACCGCTGTGCGTTGCTTTGCTGACAAAATAATGTGGCGAATGAGGCTAAAGTTGCAATTCTAGACTGTTAGGAATAAAACAAAACAAAACAAACATACATGGTGTCCAAAGTATGGCCGAGGGCCATTTGCGGCCCGCCGCCCATTTTGTACTGCACTGCGGCATTTACTATAAAAACCTATAATAGCCTTTGCGATGTAACATTTCTCTCACACACACCTTCTCTTTGTCTTGCCAGTCAATCAAACGGAGATCGAGTGCCTTATTCGTGAGTTTTACGGCATCCTTGGACAAACGACGAGCACCGGGAAGAGCAGCTTGGACGAAAGGAAGTTCAGAAGCATATTGACAAATGAGTTCGGCCTCACCAACAACACTATCATGGAAAGAGGTATCGCTTTTATGAAACAGATGTTTTTTTTTGTCATTGTTTTTTTTTTTTGCTTGGATATGAGTGTGACATGATCTATCCAGTTTTCAGGACGTTCGACAAGGACAATGACAACTTTGTCAGTTCCAAAGAGTGGGTGGAGGGCCTGTGCGTGTTCCTTCGCGGCACCATGGATGAAAAAATTAAATGTAAAAAAAGGAATAGAAATGCAAAATAGCCTTCAATTTGTCCGGCTAATCTGCCTTCCCTCTTCCCTCCAGATTGTTTTCATGTGTACGACTTGACTGGAGACGAGTACATCGCCAGGGAGGAGATTCTTCTCATGGTGAGGAACTGCCTGCGGCTGCACGGTGAGGAGGACCCTTATGACAGCATCAAAGACCTGGTGGAGATCACGCTCAAGAGGATGGTGAGACGTTGGTCATGCCACGCCACTTCATTAAAGATGGAATACTAATATTTTCATTGACAGGACCACGACAAAGATGACAGACTGTCTTTTGAAGACTACAAAAAGTCGGTGAAGGAGTTGAACATCGTGCTTGAGGCTTTTGGGACGTGCCTCCCCAATGCCATGGTAACAGCAAGTTAATAAGTATAAATGTGAACATGACTATGGGAATAATTGATGAATCCTACACCTGTTTTTACAGAGGATTGAGGCGTTCGAGCAGCGCGTATTCAACAATAAATGGGACCACAGATGAAGTCCATAAGCTTTTAATGATTTTTTAATACATACCAACTGCTGTTTGTTTCTAATGTGTAAATAAAAGTCATGCCTCCCCAATGCCATGGTAACAGCAAGTTAATAAGTATAAATATCAACATGACTATGGGAATAATTGATGAATCCTACACCTGTTTTTACAGAGGATTGAGACGTTCGAGCAGCGCGTATTCAATAATAAATGGGACCACAGATAAAGTCCATATGCTGTGAACTATTTTTTTTAAACATACCAACTGCTGTTTGTTTCTAATGTGTAAATAAGTCATTTTAATGTTATTTTTAAATAAATATCCTCGTGTGGTTTTGACTGCAGACAACTTCATCATTGATTTTCTTTGTAAAGAAAACATCAAGAATAATGTATTTTCTACTGTTACACATTTTTTACTTTTTTGACGTAATTGAACTGAATTTTGCTAGAGTTGAAGCGTAGTACTCAGGCAATGATGTAGAGATCTCAAGGTGAAGTGTCGTACAGTACTGTACAGTATTTTGAAAGGCAAGTCACCGTGGCTGCGAAATTAAAGTTTTGTTTTCACGACCCGGAAGAGCGCCATTGCGCTTTGTCGCCTGTAGATGGCAGTGGTTTCCACAGTTTACCATGGGTAAGTAAAAACCCCGGTTTCCTCGTCTACAATTTTTAAAAGTGATTTAAACTTGATCCCATTTCAATAAAATCAAAATGGCATGACGTTTATGATCCCACATTTCAAATGAAAAAACCTAAGATCAAAGTGCACCGTTTGCACATAAAAAAACAGTTGATCAACAATTCGGTTTGAATTGTCCTCCAGAGCCATTTGGACTGCAGAGAATACTCCACTGTGGGTGTAGTTGGTAGTTTCTCATGACCACAAACTAAATGGCGTCGAGTTTCTCACCTGTTTCACACTCGCTTTCACAAATTAACAAGTGCTTTTTAAACCACGGCGATTGTACACTCAAGCACCGCCCACAAAACTATATGTGTTTACTTCTGCAGCCAGGTTTCCGAACCCCACTTCCTATTGTGTGCACTTCAAAATAAAAATAATGGATACCGGTGGCGAATTACCAAGTCAAACCCGTGTATGGCTTTATTTTGAAAAAGAAAAAAACAGGAACATGCGCTTCCGACCTTGAAGCCAATCGCTGCCACAGCGCGACGATGTGTAGTTGGTCACTGTCACATGTAACCCGTGTAAACAAATATTCCTTGCATGTGTGACGGTTTACATGTCCGCATTCACGCGTGAGACATGTTCAGCGGCATTCAACCCGTGACAGTTGTTTTTAACAACGTGAAAAACTGCTTCCTTCATGTGCCCGCCAAGTTAATTTCCCATCTTTCGCTGAAGGAGGTAAGCTAACTACCACTAGCCGGCGTGGCTACTTACCCCAAAGTTTCCCTCGACTTTGGTCAAACATTCAAGCGTGACTGAAAGACGTGTTAACGTTTGTGATATTACATACAACTAAGTTGAGTAGCACTGCATTAGCAAAAATATTTTGAGGTAATTTGGTGTTATGTACTGTATTTCTCTCAAAAGATGAAACACATTTGGTCATTTGGTGTATTCATTAATCCAATTAAGGCCTGCTGCGGTTTCCAGCAGGCCAAATTTCCTTCGATTTGAGCCAAACTTCTCCCAGTCTGACTGAAATAACGTATTCTATAACAGTTCACTGACATGGTATTAACACTAGTTGTAAATCATCCGAAAGGCTGGCACTCCCACGTCCCCCGCAATCAATTTTTATGAGGAATTTGAGGACTGGAAACTGCCGTGTTTAAAAAAACGCTGCAATACAAAAGGGAAGACAGGCAATTAGGAATATTATTGAAACAGACAAAGGGACATATCCAGACTTCATCAGCGGTACTGGTACATTTTAGACACTGCTTACTGTTTCCTGTTCTCCAGCATGACGTCAGTGACTTTTGTTTCAGAACCAGGCCTTGGAGTTGTCCAGTTGTCGTGACGGCCCACCGGCGTTCCTCAGCTGGACTCTGAGCCGCAGCTCCTCCGACTCGGATGGCCAATGCGTGGAGCTGTGCAGACACCTGGCAGACAGGCTGGGCCTGCGGGACAGAGAGGAGGTAAAAGTCCGTCTTGTCTTCGTGCGAGCACCGCGGGTTGACGAGCTTGTCGTGTTCCTCAGGGGTTCTTGACGGCATGTCAGCAAGTATCGTCGGTGCATCGAGTGTTTGTGGAGCCGCTCTCGGCTGACGACTGGGAGCTCTTGGTATGTTCTCGTGTCATTGAAGAGAGCCCAAAAAAACAAAAACAAAAACAAAAACCAAAAAAAACATTTCATGTTGTCATTACACTTTCAGGAGCTGCATAGTGGCGCGCTTGAGCAGAAGCTTTTGGATCAGATCCGGGTGGTGTTCCCGGATGCTGTTTTCCCCGTGTGGGTGGACAACCACACAGTCATCTATATTCACATTGGTAAAAAATATTTTGAAGAACCTTTTTTTGCGGGGGGCGGGGGGGGGGTCACAATTTTTTTTAAACCAGATCAATTTCTTTAATTCAACATAATGGGGTATTTTTCTTGAAAAATATTTTTTTCCCGAGAGAGCCTTTTTTTTCAAGAGAGAACATTTGTAATATGCAATTCATATTAATAAATTGAAATTCATGTTTTGCATGTTCATTTTTTAAAAAAATCAGCTGTTACATTAGAAAAGCGAATCTAACATTGTATCCTATCAATCTCGATACAGGGTAAAATATTATTTTGAAATTGTACGTAGCTTGTGACTAACAAAATCCTCAATTTCACCATCATTGGAAAATCTAACATTTACATCCACAATTCAAATGGTTTTCAAACTTAGAAATGAATTTGCCCTTTGTTTTATGTTTAATGAATTTGTATAATGTAAGAGTTTAATTTCCCTTTGAATTGAAGAACTGACACGAATTAACTTTTTATTGAATCGAGCTGTTTACGTCGCCTCCCTTCCTGCAGCGTCCTTGTCACCTTCTGTGCCTTACGGACGCCTGGAGCCCTTCACGGAGCTCGTGGTGACTCCCAAGAAGCACGCCAGCCACCTCAAGGGGCTTCCCCACTCCCGTTTTGACTCACCACCCGCACCTGCAGCCCCCCCTCAAACCGTCTCCCCTCCGGGTCAGCAGTGGGGGGGCATAGCGGACCTGAAAAGTCTATTTGGCTACATGACAAAAGGCGCACGTGACCCACTTAAGGAGGTCCCATCAGTACCGGAGGTCCCCACTGCGCTCGCCGACGCCCTCTACAGAGTATGCGGCTCACCCCCTTTGTCTTTGGCCGACGCCAGCCGCGTGGCGCCCGGCGTGCTTCACGTCTTCCCGTTGGGAGACGCCTCGAATTTCGACATCGCGGAAGCTCAGCCAGAGGTGACCTACGGGCTGCTGTCCAAAGTGCCTTCGCCCACGGAGAGAGCCAGGGTGGAGAAGAAGAAGAAGAATGCGGCAGGAGATGGAGGCGCAGAGGCAAAAGGTCAGGAGGCCAAAGGTCAGGAGGCCACGGTGGTGCGCTTGGTGTGCCACGGTACTGATATGCAAAGACGACACACAGAGGGAAGCATCCACTGTGGTCGAGTTTGGGTGAGACCGACAAAAATAATACAAGGCGCTCGCCCACACTCCTTTTCTCCTTGTATTTTAATTTTCAATTTTTGGACCAGATTCCTCCAGTCTTGGCTGTCAGGCTCGACATCCCGCCACATTCAGCAGTGAGAATAAAGCCGGTGAAATCAACCGTCAAAGTGGCGTCCGCCATTCAACTCCAGCCTCTAAAACCACTGGTGAGTCTCAAAGCAGCCAAATTTAGGTGTGACAATTCATGGCATTCGTTATACGACAGTCAAACCTCGGTTTCCGTCCATAATCCATTCCAGAAGGCTGTTCGAAAACCGAAATTGTTCGAAAACCGAAACCACGCTCTTTTTAAAATTAAAATGTTTACTGAACACGTCGGCTCACAATGGAAAGCGTCACTTCCTCGAGTAAGGAAGGCGAGAGGAGTCAAATGGTGCATTCAAGTGCGCTCAGTTTGTTCGAGAACCGAAATTTGTTCGTCATTCGAGGCATGAAAAACTCGAAATTTTTGGTCGAAAACTGAATTGGACGAAAACCAAGACGTTCGAAAACCGAGGTTTGACTGTAAATATATTTCTGTCAAACAAGTCAAGTTTTAAAAAAATATCGCAATGTTAGCTTTTTTTTTCACCCAAAAAACTAAAATAATAATCTTCTGAGAACATTTAATGCTTTTTGTTTTTTTTGTGAACATTACTATTTTTATGATTGAAAATACAAACCTGATGATAAACGGGAGTTCCAAAAATATCTTCCTCCTCAGACGGAGACGGAGGAGGCTGGGGAGGAGGCGATCCAGACGGCCTTCCTTGGCTGGCTGCACACTCAGACTCACCAACCTTTGGCGTGCTTGACGCCACGAACCGGCTCCCTCCTCCTACACGCCACTGACGGTGAGTCCAAGCCCCCCCCAAAAAAACAAAAAACAAAAAAAAACCTCATCATCCAAGTTCTTGGGCACTCTACCTGAGCAACGTGGGTCCTTTCCTTCCAGACAAGTTGGAGTTTGCTGTGTCTGTGCTAAGACCAGAACCAGAACCTGAGGGCGATCCGCCAGACCAGCTGTTTCTGCTCTCACCTTCCGTTTTACAGAAGAAACACATACAGGTTTACTGGCTTTTTTTTTTCTTCCAAAAATCAATTCATTCCATCTTCATCATCATCTCACGCGTTGTGTCCCGCGTTCAGGTAGTCCGAGACCCGGCGTCTGTACCAGCTGCTGAAGTAGACCCACCAAAACCAGATCTTCCGTCTCTGGATTCTCTCGGGTAAGTCAACAGAGTGTAAATCACATTTTAGCACGCTTGCATTTCAAACATATTTGTTTGATGTGTTTTGTTGTTAAGAGGTGTGGAGGAGCTGAGCAGAAAAAGTTTGGAGTTCATCTCCTTCAGTCTTCTGGCTACTCCGTTGGCCAGAGAGCTGCTGGGAATCATCGGACGAGGACTCAAAGGCGGAGCGCTGCTCATCACCGGCGCCCAGGTGAGAGGACGGCATGCGGTTGCAACGTGTCTACTTCCTGTTGCGTGTCGGCTTGAGTTGGTCAACCGCTTCACGCTGCCTAGAAAAGAAAAGGGGAAAAAGAGACCATTCAGCGTCATCAAGTGCTTTCATGTCTTTCAATTTTCATCGGCACATTTTTTTAATAATAATAATAATAATAATAATACATTTTATTTATAAGCGCCTTTCAAGACACCCAAGGCAATCAGACAAAACACCAAACGGGTTTCGGAAGAAACCACAAGGGAGGGAAAGGGGGAGAAAAAACCCCCAAACTTGAACTAAGAGCACCAATTACACAGGACAAGACTTTACAATCACTTTACAATCAGTCTAACCAGAATGTGACATACAAGGTGTCCCTAATAAACATGTCTTTTCGCAGGGTAGCGGAAAGAGCGCACTGTCTCGCGCCCTCTGCAGGAAGGCTGCAGACCAGCTGGACGCCCACGTGGAAGTGGTGGAGTGTAAAAAGCTACAAGGTGCTCAAGCCGCTTGACAAGTCTTCTCCATTACAGCGGTATCGTTTTCATCATGTTGAAATTATTTTTCCAAGGCAAACGGGCAGATACGATTCGCCAGACCCTGCAGGATGTTTTCACGCAGGCGGAATGGATGCAACCCTCCGTGGTCCTGCTGGACGACTTGGATCACGTGAGCCGGGCGTCCGCCTCGCCTGAGCACGAGCACGGCCCCGAGGCGCTGCTGCACCTGCACGTGGCGCAAAGTATTTTCGGAGCAGGACATGAGCATTTGGATTGTTGTCGTCGGATGTGGTCCGTCATCGTTTTGTGTCGTCATTGTCGTAGGCTTGCGGGACCTTGTGAAAGATGCGATGGACCATGACGTTCTGATGTGTTTGATGGTGACCAGTGAGAGCAAACGCTCGTTACACGAGACGCTCACGAACGTGCAAGGAACGCACTTCTTCCAGGCCTTCACGGACATACAACCACCTGACCAGGTCGAAAGCTCGCTCTCTGCATCGCATTGACACCAAGTTAGGGATTGATCCCGATATTTGGAAGTCTACCCGAAGAAGCGTCACTTCCTTGTGTAAGGAAGGCGAGAGGAGTCAAGTGACGCATTCAAGTGCGCTCAGTTTGTTCGAGAACCGAAATTCGGTCGTCAACCGAGGCATAAAAAACTCGCAATTTTGGGTCGAAAACCGATTTGGTCGAAAACACGTTCGAAAACCGAGGTTTGACTGTACTTTCCCTTTTCCCGCAAATTTTATCGGCTACAAATAGCTACTACAGTCAAACTCCGGTTTTCGAACGTCTCGTTTCTCGGCCAATTCGGTTTTCGACCAAAAATGTCGAGTTTTTTATGCCTCGGACGACGAACAAATTTCGGTTCTCGAACAAACTGAGCGCACTTGAATGCACCATTTGACTCCTTTCGCCTTCCTTACACGAGGAAGTGACGCTTCTTCGGGTAGACGAGGAAGTGGCGCTTCCTCGTGTTGCTTTCCATTGTGAGCAGACGTGTTCAGTAAACCTTTTTATTTTAAAAAGAGCGTGGTTTCGGTTTTCGAACAATTTCGGCTTTCGAACAGCCTTCTGGAACGGATTATGGACGAAAACCGAGGTTTGACTGTATTAGCCTCCTTTACTACGACTAAAAAATATCCGGATTGCTCCCAGGGGGGGAGGGGGGAAGGTCTCTCTCTAATATAAGCACACCCAACAAATACTATCACCAGCCAAATGGCACACGGAGATGCATGCGTGTATGTGTGCGCGCAGGCCCAGAGAGCAGACATCCTTTTTCACGCGATCCAAACAAGGTGTGGCCCGTCGCCGCCGGACTCGGTGAACTTGGACCTGGCCGCCGTTGCCAAGGAGACAGAGGGCTACCTACCTCAAGATTTGCTGCTGTTGCTGGAACGAGCCCTCCACGCTAACGCTGCACGCCAACAACAAGACGACAGCACCGGTAAGGTTGAACAGATGACGCACCCTTGATGATCTCTTAAACCAGAGTCATTTCAGCCTGGATTGTCACGGAGAGTCTCCACCGAGCGTGCTGTGTGGTAAACGCTGCATCCTGTGTGTGTTTCGCAGACGTGTATTTGTCGCGGCTGGACTTTGCCGAGGCTCTCGGGGACTTCATCCCGCCGTCCCGGTGGGGCGCGGACCTGCACAGTCCCAAAGGAGGAGGGCTGGAGACGGTCGGGGGGCTGACGGAGGTGCGGCAACAGTTGATGGACACCATCTTGCTCCCCGCCAAGGTCAGCTGACAACGCACCTGGTGCACTTTGACAGGCGCTGATGGCAGTGTTGCGTTTCAGTACCCCGTCCTGTTCTCCAAGCTTCCCATTCGGCATCGCTCGGGAAATCTGCTGTACGGAGCACCGGGCACGGGGAAGACATTGCTGGCCCAGGCCATCGCCAAAGACAGCGGCATGAACTTCATCAGCGTCAAAGTGTGTGTGACTCGCAAAACCTTTACACCATTTCCTAAAATGCAGATTGAAAGGATTAAATGCAAGTGTATTGTATTTCAAAGTTAAATATAACTGAACTGAAAACAGTCAAAATACAGTCAAACCTCGGTTTTCGTCCATAATCCGTTCGTTCAAAACCGAAAGTGTTCGAAAACCGAAACCACCACAAAACGCCATCAAATAATGAAACTGAAAATAATTAAAAAGTAAAAAGATTATCACCCCCCCCCCAAAAAAACTAAAAATTAACCAGAATAGATAAATACTAATCATATCCATAAAGTAAATCAAAAGCCCCCCAAAAAGTGAACAAATCAAGCTAACAAAAATATGCTGGAGTGATAAATGTGTGACTTCAAGTCCCTTCTAAAGAATTACATTTACAATTATCTGCTTTGTTGTGACCGTAATGGAAAAAAAAACAATTTGCAATAGATTCACACAATACAATGCTTTTGACACTGCCATAATAATAATACAGTCAAACCTCGGTTTTCGTCCATAATCCGTTCCAGAAGGCTGTTTGAAAACCGAAACCACGCTCTTTTAAAAATTAAAATGTTTACTGAACACGTCTGCTCACAATGGAAAGCGACACGAGGAAGCGTCACTTCCTCATGTAAGAAAGGCGAGAGGAGTCAAATGGTGCATTCAAGTGCGCTCAGTTTGTTCGAGAACCGAAATGTGTTTGTCATCTGAGGCATGAAAAACTAGAAATTTTTGGTCGAAAACCGAATTGGTCGACAACCGAGACGTTCGAAAACCGAGGCTTGACTATTTCAAAGTAAAGTTTCAAGCCACTGTATCATGATGCGGTTTGAACATTTAATTCAATTCTTCTTTTGTGTGCCATTGGAGAGAGCCCAACCTGTTGCTTTTTTAGCGTGACCGTGTCCGAGCGTTTGGGGGTACAGTACTTTAGTTTGTGTTTGCGGGCTAGTGCGCGTTAGTCTTGCTTTAACTGTCATCTTCATACGTGCGTTCCAGGGTCCGGAGCTTCTGAGTAAATACATTGGGGCAAGCGAGCAGGCGGTGCGAGCCGTCTTCCAGAGGTGACGAGCGCTCCGTGGTTCATCCCATTCCACCATTTTGTGTTGTCAGAGTAGCACCTGAGATAATTGGCGCAAAATGGTGTCCTCCTCCAAGTTAGCCAGGAATGATGAAACTGTAGTTGAGCACGTTGTCCACCGGAGGGCGACGCTTGACTGTAATTGTGCTTGCGCTGTTTGCACTGACAGGGCCCAGGCAGCCAAGCCCTGCTTGGTCTTCTTTGACGAGTTTGACTCGTTGGCGCCAAGGCGGGGTCACGACAGCACCGGTGTAACTGACCGCGTCGTCAACCAGCTGCTCACTCAGCTGGATGGCGTTGAGGGCCTGCAAGGTGTGTATGTGAGCGAATGTGAGAGAGTGAAAGAGAGACTACACTGAAACCCCAAACCAAGTTTTAATCCCTATTTTGAAAGGGTTTAAAGTAGGGTTAGGGTTTCAAACTCGGGTTAGGGCGGGGGTCGGCAACACGCGGCTCCAGAGCCGCATGCGGCTGCATGCGGCTCTTTAGCGACATCTAGTGGCACCCTGGAGCTTTATAAAAAATGTTTGAAATGGAAAAAGATTTTGATAGTAGGCTAATATAGCTCAAATAGATATCGATACATGTTGCAGCGCCGAAAAAGGAGAGTTCTGCTGTTGGTTTTTTAAAACGTCCACTTTATTCATACTTTTAACAGTCTCGACAAACACAGACACGTCTGCTCCGTGCCTTCTCGCTTCTCGTTCAACTCAAGAGGCGTTCAAAGACAGCCTCCGAAAAACGGAAATTCATGATCACTTCACTGACACTAAAAAAAGCAAAAAAATCAAGCGAGGAAATCACAAAATAAATTCTATGGGGGCGTTTGTGAACACACAACAAGGAATAACAAACAATTCTGAGACAGTCCAGTCTCCTACATATATAAAACATGTGTTTCCTTTATTGTAAGTTTTATAGAAGGCTTTTATTTTTTGCGGGTCCAGACATTTGTTTTGGGGGGTTTTTTTGGTCCTATATGGCTCTTTGAACATTTTGGGTTGCCGCCGACCCCTGGGTTAGGGTTTTAACATTTTTCTGAGAGGAGTGCACAAAAACAAAAAACCTGAGTGATGTGATCACACGAAAAATGGCGGCATCAATTCAGTTGTCACATACCACCTTTTGTTGGGCGCCATGAAGGTCCCGGTGGCGGTGAAAGAGCCACTCTTGAATCCTGAAGTCCTCACAATGGTAAATGTTGGCTCCCTTGAACTGCGTCCGGCCAGCAACATCCAGTAGTACGTCCTCCTTAAAAAGGCTTGTGAACAGAAACAGTAGTGACACCTAGCGGTCAACTTAGTCACCTACATGTACCGTATATTTACAGTAATGGCCCTCCTTTAGGGTTCGCGTTTCTGATAAGGCTTACAAACTAGCATTTAGGGTTTCAAAGCCGGGTTTCAAAATAGGTTTAGGATTTCAAAGTAGAGCTTTAAACTAAAGTTGGGGTTTCAAAACGGTTCATTGGTAGTTTCAAGTGAGAGGGGAAGTGTGAAAAGTGTAAGAGTACAAGTTTGTGTAAGAACGAGCCATTATTCAACCAGGCGAGTGTGTGTTTGCGAGAGCGTCCATGTGAGTACCTTTTTGTGAGCGCGAGAGTGTCTCTCTTGCGTGACAATGTGTTGTCTTTCAGGCGTTTACGTGCTGGCCGCCACCAGTCGCCCGGACCTCATTGACCGTGCTCTGCTGCGTCCAGGCCGACTGGACAAGTCGCTGTACTGCCCGCCGCCCGACGAGGTCTGATGATGTCACAGGAAGTCGCTCTTGTCGCTCTCAACAACCCTGTCCCCACCCCTTCCGCAGGAGGACCGCTCGGCCATCCTGAAGATCCTGAGCACCGGCATCCCCTTGGCTCCCGACGTGGACCTGGAGGAGCTGGCGGCACGCACCCACGGCTTCACCGGCGCTGATCTTAAAGCTCTGCTCTACAACGCCCAGCTGGAGGCGATAAACGGCAGCCAGGAGACCACGTGCGACATGAGCCTGTCCGCCATGAGCTTCCCGAACACCAGCAGCGGTTCCGATGATCTGGCGGATGATGTCACGGGGGACGGCGGCGTAAGCCCGGAGCCCGTCGACCTTCAAGTTTCAGACAATCGCCAACACCAAGAAACCGGCGGTGATGTCTGGAGGCTCTACTTCGATAGCTCCTCTGAGCCCCAATCTGCTGAAGGCAATGTATGTCTGAGATACTTTTCAATAATGCCGCTGGGTTGTAAAAATTCGGCCCCCATGATTGGCAACATGGAATTTGGTAGGCGTGTCAATCACAAGTAGATCCACAAAAAAAAGTTAGTCATTTCGTTTCAAAGCAGGCATTTTAGGATGAAATGTGGCCATTTTCTGGGATCCATAGGACAAACTAGCCTGGAAGTTTTGCCCAGTAGATAAAGCAATATTGGAAAAAAAACCCACAAAACTTTATCCTATTTTGCTTTCTTGCAGCTATTTTAGGTTCATTTTGGCAATTTCAATTGGTTCTTCAAATAAAAACAAGACTTCAGCCGATGCAGACCATTCAATTTGGCAACGTGAAATTTGGTAGACACAAGTTAGACCCACAAAAAAAAAAATCCCCAAACCTAAAAAAACGGGAAGTAGCCAATTTACACAAATTTTGTAGCCATTTTAAGGGTTCATTCTAGAACAGACTAATCCGACCTATTTTGACCCATTACTACCGCCGTGAATTAGGGGAGACATGTCTATAATTAGACCCACAAAACAAGTCTCAAGAAGCCATGACCACAAAGAAGCATGAAGTCTGACATTTTAGGTTCAATTTGAAAAATGGTCACATTTTCAGGGGTCGAGTCCAATGACACTAAATTGCAACAGATTTCAGGTTTCATCCTTCCACATGGGTGGCTGAGTTTGACGCCTTAGAAAATACCGAAGTGATTGTTTTCTCCCCCTAACCCCCCAGCGTTTCTCCGGACATGACGTGGACATTCTGACCACCGAGTCCAGTTTTTCGCTGCCCCCGCTTGCCATGCCTTCCATCCGGAGCGGCTTCCAGGACCTCGACGATGAGCAGCTGCGGCACCTCCGGCAGGAGGTCGCGTGCATCAAGCTCAACCACCGCAGGGCCATGGTCAGTCAGCTTTCCATGACACTCCACCCTCATTATGGTTGCATTCACTTGCATTCCGTTAATGTGTTTTTTTAGGGCGAGCGTGTGCGTATCCAGTCCACCTCCAGCCAGCTGGGCTTCCTGCTGCGTCGCTGCCATATGCTCGCCGCGCTCGACGTCACCAGGCCGTCACTTGGCAAGGACGACTGGAGCAGATACGCAACTCAGTGGGTGGCGCACAAATTGTTACGTTATACACACACACATGTACACAAAATATTTTATGTGTCATCGTATTTGCAGGTACGAAGCTTTTTCAGGAGGCAGAACCACCATGCAAACATTCCAAGCAGGACAACGCGTCACGTTAGCGTGACGACACACTAAGAGGCAATCGTCACTTATAATTTGTCTTTAATTACTCTAATTGTTGTACATTTGTGTATAAAATATTAAGAATTTAAATAAATGTTGGGGGTACAAGAAATTAATATTTATTGTGAAAGTGTTTTTTTTTTAGGCTGATCTTAATGCTAATATTGAGTGAATGGGAGGTTTTAAATTTGGCTTCCTGAAAACTCCAGCGACCATAATCTAAAATTAAAAGATTAATTTTTTGGGAATGCTTGACACATTTTGACATTTGACGTCTTTTTTTTTTTGTGGGAAACTTGTGTGAGTTTTGTCAAAAGAGAGAAAAAAAACCACCATATACCTTTCAACGTTTAATGTAAACAGCAGTTTTGTGGGGCTTTGAAAAATCCTAAAGACAAAAGGTGATGACGGTCTTAAATAGGAAGGGATTGGGAGGAGTGAGTGTCGGGCGGGCAGTGCCCAAGTCCAGTCCTGAAGAGCCCGGCTGGATCCAGCCTGTTTGAGATGTCTCCCTCCTCTAACATAGCATTCAAATGATCGGCAAGCCCTGAGAAGCCTCAATTTACGATTCTGATCATTTCAATCAGGTGTGTTGGAAGAGGGTGACCTAAAACAGGCTGGATTGGGGTCCTCGAGGACCAGACTTTGGGTACACCTGGTGTAGGGGTTTGGAAATACTGTATATTTTTTTAATATATACATATAATATAAATCATACTAGAAATCACAACCATTATGTTTGTAAAAAAAACAACAAAAACATTAACTTTGAAAGAACATAATAGCTTCCCTTTTCCACCCCCCAAAAAACTTTTTTAACAGCATCACAATTCAAGAAATAAAAACTTAATGATAAACTCAATATTGCTCAGGAATGTGGTGTACAGCAGTCAGTCGGTGATTTTGCGACAAAGGGGCGGGGGGAAAAAGTTTTAACAGTCTTGAGTGGACAAGAAGTGAGATTTTTTTTTTGTGTGTTAAAAGTACTTCTCATGGTGTGGGAAAAAAAAAAACATTTAGCTGCCACAAACATGGCGAAACTTGTGTCATTGTGACAGGAAATAAGTGGACTTCAACTAACATGGCCAACCCTCCCTGCACAGAAGCCCTGAGGACAAATCATAAAAAAAAACAAGTTTCTTGAGTTTAAGTCCCTTCCAGGTTTCTTGTGGTCTCCATAGCAACGAGGAAAAATAACTAAATCACAGTTCTTGAAATCGTCCAGTTTTAAGGAAGGGGTGCGGGGCGGGGGCAGAGGGGGCGGGATCCAGTGAATACATCAGGGCTAAGCTAAGCTAGTTACAATCGTAAACAAAGTCATAGTTGCTGGGCTCTTTGGGAATAGGGGGCGGTGCTTCGGGGATCTGGATGTTCTCCAGGTCCAGAAGGCGGAGCTTCATCTCCATGGAGAGCAGCGTGTCCATGTCGGATTTGGTGTAGTCACTGGTCATCTCCTTGCCCAGAAGTGCATTCAGACCATCGGTCCAGACGCAGTACTGCACATGGAATCGAGGGGGGGAATGAACGATTGACGACACACTAACAAACATTGAGTATGTTAGCCAATGCTTGGCTCATCTCACCTCGTGCTTATCCGGGGCAATAAAGTTTAAATACTCATCCGACTCGTATAGGATGGAGAAGGCTAACTCCAGCACCTCCTGTAAGGGGGGAGTTGGGCGGGGGGCAGAATATTACACGCTAATCAACGGCCTGTTGATGACAGCGCTGTTAATGCTTTTCGTTAGCGTTAGCACACCTTGTTCTGCTTGAGAGCGCCCTTCTCCTTCATGTGAGGACAGTCTTTTCCCGTGATGACCGCCTTGATATCCGCCACGGGCACTGCGGAGAAAAACATGCCGTTGAACGCTAACAGACTTTATTCCGGTCGCGTGACAAAACGGCGGGCTCTCACATTTGTCCTGCAGAGAGTCGTGGGGTACCTCCCCTTGGGGACTCTCCTCAAGGTCCCCGTAGTGCAGGACCTTGTGGTTGGGGGAAAGCCGGCAGTACCAGAATTTGTCTAGAAGCGGGACAAAAACACGGATGAGTCATTTAAGCGCTAACGGCAAACTGGTGACTGTAAATAGAGGACGCTTGTTGAGTGCTAGCCGAGGGATGAAGCAGGATGACGTTCTAGGATGGTAGCTTGTGCTCAGGCATCCTAGGCCTGGAAAAGACTTTTGGTGGCTCTGGTCCACAGGGAGCAGGCAGATCTGTGGGCGGTGTGGAGGATGCTAGCAACTGTGCGTTTGTTGTGTACACAAGTCCATATGATAGTCCAAAATGTGACATGCTAATTAGCTGTGCGGACAAAGTGGCTGGGGAGAGGTAAGTCTCAGCTTCCCCTGCTGCCTCCGCAACCCCACACCGGATAAGCGGGAGATCACGGATAGATGGAATTACTTCGAGCCTCTGGTAGCTAACGACAGCGGCTAATAGCTCATGCTAGCACGTCACCTTGTCTCCTGCGACTGCTGATCTTCCTGAAGCACGTCCCTTCACACAGTCGATTGAGCCTCTGCTGTTTGATCAGCTCCATAATCTCTGGCTGGATCTTCTCCCTCAGCTCCCTGCACCAACAACACGTGGACCACGGAATACGTTAGCATCCCGTCACACGCACGCATGCTAACGCAGAAATGTCATCTTGTTTGATTGAATTTTAAAAAATGTATACAGATCCATGAGACAGCCACTAAAAATAGGATTGAACGTGACACACACACACACACGGATCGTGTGATTCGCCGACTCACAGGATGGGTCGGGACTGGAAGTCCTCCTGATTCATCCTCTCCGACTGTCGTATCTTGAGGATCTCGGCGTAGCTCAGGTTCTGCAGGCGGCTCTTGAACTGGTCCAGCGAGTTAGGCTTCAGCGTCAATGCTCTCATTATCTGCTCCCGCACCACCTGCATGACCTGCGCCACAGGAAAGAGTGGGGTCGGAAGCCCACCTTCAGAGGCGAGCCTCGTAATCGGGTCGGGGATAACATGACGAGCTGTCCACTGTCAAATCCGCTGTCCCCGAAAGGGCTAAATACAGGGATCCCTCACTCATCGCGGTTAATGGGGACCGGGACCATGCCATAAGTGAAAAACCGTGATGGACTGTTGGCTCCCCGACTTGGAATTTTTGTGTGTATGTGGGTACTAGCATGGTTAAATATACAACAGTATTTATACAGTACTTTACATATTTGAGACAAAGACTACAGCAGTGCACAGTCAAACCTCGGTTTTCGAACGTCTCTGTTCTCGACCAAATCGGTTTTCAACCAAAAATTGAGTTTTTTATGCCTCAGATGACAAACAAATTTCAGTTCTCAAACAAACTGAGCGCACTTGAATGCGTCACTTGACTCCTCTCGCCTTCCTTACACGAGGAAGTGACGCTTCCTCGTGTTGCTTTCCATTGTGAGTAGACGTGTTCAGTAAACATTTTTATTTTAAAAAGCGTGGTTTCGGTTTTCGAACAATTTTGGTTTTCGAACAGCCTTCTGGAACGGATTATGGAAGTGACGCTTCCTCGCTTAGCGTTCCATTGTGAACAGACGTGTTCAAGAAAGATGTTTTTATTAAAAAGAGCGTGGTTTCGGTTTTCGAACAGCCTTCTGGAACAGATTATGCTCGAAAACTGAGGTTTGACTGTACATATTTACTAAAATCTTTAGTTCTAAAACATTTGACAGGAAATAACATTCATCAGCATTGCCTTTTGAGAGAGACCAAGAGACTTGTGTTACTCTCACTTTACTGACAGTGGTGCCGCCGTTAGCCTCCAGCTAGCTAGCTGCTGGCCAGCTAGCCGCGCGCAGCCGATGTGTTTATGATAAAACAATGAATCTGTATTGATGAGGAGGAGGCGACGAGAGAAGTGCTGCTTTTTTCGGATAAGCCCAATCACCCCCTCTCTTTCTCGCTCGCTTCTCTCAAGCACCGCCCCACCAGCTAGCACATAGCAAACAAAACAACGTGAGACACTAATCAGAGTCCACAGCTGACGAGACACTGATCAGATTCAACAGTGCGGCTCGACACTGATCAAAGTGGCAACCGCGTGATGAGACATTGATCAGAGCGTAAACCACGTGATTAGACACAAGGGAAGGTGCTGGGCGGGGCTGCGAAGATGTACAGCCAATCAGCTCACGGGATGAATCCACTCATGCTGTCATTGGTCGACGTTGCGCCGTGAAGCAATCGTGTACAGCCACACGCAAAACCTCGGAGTCATTCGGCATTTTTTTCTGAATACAGAAAACCCGCGATTCACTTATTCAGTGCATCGCGGGTTTTCTGTATTCAGAAAAAAATGCCGAATGACTGAATAGCGAGGGATCACTATATCAGCTAAATCGTCGTGTTCAAAAGTGCAGAGGATCAGGTTCCAGCCACAAGTAAAGTAAAAATTTTCTCAGCCTCTCGCGACTACAGCCACAATTCTTTCTATGTGTGGGGTGCTGGGGGGGGGGGAATACACGCACACGAGAGATGCCTGCCCATCCCCGCCCGGGCGTGTCACATTGAATACACACAAGAAGCATCATTAAAATGAATGATAAGGCCGAGCCATATCCTGACTGTTGATGCATGCAAATGCTATCAAGAGGAAAATGTTGTCTGCTGCTGCTCTTGCTAATGGAGAATGATCTCGGGTCAGTCGAGCGTGTTTCAATATTAGCGTAGGCCACTTCCACTTGCACATAATGAACACACAAGGGCTTAAAAAAAAGAGCCCGAGGCACACAGCAACCCTCTCAGCTTCTGTCTGAGTAGAACAGCAAGACACACACACACACAAAAAAATCAAGTAGCTAGAGAGCAGCTCACTGAAGAAGTGGGAGGTGAAGCAGGATGATAAAAATAAGCTGTCTGAACGCAACAAAAAAAGAGGAGGGGGGGGGCAGGTGGCAGTGAGGGTTGGGGGAGGTGGGCTGGGTCCACAAGCCGAAAAGAGGAAGAGTTGAAGAAACAAAAGAGCCTCCGAGCGAGTAACAGTAAAGGAAAAAAGAGCAAAGGGGGCGGGGGGTGGGGGGAGGAGAAAGAAATCACAGTGGTGGGAGTTGTGCTACTACGCTGTGGTGAAACGTGGAGATCGCCCATTCAGTCCTCTGGTGTCGTAACAAAATCCGAAAAGCGTTTGAGAAGCACATCAACAGTCCCCGCGTGTCACCCCCCAGAGAGGGTCTTCAAATCAGTTCAGGGTGTGGTGGACTTGAATCGTGGCCATCTCGCGCTCACAAATACAGTCAAACCTCGGTTTTCGTCCATAAACCGTTCCAGAAGGCTGTTCGAAAACCGAAATTGTTGGAAAACCGAAACCACGCTCTTTTTAAAATAAAAATGTTTACTGAACACGTCTGCTCACAATGAAAAGCAACACGAGGAAGCATCACTTCCTCGTGTCAGGAAGGCGAGAGGAGTCAAATGGTGCATTCAAGTGCACTCAGTTTGTTCGAGAACCGAAATTTGTTTGTCATCCGAGGCATAAAAAACTCGAAATGTTTGGTCAAAAACCGAATTGGTCGAGAACCGAGATGTTCGAAAACCGAGGTTTGACTATTTGGGAAAGAATTGCTCGTATGCTTATTAACACACGCGGAGGAAACAGTTGCCAGCTGCCAACCATTGGATCAGAACAAGACCAAGGAGGGCGGGACCAAGTATCGAGTCGGCGACCGACGATCGCTGTGATTTGTTATTTCGAAATATTTAGAAGGATCAATATTATTCACAAATCATAAAGAGATCGTTGGTCGCGCTTGGGTGGGAACCAAACGCAAGCACGGAAGTGCTGAATCAGCATTCGTCCCAAATTTCGCAGAACCCAAGAATCCTTTTCTTCTTTGGAAAATGATGAATTATACATTAAATGACTGCTATATGTTCACTGAACACCAAAATATATGTTTTTTTCAAATATTACATTTTGAATTTGAAGAATTTGTTTTATCGTAAACACATCGGCTGCGCGCGGCTAGCTGGCCAGCAGCTAGCTTGGAGGCTAATGGCGGCTCCACTGTCAGAGCAGCATGAAGTGAGAGTAACACTTCATGCACTCTCTCTTTTGAGAGAGAGTAACACTCTCTCTCAAAAGGCAATGCTGATGTTATTGACTGTAAAAGGTTTTATAATTAAAGATTTTAGTAAATATGTACAGTCAAACCTCGGTTTTCGAACGTCTCGGTTCTCAACCAATTCGGTTTTCGACCAAAAATTCAAGTTTTTTATGCCTCGGATGACGAACAAATTTCGGTTCTCGAACAAACTGAGCGCACTTGAATGCACCACTTGACTCCTCTCGCCTTCCTTACACGAGGAAGTGACGCTTCCTCGTGTTGCTTTCCATTGTGAGTAGACGTGTTGAGTAAACATTTTTATTTTAAAAAGAACGTGGTTTCGGTTTTCGAACAATTTTGCTTTTCGAACAGCCTTCTGGAACGGATTATGGACGAAAAACCGAGATTTTATTGTATTCCAAAATCATCAAGAGCAAAACATTTGGGCTCCAATAAACGGACCCCACTAAAAAAAAAAGTAAATAGAAAAAAAAGGACTATATGCGAAGGATCACGAATCAGGCAAGTGTTCTTTGGTGCTAACCGGAACCAAAAGCATGCAAGTGAAAAGTCAGGATCAGGCTAAGCCTGGTGAGGAATATTCGGAAATAGTCGTGCAGCAAGATAATACTCGGAAACCCATAAGATAAAATCTGAAATCTAATCCAAAATGCTGATTTGGAAGACTCGGGCCTGGCGTGGAAGCAAACCAAGTATTAGGTTGCTGTTCCAAGACTGTGCTAATCATCCAAGATCTTGCAAATCTCTTGTGAGGAAACAATGTCAAGCGCGAAATCCAGTGTGATTTGGCGAAACGGAGGGGTGTGCATCCTCCACAAAAAACGATCGGAGCAATCCAAATTCATCAGGGTACCAAAAATAGGGTACCATTGGGACGGTTTGCCTTGGAAGCAAAGCACGCAGGGGGAAATAGAAAGTCTTGAGTCGGCCGCGCTGTGGGATCACGCTAAGCCCATGTTGACCTCCCGCCCTCTGGATCAAGATATCAGCGGAGGGAGGAAGCGTGGCGCAGCGACATGCGATTCCTGAGGTGACAAACGTACGTGTGTGTGTGTGTGTGGCTTAATCCCATTCATAACAAAGCCCCCCCCCCCCCCTTTATATACACACACACACACACACACACACACACACACACACACACAGTGTGGATTATTTTGCAATTTGGGTCGCCGGCATGACCATCCTCCATCTTCCCCCTCCTCCTCCTCCAGGTAACACAAGCGCTCCCTTCCTTTCCGTCCCCCAATCAAGCCCCCCCCCGCTGATTGACCGCCCCCCCCCCTTTCTCTTTGCTCACGCACACACACTTTCTACTTACATGTCAGCTCCATGGTTGCCTGCGTGCGACCGAATCCTGAATCCTGCGCAGCTCGGGCGGACCAAGAGGATGAGGAGGGGGGGATTGGGGGGGGGTGTAGGTGGGGAGGCAGATGGCCGTCTATCTGATGGCGGCGGCGAGCGCGAGTCACAGAGGGCCAAGGCAGCTCTTGTATTTCGTTTTGTTTTGTCTCCCTCAATGTATTCTTCCCCCCCTCCCCCGCCGCCGCCGCCGCCTCAAGTCTTCCTGTGGCGGGGGAAAATTCTTACCGCCGTACCTGCCCGTCTTGTTTCCCTTCCTCTCGCTCTTTCTCTCGGAGCTTTATGTTGATCTACGGTTTTAAGGGCTCTGATTGGACGCACGCCACCGCCGCGCGCGCCAATTGGGATGCGGGCAGGGATCACATGACGTGCGTGCGTGTGTGGGAGGGTGGGGGTTGGGGGGTGGGGGGAGTCACTACATCATAGAGGAGATGGAGGGAGGGGGAGGAAAAGATGAAGACGCTCGCAGAAACATGGTGACAATACAACGTGGCGCGCCAGCCCAAACGGCATCAACCAATGCGGCCGTATTTGGAGGACGGTCGCTATGGCAACCGCGACGGTTGCCTGGCAGTCGCTTGTTAGCATCCGAGTCCTTGCCGCCGTTGAAAAGCATGATTGTCAGTCTGCTTTTGCCGACCAAATTGCCGAGTTCACAGTGAATCTGGCTTCGAAGGCGCTGGCTTTTCACAAAAAAAAAAACACGCATCGATCGTCTCCAGTGGACGACTCACTTTGTTGAAGTCTTCGTTGGTGGCCCGCATCTCCTTCCAGGTCTTGTTGAGCAGTTGGATGCAGATGCAGAAGAACTCCTCGAAGGAGCGATCGTGCGTGAAGAACATGGGGTGAAAGTCGTGGCAGTTTTCGCCGGCTGTAGAACAACAAGTACACACATTGGGTCACATTCACCAGGGAACAACTGCACAGAATCTCTGGAGTCAAAACGTTCAGGTCTCAAAAATCATCTTCGCCCACTGAAATGAATGCTAATGCCATTAATCGGTCCGTTCCAGACACTTTTTTGTAACTTATTTGTTGAATATGCAAAATGTCGCTCTAAAATATTGTTCTTTCATAAAAAAAAAAAAAAACAAAGACCTAATACAGTAGAATTGTGTCAATTGTTTCAATTCAATAGACACTAATAAACTACAGTCAAACCTCAGTTTTCGAACGTCGCTGTTCTCGTCCAATTCAGTTTTCGACCAAACATTTCGCATTTTGTGTACAGTTTATGGTGTAAAATTGTAAAAAAAAAAGTGGTTTCTTGACTTGGAACGGATTAAAAAAGTTTACATTGATTCCAATGGGAAACATGGTTTCGGTTTTCGAACAGCCTTCGGGAACGGATTATGGACGAAAACCGAGGTTTGACTGTACTAATAATACTCTTCGCAAAGGATAAAGAATATACTCATGTGGATACTCATGGGGTGGGGGGCAGACTTTGGAGACCTCCGACTTAGACGAAGCCCCTTCCATACAAATTTATTGCATAGCTCTCCTGTATAAATGGCAACCAACATGTACAATACAAAAACAAAACAAAAAAGACAAAAGATAAAATTCGCAGACATGCGTGCCTTGGCTGAGGTCAGCGGGTCCCTGCTGTCCTCCGAGTGGAAGTCTATTTTTGTGCCCGCGTGTAGCCTCAGGGCCAATAAATGTATGATGTCAGCTTGTTAGTGGGCTGGACACCATGCAAATGAAGCCTGCAGGGGCACGGGGGGGGTTACTTCAGCGGGCACAGCGCCACCCCTGACATCTGCCAATGTCCACTGTGTGTGTGTGTGTGTGTGCGCGCACGTGTATATAAAAAGGAGAGTCACCTTGTAGCGAAGCCACATGATGAATACACCATGAAAGATGTCATCCTCACTTTAATTGCCAGCCCCATGCCCCGCTGTGACAAGGGGAAAGAGTGTGTGTGTGTGTGTGTATGTGTGTCAAGCGAACGTCAGCACCATTTTACAGTCCAGTCGCGCTCTGTGTGTGTGTGTGTGTGTATATATATATATATATATATATATATATATATATATATATATATATATATAAAGTAAGCGGGCTACAGAAAACAACAATGTCTCCAGAAAAAGCAAAACAGCAAATACATTTGAAATAATTAAATAGAATTGAACACCGTGACCTGTTGTGAGGACAAGCGGATTCGAAAATGAACATTAAAACGGAACATTAACCCTTTTCGTGCACCCTGTAAACCTGTTAACATGATAAACTGCCCACTGTAGTGACGGCTGTCCCCGAAAGGGTTAAATACAACCCGGGGGCTGGGGGGAGGGGGGCTGGGTGAGAAAATGAAGAAAAAATAACAAATTGTTATCACTACAGTAGTGACACTGAAATGAAAAAACAATGAGAACGTAAAACTAAAAATTGCTATGAAACGTATTTTGAAAATATTTAACCTAGAATATTTGGAACCATATTAAAGTAAAACAAAAATATAATTAATACAATAAAAATCAAATACCCTACATTTTTTAATTAATGGGATGTCTGAAATGCGGATATCCCATTCACGTAAAAAAATTAATAAAATTAAATTAAATGACAAAAATGGACACCAATGTTGAACGCGAAAGTAGACGACATGGAGTTTGCCAAAGTCTATTCCCATTCTTCGGATATTAGATCAATATGCTGAGCCCCCCCCCTCCCACCCCCCCAAAAAATGAGTCAACGTGAAAATCGAAGTGAAAAGACGTCGATGTTGGCAACCGGCGTCAAGGCACCGTGGGAACATCTGCGCTAATTGTCTCTAACGAGCTTAGCAGCTAATTGTGGCGGCATGCGCCTCGCGGGCGACTCTCTTCTCTTTCACTCCAAGCCAAGGAAGCAGGAGAGTGGCGCTGCCAAGTCTCTGCTAAGGCCAGAGACTACGCAGGAGTTTACAGACCAATATAAATAAACTACTTGATTCTTGTTAGGAGAAAAAAAATAATAAAAAAGTAAATAAAATTCAATGTAAAATAAAAAATTACACAGCATTTTGCTGTAACAGCACAATTATTTTCATTCTTGTAAAAATACTTCTTATTCCTGGCTAATTGTTTTATTTTAATAGCAGTAAAAAAAATAAAAAAAAAAGTCGTAAAAAGATTGAAGATTTTTGTTCCTGTTCAAGAAATATTTTCTTAATAATCTTTTTTTCTTTCATAAGTAAGATTTTCTTTACAATTTTTTCCTGCTGCTTTTTAAAATACTTTTTTCAGAATATTTGATTTTATTTTTTTTTTTAAATAACGTGAATAAAATTCAATATAAAATAAAAAATCCCCTCATTAAAAACCTACACAGTATTTTGCTATAACAGCACAATTATTAACCCTAACCCTGGCTAATTTTTTATTGTATTATTTCAGTTTTATTTCTATAGCAGTAAAAAATGTTTTTTAAAAAGCCATAAAAAGATTTAAGATTTTTGTTCCTGTTCAAGAAATATTTTCTTATAA
The DNA here is from genome assembly GCA_018466805.1 of Hippocampus abdominalis. Classification (NCBI taxonomy): domain Eukaryota; kingdom Metazoa; phylum Chordata; class Actinopteri; order Syngnathiformes; family Syngnathidae; genus Hippocampus; species Hippocampus abdominalis. Next base: position 874,389 of record CM031713.1, on the reverse strand, counting down.
TCAAATTTTTTTTCATAAGTAAGATTTTATTTACAATTTTCCCATGATGCTTTTTAAATACTTTTTTTCAGAATATTTGATTTTTATTGTAAAAAAAAAAAAAAAACGTTAGATAAAATTCTATATAAAATAAAAAATCCCCTCATAAAAACCTACACAGCATTTTGCTATAACAGCGCAATTATTTTCATTCTTGTAAAAATACTTCTTATTCCTGGCTAATTTTTTATTGTATTATTTCTGTTTTATTTCTATAGCAGTAAAAAATGTTTTTTAAAAAGCCATAAAAAGATTTAAGATTTTTGTTCCTGTTCAAGAAATATTTTCTGATCAATTTAGTTTTCTTTCATAAGTATGATTTTATTTACAATTTTTTACTGATGCTTTTTTAAATAAGTTTTCCCAGAATATTTACATGTTTACTGTACACCCCTTTCGCTATCCTGACGACGACTCCAGACAGGAGCGCAAGAGACCGATGGAGATTTGTTATGAGTTGCCGAGAGAGAGCTGTGCAGCGCCAGCGCAGCAGATGGAGAGCCGGGAGCGGCCCCGGCAGATGGAGAAGGGATACAAAAATAAACATATCAATAAATAATAATAATGCCAGCAAGTAGGAAAAAAAAGAGACCATCTGCTGTTAGAGTCCAACTTGAGCTTGTTGTGGAGTGAAACCCTGTGTGTGTGTGCGTCTATGTGTGACTTACGCAGCTCGCCGACTTTGAGGATCTCGCAGAGCATCTTCGTGAGTTCGATACTGCTGCGCCCAAACGGACACTCGTGCTTGTCTTCTCGACTGCTGTTCTCCAGAACGATCTGGCGCACCGGAATAAGAAGAGTCAGAATGTATTTTTTTTTGGGGGGGGCGCACAAAGATGGCCCCCGATGGCCACCGATGGCGGACTGACCCTGATGTAGGCATCCTGATGGTGCCTGGCAAAGTAGAGCATGTTGTCCAGCGCCAGCATCCCGGGAGGAATCTGTGTGAAATCCACGGCCGGGTTCACGTGGTTCTGCGGGGCGGGAGGGGAAAAAAATACAATAAAAATGGGGACACAATTTTGCAACATTGATGCTATTTAAAAAATTGTTTTTATTTTTTTGCTCGTCTATGAGGTTTTGCATCATGTATTAGCATTGAGCTGCTACCAGACTTTCATAAGTCAACAATGCGATTCGGTTAAATTTGCAACATGCTTCTTCGCTCAAAACGCAAATTTGTGTTTGCGACTCCTAAAAAAATCATTTGGAAAAATTCCCCAAGTTGAGGTAGGACACCACGGTTGGTCAAGACGCTTACGATGAATCCGAGCTTCTTGTAGTCGCGCGTGTACATGGACTTGCGCTTCTCTGTGCTGCTGCCGTTGTTGGACTCGCAGTCCATGTCAAAGGCAATCCGGCGGAGCTCGAAGATGATGTCCCGTTGAGCCTGGCAAAAACATTGACAACAGTTCACGCCGGTAAAAATTTCACTTTTTTTTTTAAATTAAAAAAAATGTGTTTAAATTTTTTAAAGTTTGTGTATTAACCCTTTCACGAGTCCTGTAACCTGATCACATGAATGGTCCCTGAAAGGGTTAAAAATCCTCTCTGAACAGAAATGAATTGAACATTATTTTGACAGCTTCCCCAACAACCGTAGCTTGATAATATTACATAATCCCGGTGGGAAATAAGAGATTTTTAGGTTAAAAACAAAAGAGGAAAAAAAAAACCCCTAAAAAAAAACTGTCCCTCGTTGAATAACAAGTCTATTATTGCACATTTATTTCTTATGAAAACCTTTTTGTCACACCTCCATAAAATTAAGCGCTTTTTTTTTCCCGCCCTCAAAATTAGGACCTTCCCCAAGCCCCGCCCCCTTAAGATTTGATTGTAATAATTTTCCCCCACTTTCGAGTGAAACGCTGACCTGGTCCTGGTGGTCCATCTTGGTCATCATGCGGTCCTCCAGCAGGTTGAAGGTGAGAACCTGCAGAACGTACAGTTGGTGCGCCATCTCGTCATTGATGGGCATCGGGCTCCGGATCACGTTCTGATAACAGCGAAACATGTCATCAGCACAAAGCCCGGACAAAAAAAAAAAAGCAAGACGAGATGAGCGGGTCCCGCGGGGGCTTACGCTGAGGATGATGGAGCGCAGTTGCTTCTGAGCCAAGATGTGCGCCATCTCCTGCACACCAGAAAGGGATAATAAGCAACGAGAAATTAAAACAATTTGAATTGAAACAATGGGATGATAAAATTGTGACAACGAAGGGCAGGAAAGTAAAGACGAAAAAAAAAAATAGAGGGGGTACAGTCCACATATCGTAGTCTCAGGGCCAGACTGAAAAGAACACAAATGAGAACAAAATGGTGCCTCCAAAAAAAAGATAAACACAGAAAAGAGCTCATTTGAATGAAGGTATCATTCTTGTAAAATTGACTTCGACTTTATTTTGTATTGTATCATATATCAAGGGCATTATTGATCTATTTAAAACGTTGTTTACTTGAAAATTAAATAGCTTTTTTTTTAGGATTTCTTGGTTTTTAGTTTATTTTTATTATATTTATTTTTAAAACGTTTTTTAGGATTTTTTTGCTGCGTAGATATTTTTATATTTGTAGTTTTTGCTCAAAAAGTTCAGATTTTTACCCTCAAAAAATTCTTGTAATATTTTCCCTTCCTGGGAAAAAATAAAATAATTACCCCCCCCACCCCTTTACAAATTCCGCCCATAAAGAAAAGCATAAATATGCTATAAATATAAAATTGATGTTTATGTACTAGAGTATAATTACAAAAAAAAATTATTGAAAATATTAAAATTCCCCCTTTCAAGCACCCTGTAACCTGATAACATGATAAGCTGTCCACTGTAGTAACCGCTGTCTGTCAAAGGGTTAAATTCATAAATTTTCCCCTCGTGAAACTTTTTAAACCCACATCTTTTTTTAAATATGAAAAAAATTGTCTTTCTGCAAGCTGTGATTTTTTCCCCTACCTAAAAATATGACTTCTTTTTTTAACTTCATCCAAATATTTCTTTATCTGTAAAATTCAGATTTTCTTGATGCACACAGAATTATTTTTTAACAAAATAAAATCCCTGTGAAACTATTCTCAATGTTTTGTATTTTTCTTAACCATAAAATCAAGTCTTCTCTGTATAAAATCATGCCTTTGTCCTTTAAAAAAAATCCCTTTATTGTATAAAATTATTCTTTTATATATTTCTTCCTTTTACAGTTTGGCAGAAAGAAAAAAAGAAAAAAGAAAGGTCTGGTAAGGGAGGGGCTACTCGCGTCGTGGTGCGGTGCACTTACTGTCAGCGGACAATTTAGGATGTCCACAATGTGCTCATCAAACTAGCGCGTTGCGGTCGTGCGTGGCGAGGAAACAAAGTCAGAAACAAAAAAAAACAAAAAAAAGACAACAAACATACCACAAGGTGAGCGAGAGTGACGGCGGTGTTGACAAAAAGATGAAGACTTTTTATTTTTTTAAGAGTGTTAAGTCATTCCAATGCGGCATTCTGGCAGATGTGGAGGGGAGGAAGTCGGTGGGAGGCGGCGGGCAGTTCATTTATTATTAAAGCGCACAGCCAGCTGGACGGTGCTAATGCAACGAGGACGTTAGAAAGTGCAAGCGACAAGCAAGCAAGGCGGGTGGAGGATGAGGAGGAGTCAAGTGTTCTTACTTGTCTCCTTTCCTCGGGAGCTTTGAGGAAGAGCGCATTGATGACGGCGATGGTGTATGTCTGGATGTCCTGATCTGTCCTGGAAGACACACACAGTGCTAACATTACCCTCCCTTTCAAACAAAGAATTAATAAAAATAAAAAACACTAAAAGAAAAACAAAAAAGGTGAACCCGCAGATGCCAAATGTGCTTATGTACTTTTACAAATCCGTTTCAGGGGTGGGCACTCAATTCTTTAAGGATGCTACTGGTGGCATGGATCCGTCTCGATCCCCTGCCAAATGTGGTACTTTTACAAAATGTTCTCTTTTCGTGCCTGTTTGACCTTTCCTGGAGACTACAATAATAAATAAATAAAAAGATCGCCCAGGGACTTGCATTGGCATCAGAATAATAATAATAATTTTAAAAATAAAAAGTGGCAATGGACTTGCATATTGGCATCAGAATAAATTTTTTAAAAAAAGATCGCCCACCGACTCACATTGGCATCAGAATTTAAAATAGATAAAAAAAAAGAAAATCACCCCCCCCCAAAAATAGAAAAAGATCACCCATGAACTCGCATTGGCATCAGAAAAAATTAATAAAATAAATCGCCAATGGACCCGCATATTGGCATCAGAAAAAAAAGATTGCCCACTGACTCGCATTGGAATCAGAATTTAAAATAAATATAAAAATTAAATAAATAAAATTACCCACGTCCCAATAAATAAATAGAGATCACCCACGGACTTGCATTAGCATAAATAAATAAATAAACAAAATATTTCATCATCTTATTTTTCCTATGGATTTCATATGCAACGCACTTTACATTTGGAGGAGACATCTCAACTCCCTGAACACTTTTGAGAGGTTCTCTCTCAACTTTCTTCCGCCGTTTGTGCGCGCGCGCTCTCACCCCTGCAGGTGCGGGATGAGCTGCCCGATGGTGATCTCCTGCGCCACCTTGTGGTAGAGGTCTTGGCTATTGAGCACCATGGACTCCAGGATGGCCAGCGAGCGCTGCAGCACGGCCGTGTCCATGGCCGCCTTGTTGACGTAGCCGGCGATCTGCAAAGCAAAAGAGGATGCGGTTGGTTTTAAAGCCCAGCCAACGCGGCGCTCGGCAACGTTGCCGTCATGTCTACGTCACCACCCACCTTTTTGATGAAGGCCACAGAGAAAGTGTCCCAGGAGACGATGCCGTGATCCATCAGCTCCACGAAGGCCGTGAGCGTGAACGAAAGCAGGTCGCCGAAACTGCAACGGAATAGCCGGAAACAAAGCAATCAGTGACCCAACTTGCCTTTCCGGTCAGAGTCCGGATGGGGAAATCGAGCGAGGGCGCAAGAGGCCGGCGACAGGCGAGGAAAAGATTCCGAGCTTGTTGGGAGAAGAGACACGGAAAAGCAGCAGTGAGGCAAGTCAAAGACCGGAAGCAGACTTCTCGGGTGCCAAGTCATGCAAAAGGAGGAAACAAACAGGAAGAGACGTCTCCAAAGTCACTGGACAACTTATGCTTCTCAATTTTTGGTTGACATCAAAATTGAAGGGCCAACACTGTATTTGGCGATATCTTGAACAAGAGTGACACCTGGTGGTCAAATGACAACCTGCACAGAGCTTCATTTCATTTGGGGGGATGGCGCCACGACAAAAACGCCAAATGAATTGATTGCGCTTGTGTTATTTCTGACATCTTAAAAAAAATCAGAGGAAATGGACAAAGACTAAAGGGCAAGAAAGTGACAAAAGTTACAGAATAAATAGTCAAATGCAGGCGAGCGTGTTTTGCTGCCACGTGAAGGTGATTTTATTGGTGGTTGATCAGAGCTAAAACAAATAAATAAAAACCCAGCATTTGTATTTTGTGTGCATGTATAGTTATTATTATTATTATTTTTAATCAGACTCTATACTGAGATTTTCTTGCAAAATTCACGGCGTTTGTAGAAATAAAAATAATAGACATCAATGGCATTTGGCGGGTCGAATTGTTCAACACAAACAAATCAACTCTCAATTATTCAGAATGCCGTCATAAAAAATTGGAAATTTTACTTTCAGAACACGGACACGATTTTTGACAAAAACAAACGTTCGCATTTTTTTCGAACTTGCACTTGTCTTCCCTGAAGAAACAATATTTGAAATTGTAACGGGATTGATAAAAATGATAAATACTATTCAAAAAAAAAATATTTTAAGGTTTTGCCGTTCGCACACACGTCTCCCACATCAACGATGTTTAGTGTCAAATGGTGGTCTGGGGAGCCATTTGCAGCCCATTTCCAAAAAACACGCGTTCAGGGTGTACCCCCAGCCTACTACCCGAAGACGGCTGGGATCGGCTCCAGCACAACCTGCCACCCTCGTGAGGAGAAGCCGATTAGATGGATGGATGTGTGTGGAACCTTTCGAGAAAAAATAAATGTTTGGACACCCCCTGGGTTAAATCGTGTGAAATGATGATGAAAGAGCTGAAGAAAGACAATGAAAGTTATTTCCAAGGTGAGAGAAATCAGCACGATATGGTAACACTCAAGCCCAGTGTCACCCGGAACAGCGATGACAGGACCACCAACATTTCATTCATCGGCCAATTGGCAAATGATCGATCATACGTGCTGTTAGGGAGAGGAATAAATCTTGGTTGTCCTTTGCGTGAAAAGCCAAAGAATGACCTGGAAGGAAAAAAAAAAAAAAAAAAAAAGGACATGCAACACAAAAACGGGAAGCCTCGAATGCGTTTGCGATTTCCCAGAAGGCCTTGGGGGCAGTGAGTGGGGAGGCGCCACTGCCAATCATGCAGAAGAAGCAGAAGAGCGCAGAACGAATGGGGTTGGGGGGGTTCTTACCAGGGCTTCATAATCTTCTGGAGTTTCTGATAGCGCCTGCAAACATTTAACAAACTTTGCCATCATATGCCAAAAAAAAAAAGACCAGCAGCGAGTTGAAGTAAACAAATGAAAAGGCATGTCGAAAAAAAATAAATCAATAAACACGTCAAATAAAGTGAAAATAAGCCAATTCAAAAGATGACAAAAGAAAATAATATAAATAAATAAGAAAATCAAACGTGATATTAAATAGAAAAAAAAGGTCCATTCAAATAAGTCAACAATAAATACAATTAACACGTAACATAAGAAAATATAATAATTGAATTCCGAATTAGAAAACAAAAGAAACCAATTCTTTAAAAACGCCATAAAATAATGAAACTGAAAATAATTAAAAAGTAAAAAGATTATCACCCCCCAAAAAACTGAAAAATAACTAGAAAATAGATAAATACTAATCATATCCATAAAGTAAATCAAAAGCCCCCAAAGTGAAGAAATCAAGCTAACAAAAATATGCTAGAACAATAATTGTTTGACTTCAAGTCCCTTCTAAAGAATTACATTTACAATTAACTGCTTTGCTGTGACCGTAATGAAAAAAAAACACCCCAATTTGTAACAGATTCACACAATTCAATGCTTTTGACACTTTGCCATTATAATAATACAGTCAAACCTCGGTTTTCGTCCATAATCCGTTCCAGAAGGCTGTTTGAAAACCGAAATTGTTCGAAAACTGAAACCACGCTCTTTTTAAAATATAAATGTTTCCTGAACACGTCTGCTCACAATGGAAAGCAACACGAGGAAGCGTCACTTCCTCGTGTAATGAAGGCGAGAGGAGTCAAATGGTGCATTCAAGTGCGCTCAGTTTGTTCCAGAACCGAAATTTGTTCGTCATCCGAGGCGTACAAAACTCGAAATTTTTAGTCGTAAACCCAATTGGTCGAGAACCGAGATGTTCAAAAACCGAGATTTGACTGTAATAATAATAATCAATAACCGGCTGCTTGCTTGCGCCAGCGGAGGGTGCCATCTGCCTTTCGCTTGTGCAATCCACTGGACTGCACAGCATGCAAGCACACAGCGGATGTGATTTGCATAAAATGCAATTGAATGAGGTGTCAAAATGTGCAAACCTTGATTGGACAACTTGGCAAAAAACAAACCAAAAAACAAACGCACGCACACAACATTCCCCATCGCGGATGGAAAAAGTCCACCTCTGCAAAAACGGCGAAAACTTAGTAACCTTTGGCACACAACATATCATCTCCTCCGCCACTTGAAGCATCAAATGCGAGAAGAGGATACTGTATTTGGACGCAAAGCGGTTCAGCAACACACGTAGACAGGCAAAATTTATCATTTGCAAAGAATGACTGAGCAACTGTGATTTAAAAAAAATTCTTTTAAGGAAGCAATAGATTCCTGTACTCTAATAAAATCAGAAACTGTCATAATATTAAAATTTAACCTCAACAAAAAAGTAGAACGACAAGTATCTATCCAAAGGATCATGGTGCGTAGTCCTCTTTTGAGACACCTAAGCCCAATTTTTATCTCTTGTGTATTTTATTAATTTTTATTAATGCAAGCTAATGATGAGCCACATCAAGTGTTTTATTTGTTTCGAACCAGTGAAGTCACCCAAGTTGTTGATGTAACAAGGGTGCATACGTTTTAGAAGAGCGGTGGTGTTGCTGCTTGATGATCCTCTCCGTTTGAAAGGATTTAACGCCATCTTGTGGCATCCACACACAACTACACTAGCAGATTTTTTTTTTCGGGTCTTTTCCGTGTTCTCGTTCTCGAGGAAGCGGGAAAAGGTGGAGGTGCGCGGCGGGACTTACTCGGTGCCGCTCTCCACCATCTGGGTGAGCAGCGAGATGCCGTCCATGTTGATGAAGTCCAAGGCGAAGGTGATGTCGCGCGAGGCGCTGGCCAGGTCCTTCAGCGCCTCCAGCTTGGCGTCCATGCTGGACGACTGGATGCGCTCGTGCAGCTGCAGCGCCGTCTGGTACTGTCGACACACACCGCCGTCGTCGTGGGGGTGTTCAGATCATTTCCAAGTACAGTACAAATGGGGCAGCTAACAAAACCGCAGCTTTGCTTCGCTTTTGGGCTACGAGGGGGAGTACAGTCAAACCTCGGTTTTCGTCCATAATCCGTTCCAGAAGGCTGTTCAAAAACCGAAATTGTTCGAAAACCGAAACCACGCTCTTTTTAAAATAAAAATGTTTACTAAACACATCTGCTCACAATGGAAAGCAACACGAGGAAGTGACGCTTCCTCGTGTAAGGAAGGCGGGAGTAGCCAAATGGTGCATTCAAGTGTGCTCAGTTTGTTGGAGAACTGAAATTTGTTCGTCAACCGAGACAAAAAAAAACCTCAAAATTTTTGGTCGAAAACCGAATTGGACGAGAACCGAGACGTTCGAAAACCGAGGTTTGACTGTAATTGGGGAAGCACAGCGCCACCTACAGGAGAGGTGGTCAAGCGTAGGATGGCGCCGTTCTTGATGTCGTTGCGATTCTGAGACACAAAAACAACGCTGAAATTATTATTTTTTGAGATGACAATTTTTTGGGGGGTGTGTCATATGCAACAAACCTTTTCAGTAATGTAGAAATTGGTGGTGTCGGCAATTTGCAGCGCAAAATTTTCATGATTCCCCAGAGACCAGCTGCAACAAAAACAGTTCATTCACTCACGTGTCAAAACATCATCGGGCTGTTTCGGCCTCATGTAAAACGCATTTTAGCTGATGGATTACATTTTTTTTTTTAGAAATGTAAATTTTGCGTCGTATTTTGCGACTTACCCCTCGCACACTTCTTTGATGATGGCCGAGAGCGGCTTTTTCTGCCGGAACAAGAAGATCAAAAGAAGGTTAGTCGAGCTCGGATTTACCGATACGCTAACCGATGCACATGCCGACCCCCAAATTTTTTTTTGACTCGATCGAGTTGAGCGCTTCACCAAAAAACAACGGCGGCTCAAATAAAGCGCCGCACATAAACAAATGACCATAAAAGAATCTGACATTGATCTTAAAACATGGATGCCTGGTCCGGTTAAGAGGCGAGCGGCGGCAAATTTTCATCCGATTGGAGAAAATTTTGGTTGAACAATTTTGAAAAAAGATATTTGCAATTGTTTGCACACCCCTCTTCCCCATCATTGTGATTGTGATTTTATAAGTGATCATTTTTTTCCCCACAATGTCAAACACTAATGGATGGCGGTGTTTACACACACACACACACACACGCACGCACACACACACACGGTTGGTTGAAGAGGGGACTCGCACGGCGTGACTCACGACGCCATATGCCGCCATGGGCCATTTGTATGCGGAATGAGGAGGCTGAGGAGGGATGAGGAAGGCGTTCATGAGGTGGAGGCGGCGTGCGTGTGTATCGACAGCGACAAGAGGCGACAAAGGAGGGAGAGGAGCAGCAGCTGCGTGAGGAGTGAGGAGGAAGGAGGAGGAAGAGGGCGCCCTCGGCGCAGCCGCATCGCGGCCCCACAGATGCAGGAGGACGGCAACATCCGCAGAGGTTCGGCGAGCCGAGGCCGGCGCCCGTTGCCGTGGCGACGCCTAACTTTTACGTACTTCCAGCGGTGCACGAGTGACTCACACACACACCCAAACGCGCGATACGCAACATTCCACGTAACGGCATCTTTCCGTCAGCTGTTCCCTTCACGTCTTGAAAGCTAAAAAAAATTTGAGGCGTGTTGGTCAACAATTTTATGTTCAAGTGGTTGTAAAATATGCGCAGATTCCTTAGATAGAATATTTTTTTTAAAAAGAATACAGTAAAACCTCAGTTTTCGTCCATAATCCGTTCCAGAAGGCTGTTCGAAAACCGAAACCAAAATAATGTTCAAAAATAACAATGTTCATTGAACACGTCTGCTCACAAAGATAAGCGACACGAGGAAGCGCTTCCTCGTGTAAGGAAGGCGGGAGGAGTCAAATGGTGCATTCAAGTGCGCTCAGTTTGTTCGAGAACCGAAATTTGTTCGTCATCCGAGGCATAAAAAACTGGTCGAAAACCGAATTGGTCGAGAACCGAGACGTTCGAAAACCGAGGTTTGACTGTATTTCAAAGGAACAGAATTTATAGTTTTAAAATGTATTCACATTGAAATTATATTTTGAGGTAATTAATTACATTTAAGTATGAATGGTATTGACCACACAATTTTTTTCAAACATTCTTTGACATTTTTTTTTCCCTCGACCAGATTTTATTTTCTAAAATATATTTAGGATTTTTTTTTTTTACTTTGTTTTACTTTTTAACTTTTAAGAATCAATTAGATCTGAAAATGTCCATCTTTAACCACATCCATTTTAATTGACTTCTGTGACAATATATATTTTGAGGCGGCCCGGTGGAGCAGTGGTTAGCACGTCCACCTCACAGTGCAGAGTTACTGGGTAAAAACTTTTTAACTTGTTCCAGAGTGTTTCATTTTATTATTTTTTTTAAGAATGTGCATTTTATTTTCCCACAAAATATATGGACATGCCTATTTAATGCACAATTGCCAATGTGTTTTATTTTATTCCCCCAACCTGCAAATAACGGCAAAAATAAATCACATTTTCAAAAAAATCAAACATTCAATGAAAGCACTGAGTGGTTTTGGCATCACCTGGTCAATCTCCATGAGCTTTGGGAAGGCCCCCGGCCACTCGATGGCCACCTTGACGATGTCGGCGGGTGGCGGCATGGCGGCTTACGGTGCTCTCGCGGCTCTTTCTCGAAAGCTGCAGGACGATCATCCACACCTGGCGAGATCCCAAACACACCTTTGTCACTTGGCGCTGTACACACTCAAAAATGCGCAAGCTTCATTTCAGATCCAGAGACCATATTGCAACGATGACGATCATTGCCATCATGATGATCGTCACAAGAGCCTCGAGACAAAGATGATCGTTGTCGTCATGCTGGTCGTTATCGTCGCTATTGTTGATGATGATGATGATGATGATCGTGGCGGCCATCACAATGTTTGTCACTATGATGACAAACGATCAACAGTCGATCGGTCGATCATCATCATGACAAAGATCGTTATCGTCGTTACGTTATGATGATATCCATCATCATGAGGACGATCGTCATTGTTATAATCATGAGGAACGATCGACCGTCATCATCAGCATCCCACGATAATTGTCATCAAACCTTCATTCGAAACCCGAATGTAAAACACCAACCCAGGCGTGAAATCCCGACAACATTAACCGTGACTCGCAACCCTAATTTGACACCCTAATCCCTATTTCACATCCCTAACTGGAAACCTTACCCGTGACTTGGCAACGCTGTCTCCGAAACCAACTTGTAACCTCTGCACGCGCTCTGATCTTCCAACCTGTGAAGAGTGAGTCAGCCCATAATAATCCACACCAGCTTCCTTCCCCACGAGCGGTCGCCATGGCAGCGGCCGCATCAATAGCGACCATGCATCTTTCTTTCCGAGGCCTGACGCTTATGTCACAGTCGCCGCCCCCAAAATAAAGTGACTCACCCTGCCAGCCCCTCCCCACCTTCATTATTCACATTCGCACTCATTGATCAGTACGAGCCCACTTGATGCCCTACCCCACAGAAGGAAAAAAAAAAAGCATTCAATCGCAGAAGAGATGGTGACTAAGTGAAGGACCTCAGCGACCAATCCACCACTACACACATTTGAGTGACAAACCGCTGAGTGCGTTAAGAGCCCCAGGTTGAAACCCTAACTTCAAACCCCGACCTTGACTTGAACCCAACTTTGAAACCACTACGCAAAGACTGCTAATCGGAATTCAAAACCCAAACTTGAAACGATAGCCCAGGATAAAAACCAGAACTTTAAATACTCATCTTGGAAATCCCAAACTCATGTTTGAAACCCCGACAAACATCTGGAGCCAGCCTGAAACCACATCAAAGCCGTTTCTTTGCACACACGGACAAAAAAAACACCATCAATATGTTTTCATCTTTTTAAAAGTCCACAACAAAACCTTTCAAGATTCTTTCAACTTTCGTGCCGACAGCATTTAAACCCCGCCCAGCCACAAAGCAAAGCAAAGCAAAGCAAGGTTACCCGCCCGCTCTTCATGTGCACTTTTGAAAAGCCGCTACAGACAAAAGACACCAAAGTTGCCCCCCTCTGTCTGCTTTGGCCACGAGACACTCAAGTTACCCCCTCCGGCGCAGGCGTACGCATCAAACACATACAAAAGTACAGAGGAAAATCTTTAAAAGAAAAAAACCCACAAAAAAAACAAGTGGGACAAAGAGCAGATGCGTGAAAAGGAAGGAAAACAAAAGGCGAAGAAAGATTGACAAGCGGGGGAAGAAGAGCTGTCGGGAAACAACGTAAGCAAAAACAAAAAAACGCGCACACGCTTCACCAATTTTCGTGACAGTGACGCAATCTTAAGGAACAAAACAAGTGTGTAAAATAAACCTTTATTATTCAGGGAATTTATTTCTTGGAAAAGTCCGTTTTTTTCCCCCTGTAAAACTACGGCTTCTCAAAAAAACAATTTTTTTTCTTGTAAAACGTCAAATGAGGGTTTTTTTTCCTTGAAATATTCAGATGTTTTTCTTATGAACTTCTAACTTTTGCCTGTAAAATTTTGTGCAAGAGTTCAGATTTTTTTCCCCTCACACTTCACAAATGCACACAGTCAACTTTTTTTTTCTAGTTGATGAAAAATATTGTCAAAAGCAATTTTGGGGTAAAAATTCAGGTCATTTTCTTGTGAAATTCAGAATTATTTTGTAGTAAAACAAAAGATTTTCTACCAGCAAAATTGAATATTTTTGGAATATTTTCTACTAAAAAATGTAGTTTGTGTGAATTTGATTTTTTTTTCCAACGTAAACACAAAAATCTAATTTAAACAAAATATTTTTCATAATACTCAGCCTTCATTTCACAATAAAAATTCTGAATACAAAATGTAAATTGGCCAAACCTTGGTTTTCGAAACAATCCCAAAAATTGAGTTTTTTATGCCTTTTTCGGTTCTCGAACAAACTGAGCGCAAATGCAGCATTTAAATACTTAAGTGCTTTCCATTATGAGCAGACGTGTTGTAAACATTTTTATTTTAAAAAGAGCGTGGTTTCGGTTTTCGAACAGCCTTCTGGAACGGATTATGGACGAAAACCGAGGTCTGACTGTAAAATTTTAACGGTCATGCAAAATCCAGACCGTTCTCTTTACACATGAAAGTCTTCATTTAAAAACTCCAACAATTAAAACCTCAACTCTCATATTGCTTGATTTTTCCCTCATTAAAAAAAAAAAAATCCTTGCAAAAAGCTCGGGTGTGAAAATAAAACATTTCACACCATCGCGAAAAAAATTACAGCTCTAACATGTTTGAGGCGCTTCATACAGAACACACAATCATATTACACTTTTTTTTTCCTCAACTGAACCACCAAAACATGGTGTGATTGTCAAGCAGGAAGCAAGCATTCATAAAGAAGAGTATGAGACGATAAATCTAAATACACAAACACATACATACAGTCTCTAATGAAACAATCCGACAGATGATTTTGTAGCGCTTGAAAAACAAACCTGACTGTCCTCAGAGGCCCTGAAGTGTAAAAAGGTAGCGAGTGTCACAAAGGCCTCGCTACAATGTTGCAAGCAGGATATCCTGTCAACACACACACACACACACACACACACAAATGGGGCCAATGTTACCCTCCCTTTCAAAAAAAGGAAAAAAAAATACTAAAAGAAAAACAAAAAAGGTGAACCCGGAGAAGGAGGAGAAGCTTCAGAGAACTTCCAAACCGCAAACACGAAACTAAACGTCACCGGCGAGCGATCCAGATGGCTGACAGGAACAATAGAACGAGACGGCGGAATATTTCCAAGACTCGGTTTGACTTGCCCCCCCCCCCCCTGGGTTAGCGGCAAAGAAAGTTCACACTTTTGACACGGGCTCACACCAATGTTGCCTTTCCACATGTACGTCGAGTACGCCCACTGCGCTACGCTACGCCTTCCGGACGGTGTCTCGGCACCTCGCACGGCACCTGCTCTCAGCTGACCCTGTTCAACGTGTCTTGAGGTGTTTATCAGTGGGCTACAAAGAAGACGTGTCAAACTTTTATTTTTTTGAATGGTGAACTTGTAAAAATACATTTTTAAAGCATTTTTTTCTCATAAAATATTTTTGGGTGAAATGAACTTTTTTTGTGTTCATAAAATTCAAAACTGTTTCACAAAATTATTTTTATTGTGGGGCGAGAATAATGCTCACTTGTTTCTGGTAAAATTCTATTTTTTTTTCTCATAAAATTCCAACGAATTATTCTAAATGACCTTTTCTTGTAAAATTTGGTTTTCTCATTAAAATGTGACCTGCAAATATTTTTTTTAAAACTACAAAATTATGCCTTTTTTGCCCCCTCTTCATTTTTCTCCCGTAAAATGCACTTTTTAATCGTAAAATGAAGACTTTTTTTTTTTTTTTTTTTACATAAAATGACCATTGTTTATAAATATGCCTTTTCTCAAGACGGTAAGCGGACTCACCTCGAGCGACTGGCGTTTGGCCTATTCCAACCTGCTCAAGATGTCGTCCGGAAAAATCGGCTTTGTCGACGCCACGGTGGAGCAAGAGAGGGGGGAGGAAGTAGGCGTTTGTCGAGAAAAGAGGAAACGAGTCTGCGCGGGTGCACCGAGGAGGATGAGGAAGCGTGACGTCACCGCCAACAATGTCAATTAAGGTCCCATTCACTGAGCTCACCCGGCAAATATGTCAGCGGAACTGAGGATCGTTTCAGCACAAACGGCGCCATGACTTGACCTTGGGTGGTATCTGCTCCACCCTGCATGAGCGCAACAGGCTCACAAAACACAAGAGAATCAGATACTGTCACTAGGCTAACGTTTGCTTTCATTTCTTTGTCAATAACGGAGCCGTGGTTGCAATATGATGCAGTTTGCATTGAAGGCAGTGAAGGCGTGATATTGCCACTTTGATGAATTGGACAATTCTAGTTTCTGTATTTTCTTGGAAAATGACTTCACAGTAGAAAAATGAAGACTTGATTTTTGTAGAACAATCTAATGACTTTTTTTTTTCTATTAAATAATTTGTTGTCAGACTTTCAGGTAATAATTATGACAGGTTATTTTCGTACAGTTACATTTCTCTCGTGAAAGTGCGACTTTTGTCTTATTCAATGATGAACACGTTTTGCCTGATGATAAAATTTCTCCTGAAATTTTTTCGTTAAAACAATTTTTCATGGATGATCACTTTTCCCAAATACACTCAAACCTCGGTTTTCGAACGTCTCTGTTCTCGACCAAATCGGTTTTCGACCAAAAATTGAGTTGTTTTATGCCTCGGATTACGACCGAAAATCAGTTGTCGAACAAACTGAGTGCACTTGAATGCATCACTTGACTCCTCTCGCCTTCCTTACACGAGGAAGCGCTTCCTCGTTTCGCTTACCATTGTGAGCATCCATCCATCCATCCATTTTCCGAACCGCTTCATCCTCACTAGGGTCGCGGGGGGTGCTGGAGCCTATCCCAGCAGTCTTCGGGCAGTAGGCGGGGGACACCCTGAATTGGTTGCCAACCAATCGCAGGGCACACAGAGACGAACAATCATCCACGCTCACACTCATACCTAGGGACAATTTAGAGTGCCCAACGAGCCTGCCATGCATGTTTTTGGAATGTGGGAGGAAACCGGAGCACCCGGAGAAAACCCACGCAAGCCCGGGGAGAACATGCAAACTCCACACAGGGAGGCCGGAGCTGGGATCGAACCCGGTACCTCTGCACTGTGAAGCCGACGTGCTAACCACTGGACTACCGGGCCGCCCCCCATTGTGAGCAGACGTGTTCAATAAACTTTTTTTTTTTTTAAAGAGCGTGGTTTCGGTTTTCGAACAGCCTTCTGGAACGGAGTATGGACGAAAACCGAGGTTTGACTGGATAACTTGATTCTTGTCCTTTTTCAATTTTATTTCACGTGATGACGTCACACCGTTTACAAAGCTGACCATCCCAAATCAAAAATACTTCAACTTTTCATAAAATTGTTTACACCTCAAAAAATGTTTTGCTTTTTGGTCAGAAAATTCTAAGGCCTCTCTTAAAATAGTGTTGACTGAATAAACAACAACGTGAAAATCGACGGTTAACCAAAAAAAAAAAGGGCTCATTAGCGAGTCACTCCTCCGCTCACAAGAGAAAGTTTGCCAGGCGAAGAGTCTTACGGAGCGCCTCGAGGGAACATTTATTATTCAACGACGACATCCACAAAGAGGGATAATCCACTTTACTTGTGAATCCTAAAAAGCGCCGGTGATTATCCCGCCGTGAAAATGCGGCGATTTTGGAAAAGCACAATGCCCTCTATCAGCCAGCCCCTTTCATTAAAAAAGGCGCATGTGGGTTGTCTGCCTCGTTATTGACAAACCATGAGGCTACGCAGGGCGGGATGCTGCCCAAAGCAAAAGTAGTCAACCTGCGTTGGATTAACGCGTCCGTTTTATCGCATCACTCGCATCCCCGCGTGCGCTCGATCTGCGAAGCGTCAATCGGCATCGACGCCAACGCAAAATGACATCACGTGCTTCCCTGGCCAACGCCGTGTACGTTTCGTAACGAATAATATCCCAAATCGTGGTGCTCACTTCCAGCGCAAGGTCCTGAGTGGGCAATAAAATAAAAATCATCCTGTGGTCGAGTGGTTCTTTTTACTCCGCGTACTGCACATTGCACACGGCAATTGTTCTAAAGTGCTACATAAATAAAGTTGAGTTGAGTGGGTATGGTTGAGTTGCTTGCCTGTGTATGCTTTGACAGCATTTAGGTATGACGGCGACGAGAATGACAATTGAGAAAATAGTCGGGAAAACGGAGTTCTGGGGGGGTTGGTGCGGACGGCGACCGCCTTGAACCAAAACATACTCGTCGACAAACAGATCTATGGCGCATTAATTGAGGTAAACAGGTGACAATATGCGTTAAAAATGAACGCTACACGTCTCATGGACGCACACCGAAAAATACCGCCGCTCCCCCTTCCCAAAAAAACAAACTCCTTACTGTTACGGTTTCAAAATAACACGTCGCTCTGCCGCCTTTTCGCCAGCGCGTTCTCACTCAGCATCAAGGTCAGACTCAGCGGCGCAAAGTAACAAAAGAGAGCCAAACAACGCAACAATTCGGTGTTTACGCTCGAAGGCCTTTGTTTGTGGTGTTAGCCATGAGGCTACGGAAGTCTCCGGTGGCGCGAGAGCGTCGGCGCCTCAGCCGAGGTCAAAACATACTTATTCGACAAAAAGTGACATCCTAAAAAAAACTGTACAACCTCTACATTGTGACTTGAAAACGGTAATATTACTTATGAACAAATTCTGAGCTGCTCCGGCTTACAATGCATATCGCGACGACATGTCGCTCAGCCTAATAGCAAAATATAGCCCAAGTAATTTTTCACTTGCTGTCAGATTACATATACATTATATTATCCCAAAGCGCTTGCTATTTTTTTGTCAGTAATACAGGGCAATTAAAAATTGAATTAAGGCAGCTAGCCAATAATTTAAAAAATGACTTACTGTGCTGTAGACTTCTAGATGATATTAAAATGATATAACACAAAACATTGATTATGGGCGAGTCGTTTCTGACGCACGTTTGAGCTAACTGTTTGCTAATGAAACTAATTGCCTCAATACAACGCTCCGTGACGGTGCATCGATATGATCCTAAAACAAGCGGTTAATTGAATATTCACAAAAATGGAAAGACGTTCCAAAATTCCACATTGCCCAACATATTATGACCATTCAGTTTCCGAGCTTCTCTTTTCGACCTTTTTTTTCCCTATAATTTGTCATTCAAATCAATAACCTGGTGGGCACACAATCAACTGACGCACAGTAGCGTCTTTTAGCACGTTGAACAGGCTAAGCCGGGGGTTGGCAACACGCGGCTCCAGAGCCGCATGTGGCTCTTTAGCGACATCTAGTGGCTCCCTGGAGCTTTATAAAAAATGTTTGAAAATGGAAAAATATTTTGATAGTCGGCTAATATAGCTCAAATAGATATAGATACATATTGCAGCTCCAAAAAAAAGGAGAGCTGTGGTGTTGGTTTTTTAAAACGTACACTTTATTTCTGCTTTGAACAGTCTCGACAAACACAGCACGTCTGCGTCTGAGTCCGTGCCTTCTCTCTTCTCGTTCGATTCGAGAGGCGTTCAAAGACAGCCTCCGAAAAACGGAAATTAATGATCACTTCACTGACACTATGAAAAGCGAAAATAATGCACCAAAACAAAAAATCAATAGGGGAAATCACAAAAGAAATTCTATGGGGGCGTTTGTGAACACACAACAAAGGAATGAATAACATGAACAATTCTGAGACAGTCCAGTCTCCTACATATATACAGCATGTGTTTCCTTCATTGTAAGTTTTACAGAAGGCTTTTATTTTTTTGCGGCTCCAGACATATTTTATTTTTTTTTTTTGTCCTATATGGCTCTTTCAACATTTTAGGTGGCAGACCCTTGGGCTAACCAAATAGCCAAGGCGTCATTCAAATCTACCCTCGCGCCTCACCGATCGATCTAGAGCACCGTCACAGCCGGGCGCTTTACAAACATTAGCCTACATTACCGCCAACGTGACCTTATTTGATCTTTGACCAAAAAAAAAAAAAAGAGGAGTCGATAATTCCATGTAAGAAGCTAAGTGTAGCCATTAAGCAACGAGCGACAGAGCTCATTACATCCTGCCTGGATTGTGACCCCAGCAATTACTAAAAGGTGCTTATATTAAGGTGCTCCCCTTGGGCCACTATAAATATATATGACAGGGTTGTGACAGCGTGGGGGGGTGGCGGGGGTAGACAAAGGAGTCACACACATCTCTGTCATACCACTTTGCTCCTCAAGGGGCACCTGTGAGCCACCAAGTTTTTTGACAGACTGTCATTTTCGGTTTATTTCTGGTTCCCTAGTTTTAGTCATACGTACTTGCAATAGGGAAGGGGGGGGGGGGGGGGTTGTTAAGGAGGCTTGCGATGGTGTCGAAGTCCCGCCCGTACCGTCTGGCAGGCGACAATGTGTCATCTGGAGCAGCAGAATCAAAGCTTATGAATTATAAATTAAGATAACGGCCTGTTGCTTGTCTATGAATCACATAAGGCAAAAAAAAAAAAGTTGGAGTAAGAAAAAGAAAAAGTAATTCACAAGGAATTTGCATGATATAAAGAATTAAAGGCAATCATTTATTCTTGCTGCCTGTCTACCTATGCAACACAGAAAAAAACTAAATCATTGTATTAAAAAAAAAAAAAAAAATTAACGCTATATATCAGTTTTCCAGATTGATGAGTCAAGGAAATTCAATATCAGGAAAAAAAAGAAAAGATTGCTTCTCACAATGTAAAAACAATTGCAGGAAAAATATGACTGATGTGACAATTTGGCACTGGCAAAGAATCTAATTATGGTTTGCCCAGCGGGGACCCCCCCTGTATCACCTCTCTATAGACTTCATGTAACACCCACTCCCCAAATTGTCTCCCCCACCCGACCTCCACCACTTCCACCCAAAGGCCATGCTTCAATGGACATACCATCCCTCTAATTCTGTGTGTGTGTGTGTGTGTGTATATGTGTGTGTGTGTGTGTGTGTGTGTGTGTGTGTGTGTGCGTGCATGAGTAAGGGTGATCCCAATTCAACCCCACCCCCCTCCCACCCCAAAATATCCAGCCCAGGTCATGTGACCAAGGCAGGGATGAATGGCTTTTTTTTTTTGTTGGGCGGTGGAGGAAGTCATGGAAACAGTTCCATTGTCTGACTGTCTCTGTCTGCTGGCTTGTATGTGTGAGTGTTACCCATTTTCCACCCCGCAAAAAAACCCCCAAAACAAAACAAAACAAAACAAAAACCTTGGTGCTCATTCGCTATTAATAATAATAATAATGTACTGTAAGCATCTGCTAGGCAACTTAGCATAGCATCGATTCAACTTGTATGTAGTACAGTAATCCCTCGTTTATCGCGGTTAATGGGGACCAAAACCACCCGCGACAAACGAAGTAGCGACCAATAAACACATACAGGTTAAAGAAAATAAGAATTTTAAGACCGCAAAAAAAAACGGTCCGCGAGAAGCTGCAAAACAACAGCGAGTCACATCGAGCAACATATACAGTACTGTACTCCATGTACAGTCAAACCTCGGTTTTCGAACGTCTCGGTTCTCGTCCAATTCGGTTTTCGACCAAAAATGTCTAGTTTTTTATGCCTCGGATGACAAACAAATTTCAGTTTTCGAACAAACTGAGCGCACTTGAATGCACCATTGTCCTCTCGCCTTCCTTACACGAGGAAGTGACGCTTCCTCGTGTTGCTTTCCATTGTGAGCAGACGTGTTCAGTAAACATTTTTATTTTAAAAAGAGCGCGGTTTCGGTTTTCGAACAATTTCGGTTTTCGAACAGCCTTCTGGAACGGATTATGGACGAAAACCGAGGTTTGACTGTAGATGGAAAAGAAAAAAAAAACAACAACAAAAAACACTTTTTTTTTTTCTATGAATGTTTGAAAAAATCCGCAATGCACTGAAGCCGCGATAAACGAACCGCGAAATAGCGAGGGATCACTGTATATAACAGTCAGGGATCATGCAATCAGCAAACGCTTATATCTTTCTTAATCAATATGCATGATCACGAGGCTGGCTTCGAGTCGGAGATCCGATCGCTCGTCTGGTGGGACACAATTGTGCCGGAGTTCACCGCTCAACAATTTGCCAAAACCTCCGTGTGCCTGGGAGTCAGTGCTCTACCATCAGCGATCGTCATGATAACTCCAACCCCCTGAAGTAGTTGGTGCCAGAGTTTGGCCCAACAAATAATTGGGCCAAGCTTGAGTACCAGTTTCAAGCACCACACCTATAACCAATTTCGGTGGTGGAAAGAGAAAGAACTGGTGCTAAACTGGGCACTGGCCTGGAACTAGCACAAGCGCGTGGAAAAGGGCCAAGTGTGTGTGTGTGTGTGTGTGTGTGTGTAGTCTTCATTCATAACAGAACACAAAAAGAGGAAACAACGCCCCCATCATAAAACAGCATCCTCTCACGCCCCCGCCGTCAATGTGAGTGGATGGCGATGACTACGCGAAAGCTAACATTAGCGCTTGGAAAAATAAGCTCGAAATGCCGCCGTGAAAACGAGGCCTTCATTGAGGAGAGAAAGAGAAAAAAAAAGGGATACAGGTCATTATGACTCGCTCTAGTTTCCACATTGTGTAACCATTTCAAACCATGTGAGTGCCGGACGAAAAAAAACAAAAAACAATAGAAGCTCCTCGCCAACAAAGCATCGCGTCTGCTAGCATAAAAGCACTGACTCCAGTGGATACATTTTGCTCATCAAGTTAGAATGACTAATTCCGAGAACTTACAAGACAATCTAATTCTCAACTGTAGCACGACACTGCATTGCAACATAGCGCGGCAACATGACGTAGCGTACTAGCGCAACCTAGTGAAGCAACGTGGTGAAACAAAGAATTCCAATACTGGGTAACATGAGCGCCCTCAGAACGCAACGGAACCTAACAAAAGGGTTGCCACGGCGCATGATAAGGAACTAACGGCACAAAAGCATCATGCTAACATAATGAAGCAACACAATTTAGAGAATGTGCCGTAACGAAGCAAAAAAACTCAACTACACAACGTAGCAACATAACCAGGCGGTGCAATCAAGGCATCGAAACAAAGAGCTGTATTACTCACCAAATAAACAAAAACTAACAAGTCTCACAACATCCCTTCCATTCTTTATTCAGATAATCCCATTACAAAAGACGCATAATGTCGCGGCGCGTACATGCTAATTAAGAGGCAGTGGCGGCCGCTGGCAGGTGCGATGGGAAGAAGCGTTGGTGTGCATCGCCCGGAATAGAAACACAGCTGGCTTTATGCGAGAACAACGCCGTGGCAAAGGCTAAATTTGGCTACAATAAGTCAATATAATTTGAAGACGATTAAAACATACTCCATTAACTATTAATCCAAACACGTTTAAATAAATGACGACTGACTGCTGGCGACCGGTGAATTATTCATCAGTGGGGTTAAGATAATATTTGAGATGAAGTGACTTTGTGGAAAAATAACATCCGACAAATTGAGGATATCCTTTATTTACAGAGCGAAGCATTAATGTGATGTCCCGACTTGGCTGGCTTTTAAGCTAAGAGGCGTACGGTTACACTCATGACTTGAACGCTTTTTTACGTTTTTTTTTCCCCCTTAAACATCAAGAGCTGAACAACACATGCTTGTGGCAAGCTAGCATGCGCGCCGTGCAGTTAAATGGGACGTGAACGATCGGTCATCCCGGGTCAGGGAATTTTCACTGCAAAAGCAGACAGGATAGGTTGCGCGCACACACAGGCGTGAACTGCTGCTTTTCCCAGCGGTGGAGGACTTCTTGGACAAGGTCAACATTCTGGCATCCTTGGAATCAATGGCTAGTAAACTTAAAGGGCTTATATGGCCCACGGCTCCAATGGCGCATGCTAACTAGCTGCTATTGTCATGTGTCGTAAATAAATTGAGGGAAGAACGTTTAGTGCTTCAAAGGTGACGCGGTCAACCCCCCCCCCCCCTTTTAAAAAAGTGTCTGACAGTAAGCATACTTCTCAACGAAGGGACAACGGCGCAATGTAACAAAGCAACCACGATAAACCACCGAAACCAGGAGGAGCGTCAAACATGCGAAAGGGGGTGCGCGACCACTTAGCGTACATCTCTCATTGGCACCTTACTCGCTACTTAGGTAAATTCCCGCAGGATTAGCATGCGCACAACTGCCTCTTCGATAGCTTGCAAAGTGTGTCGAGGCTTGGAAACGGGGCCACCGGTATTTTTTTTTTTTTTCTCGAAACGGATCTCGTCGCCAAGTGCCAGTCTGCCAGTCATTGTGGCCAAGCTTTCCTCCGCCGCGCCCCATCCACCCCCCCGACTTTTTGCGCTAGCCTATGCTGAGATGCAAAAGAGCAGGGAGGGAACGTTGGGGATTGATTTGTGGCTATTTTTACCCGTCCTACTTGAACTAAAGGGTTCAGACACACACCAGAAACAAGTCGGCTCCAGAAGCTGACCAAAAAAAATGTAACAAAAGGCTTAATGGCGGCTAAGGTCTAACGAATCCGAGTCTAGGAATCCCTTAATGAATCAACCAAAAGGTCAAAATCTTAATTATCCATCACCGCAAGCCATTTTGGACAACGTTATGCTTCCATCTATGTGTGAACAAGGTCGTTTGGGAGTCAGAGGGTAAGGCATTAAGTGAACAACGGGGTGCCAGGAGCGATAAAAGCCCACTTGAGCACACTGGCACAATGGCGAAAGTTTAATAAAAAGGTAAGCAGAAGCGTTCTGTCTCCCGACTGACTGTGATGAACTCTCTTTACTGCACACTTTTGACCAGAGCAGACAATTACTCGTCTTATTGAACCATAACTCAGGCGAGCAGGCGGGCCCGCAAGCAGCCAAGTCATTAGCAAACGCTTGTGACCTAGTTTATGGCCAGTCATCAAGCTTGGCCGCCGTGCTCTGCCCACACACAATGACCGAAACGCAACTTTCTCACAATTTAGCATCATCAGCCTCTCCAGAATATGAGGTTCGAATTTGGTAGCCATCGGACAAAATGCAAGACAAGGATCTTTGAAGTACCCCTGGAAATGGTCAAAACAGAGTCGATTTGTAAAGTTTCAGCGCATGGCCGCTTGAGATTTTTTGGTGGGTCTACCAAAAGTAGACAAAACAAAATTTCATGTTGCTGAGTCCAAATGGTTGCTTCAGACCAAAATGGAAGACGTCTTGTGTCTTTTACGCAATTGCTTCTCGTGGCTTTTTTTGTGGGTTTACTCATGACAGACATACATCCCAAATATCGCGTAAGTGAAACTGTTTTTTGTGTGTGTGGGGGGTTGCTGACTTTTTTTTTTTTTTTAAACATTGGGACTACTGAGCCAAAACTGTTGCTTCAAACCAAATTTAAGAGCTATGGCCTTGCTATTTATTTGGGTTTCTATTTTTTCCAGGAATAAAAAGAATTTTATTCAGCTAATCATGTCATAGACATTTTTCAATTAAAAAAATAGAAGTAAATGAATATATTTTCATTTGTAAAAATTAATTTTAAATACAATAGATTTTTTTTTTAAAAAACACTTTTATCCTATTTGTTTGTTAATTGTCTCAAGAAAACGTTTATGTAAACATGCTAAGACAAGTATCTTTGAAGTACCCCTGGAAATGGTCAAAACAGAGTCGACTTGCGACCGAAGTTTTGGTGCATGGCCGCTTGAGATTTTTTGGTGGGTCTACCCAAAGTAGACAAAACAAAATTTCATGTTGCTGAGTCCAAATGGTTGCTTCAGACCAAAATGGAAGACTTCTTGTGTCTTTTACGCGATTGCTTCTCGTGGTTTTTTTTGTGGGTTTACTCATGACAGACATATATACCAAATATTGCGTAACTAAGTGAAACTGGCTTTTTTTGGGGGGTGGGTTCTGACTTTGGGGCGACTGAGCCAAAACTGTTGCTTCAAACCACAATGGCGGACTTCCTCCGTCTTTTAGGGCATGGGTTCTTGCGAGTTTTTTTGTGAGTCTACTCATGCTAGACAAGCCTACCAAATTTTATATTGCTAAGTAAAATTGGCATAGGGGGCTGATTGTTTTTCTTCAAACCAACTCAGACAGTAACGGCGGTGAAAATCTAGGTGCCCAGAATGGATTGGTGTCTATCGTGACTGTCGCAAGTGAGCGGAAACAAAGGAGTGACTGTGGCTGACCTGGACACACACATTACACACAAAACCACTACTTGCATGTTACACACACTTGGTGGGCCAGCTGTCCCCCCCCTATCCCTCGACCCCTCACCTCCCACAGACAAGTGCCAACCGACCCTCCCTTTGGTTTCCACTTCGGCACATCTTCACCATTTCCAGGAAATGAAGCGCCAGAGCCTTAGCATGCTAATATGCTAACGGTTGCTATGGTAACATATTGAAAGGGCACAAAAGATGTCAAGGCAACTCGATATTTATTTGACCACATGCCCTGGTTTTGGGTATCACTTCAAAAATACAATGAGAAGGGATACAATGCTAACATGCACCCCCCCCCCCCCCCCGCAACACACACACACACACTTTCTGTGGGCTCACTCACCCGTCAATTAGGCAGAGCCACAGCCTCCCTACTTCGAGACTGCCGCCCTATTATTTATTGATTGATCTCTGCCCCAGGCCGCACACGTTTCAACATACGCTTCACGTGGGGGGACGCGGTCAGCGACCCAGCCAGCTTGGGCGGGGGGGGAGACAGGGAAAAAAAAAACAGACAAAAAATAAAAAACAGTGTGGGTGTAGGCTGGTGCTACTCAGATGGGGAAGACTATTTACAGAGTGCGGGACTGAGGAGTTCATTTTAGTCTCTTTGTGGGTGAACTGGATGCACACGAGTGACACACACACACACACACACACACACACACACACACACACACACACACACACACACACACACACACACACACACGCATCTTTGGTTGCCGTTAATGTGATTTCATGCCAATGATGTCATACATCCCAGCACGCCATGTACCGACTGCTCGGGCATGCCCGTGACCTCTACGGAAGAGTCAAATGTGAGCTGGAGCCTATCCCGGCTGACTTTATGCGAGGTGGGGGGGGGGGGGAGGATTGTAACTTCGACAGGTCGCCCGGCCAATCGCAGGGGACGGACAGTCAGGCAAAACCATTCCCGCTCACATCTCGGGACAATCTGGAGACGTGACAACGATAATGGCGGACGCCGACAGGAAGTGGCTGGAGGGAGTTTGGGCAAAGCCTGCAATTTGCGGCACTTACAAATTACAATTCATGTCGTGCGTGTGCTGTATTTTTAGAACAGTGGCAACTTCATGACACTTCCCACAAAGACGACGCCCCTTTTTCATGTTTAACACACCCTACCGAATTTAAGAGCTCTGGCCTTGTTATTTATTTGGGTTTCTATTTTTTTTCCAGAAATAAAAACTATTTTATTCAGCTGTTCATGTCATAGACATTTTTCAGTTAAAAAAATAGAAATGAATACATTTTAATTTGTAAAAATTAATTTTTCAATACAATTGATTATTTTTTTTTTTTTTATAAACACTTTTATCCTTTTTGTTTGTTAATTTTCTCAAGAAAACGTTTATGTCAACATGCTCAAAGAATTTTGGTCAATATGACGGTTTACTTCAGGTAAAACTATTTTAAATAAATTGAAAAATAAACTGATGCAGTTTATAGGTGTGGAAAAAAATATATAAAAAATGTTTCCCCTCAATTTCCTACATGTTTGTTTCTTTCTTAAGAATTGTTTCAAATCAATAGGTTAAAAAAAAAATGCTCCAAACCCTCATCTTTTATCACATTAGGCGTACCTAATGAAGTGTCAGTGAGGAACCTTCACCCCATTTCACTTCCTGATTGGATTTTTGTTCTTTTTTTTCTTCGCCGTGATACGAAACTGCCTCTGTGCGCTTCCTGTGCTTCTGGGATGCAAGTGGGAAATTTCGACATGACTCATATGCAAAAATTGAAAACATCAACAGGGGATGCGTGCTGCTGTTGCAAGGGGGGTGGGTGGGGGCTTTCCCTGCGGGACAACAAAACAACAGACGTGGCAGCGACGCGGCCCCTGAAGGCGACGGCGATGCTACTCTAGCCTGGCGCTCTCTCTCACACGGGACCGAACCAGGTGCCGCACAGATGCGCTGGGGCCGCAAATAGAAAACAGGATACACAGCTTTGTGTACAAAGTGAGGAAACATGGGGGGGGGGGGGAAATAACAACCAGCAACAGACACGTCGAGCATGTGACATTCCTCGCAATCTCGTGTTTTCACTTCACGTTTTAAAATCGGCGCAAAGACGGAGGACACAATAGCCAATGTTGCTTTACTTAAAATGCAGCTCAGATAACATTTTAGCTCGTATGCCAATTTATAATGGATGGGGGGGGGGGGGGAATAAACAAAAAATAAAGATCAAGTTTGGATATTTTGTGATAAGATGACAGAGTGTAAATGTCATATTTGATTTTGAGTCTGAAAATGCTAACATAATTTCTGTACAAAAAGGGGGTGGGGTGCACAACCTCTTTGGTGCAGGTAAAAAAAAAAAAAAAAAAAAATCTTGACAGCTAATAATATTTGAGAAAGGCATATGGCTATGAACACATCCTTGTGTGTCGTTGATTGATTCCGACAGTGGAAAGGCCGAGCCTCCATTAAGAGGTTCAATCCAAGGCTTCCCCGCTGGCTAACCGGCGACCTTGACGGATCACCTTCACGCGTTGGCCTCCACTCGGCCCAATGTGTCGGCTTCACGTAAAGCCATCTTTGAAGAGAGAGAGAGAGAGAGAGAGAGGAAAAAAAAAAAATCACTTTCTCGGCTCACGGGCCCGAGGTGAAGCTGTGGTTTGTTTGGGCGTGAGATGAAATATTATATTTGGCATAATTGCCAGAGAGCCCAGGTTTAAAAAAGATGCGTTTAACTCTGAGTCACGCAGCTATGACACATATGCCAGGTCAACACAATGGAAGAGCAGCTAAATGCATTATTACTGTGACAAGGGCCAACAGCTAAGAGCACGTCGCGGTGCCGAAAAGGCAGAAACGTCGAAAACAGGGTGCAAAAGGATCATGTGAGTGCTATTATAGCAATTTCGCGAAACGCAATACAGAAGTCGAATACAGTAATATCTAACCAAAGCAAAAATATATGACAAAATAAAACACTCAAATCTTACATTCAAAATAGACCATCATCCAGGGATTAACTCATTCACTCCCAAAGACGTTTTTGAACGTCTTTTCAGACTTGGTCCAGAATTGGCTGGGATTGAATGAGTTTAAAAAGAAAAACCATTTGGGCGGGAAAAAAAATATTCGATGAAAAATACAAATAAAAAAGACTTCCATGAAATACACAAAATAGACAATTGAAAAAGCAGACAAAAAACAAAGTCAATGAAAAAACTGACAAAAAATTTTTTTTTTAAATTTGCAACAAAATGCCTAAAAAAGTTGGATGAAAAATATTAGCAGAAAACAAAGATTTTCAGAAAGGAAATACTAAGATTTGAGAAGAAACAAATTACAAAAATACAAAGTAAAAGATCCAAAAAAAACAACACATTTTTTTAATGAGAAAACCCAGGAATTATGAAAATAGAAAATTAGACACAAAGAAAATATTTTAAAAAGGCAAAAATATTACACTAAATAGAAAAAGATGAAAACCATTCAAATATAGAGTACAAATATATTCACAAAAAAAAATATGGGAAAAGCACAAAAATATTACCTGAGAAAAAAACCCCAACATAATTAAACAATAACCAACGATGAATAAGAGTTTAACAATACTAATGTGGTTGCTACACACACAAAAAAATGGGGTTTTTTCTTATTGTCCAAAAATATTTTTAAATAATGACAAAGGCAGCTATTAGAATAACTAAATATCAGGCAATACAAAACTATTAGATAAAAAAAGAATGATGAAATTTTGTAGAAAAAATAGTATCATCAAACAATGCCATTCAATTTGACAAAATCCCCAAAATATTGGGAGGAAAATTTGATTTTTTTGCAAATACTAGAACAACAATTATTTTATTTTCGATTGCACAACATACACAAATATTTAATGAATAATAAAATGTATATATCAACATTTTGGATGAAAACCAAAAATAGTAAATAAAAAACTGCAAAAATATCCGAGTTACTCTGTTAGCACCATCAAATGAGTATCTGTCCCCTTTGCCAAAAGTGGAGTTGCATTTTCATTCTCTGGAATCCGTGTCACCCTCTCCCTTGCGCTCGCACGACGATGCCAGTCAAGTAGAGAACTACAAAGTTCTCAGCGGAGTGACGCCAAATACCACAAAAACCCGTGAAGTGGTAGCAAACATTAGAACCCCACCCCGTGACGCTCGGCCCTCCCACCCACACACACACCCTTCCTCCCCTCAAATTGCCCATTTCCAGTACTGCAGTGGCACAGCTGGAATGCAGTGAGACGGATCACTTTCCGGGGTCATTCCGGGCCCCGGGTGACGTCAACGCTCGCTTATCCTCACGGGGGTGGGGGGGGTATATTCCCATGGTGCATCTGTTCCATTAACACAGATCATTAGCAAACGCGCGCTTAATGTGTTTTGTTCAACGCTCCCCACTTTGCATCGCTCGTCATGATGACCTAGCAAAGGCCCCGCCTCCGGCCCCGTATCATAGCTCCATTTGCTACCACTGGGAGCCAATTAAGGTGGCGCGCAAACGAACGCAACCTCAAACTGCCAGCTACATTCAAAAGTTGTCGTCGTTTTATTTTTTCGGTGTGTGTGCGCGTGTCGTCAAAAGTTACAGCTTGAAAGTCAGAGGAGGAGATGGAGGTTGGTGAGGAGGGAAGGAAACCAGTTCATTAAGATGGACAGATAGCACACTGGCCTGACATCAAGGGGAAAACAATTTACATAGCTGCCGCTGGGAAACCAAACTGAGCGGGGAAGCTGACACACTCGAGGGATGGTGCTACTGCTGGTGTCTGCGTGTGTGTGTGTGTGTGGGGCAGGGGGGTGGGGGGTAAAATGTGAATGACAGTCGCATATTGTGAGAGTGGAAGCTAATGAGAAAAGATAAGATGAGAGGGGAGATGTGAGGGTGGGGGTTCTGCACCATTTTAGCTTCTCAATTTAAATGCTTTTGGGGAACCGTGTTTTTTTTCTCCCACCGTTTGTGCTCGCTGTTAGAAAACAGCTAACGTACAAATGGCATCCAGCATCTGAACTGGTTACTTACCGTAAGGTACGAGTATTAATTACGTCATTTTGACCATTTGTTGTTCGGACTTAAAAATGCTCATTTCAAAACGGTCTCAAATAAGGCATCATGAAAATAGGACTCTGAAATTTAGCATCCAAACGGTTCAATTACTTGCGCTGCAAAACTCAAGTACAGTGAAACTCCTCTACAACGAAATCATGTTTGCAGCAAGAAATTTTTCACAACAGGGGGTTTTTCACTGTAGCAAATTTGATGTCAGATGTAAACACACACACTTAATTGACACTTCATATGGTCAGTGTAGAAAGAAAAAAAGGGAAAGAAATTGCGAAATTTACGATTAGCATTCACATCAATTTCTTGGATAATGTCTTTTATTTTGCTTCCTCCGTCTTTCATTTTGATCACTTTTACCCTCTCTTCCAGCGTCAGAGCTCTTTTTGTCTTAGCTGCTTGACATCCAAAGGGCCGTTTTGTAGCCATTTTAGCAATGCAACGTTCTTGCTGCGTCTGAAACGAACAATAACAAATACTTCCTGGACTACTGCGCATGTGTAAACCAGTGTGGTGGTTGCTGTTGCCGTTTCCGAACAAATCAGTAGAGGTCGCTGTTGGATTAGACATCGTTGTAGTGAATCTCGTCGCGAGGCAAGAGCAGAGAAAAAGATTTCGTATAACGCAACAGGGTTTTTTTTTCATTGTATGGGGGGCAGGAGAGTGGGAATGGTGTTAATGCATGAAGATTTTTTCACATGAGGGGGTATTTTCGCCCATGTAGGTTTCATAGTAGAGGAGTTTCACTGTATAACTAGCAACAGGACAGCGTTGCTTTGATTACATAACACAGTGAAGAAAACGTGCACTTGAACATAAAACGAAAACTGCGGATCGGACTTTTTAACTGTAGTTGTTTATAATAAACACTGACAACATATTTTGGAGCTAAAAAAAATGCTTGCATTGGAAAATGGACCTCAAACATTTTGATTCATATACCACACTGATATGTCAAGTTTAGATGTGAAATTCTAAAAGAAACGATAAAAGAAACAATCGCTGAGTGTTTTTCATAGTGACATCACCTGGCCTGGCATGCACATTACAAAGCTCCTCTAAATCAGTCGTTTCACTTTTTACTAGCTCGCCACGGTGCAAAAGTAGCACCAATGTTTACTTGGGAGGGCCGACAAATAAAATATTGAACTGGAAAGCTGCTAATAAATCTGCTTGCATTCCATTTGACGTACGGGTCCCCTGAGCAGAAGAGGGGAGAGAGGATGTTCCTTCTGGCTCAAACGACGAGCTACCGGGTGAAGCCACAAATACGCGCACGCAGACACAATAACACACTTGAAACACTTCGATTAAACGGGAGAGCGCAAAATGGATGTTTCTCAGCCTTTACGTGGCTCCGCAGGCAAAAGTCGCATCACCCACCGCTGCAGACTCTGCGCAAACATGCAAGCCCTTTGGCTTCAAAGCCGCTGTCGCCGTCGTAAGCTTACATTCTCCCAAGTAGCCGCACCAAAATGTAGCGGGGAATGAGATGTCGTTCCCCAAAAAAAACAAAAAACCCACAATCATGAACATGCCGCTCAAACACCACAACAAGACAACTTCGAATGAGTGTTGTGAGCCAACGCCAGATGCTGCGGTGGTTTCTCAAAGAAGAAAGTCACAATTCCACTAGCATA
Organism: Hippocampus abdominalis; assembly: GCA_018466805.1. Classification (NCBI taxonomy): domain Eukaryota; kingdom Metazoa; phylum Chordata; class Actinopteri; order Syngnathiformes; family Syngnathidae; genus Hippocampus; species Hippocampus abdominalis. The sequence goes on along the minus strand of CM031713.1, from coordinate 842,195 downwards.
ATAGCAGAGTTGGCAAAGTCATTTCTGAAATGTTTTTGGGAAAACAAGATCGATCGATTCAACCTTGATGAGCCGAATGACTGACAAACCTACACAGAGATAATAATAAAAAAAAAAATTGCAAACACATTGTTGCTTTTTAACCGTGACTGATAGAAACCTAAACATGGCATAGGCAACTACGCTATTTGGCTAATGCTATTGTACATCAGCGTTTCCTAAATCGTGTACAATGAGAGCCAGTGTTGGGAAATAATCCAATTTCACTTAATCGGACCAACAATTATTCATTGATTGACAATAAATAATGTTTACTTTTTCCATCTATGTTAGCAACACACACTGTTAAGCACAGGAGCCTACTTTAAAAAATACGTAGACCCATACGTTGGTTTGGTATAAACTTGACGGCCTGCGAATGTATATTTACACAGTCATACGTTTGTTTTTTAACACCGAACCAGGGTAAAATTAGGCATATACATCACACCTTTCTCAGACACTTTTTTTCTTGGAGCTACTGATTGGCTATAATGGCCTGAAGATGATGCACTACAGCGCCACCTGTTGCTTTGGCATGCACTTGTCAGCTTCTGAATACATTTTTACATGTTCGGGTATCGGTTTTTGGTGGGTGTTTCGGAGTTAGGGGGCATTTTAAAAATATTTAATAAACATTTTGAGCTCTGAAAAAAATATATATCTCCCAGTAGAGGTTATATTGTCCGTTTTAACAAGTAGCGCATTCTTCCGGTTGCTTAAAGTTCCAGACGGTTGCGTTTGATTGACTTCCACTCAAACACCTGCGGGTGGGGGGGCACCATTTTAGAGGAACTCTGACGCATTACAAACTTTGACTGCACCTCCCTCGCAGTACAAATATCCACGTGGCCATTCTGTAATTTTAAAAAGGTGGCTCCATCATTGATAATAGTAACAACATGACCAGGAAGCCCACACGGCATGACGAGCACACTGTGTTGGGGGGGCTGGGGGGGGTTCTATGAATGCCTTTCGTTTGCGCAGAGGCAAGCGTCAGTACCCACACACACGCACTGCAGAATAACACACAACTTGCACATTCGAACGCCACTTGGAAAAGTCACACACGCGTACACATTCACGCGCTCGCACAGACACACGCACACCGACGTAAACGCGCGTCCACGAAAGCAGTGGAAATCTGCAAGACACGAGCACGCGCGGAGCTCACATTGCGCAACGTTCGGTGACAAAGGAAGACAAGATTTTCCAACTAAAAAACGGTGAGGAGAAGCGTTGACGTACCTGCAGCCGCGTGGACACTTCTCCAACTGGAGTTGCTGTGTTGTATGTGACTGGCTGGCTGCTGTGTGTGTGTGTGTGTGTAATTCTCGCTCTCTCTCTCTCTCGCTCGCTCCCTTCCTGTGTTTGTGTGTGTGGAAGCGGGCACTTCCTTGTCTCTTCCGCCCCCTACAGGCCGCTACCGTCATGACGTGAAAAGCAGATGCAGTGCGTTGCGGTCTTGCGAAAATGTCTCAAGTGCAAACAAAATCGTTTTCATTTAGAAGCAGACTCACTATTTGTTTGGCTCATTTCATATGAAATGTTTTACATTTTTAGACATTCCAATCATTTAGGCTTCGATTGCATTACATTGTTCTCAACAAAATGTGATTTTTTTTGTTTTTACTTCCGTGCATTTCTTCACAATGAAATGCAATTTTAAAATTATACGACACGTTTATTCGAATATTTAAACATTTCAATCATTTAGAGTTAGCGATATGTGAGTTGAATACATGATTAAAACTCAGCCGGATACATTTGAATCATTTACATTACATAACCTTTTCACACACATTACACAAATAGTCACCTTTTATTCCGTGGTGTCACGTGATAGCAAATTGAAGATCGACACCAATTATTTTACAGCTATAATTGTGGTTGATTTATTTGTTACTCTCTACCATAATAATAATTAAGTAGTTATGAAGCAAAAGTCGAAGCCATGTTAACAAAGTCATATGACCATTTTAGATACCTGCCCCCCCCCTATAAGCCTGAATTTTGCTCATAAAAATTCACAAATTCAGGAAAACCCCAAACACACAAAAGATGGAATCATTACAAAAAGTTGACAACAAATGAAAAAAAATGTGATACTTATCCCCCGTATAAGCCGGAATTTTGCTCATAAAAACTCACAAATTCAGGAAAACCTCAAACACACAAAAGATGGAATCATGACAAAAAAGTTGACATGAAATGATTTTTTTTTTTATTACTATCCATGTTTATTACTCTGGTGTTGGCGGTGTCCAAGTCATACCGAGGGAAGTGTTACATATATTTTATTATAAAAAAACAAAAACAAACTTACATTCATATTACATTTTCGGTAACCTCTCCGACGTGCATCCACGTAAAACATTTTTGAATTGATTGAAGCTCTCTGCCGAGTGTGATAATACGGCAAATGAAGTGAGTGGCAACGCCAAAGAAAACCTTTGACTGCCACGGGTGGGCCCGGAGCCACGTTTTTAACAATTCATTGTCATTGAACGCTCGCTGGCTTGTCCTCGGCAATTCTCATGTTACAGTCAATGATTCATTTGGGTCCCTTTTGGTAAATGACGCAGCTTTAATTCAGCGAGAGATTGACTGCTTTTACAGATCCTGTGAAGGGGCAAGAGGTGCAGTGCCCCTGCAGATCCAACAGGTGGCGCTTTCACAAAGTTTACCATGACCCGTCTGTTCAATGTTGGCCTCTGCCCCACATTGCTGACGAAACAGTACACCAAACATAAAATTGTGTGTGTGATGATGTTTTTGTCAACTGGGTTTGGAAATTCTGTCTGGCAACAAGAAATTGCAGAACGGTGACATCACTCGGAAAAAAATAAGAGCGATTTTTAATTGTCGGGCCTGCTTCTTGTTTAACCACCCTTAAGCAATAGAACAAACGTCAGGACAAAAAAAAACCTGCGGAAGCAACAGATGATTCTTAAGAGGGGCAGTGCCCCACCAGATCAAGCAGGTGGTGGTAACGGGTAGTTTCATTGCATCTGTGTAGTTTGATAAATCGACATCTAAAAAGCATCGCACAGAAAGACTGGATTACGTCGATGAGGTTTTTCATCCAGCGGGAAGGTTTAAGACTTCAAAAGGGGTTAAAGTTGCGCTTCAGGCAGCTTGGTAGCATTTGAAACTCATCAAAGCCAAAACGCTTCTCCCTTCAGATGCGTTTGCGCTTCTAAATGGCGGCTATGTTTTCTGACTAGAAGCGAGCGCCCGCAACAGTAATCCTTCTATCCGGGGCCGCATTTGAATTTAAAGCTGCGCAGCGGGATGTCAAAGGCAGCGAGTCTCTACGGGGCTACACAGCTGCAAAAAGGGGAACAAGACGCCAGCTTTATTAGTTCCAGTGCATGGAAACCTTTCACTCGGATTCGGACACTTGCCGCTGCCGAGGTGACATCCGTTGTTCCACGCATGAAGAGCACTTGGGAGATTGCAGTCTCTAAAACCGGTCTGACTGAAGAAGACGGAAACAAGGGGAAACCTTCAAGTTGTGAAGATATTGATGACATTGTGAAGATGTAATAATGAGTCCGTCTGGTCTTTAACTTTCGATTGGCGTTGGATTGAAAGACGGCAACATTGATTTTTGCTACCGACGGGACTCCAAACGGACAAAATGGCGCCTGACCACTGAAGATTATCTCATTTACAGTCAAACCTCGGGTTTCGTCCATAATCCGTTCCAGAAGGCTGTTCGAAAACCGAAATTGTTCGAAAACCGAAACCACGCTCTTTTTAAAATAAAAATGTTTACTGAACACATCTGCTCACAATGGAAAGCGACATGAGGAAGCGTCACTTCCTCGTGTAAGGAAGGCGAGAGGAGTCAAATGGTGCATTCAAGTACGCTCAGTTTGTTCGACAACCGAAATTTGTTCGTCATCCGAGGCATAAAAAAAACGCGAAAGTTTTGGTCAAAAACCGTATTGGACGAGAACCGAGACGTTCGAAAACCGAGGTTGGACTCTATCTTGATTTTTTTTGTTGAACGGGTGTTACACTTAGCGATGAATTTAAGTCTTCAAAGGTGAGGCAAATTCTGGACAAGGATCTCAATCTGAGCCAACGCAAAGAACTTGACAGAATTGTGAGTCTGGCAGCTGCAGAAAGTCGCGCAGACAAAAAGATGGTGGCAAGCAACGCATTTGATATGGACAAAAATCGCAAAACCAGAGATTGGTTGTTGTGGAGCAACTGGCGGATTTGAAGTAAATTCAAATCATTTGTTTTCTTCCATTAGCGATCGAGGAAGAAAGCTCGGAGATAAAACGAGACTTCTATGCGCCAATCTGCGAGTGAGAGTGAGATGATCAACAGATGGGGGGGATGGTGATCTCAACATTCCAGACTGATGGGAGCGCAAGCCACAGCCAGTTCTTCATCATTTCTTTTGGAGTTGGGAGTTTGAGCACGGTGGAAAAACAAGTCGTCTTTATTCTCAGGACACGAGAAACATTGGCGTACATTTCTCACCCGCCGAGTGGATTTAATTTTTTTTCTTTCCAGAGCAAACGACCCCCCCAAACCTCAAACCATCTCAAGTATGCTGCGCAGTCACGTCTTGAGGGTTTACTCGCGAGCGCGACGGTCCGCGGTTTCCGTTGCGCGCTCTGCAGTCAACGGCGTTTTCACAGAAACCAAAGGGAGAGTGGATATACAGTCAAACCTCGGTTTTCAAATGTCTCGGTTCTCGAGCAATTCAGTTTTCGACCAAAAATGTTGTTTTTTTATGCCTTGGATGACGAACAAATTTTGGTTCTCGAACAAACTGAGCGCACTTGAATGCACCATTTGACTCCTCCCGCCTTCCTTACACGAGGAAGTGACGCTTCCTCGTGTAGCATTCCATTGTGCACAGACGTGTTCCAATAAATACTTTTTTAAAGAGCGTGGTTTCGGTTTTCCAACAATTTCGGTTTTCAAACAGCCTTCTGGAACGGATTATGGATGAAAAGTTTGACTGTATTAAAAAAAAAAAATACAATAAATAAACGACATCTGAGCAACAACGAAAAGGAACCTTGCCCACTCTGCTATCGAACAGAAGAGGGGAGTCGTCACCTGCAGAAGGTTCCGTTTCTTAACTTCTCCCCGCGCGGCCGCGGATCAATCGGACTCGGAGGACGACGACGACGCGTGCTTATGCTTCTTCCGCTTCTTCTTCTTTTTTTTCTTCTTTTTCTTCCTCTTCTTCCCGCCGTCAGAGTCGGAGGACGAGGAGGATGACGTGGTGTCCTGGAGAAGCTGCTGCAGCTGCTGGATCCTGGAAGAGGAGGCGAGGTCAGACAATCGGACGCAAGTTGGCGGGAACATCCGCGGCACTTCCTTTATCCGAGCAGCAGCTGTGTTCTCAGCGCAGACGCCACTTGATCTTTCAAGTCTTGGCCCCTGGGACATGTGTTAACTTATGAGCATGAGACGCCTTCTGACCACTCTGTGGAAGGTGCACACAAATCACAGATGGGATTTCTGGCGTTTTATTAGTGATATGCGAGTGTCAAGGTGACCTCGTGACTGCTTATCTTGCAAAATAAAAGAGATGGCAAAATGCGTTCTACCAAACGGTTTATCCTGGAACAACAATCATGGAGAGTGTTTGTGTCAAACTCCAAGCCAGAAAATCCAGAAAATAAAAGTCAGTCAACATTGGAAGTAATGTCTTCTTATGCTAGGGTGTCGGTTTGGGCTAGCTTGTGAGCTAATACTGTTGATGAGCCTAATTTGAATAATTAAATGTGTCGGTAAAGTAAAAAACAAAACCAAATAAAAATATATTTCAACCCTTTCATGCACTCTATAACCTGCTAACATGATAAGCTGTCCACTGTAGTAACCGCTGTCCCTGAAAGGGTTAAAGAATGGTACTTTGTCTAGCACTCCTGGTCCACTTGCAGCCACACCCAAGACTGGCTGAGCAGTATGGCGTGGGACTTCTCCACATTATGAACAACGCAGCTACATTGTTTCCCCAACTCGCTCTTCCAACATCTCAGTGATGTGCATGCACTCAGGGCGGACAATGAGGCACCCTAAACGGGCCACATCAGCAAACCACCCAAGGGGAACATTCATTACCAAGGTACAGTGAAGCTCCTCTACAACGAAACCTACATGGGCGAAAATACCCCCTAGTGTGAAAAAATCTTCATGCATTAAAACCATTCCCACTTTCCTGCTCCCCATACAATGAAAACAACCGCTGTTGCGTTATACGAAATATTTTTCTCTGCTCTTGCCTCACGACGAGATTCACTACAACTAAGTCTGATCCAACAGCGACCTCTACTGCTTTGTTCGGAAACGGCAACAGCAACCACCATACTGGTTTACACATGCGCAGTAGTCCAGGAAGTCTTTGTTATTGTTCGTTTCAGACGCAGCAAGAACATTGCATTGCTAAAATGGCTACAAAACGGACCTTTGGATGTCAAGCAGCTAAGACAAGAAGCGCTCTGACGCTGGAAGAGAGGGTAAAAGTGATCAAAATGAAAGACGGAGGAAGCAAAATAAAAGACATTATCCAAAAAATTGGTGAAAGTGAATGCTAATCGTAAATTTCGCAATTTCTTTCCCTTTTTTTCTTTCTACACTGACTATATGAAGTGTCAAATAAGTGTGCTCATACTTATGCACTATTGGAATAAAAATAAAGAGTACACTTACGTTTCTGTGGGCGTGTACACATACGTTTGTGTGTGTGTGTGCGTGTTTACATCTGAGATCAAATTTGTTACAGTGAAAAACCCCCTGTTGTGAAAAATGTCTTGCTGCAAACATGATTTCGTTGTAGAGGAGTTTCACTGTATAAACAAAGCTATTTGGTGAGCTAACTGCTTGTTGCAACTATGGAAGAGTGTGGCTATGCTGCTGAGAAACAATTCAAATGCAATAATATCTATACCAAAGGATGCCGGATTTTTTTTTTTTTTTTTTTTTTAAGATGATAATGACTGGTTCAAAAGGAAACTTGGGAGGCGGCGCTTTGACTCTTATTTCCTCTCCCTTTTGGGGAAGATGTCAGATGTTGAATGTGACGAATGCACAAGAGACTTCAAAGGCTGGCCTTTCAATGACCTTTCTGTAATGGATGCAAACTCACACCGGTATCCTGCTGCGGCCACACAACCACGGAATAATACTTTTATATTTACGCCTATTTACCTGCTTTCTTTCTCATTCCTTTCATTTTCCCGAATCAGGTCGTACATGGGGTCTTCGTGGGCCTGCCAGAAAAACAGGAAGCTGTCAAAATGGACGCCCGAGAGACAAGAGATAGAAGTCGGGAAAGGGCCTCTTAAGGCATTCACCACCATTTTGCTCTTTATTCCCCCCCCCCCTTTTTTTGTCACTCAGCATTTTCCCGGTTGGAGGGAGAAAAAAAAGGACACAGTTGCATTTATGGTAATCACAGCAGGGGCTGAGTATTCCATTGTCCCATTATGTGATATATTGGATCGAGCAGCCAACATGCGTGTGTGTGTGTGTGCGGGCACTCACCACACGAAACTGCTCCAGTTTCTGGTTGCCTTTGATGAAAAACGGACACTCACGATCACCTGTGCGATGGCCGTACCGTTTGCACCTCCAGCCTGCAAGAGCAAGAAAACTCAAATAAAATAACTCCAAAATCATCTTTAGTGACGTAGAATCCAAATATTCTTAAATTACAAACATAGCAATTAATTGATGTTGTCTTCTTCATTGGAGATCAATGCCATCGTTTTTTTTTTTAATGGAACGGACCCGTGCTATTGGCAGGGGATAAGCCCAAAAATAGTGAATATACATTTCAACTGACCTCCATTTTCAGGCCACCTCCCTCCAATTTAGGAAGGCGAAGAACGTTTGTGGCTCTCTGATGAGCACGTGCGAAAGAAAATGAGTCACCGTCAACATTTGGTGCACTTCGCCGTGACAGTTGGAGAACAATGAAGATCCCAGCTGTATGTTTGCTTTTTTTTTTTTTTTTTTGGAGCAACCGCCACGTCGCAACAGGCAAATGTGTTCTTACCTCGCAGCAGTTTTATGGGCTTGCACAAGTGCACACACCCTTGTAAAAGTGGGGACGTGAATAGACCAAACACATTCAAACACAGCACACAATACTGCCTTCTCCCATGTCCAAGGCCCCATTTATGTAACCACTTGTGTACCAAAACTACAAAGTCAATATCCGTAATATGAAGCCTTTAATATAAAAACGTAGTCAATTCAGACACTCGGGGGTCTAGTAGTGCGATATTTGGGGACTTCTATGACACGAATCCTCTACACTTACACTGCATCACCTTGACCTCCTTGCCCAGCGGCATCCACAGGCCCCTGGTGGGCGCATTGGCCAGGAAGCTGCGTGCATCCTCATTTCCGGGTTCGGCTGGAATGCAGTCCTCGGGTTTCTCCATGTGCTCCTGTAAATCAAAGCTGAGTGTGTAGGACCAGTCATTTTAATGACCACTAGCGTCACGTTTCTTATGAAGACTTGGCCAAATAGACATTACCTTAATGTATCCTGGTGGAGGTTTTTCATAGCTGTAGAAAAAGGAGATTCACTGCTTAATTACTTTCCAAACAAAATACAGTTTATGCTATAGGAATGGCTGAATGATTAAAAAATCGTATTGATTAATCCCAGTTCATTTGTCAGTACATTTTTAATTATTTAGCTGCTTTGGTAGCTCAAAACACTGCTGACATGCAGTGCTTACACTAACAACATGGTTGCAAACAGCGTCTGTGGCAGTTGATGGGCGGACAGAATTTTTTGGGTTGGAAAATGGTAAACGAAGAAATAAAGCAGAAGGGGAGGGGGAAAAAATAAAGAGGCGGTGGTTACTTTTCCGTGAATCGTGATTCATTTTTATCTTCTTTTTTTTGTTGATCAACCGTGATGTCAGCCGTGATGCGTAGGCTACCAAGAATCGATTATTTGCTGTGAGTCATGCATTGTACGTGTAAAGCTAAACCCCTCTGTCCCGTTTTAATTCGTTTTGTCACGTAAAATAGGCTGTTTTCGGGATTTACTATCCTTACGCTAACCACAAGCAGGTTTATCGGAGATAATGTATTCCCCTATTTGCTTTGCTCTTTTCAAATGCACCAATCGCATCTTCCACCTGTTTACATGTGTTAAAATTCATTAGAGGCAGAAGGCATCCAACTCCATCACGGTATCATTCCCGTCAAATGTGGAGAGTAAGGCGTCGATTCCCGGTCTCTCGACAAAATTCTCGCGCAATTCCCGTCAACATACGCTAGGTGGCAAAAAAAACATTACAATAAACGCAAAGAAAAAGTTATTTTGATTCGGAGACTTCATTTTAAGGCCGCGATGACCAGCCCTCGTTATGAACGTGAAGATATTTTAAGAAATAATTTTAACACTCACAATGTTTCGATATGTTTGAGGTTTTGCACTTGCTGGTTGAGTCTTTTCATCTGACTCTTAAGCTTCTCGTCGTCCTCCTTGGACGTCGATTTGTGTCGCTTGTGCTCGCGTCGCTCTTCTTTCTCCCTCGGCCTCTTTCTACTCGACATTTTGTGGCAAATGTCGTTCAACAGAAAATAATATTGTGAGAATGCGCTTAAAGATACTTTGGACGAAACACTCGAGAGGGTAACGATGGCTAGGCTACGTTGTTTTGCTCCACTTCCGGTGCGGGCGAGCTAGCTGCTTCGTGAAAGTCTATCTCCCCCAGCAGGTGGCGGGCGGAACTGCATTAAAGAATACTTCAAACTGTAGTTTTATAAGTACAGTATCAACAAAATCAAAACATACACTACCTTCAAATAACTTAAAAAATAATGGTTACATTGTATTGAATAACATACTAAAAAAAGGCAACAGTTACACTTGGTTTTACAGTATTCAACATAGAAGTGACATACAAACATAAACGTGCAGTATGAAAGCATTACACGCTGTCAAGGTAAGTGGGTGGGTAAGGCAGTAGGGGAAAAAAAGCATATTCTCCAGAAGTCTGGTAAGATTTTCTATTTATTAATCAAAAATACCAGTATTCTAATTTCTAAGATAGTGAATTTGTTATTTTTTTAATGTTAGTTTTCAGATACAATCATCTAAATGGATTAGCAGTTGAAATATATCAGCCTGTGTGGAATGAATGAATGCATTACACAAGTTTCACTTTATGAATAGTACAACTGAAATCAATCAACTTTTTCATGATATTAATTTTTTTTGACGAGCACCTGTACATGTCTATAAAACGCATACACTAACTGCAACAAAAGAAAATTAATTTGGATTGTAATAGGACAGCAAATCACACTTTTGTAAATCAGAAATAAAGCTGGGGGGGGGGGGGGGCACTCATACATGAGTCTTACAAAAACATGTTTTTTTACAAGTACAAAAAAAGCAAACGCAAAATGCACATATATATTCAGCCACCAAACACCAAGGTACAGTCGTAATATACAAAATGCCTTCTCTTTAAAAAAACAAACAAAATAAAGGAACAACAAAAGAGACTATATCAGCTTATTAAACAACATGAAGACAAAATCAATGGTGACAATGTTTGTAAATGTCTTACAAAAGGAAGTTTGAATATTGATATCCAGCATATACAACCACACCAAATGACATCGCCGCAACGTTGTTCAATACCGAGCAATCCCTCAAATTTCCCATTTATGACAGTGAAGCAGATTATGCTCATTTGCTGAATTTTCATACCAAAACCTCTGAACTAAACCGCATTTATGCTCAGCGAAGTTCTTGGCAGCACTGTTGCAACATCCCATCTGCAGAGGGCGCTGTAACAACTAAGGAACCAAAAGTGGCTTCCCTTCCTTCTGTGTAAACAGGTTTGTTAACAAAAGCAGTAGAAGAAGAAGAGGCGACTCAGAGTGAGAAGAGGAAGTCTTTCAAGCTGCCTTTCTTGCTGACTGATTTATCCTCACGCATCAGGATTTTGCTCAGACGTTGGACCACCCAGTTCTTGCCCTTGGAGGGGGTCTTGGTGGCCGAAGGGGTGGACGAGGAGGAAGAGATTGAGCCAGGCGTGCCGGAGGAGTTGGAAGACCTGGTGAATGGGTAGCAAGAGAAGTTAAGAGGAGAGCATCACGTCGAGTCACAGTCTTAGTTCGGTCGGAGTAAACTCACCTGGGGGTGCGATGGGGTGTCTTGTCCTTGCCGGGGGTCTTCCCAGGCATGGATCTGTTGGCTGACGAAGGAGTCTTGAGCTTGCCTGCGCTGCCCGGGGTGGGGAAGGTAGACAAAATCTCACGGTTCATTCCTTTATGCCTGGATGTCTTGCTGCAGTTGTGGCAGGTGGCCATCTAAACAAATACATATAAAAAGAAATCAAAAAATTTGCCTCGCACACAAGTTCCAACGATTGACAGGAAATTGGGTGAACATGTCTACAATGGCGATACGGGGAGGAGTGGTTAGCGCGTCCGCATCACAGTGCAGTGGTGCAGGGTTCGATTCCTTCTCTTTGTGGAGTTTACATGTTCTCCCCGTGCCTGCGTGGGTTTTTTCCGGGTATTCTGGTTTCCTCCCACATTCCAAAAACATGCACGGCAGGCTAATGAACAAGCTAAATTGTCCCAAGGTGTGATTGTGAGTGCAAATGGGTGCCCTTGTGTGCCTTGTATTTGGTTGGCAACCAGTTCAGGGTGTCCCCCGCCTAATACCCGAATACAGCTGGGAAGGGCTCCAGCACGCCCGCGACCATGGTGAGGATGAACGGATTAGGAAGTGGCTGGATGGATGTCTATCATGACAGGGATTGCAAGAAAAAGTCTTGAGGATCCAAACCCAAAACTGAACAGGAAATTTGCCAGGAGCAGATAAAACAAAGCTCATTTGGGAGACAATAATCTCCGTAATGAGCCAATCCCCAGGTTGCAAAATAAAATTATGCCCCCCCCCCCTTTTTTTTTTTTTGCTTGCCACTGCACAAAAATTGCTAACGTTACCATCATCTGCATACACCGTCAAGACACAATAACTTCCACAATCAAAGGGGTCACCCCGGACCACCTGCACAACACAAGCCAAAAGCTGACGAGATGGGAAAAAAAACTCACCGACACGAAGGTAGCCATTTTCGCGACTGGTGACGGCGTTGGGTTGCTACGAAGTGTTTACTACACCGGCGAGTGCACGTCCAAGCTTTATAGGCATCTGGCCAACCGGCCCGCCCATCTTTCCACGGAGTAGGGGGGGGCGAAGGGGGTGTGACTGACTGTAGGAATGACTGGCCAGCACGTTGTCACAGGGGTGGATTTATTGGTGGCATTCCCAGCACTGTGCAGAGAACACTACTCACTGCAGAAACTCATCCAGTAACGTGTGAAGACGTCTTCAAAAAGGTACACTATGTTCTTGGAAACCACATTGATCACTTCAAAGCATTATTATGCAAAAACGAGTGAAACACAAACGTTCAAGGCAAGACTGGCTTTGAAGCTGGGGTGGGCAACTTATGGCCTGTGAGCCTACCAGAGCTTTCGGTCTTTCGGCACCACATTTTATGAAGGTAGGGGTCACCTGAAGGTCTTCAGGGTGAGACCCTGATCAGACACAAGAGATTTGGTAAAGCGCAAGTCGCCAAAATTCTTTGCCATACTCCGCTCACACACGACGGCGAAATCAATTCGCAAGTCATCCATCTGTCTCGGATACTTGCTTCAAATTTGGTAGCAATCAGTCAAAATCTCATGAAACAGATAAAGCTGGAATCGTTTTTTTTTTTTTTAACTACTTCACTCCCAAAGACGTATTTAGATGTCTTTTTAGACGCCACACATTTAATCCCAGCTCGTCATTTTATATTGACTGTACTTGAAAAGGGTCTGAAAATGGCGTCTGAAAAGACATCTAAACACAGTCAAACCTCGGTTTTCAAACGTCTCGATTCTCGACCAATTCGGTTTTCGACCAAAAATTTAGAGTTTTTTATGCCTCGGATGACGAACAAATTTCGAACAAACTGAGCGCACTTGAATGCAGCATTTGACTCCTCTCGCCTTCCTTACACGAGGAAGTGATGCCTCCTCGTGTTGCTTTCCATTGTGAGCAGACGTGTTCAGTAAACATTTTTATTTTAAAAAGAGTTTCGGTTTTCGAACAATTTCAGTTTTCGAACAGCCTTCTGGAACGGATTATGGACGAAAACTGAGGTTTGACTGTACTTGAAAAGGGTCTGAAAATGGCGTCTGAAAAGTCATCTAAACACAGTCAAACCTCGGTTTTCAAACGTCTCGGTTCTCGACCAATTCGGTTCTCGACCAAAAATTTCGAGTTTTTTATGCCGCGGATGACGAACAAATTTCGAACAAACTGAGCGCACTTGAATGCAGCATTTGACTCCTCTCGCCTTCCTTACACGAGGAAGTGACGCTTCCTCGCGTTGCTTTCCATTGTGAGCAGACGTGTTCAGTAAACATTTTTATTTTAAAAAGAGCGTGGTTTCGGCTTTCGAACAATTTCAGTTTTCGAACAGCCTTCTGGAACGGATTATGGACGAAAACCGAGGTTTGACTGTACTTGAAAAGGGTCTGAAAATGGCGTCTGAAAAGTCATCTAAATACGAACTTTGGGAGTGAATGAGTTAATAAAGTAACAGCAGCAAACTGGCTGTAATTCCCTAAATAATTTATTCTCATTGAGGACCTTGTCTCTCGCCACAGACATGTCTGTTGGAGCAATTTTTAATTCACCGACTGCACTGGACTTTTACCTTTTGTGCCTCTACTTAGTTCTACTCCATCACACTAAAACCGGACACCCGTGTGTGAAACAGCTCTGCGGCTTCTAGATTTCGAAATATTTTGCTTCTTATGACCAAAGCAAACGTTCAAAGATTTACATGTTGACAAAGTGACCCACTTCCTCCGGATAATACCGTACAAGTACGGATCCACTTATCATGTGTATGCGTTTAATTTTCCTCCAAATCCCTTGACACGGATCGCACGCGCACGTGACGATTGTGATTGGTTCATGCTAGGCTGAGGATTTTGACCTCACGCTGACTGCACGGCGTAGGTTTAAAAATAAAAACTAGAACGGCAGCGGCACCAAAGTTAAACAAATATTTATGTTTGTCTGCCCGCATGTCAGCACGTGAATGACGAAAAGATGGTTTTGATGACAAAATGAGTGACAGCCGTGTTTGTGTTTGCGGCCATTTAGACAACGGGACCATTTTGTTACTTTTTTCCCCCAATTCTGGCCGAGGGGAAAGAATCCAATGACGGTCAGGCATCAAAAGAGACTAAATAAATTTGTATTTGCCTTTGTCTGTCCATCTGACAGATAAGCGAAAAATGAAGAATCTACAAGTGCCGTGAAAACATATTTGGCCGCTTCCTAATTTCTGTGTTCTTTGGATATTTATCACACACAAAGATTTCAGTTCATCAAACCAATTTTAATATCACACAGAGACTACCCAAGGAAATACAAAATGCAGTTTATAAATAATTACAGACAAACCTCGGTTTTCGTCCATAATCCGTTCCAGAAGGCTGTTCGAAAACCGAAACCACACTGTTTTTAAAATAAAAACTGTTTACTGAACACGCCTGCTCACAATGGAAAGCAACGCGAGGAAGCGTTACTTCCTCGTCTATGCGAGGAAGCGTCACTTCCTCATGTAAGGAGGGCGAGAGGAGTCAAATGGTGCATTCAGGTGCGCTCAGTTTGTTCGAGAACTGAAATTTGTTCGTCATCTGAGGTATAAAAAACTCGAAATTTCCATTGTGAGCAGACGTGTTCAGTAAACATTTTTATTTTAAAAAGAGTGTGGTTTCGGTTTTCGAACAATTGCAGTTTTCGAACAGCCTTCTGGAACGGATAATGGACGAAAACCGCGGTTTGACTATGTGATTTCTTGACTCAACAGTTTTGGTGGTAGGGTGTTGCCTGTGAAATTGAACTCAACTTTCCCAAAATTGTTTGTCACAGCTACTTTGGTATTTCCATGGGTGGTCTCTGTGTGATATTAAAGTTGGTTGGATAAACTGAAACCTTTGTTTGGCATAAATATGCAAAGAACACAGAAATCAGGAAAGGGGCAAATACTACAGTCAAACCTCGGTTTTCGGACGTCTCGTTCTCGTCCAATTCGGTTTTCAACCAAAAATGTTTAGTTTTTTATGCCTCGGATGACGAACAAATTTCGGTTCTCGAAAAAACTGGGCGCACTTGAATGCACCATTTGACTCCTCTCGCCCTCCTTACACGAGGACGCTTCCTCGGGTTGCTTCCCATTGTGAGCAGACGTGTTCAATCAACATTTTTATTTTAAAAAGAGCGTGGTTTCGGTTTTCAAACAATTTCGGTTTTCGGACAGCCTTCTGGAACGGATAATGGACGAAAACCGCGGTTTGACTATGTGATTTCTTGACTCAACAGTTTTGGTGGTAGGGTGTTGCCTGTGAAATTGAACTCAACTTTCCCAAAATTGTTTGTCACAGCTACTTTGGTATTTCCATGGGTGGTCTCTGTGTGATATTAAAGTTGGTTGGATAAACTGAAACCTTTGTTTGGCATAAATATGCAAAGAACACAGAAATCAGGAAAGGGGCAAATACTACAGTCAAACCTCGGTTTTCGGACGTCTCGTTCTCGTCCAATTCGGTTTTCAACCAAAAATGTTTAGTTTTTTATGCCTCGGATGACGAACAAATTTCGGTTCTCGAAAAAACTGGGCGCACTTGAATGCACCATTTGACTCCTCTCGCCCTCCTTACACGAGGACGCTTCCTCGGGTTGCTTCCCATTGTGAGCAGACGTGTTCAATCAACATTTTTATTTTAAAAAGAGCGTGGTTTCGGTTTTCAAACAATTTCGGTTTTCGGACAGCCTTCTGTAACGGATTATGGACGAAAACCGAGGTTTGACTGTATTTCACAGCACTGTAATTACTTTGTTTGAATGAAACATGTATTTAGCAAGCTACTTTTGGGGCCGAATATTTTTAACTCTTTTGAGACGAGTACCCCCAATTATTTGCAAGAACTCATTTTCAACAGAAATACTAAGACGCTCCAGCACATGCAGCTCCCTAAGCAGTATAATTCCATTAATGTGGCTCATGATGTCAGGATCAGTTACAGGGATGCGTGGAGGATGAGCCATAAATCGCCCCCCGGACCGAGGCCCGTTGCCGGTGCCAACGGTTAATCTTCCTTCGGGGATCGCCAAGTTCCTCGGCTGACTTTTATTACCAGTGTAGGAGGCGGAACTTTTGCTTGGTCCACAGAATGAAGACATTTACTTGTGCTTACAGGATTGGGTTTTTTTTTCAATGATGACTAACCCAGCTGGCACTGCTTGACTGGAATAGTTTGCAGACACAAATACGCATGTGGGGACAGTTGACTCATCTTAAAAAAAAAAAAAAAAGACAAAGGACTACCACCACTGTTGTTTTGCATTTCATTCCCCCTGTTGTACCCAGAGTGAAGCCAGAGCTTTTGTCAAGCTGTCAAGCCCGACAATTCAGATGAATACTGGCAAATTGAGCAGCTGACGCAATGTGGTACCCTGTTACGGAATACGAGGGAAATGAGAAAATGGCTGGTGGTGAAGCAGCGGGGGCTTAAATCGTTGCTGGGAGTTGAAGCAAATTGCCCTTCCAGGAAGTATTTTTCAACCACTTAAGATCACACTTTTTTTTTTTTTTTTTTTTTTTGCTGCACTGCCCGGGGAGAAAAATAAACATTTCCTTCTCCATTTATGGTCGCGGCCTCTCGCTCGCTCCGATTCGACTAACGAGCTATTATCAGACAATCTGACCAGCAACTTCGTAGAGGCAGGAGGAATTACATCAAAGGCGCTGACTGATATGGACCCTGACCGGCCCCTCACAATCATGGGAGAGACATTCACACCTCACAGCCGACATACTAGTCCACACTGGTCTGTAGCTGCTTGAATATTTTGGTAGTCGCTGCGAATGTTTTGAGCAGAGATGAGCATTTGACTGCATGTCTTAATTAGTGAATAAAAAAGAATCTACCACGGTGTGAATAAAGAACGCCATGGGGATTATTTTGCCGTTAACTCATTCACTCCCAAAGACGTTTTTAAACGTCTTTTCAGACTTGGTCCAGAATTGGCTGGTACTGAATGAGTTAAAATCCCTTTCTTAAGTCATGTTGTTGTTGTTTTCATGACATAAAAGCAAACACATTTAGGCATTATAGTCGCTGTTCTCCTTGACGGGTTGATTTTTTTTTTTTTTACAAAACCTTGTTTTCTACGCTTTTTTGGGTCCGTCGCGCATTAGGTGAAATAGTGCTCATTACTAAAGAACAGAAACATCCACAAGCCTAGTGAAAAATGGGAGTTCTGTTTCTTTAGCTCAAACCAGTCAAGCCACTGTTGTTGCAAAAAGCGACCCGCGACAAATGGGGATGTTGCGGAGCGTCAAAGTGATTGACAACACCAGCGACTTCGCACACATTCGTGGCAGCCGAGCACCAGGCTGTGTAAGAGTGTCACACGGGCGGTTTGCAAGTCGCGCAATGCGACACGGCAGCTTCCACCGAGCTGTTTGAGGCGGCGCACCTCTCAGCTTTTAAGAGGAGACGAGTGGACGCTAATCACGGTGTCTTGGTTATTTGGCGTTAACGTGGAAGGAAGCAACCCGCATTCTAGCTCTGATCATCTTGCCGGTCCGGCACGAGTGGATGAGGCCTAATTGTTGGAGTCTCACCGTGCACTCCATGACTAGCGGTCGAAAGCGGCTAAAAATATTGCTGGGGGAGGAGGGTATCAGTTTACGAGGAAGTCACGTGATGAAAACACTCCCCATCTGCGTTGACTAACGACAGAGTCGTGGGGTGTTGTTGTTTTGGTGAAAAACCTGCAGGCTGAAAACTGAAACGCAAACAACCTGTTCAGCAAGGAAGCAATTGCAATCGTCAATTTCAACTCGTGATGAACAGGAACACGGCTGCCTCAGAGTTGCGGCAAAATTGGCCACATACGTAGTCGACCACACATTTATCAACCTCTGCCTTCCATATAGAACACTGAAAGGCGGAATGTTATCCCGAATGCCGACACGGAATCCCACACTGGGATAATTAGATGACTTCAGCGCCACGTCCGCTGTGGCATTTCACTTTCGTGCTCCTGAGGTAGCGCCGTGGAAGAATCTTTTCAGACGACCACCAATCAAAATACCACCGCTATGTTTTTCCACAACTAGCTTGTTTCTGTACTCTGGGACACACATGCACGTATGAAGACTCTGTCGCCTTGTTGGCCGGATATCTCGCGACTCCACGAGGCGTTCTAGACGAGATGCCAAAATCACATGATGAGCGATTGAACGGCGATGAGGTCTAATCAAGTCGGTTCAATACAGGAAGTAACGAGCCGCAACTGTACGACAACATTAGCACCAGTGTTTAAACCCCGGCCGGTATCTGTAGTCTCACCAGTACTGAAGAAGACTTCCAGAAGCGTTGCAGGAGGCGTTTCTGCACCAGGCCGAGCGCTTTACCCTCGGCTCTCCGCCGCAGGATCCTCTGCACCCTGGCGGACGGACGCCTTTTGGGTCTCAGGCGCACCCGATGGTTGTTGGGCCGCAGCCACTGAAAGCAGTACTTGCACACTGACATTTTGTCCAGCGCTACGGGGGATCGTGGTTTCTTTTCGTCTGGAAATGAGAGTAATCAAAAGTGTAACAACTGACGAGAAAGTTATTCCTAAACAACCATGCCTCATGATGTAATGTTAGCTCGTAGCAGGAAAACTGCTAGCTTATCTGAAATTTAGCAACACTACCATAATCTTCGTGAAGGGAGCTTTTGACTTACCAAGGGATGCAAAATGCTCGTCACTGTGGAGTAAATTGATAAAAAAAAAAAAAGACATATTAGACACATGACAACATGACACAAATGAAACTCTGTAAATGATTACTTAGTTGGCAGATAGGATGAACAAACGGAGGCAAAAGAGATTCATCGTTAGGATAGATTTCTCTATTAGAAAAAAATATATACAGTCAAACCTCGGTTTTCGGACGTCTCGGTTCTCGACCAATTCGGTTTTCTGCCAAAAATTTCGAGTTTTTTTATGCCTCGGATGACGAACAAATTTCGGTTCTCGAACAAACTGAGCGCACTTGAATGCACCGTTTGACTCCTCTCGCCCTCCTTACACGAGGAAGTGACGCTTCCTCGGGTAGACGAGGAAGTGACACTTCCTCGTGTTGCTTTCCATTATGAGCAAACGTGTTCAGTAAACATTTTTATTTTAAAAAGAACGTGGTTTCGGTTTTCCAAAAATGTCGGTTTTCGAACAGCCTTCTTGAACGGATTATGGACGAAAACCGAGGTTTGACTGTATATGTTTATTGGTCGCTACTTCGCGGATTTTCGTTTATCACGCGTGGTTTTGGTCCCCATTAACCCCGATAAACGAGGGATTACTGTATACAAGTCTAGCTAGCTAGACTCTAAATCAGCACTTTAGCTCCAAACTCAAAAGACTGTCATTAGTTTTGGTGGCGACACTTGGATACAAGCGTCTAAAAAGAGTGGAAGCCAACTTGGACTCCGACAAACAATACATGGCGAGCCACCAAAATATAAAAATATATCACGAGCTTCAACTCCCTACTATGAGCCTCCACTTTTGGAGCGCCACCAATGACATCCAGGTATTTGGGCTCTCATTGAAGTGAGCCAACGATAAGTCTGTCTAAAATTAGCTGCGGCCTTGAATCAATGAAGGGATTTATCTTTTTTTTTGCGGGGGGGGGGGGCTGCACGTGCATTTGGGAGGCCTGGAGATTGTTTGGGGTCAGATTTAATCTGGCAGAGGCGGGGGCGTTTGTTGACGTGCTCCAACCTGAAGGTGAAACATTACATGGAAGATACCAGGACAGATGAAAGTGTCAACTAATTTTCCATCGCTCATCTCTAATCCACTCCCAATTAATAAACTCCTGGATTAAACAGGCAGTTTAATATAGAGTTCATCCCTGAAATAAAAAAGTGTGAATGACACGTTTAACAACACGGCGCTTTACTGGAGTTCAATAACTGAAATCCAAATCCGTTCCAAAGCTGTTGAATGACACGCTCTTTTTCGTTTACTGAACAACACAATGGAAAGCAACACGAGGAGTGTCACTTCCTTTACTGGATTCATCCGAGGCATAAAAACTCATTGGTTAAAAACTGAATGGAAAACCACTGTACTTAAAGATGCAATTTGCATTATTCTAAACCAGTGGTTCTTAACCTGGGTTCGACCGAACCCTAGTAGTGAATCAGTTTTAAGGGTTCGACAGAGCTTCTGCCATGGAGGTTAAGACACACCCAACTCAACATGTCAATTAGTTATGATACGCCTGCTTGGCCATCACTGGCTGGTTCATTTTGTGCACAATTCAAAAAAATATATACTTCATACTACAATTAATTGTGGGGGGTTCAGTTTTTAATATATGCATTTTTTGTCCGAATGTGTAAAAAATGTCTTGAATTTGTAAAAAATCATATTTTTATTTTTCACAAATGAAGGGTCCGGTGAATGTGCATCTGAACTGGTTGGGTTCGGTACCTCTAACAAGGTTAAGAACCACTGTTCCAAACAAATGCATTTTTAACATTTTGTGTTCTACAGCGAGTCATGGTCCGCCCACCCACAAGGATGTAAATTGAAATGTTTCATAATTAAGCATTGTCTAGCTCTCTAATATTGGGGGTTCAAATTCGTCAGCAATTAGATAAAATATCTTGCAGGGATCCACAAAGTACAACTGGAAAAGGCCTAACTGAGTCTGAAATGGCTGCCTCTAACAAACACTGCACTACTTATGCCTTTTTGTCGAGGCTTCTTCGGACTTCATTGTGGGTCTAGTCATGATAGACATGCCTCCCAAATTTCATGTTGAGAAGGGAAACTAGCTTTGGGGGTACTGATTTTCCAAAAAGTTGAGTGATTACCGTTTCGCGTGTCATGGCATTGGCAAGTCACCCAACAAGAGCTAAAACAAAACTTAAACATTTCAGATTTGTCTGGGGCTACACTGCTTATATGAGGCAGCAATCATACAAAAGCTGTTACAAAATTTGGTTCTTGAAGGACAAAATTGCCAACTTCTTGTGTGTTTTCAGGCATGAACTCTTGAGCCATAACACAGAGTTTGATGGAGGTAACATCCAGGAAAGGACTGCTGAACGCAGCTGAGGATCTGAAAGAATGTCATTTTGCTGCAGCATCTGCAGTGAGAGTCTGCCTGTCATAAACGAACGCTTCCTGATTTACATACTTGCCAGGCATTTCCTTTTAAGTGCAGGTTTCGGCGATAAACAAGAGAGATGCTATCTGCAGGGTGCTGGAACGTCGCCCCAGACACGTACCGGCCAACTTTTCCGGGATCGCAAGCATCACCGCACATTTCCCATCAGTGTGCATTCATTTATTTATGTATTTATTTATTGCAGTCATAGCATGTGTGGCCGTGATTTTTTAATCACAAACATTGGACAGTCCCAGATGTCAAACGATCTCATCAACACATTATACAAATAAAGCTATCTTCTTTTTACTACCAAATATTAAATTTGATTTAATTTACCACACTGATAACGTATCAAAACGGACATTTCTAATACTGTTACGTGTTTTCTGTAAGAGTTTAATGTTGTATTTTAATTGCTATGTTGATGTCACAACAAAATTTCAATGAGATTACACATTTGATTTATTTTGCCTTTTAAATGTCCGATTTCCACCACCATAACCAAAGGTAATGGTAACGAGTGTTGTATGCTGAATTGTTAAGTGCTAAATAATGACAAATTACTGTTTTCTTACAGTAAAAAACGGGATTCCTCCGGACAGCTGTCTTGAAACAGCAGCGACGCGTTTAGCCGAAACATGTTCGACAAGTCTTCGGCGTTCGAGCTCATTTCCCCCCACACGTAGACTTCTTTGGCGTGTTTCCGTCTTGTTCTTCTTCATAAATATCAGTTTATAAACCAAGCGAGTACGCGCTGTAATACTCGTCAACAATTCACGCACGGAAACAGCGAATTTAGAGGAAACCGAGAGACAAGTTTTAGTCGCGAGACGATGACGTAAAATTGGTACAATGAATTGTGGGAAACGGAGTCCGGAGTAAATGGTAACGCCTATTTCTGATCAAAATAGACACGTTCTCAAATTCATTCACTATACTGTGTATCTATATCTCTATATATCTATATCTATATACATACAGTAGATAGATAGATAGATAGATAGATAGATAGATAGATAGATAGATATTTCCACCATCATAACCAAAGGTAATGATGGTGATATACAGTATATCTATATACAGTAATATTATATTATAGTATATTAATATTATATTATATTAATTCACTATATATATATAGGGCGGCCCGGTATATACGTCGGCTTCACAGTGCTGAGGTAGTTAGCTCCGGCCTCCTGGTGGAGTTTATGTTCCCCCGGCCTCGTGGGGTTTTTTATCCCACGTTCCAAAAAACATGCATGGCAGGCTGATTGTGCACTCTAAATTGTCCCTAGGTATGAGTATGAGCGTGGATGGTTGTTCGTCTCTGTGTGCCCTGCGATTGGCTATTCAGGGTGTCCCCTGCCTACTGCCCGAAGACACTGGGATAGGCTCCGGCACCCCCCGGGACCCTAGTGAGGATAAAGCGGTTATGGATGGATATATATATTATTATATATTATTTTTATTTTATTTTTATTTAATTGAGCCTGCGCTAATACAACTCCAGGTGTCGCTCTCAGGATCCAAACTCCTCATGGACTCCCAGTGATTCACTGCTGGGAGGAAAAATGTGTCATCGACTATTTTGAGGCAGCACTTTAGAGGAGGGGAAAGCTAAACCCCGCCGATGTGTGAGCACGACCACAAGCAAATCGAGCGCAAAGGCACCACTTCTGAGCTTGACCGACTGCGACGGGAAACAGTTGCAAAACCATAATAGCTTCGTTTGGAGAAGCGTGTTTGGTCTGGAGCTTTGACAATGCCCCACTGTCTGGCATCATAAGGACCCGGACCCGTTCCAGAACATGTGCAGCCAAAAGGTACGTTGTTAAAATAATAATAATAATAATGTCATATTTGCGTGGTTGTGGTTGATGATTAGGACAGCCTTTAAACACATTATTTGGTACTGCAGCAATGCAAGCGCTCTATCATAAATTCAAATATTTTGAGTGACACTGCAATAGAGATATTCAATTTATTAACTATATTTTATTATTTTGGAGAGTGAGTTGTTACAATAATTTTTTTACCCTCTTGTGTAGGTCACCCAAAAATCGGAAATACCTTTCTGACTTTGTGAAACATTATACAGTAAATTGCCACATTTTATTTCAAGCATTGAACCTTTGGATGTATAAATATTACATATAGTGGCAGGTGAGTGTACCTAATATGTGTGTGTTGTGTTTAATAACACGCGTGGAGTCGGACTTTGTGCTCACTGTCCTTTATTCTCAGTAGCCACCTTTTATATCAATCCTTTTGCAACCCCCCACTTTACGGCCGTGACGTCACGCCGTCGTAACATAACCCTGTGGCTGTGGTTATATGCCACATTCACCCCCCCCTTTTATAAAAGTGCAAAAACATTCAAACATATTAATGGTGCACAACTTCAAAGCCAGAACATGGCCAACCTATCTGGGTAAACAGGGTAGACTACCCATTTACCCGCATAGCCATGTGGTTTATTCTGCCACATAATCAGACTATGTAGTCCCTGAGATACAGGGGCTGCCGACGAGCCCGAACAGGGCGGAGCCTCGGTCCGAGGGCGTCAGCCGGCACTTCGAGTTCGGGTGGGATTCCTGGGGCTACCGGAGGAGAGATCCCAGTCCCCGGCAGTGTGGCGCGGATCAGCGCCGCGGCGAGTTCTTGTGCTGATGGTGGTTTGACGCGCCTTAGGCGACTGGCATGCCAACGGGAGCCGTCAGCAAGGAGGAAGGTAGCTGGGCCCAATTGTGCCATTATCTGTTGGGTGAGGACCAGAAGGATAGCAGCTTGTGGGACCGATGCGGCCGGCGGATACGGACCCAGTCCAACACCTTGAGTGTGTGTCCTCTCACCGATGTGCCCTGTCGTAGCGGTGCTTCATCCGGCGTTGCGCCTCTGCCACCATGTCGCCGACAGAGGGTCCTGCTGCTGGAGGGCCTGGAGGATCCCTGCTGGGCGGCCGTAGTCGATCCATGGAAGTTGGAGTTCCCGTCCGAAGCATCAGAAGGGCTGGGGAGCTACCTGTCGTGGCATGTGGCGTCGCTCTGTAGTGCTGTAGTGTGTTCTGCAGGGCCGTGCTGAATGGAGACCTTCGGTCAGATGTGCTCTCAGGCCGTTCTTGAGGGTCTGGTTGAACCTTTCCACGCCCCCATTGGCCTGCGGGTGGTACAGGGCCGTCCTGATGTGCTTAATCCCTCTCTCCCCTGTGAAGGCAGCGAAGTCAGAGAGGAACTGGGGCCCATTGTCTGTGGTAATGGGGTCTGCACACCCCAGCGGGCAAACAGGGAAGAAAGAAAGTCAGTGGTTTGCTGTGTGGTTACTGACCCCACGGGGAGGACCTCCGGCCACTTGGAGTGGAGGTCGTAGGCCACCAACAGGAACCGCTGGTGATGAGGAGTGCCATGGAGCTCTCCCCACAGATGTCCACCTGGATGTGGGACCACGGCGTCGCTGGCCATTGGAGGGCTGCAAAGGTGGTGTCGGGGGTGGGCCCGTCTTACCGCTGGTCAGGCAGGCGGCGGCGCAGTCCTTGACCATCGTTTCAATGTCCCTGTCGATGCCTGGCCACCAAACCAGGGTCCTGCAGCGCTGCTTCACTCTCACAATGCCCAGGTGACCGTCGTGTGCCATGTTCAGGATGCGTGCTCGTAGAGAGCTGGGGATCACCGTGCAGAGCCCGAGCGACGCAGTCACCGTTCCAGCAGGAAAGGTCGTCTCTGACCCGGTGGTAGGGCGCCAGCTCCTCTGGCACCTTCGCAGGCCAGCCCTCCTGGATAAACTGCGGAGCTGTGAAAGCACGGGGTCCTGTGCAGAGGCCGCCTGGAGCTCCTGCAGGGAGACTGTTGTTCGGAGGGGCTCGTGCAGCATGAGGACCAGCTCTGACTCTGAGCCGTCCGGGGCGGTGTCTGGCGCTGAGTGTGGGGGCGTGGCCCTGGAGAGCAGATCAGCCACAACGTTTTCTCTGCCGGGTGTGAACACTGTCGTGAAGTTGTAGGCCTGCAGTCTCTCTGACCACCGGTACAGGCGCAGCGGTTTTGTGTCCCGATCCTGCCGTGGCCAGGAGGGCTGTGAGTGCTTGGTGGTCGGTCCGGAGCGTGAAGTGCCGCCCGTAAAGGTACATGTGCCACCGCTCGCACGCCCAGACGCAGGCAAGCGCTTCTCTCTCCCCCACCGAATACCTCTGCTCCGTGGGGAGTCAGAGATCGTGAGGCAAACGCCACGGGACGTTCAGTCCCCCCTGCAGCTGGGACAGGACCGCCCCTACCGCCGTGTTGGACGCGTCGCAGGTCACCAGCGTAGGGCTATGGAGGTCGAAGTGGGCGAGCACTGGAGGGGAGGTGAGCTGTGTCTTCAGCTGGCGGACTGCCGCGGAGCACATGGGTGTCCAGGACCAGGGGGCATCCTGTTTGAGGAGTGCGCGTAGTGGCGCCGTGGTCTCGGGTAGTGTGTGGAAGAAAACGCAGGTAGAACGCCGTCATGCCCAGGAATGAGGACAGCTGCGCGGGGCAGGAGGGCTCAGGCAGGCGTAGGATGGCTTCCACATTTGAGTGGAGCGGGCTGAGACCGTCGGCATTCAGGCGAAACCCCACAAACTCGATGACCGGCGCGGCGAGAAAATGCATTTCTCGCCGTTCAGCGTGAGGTTGTGTTGGGCGAGCACCTCTAGAACCCTGGTGAGGCGGTCGTCGTGTGAGGCTGCTGTCGCGCCGTGCACCACTATGTCATCCAGGTACACAACCACGCCAGGGATGCCGGCGAAGATGGTGGCCATGATCTTCTGGAAGCAGCTGGGGGCGGAGCTAAGCCCAAAAGGCATGCGGGTGTACCTGAAAACGCCCATGTGTGACACAAAAGCGGTGAGGTTGCGGCTCTCTGGGTGCAGCAGAACCTGCAGGTAACCCTGGCGGAGGTCGAGCTTGGAGAAGACTGTGGAGCCGTGAAACTTGGCAGAGAGCTCTTCTGTAGTAGGCAGAGGATATTTATCTGGTATCACCGCTTTGTTCACCTGTCTGAGGTCGATGCAGGGGCGCAGGCCGCCCGTCTTCTTCCGTGCCACCACTAGGTTGGAGATCCATGGCGATGCGTCCACTCGTTCGATTATGCCAGCGTCCAGAAGTTTCTGCAGCTCGGCTGTAACATCAGCACGTAGGGCGAGGGGCAGGCGGCGGAGAGGCTGAATGACTGGAGTCACCTCCGGGTTCAGGAGCGGCTGGTGGTTGAAGGCGGTGAGGCAGCCCAGTCCAGCGAACAGCGAGGGCCAGCGGTGCAGCCAGGGCGTGGTGACGGTTAGTATGGTGGCACCCATGTTGTCTGTAATGGAGAAGCCCAGGGCACAGAACAGGTCGAAACCGAGGAGGTTGGCGCCCTTGCGGGACACCTGAAAGGTGAAAGCTGGGAGAGTTCTAGCGCCATAGCGCACGGAAAAGGTCGCAGTGCCAACCATGTCGATCTTGGTGTGTCCATAACCAAACAGGTCTTCCGTGCCAGGTTTAACAGTCATTCGTGGAAAAAGTCGCCGGACCGTGGCCTCATTCAGGAGTGACTTGGAGGCTGCGGTGTCCAGCAGCAGTGACAGACACACGCCGTCCAGCTCGACTGCGCACCACTTGAACGGCTTGTTGCAGGCGCCCACCGAGTGGATGGTGGTGGAGCCAGATGCGTTGGTTAGGTGGGGCCCGGGGTCCACAGGATTAGAAACAGAGCGGCAGACTTTAGCAAAGTGGTTCAGCCTACCGCAACGTTGGCATCTTTGTCCTAGCGCCGGGCACGCGGCGCACGTGTGCGGTGTGATGAGGAGCCGCAGTTCCCACAATGTTGCCTCATCGTGGCGCCTCGACGTCCCGCGACGTTTACCTCCGGCTCGTCGAGAGGAGCAGTGGTGTCGGGAGTGGGGCCGTGAGAGCAACAGTACGAGATGAAAGAGGCAGATGTGGAGCGAGGTGGGGAAGGGCTGGAGCTGGGTCCGAGGCGGCTAGCCGGGATGCTAACAGGGCCGCAGACTCGAGCTGGAAAGCCATTTCCACCGCCCTAGACAGCGACGTGTCGTCCGGCGATAAAAACAGCTTCTCCCGCAGTTTAAGGTCCGTCGTCGTGTTCGGCTAGCTGGTCCCTAATCATGTCGCCCTCCAGATCTCCGAACCTGCAGAGGCTGGCTAGTCCCCGGAGGTCGGCGACGTAATGGTGGACCGACTCACCGGGCCGCTGTCGACGCTGCCGGAAGATAATCCGCCGTGCCATGACGCTCTGTGGAGCAGCGAAGTGTCCGGAGAGCAATGCCACACAGTCCGAAATTTCGTGGCCGGTCCGAGGGTGCGAAAGATGCGTTGGCCCTCACAGCCCAGGCTATGGACAAGCATTGCCCGCCTTCGCGCGTCGCTAGCGTCGGCTAGCCCGAAGGCTTCAATAAAGGTCTCGAAGGACTCCAACCAGCGGGACCACGGGACTGGCGGCTCGCCAGGCAGGGCGAGGAACGGAGGAAGAGGCGAGAGTGGAAGCTCCATCCTTGTCGCCAAATGTTGTGTTTAATAAAACGCGTGGAGTCGGACTTTGTGAAACACTGTCCTTATACAGTAAATTGCCACATTTTATTTCAAGTCCATTGAACCTTTGGATGTATAAATATTACAGTGGCAGGTGAGTGTACCTAATATGCCACGTGTGGTCCTATTAAATCACCCGAGCAGCACAAACTGATGATGACGATGGCAGTCAAATATTCTCCGTATTTATTGCCAAGTAAATCTCATCGTTATCAGTCGCCGTCAGGCTTCCTCAGTGCGTGTGTGTGTGTGTGTGGGGGGGGGGGGGGGGTGTATGCATGCGTGCGTGCAGGCAACTGATAAACAGATTTCCCCTGAAGACTTAAATTGACTCATGGTTTTCACAGAGGACAAATTGCCTCCCGCCTCCAGTGAAATATAGCGTGGAATTGGGAGAATGCTTTAATGAGATGGCTTTAATGATGTCATCCATCTCATAATATGGCGGTAGAAATATATTGTGTCATCTCCCGTTAGCGGCAGCACCAATAAGGCCGAGAGCAACTCCGTATCGAAACTCGACAAGCACCAGGCAATTTTTCAAACATTTTGCCCCTGAAAGCAGTTTTACTGACCAGCATACTGTAAAAATTTGGTGGGCATGTCTATTATGAGTAGACCAACAAAAAAACCGTGTCATTACGCCCTAAATGAGTTTTATGACTCTTTAAAACAAGAAACTCTAAAACTTCACTTATAAAATAATTCATCCCTCAAGGGTGAAATTTGCAGCATGAAATTTGGTAGGCATGTCTATCAGAAATAGACCCACAAAAAAAAAAAAACCTCGAGAAGCCAAGCTCAAATAGACACAGGAAGTCTCTCTTTTTGATTTGAAGCAGCCATTTTGGGGGGATTTTGGCAGTTTCCTTTTCAATGGCAGTGACCCAAGCAGAGATGATGAAGACGCATGTCGTCATGCTCCTGCAGGGCTTCACACATTTAGCTTGCTCATGCTGACACGCCTGCAGGGAGTGTGATCGCCCCGTGTGGCTTGATGACTCACAAGAAAGGTCATGGATACATTTTACTCCTTGGTTTTGGAAGCACCTTTTTTTTTTTTTTAACATTGATGCTGTTTCTAGTACTCTGTTTTACAGTTGCCCACATACAGAACAGAAGCAAGCATTCGTGGAAAATTCCATCTGTAAAATTAGTTTTGTGATTCATAAAATGTCATCAAACCGTACCGCCGTTCCGGATGCACTTCCGACAGTGCTTCAAGTATGTTAGCATTTGGGCCAAATTTCCAACAGGAATCTGTCTTTTAAGGAATTGTGGAAATGGACAAAATTAAATAAAATGGCCGCTTCGATACAAAATGGCAGACTTCCTATGTATTTTCGAGCATGGCTTCTTTGATACTTTTTTGTGGGTCTACTCATGATAGACATGGCAACCAAATTTCATGCTTTCGAGTAAAATAGGTTTTGGGGCACAATTTTACAGAAATTTCTTATTGTAAAAAGTCATCAAATATTGCCATCATGCTCTACCCACAGTTAATGATGTGAAACAAAATTGTTCGTAATTGTGTGTTGTTGTTTTTTTGTCCAATATACACAATTTGACTGTGATAGTAAACAAATCTCTCGGAGAAGCCTGTTTTTGAAGGATGCATTGGCAATATGGCTAAAGTGGTCCCATCAAACCAAAATGCCGGACTTCCCGGGCTCATTTTTTTTTGGTATATTTACACATGATAGACATATCTCCCAAATTTTCTGTTGCTAAGTGAAACTGGCTTCAGGGACTGATTTTTCAGAAAGTTTTTAGGTGGCTTCCACCTCCTCCACCGCTAACAAACTCCATTTTCAGTAGGACGAACCTGAAAATTCTGCCACTCCTCCTTAACCGTCATGCAGTATTTTTAAGCGGCTGCATGAAGGGTATTACGTCCCAAAAATGTCCCTCTTCCAATGTGCAACAACTTTTTTCACTTTTAATTTTTTTTCACTTTCAACCCCTCAAAATGTTCAGTGGGAATTGGCCAAGACATAGATATACATCCTATGCAAAATTACAGCTTTGTGAAGTTATTTTTCACTGTTTTGTCTGTGGTGTCCGTTTGTCCAACAGTACAAAATCGTCCAAAGTGTCCGAAATGTCCAATTTTGGGATAATTACTGCATGGGGGTTAAAAATTATTTCTCTGCATGCTCTGGCCCGAAATAATCGTAATGAAACTTTACCCACTTTGTGTTTGCTTGAGGATGACAGCAACAGCATCCAGAACACCAGAGAACAAAGAGGCTTATTCAGCGGAGTCACACACGCTCTTCGATCACTATGGGAATTATAATAAGCAAGCAGACCAAGCAGCAGGGAATGTTTTAATCTTTTTATGGAACGAAAGGAAGGCGTTCCATTTCACAAGTCTCGGAGGAGTTCAACTGAATGTGTCCTTCTGGCTGTCTATAATTCTTCTCCTGGCTGCTTTGTCCTTCACCTCGTTTGATGTCTTCTGCGTTGTCCTCAATTGAGGTTTGACCCATTTTAGCGAGTTGCAATAGCAGAGATCAGGCAGTTGGGGGCACTATTGGGCACCGATGAGGTTTGTTTAGTGTTCAAAGGTTTGCGACCAAACACTTTGCCAGCTTCTCATGTGTTGCTCTGTCATGGGGTTTACATTTTTTGGTATTTCCATGTTTGTCATTAGCCTTCTTCGTGAGGCAATTTTGGGCGACAGAAGTGTTGTTTTTTTTGTTTTGTTTTTTTCCTTTTTTGTGTCTGCTTTTTTTTTTGGAAAAGAAGCTTCGGTCTTCACTGCCATTGTGAATGAGGTGTCAGCACCCTTTCACGCACCCCATTGTCACGTAGCGAGGTGGTGGACCCCAAAAAGCAGGCAAGAGGGAGGAGCTTGGTGCATTTGAAGAAGTGTATTGATAAAACACAGAAAACTAAATCCTAAACAAACAAAGTCCAAAGTATCAAACAAAAACCATGACTGAAGCTCAAAACTATCAATAACAGAAACATGACCAAAAACATGGCCTAAACATGACAAACAAACATGACAGTGTCAAGCAAACAACAACAATGACTCTTCGTCAAGGCGGGAGTCCTTTTATCGAACTAATTACCTAACGACCAACAGGTGTGCAGCTGCAGGGGGAGCCCTACAGTGCCACCTGTTGGTCCCAAACCGAATCATGACACCCATTAGTTGAGTTTTACGACAGAGATACATCGCATCCGTAGTCGGTCATCATCATCAACTTTGACATTTTTTTTGGTGGTACATTTTTGTACACCAAAGATGCTGGTAGCGTCTTCAATTTTGAATAATTTATTACTTTTGATCCCTTGTGTCATGCAAAATCTACACATCCCATCACAAAAACGGATGACACGGCATAAAAGTCCATTTTTCATAGGCCTGTTTATTTTAACGACATAAAATTTGGCAAGCAAATCTACCACGAGCAGATTGACAAAAAAAGCCCATAGTAGCCATGCCCGAATATACAAGGGAAGCCTGTCCTTTCAGTTTGAAGGAGTAATTTTCAGGCTCGTTTGGGCCATTTCCAATTCCTCCAAGCTAGTTTCACTTAGCGCCACGAAATCTGGTTGGCACCTCTGTCATTGGTAGACCCACAAAAAAAGTCTCAAGAAGCCATGCCTGAAAAGACACATGAAGGCTGCCATTTTGTTTTGCAGCAGCCCTCATCTGGCCATTTCGGGGGTTATTAACTGCCACAAGATGAAGCTTATGGATTTGATCAATTTTTCTTCTTCTTTGCAGGCTATCATCCATCGACATCTTGAGCTGAAGGTGACCCGTTGGACCGGGCCGGGGGCTGCAACACAGGACACGGGTCGTGCCTTTCATCCCCTGCTCGTGTCTTGTGTTGCAGCCAGCGGCTCGGCCATTCTGCATTGCTCCCAGTTACTTCTTTTGACATCATTTCGTAAAGTAGTCGGGGACCACGCTTAGATTTCGTGGAAACTTTTATATTTGCTCCAATTATTTTCCCCATAGGAAATCATGGAAACAGTATTAAATGGATTTGCATACATTTCCCTCCAATCGGAATGGCGCTAAGCATCATCTCCTGGTGATGCCACGGCAAAATTCACAATGTGGCAAAGCGAAACATGAGGACTAGCAAGGATAGTTTTGTTTGCCACGAATAGCTAGGTTATGAAAGTCTCACTATTCCTCGTTGTGACTGCAGTGTTCATGTTCCTGACAAGGTCAACAGTGACGAAGGCACGTCCGAAGTCTTTTAAATGTTAAACCAGCCTTCAAATTTCATTGGAAGGACAAAGTTAGACATAAATGTTATACAAGAGTTAAAGTGAAGATGAAGTGCAGTGTGACCCGCTCACCTTGGACTGTCACTCCGCTTTGGCTGAATGACTCCGCTTGTCGCTTTGGACAGCCATGGAAAAGTGATGTACAGTGTTTTGTCTTTTTATACTAAGGTAGGACACACACACACAAATGCTTGACAATGGACAAAGCAGGCTAAATTCTGCACCGAGAAATTGGGTGAGAGTGCCACCTGGAATTTTGGCTTTAATATTCAGCCCCGGCGGCCCGGTAGTCCAGTGGTTAGCGCGTCGGCTTCACAGTGCAGAAGGTACCGGGTTCGATTACAGCTCCGGCCTCCCTGTGTGGAGTTTGCATGTTCTCCCCGGGCCTGCGTGGGTTTTCTCCGGGTGCTCCGGTTTTCCTCCCACATTCCAAAAACATGCATGGCAGGCTCGTTGGGCACTCTAAATTGTCCCTAGGTGTGAGTGTGGGCGTGGATGGTTGTTCGTCTCTGTGTGCCCTGCGATTGGCTGGCAACTGATTCAGGGTGTCCCCCGCCTACTGCCCGAAGACAGCTGGGATAGGCTGCAGCACCCCCCGCGACCCTAGTGAGGATCAAGCGGTTCGGAAAATGGATGGATGGATATTCAGCCCCCCCAAAACCGTTTAACTTAGCAATGCAAAATTTGCTATGTCTATTCGGAATAGACCGCATGCGGCTCTTTAGCGACATCTAGTGGCTCCCTGGAGCTTTATAAAAAATGTTTGAAAAATATTTTGATAGTAGGCTAATATAGCTCAAATAGATACAGATACATGTTGCAGCTCTGAAAAAGGAGAGCTGTGGTGTTTTTTTTTAAAACGTACATTTTATTTATGCTTTTAACAGTCTCGACAAACACAGACATGTCTGCGTCCGACTCCGTGCCTTCTCTCTTTGCGTTCGACTGGAGAGGCGTTCAAAGACGGCCTCAGAAAAACGGAAATTCATGATCACTTCACTGAGACTAAGAAAAGCGAAAATAATTCACCAAAACAAAAAAATCAAGCGAGGAAATGACAAAATAAATTCTATGGGGGCGTTTGTGAACACACATATGTCCTATATGGCTCTTTCAACATTTTGGGTTGCCGACCCCTGGAATAGACCGACCCCAAAAAGTCTCAGGAAGGCACGTTTGAAAAAATGCAGGGAATATTTTGTGTCAGGTAATAGTTTTAAACTGTTTTCATATGTTTGATTTTTTACTTTTTGTACTGCACTTTGTATGCAACTGTGGTTGTTTTTAAAGTGCTCTAAAAAATAAAATGGGAGTTGAAGAATGCTCTAAATATAATTTTATCTGTGGTTTTATTGTTTGCTCTTGGTTGTAAAGTATCCTTGAGTGCTGTGAAAGGCGCTTACAAATAAAATGTATTATTATTATTATTATTATTAAAACTCTGACGAACTCTACTTTGAAAACAACCGGAAGTGAACGCGTTCACGACTACCACGCCAGTCTGCCATCACCATAGCAACACCCTGACTTAGCTTCATAATAAAGTGTTGGTCAACAAAGCCACTTGATGGTGGTCTTGGCACCTTTGGCTCCCCAAATTTTTCTTACTGCTGTAATTTCGAACCATCAAATGAACACACACACCATACATGACACCCAATGGCAGCCTAAGCAATGACACAAGAGAAACAAGAGAGCTGTAAACTTGTGAAAGAACCCTTCAAGGCTTTCTTTGACACTCGACGCCTGGAGGAATGAGGTCAGAGCAGGGAAAGGGGAGGAAGAGGAGGGGAAGGAGAACGAGAAAATGAAAGAGGACGTGAAAAAAAGAGGTTGGCGTGAGACCAAACAGTGCAGGTGTCCGCCTAACAACAACAGACCACGGCAGAGGAACTCAGTCCAGAATGAGCAGGATCTCGACTCTCCGGGGACGCAAAGCAAGCCGAGAATGGCAAACAAAACATCAGCACACACGAATCAAGGCTGTTCTTATGTGTGCGTTACGTTGTTAATTTCTGCACCGCACAAAGCCATCCTTCAGTTTTCCTACAAACATCAAAACTAAAAGAAGCACCGTGACCTCACAATTGCCTAACAGCGTGTGAGATGGTAAGACAAATACATTTTGTATTATATTACCACTTGAAATTCTTTTTAAGATTTATGTATCAGAGAGAAAGGTACAAAGGTAAACCGGCTCATAAAAACACGCCTTGACATTATAGCGAAGAGATAACGATGATGCAATCCACTGGGAATGTGTGTATTTGCCATCAATGAAGTCTGGTTGAATAAAACTGAACAATGATTTCCAAACAATGTGCCAAAAAAATCATCAGGTGTGCAGTGGGAAATAATCCAATTTCCAAAAAGTATTTATTCCAGAAAATGGCCATCAATCTTTGCTACTGTCGTATAGTGACAGGCAAAATATTTTGATCTCTTCCCCAATATAGCAGAAAGTCTATAATTAACTCATGTATCTACTTTTTTTGTTTTTACAATTTTTGTAGTGTGCCTCAGATATTTCTTTCTAATGTGATATATTTATTATGGTAAAAAAAACGGTTGGGGAAACAAGGATCGACAACACCTGTTTAATTATTAGTTTAACGATTAGTACTGATTTATGACAAGTTGTCAAATGTCAGATGAGCTAACAGGTTAGCATCAAAGTTCTACGTCAAGCTAACGTTACAGGAGGCTTCCCTTTCCGGAAGTGATGTTAAGGAAATATTTTTGTTAATTTTTTTTCCTGCCATTTTATGAAAAATTCACGAATCAAACTAAGAACAATTAATTGTTCCTTTTAAAATCATAGTTGACCTTTTCACCATATGACTCTTTTAAAAGTCATAATTTTATCACTTAAAAATGTAAAAGGTACAACCAACGTGTAATTTATGGTATTGCATTCACTTGGGAAAGAAAGTCATGTGTCATTTATTTTGGGGCTTTTTTTTGGACGATATTTTGTAGTGTCTGTTTTTTTTAATGATTTATATTTTTTTTCCTGCTTTGGGGAACATTTTTTATAGTTCAATTTGTTATTTTTGTTATTTTGTTTTGAAATTGTTTTTTTTCCCAAATATTTGTTCTGTTTTTTCTGAATATCTCTACACGATAATACTGTAAAAACAGAACAAATAATTATCCCATACAACCGAAAAAATACTTTGAAGAAGAGCTACAAAAAAATAAACGAATTAAAAAAATGAACAAACAAAGGCTGAAAAAATACTCAGAATAAATTTATGTATTTTTATTTTCAATTACGTGAATGGACACTTTCGTAGGATTTACATTCGATTCGAAGCGAAAACAAGGCTTTAAAAAAAAAAAAAAAAAGTAATTTAAAAATATCTTATTTTGACAGACGACAGCGGAACTGCTTCGCATAGCGTTTTTTTATACGGACGCCGGCTATCACAGCGAGTAGCGTGAAGCAGCGGGAGGATGTAGGCGACGTCTGCTGACATCTGCACGCCAGCGGTTTCTTTCTCTCGGAGAGCGGAGGACGACAGACAACAACCGCGACGGCCTCGAAAGGACGCCGGACTCATGTGACTGGTGGCCGAGGTAGGCGACGTCGACACGTTTGTCTTCTCGAAAAAACGCTTCGTGTCCTCCCTCCTCGAGCAGAGGAGCAGAGGTGGCAAAACTCTCACTGTCTTGAAGTAGAAAGTTATAAAAAAAATAATAAATACCCGGGTAAAAGTAGAAGTAGTGCTTCGAGTCGTGTACTTGACTAAAAACTAAAAAGTATAGCCTCTGAAATGTCCTCAAGTACAATAAAACTAATATATATATATATATATATATATATATATATATATATATATTTGTATTGTTTTTAAAATCTGGGAATTAAAAAATTTAGATTAAACAAATTAGTTACATTGTTACTTTTTTAAATTGACTGCAGCTTGCATTGAGAAGTATCTGAAAATCATTGGACATGTTGCTATATCTATCTGCTAATATGAAAATGTTAGCTACAAGGATAAACGCTGAAGAAAACAGAACACACATTTGTTTGATCATATTTGACAGATAAACTGGTGGTTTTTTTTGGCTGACGTGACATACTGGCAGCAAATCATTCTTAGGTGGACAGCGGGGGAAAAAAATTGCCAATTTTTTTTTCTTGCCGAAAAAAATCGGGAATAACACAGATCGGGAATATCTTGCATATTCGAATCTGTTCAAGACCTTGTAAATGGAATTCAGACAAAATATGAAAAGACTAAAAACTATGTCGTAGTGAATTGTGGCGATCGCGCCAATCTGTATAATTGTCAAGTTTCTGAATTTTGGGGGTGGGGCTTGGGGAATGAGTTGCCCCTCCCACAATATGTAAACATATATTTCGGCATCTGTTTTTCACAGTGGCTAGATAAAGTCGCACCCATATTTTTAGTAAAATCTCAATTTGTCAATCAAAATCTAATCTACGGTTGACTTTATGTCTTTCTATTTGCGTTGTTTTCTTTTTACTGTACACAATTTCACCAAAAGTGTTCATTCAAAACTAACAAGCCTTTTTGGCAAAGTAAGGAGTTGAAAATACAGTTTTCAAATGTCAGAATCTCGAGAGTATTTGCACATGGTTACTTCCCACTACAGAAAACTCTCAACTGCCGTGCTCCAGTGCTCACTAAGTGATTCCATTTGAGTTTGGATGAAGACGTCATTTGTTGTGTACACATCTTTTATTTACACTGTTATGTGTGTTAAACCAGGTGGCGGTTGTCTCAAAATAGATGTGAGATTTAATTTTTAATACTGTTTTGCCGGGGGGAGCAAATGGTTGGCTTTTTGATGTTGCTACTTTGCTCTGCTCCGTGGCAAGCTGCTGGCTGCACCGAAGGCCCAATGAGGAAATGAGCCGTGTCCTTTATTAAAAGGCAGCACATGCAGTCGCACGCCAACTCGCAGCTGATAAATCTTTACTACAATAACTCCACGAGCAGCCTGCTACGACGTGCGGAAACCACACCACGGTGAACGCATCGGTCAGGACCGAACATACAAATGGACAAACAGTGAAAGAGAACAAGAGCCTCCTGGATTTACTTATTGGCGTGATGTGAAATGCTTAAAAAAAAAAACAACCCCATCTCTGAGCTACCGGTCTGGCTTTCTCTATCCAAACACATGCTTAATTCAATTCATTTCCGAAAACTAACAACCCCATCTCTGACGCTCACACTACCGTGATCAATCTGCCATGCATGTTTTTTGCAAACTCCACACAGGGAGGCCGGAGCTATCCAAACTGTGAAGCCATGCTTGGGCTACCGGGCCGCCTGTGTGACACCAATGGGGAAAAAAAAAACATATCACAGTGAATCATCGACAACCATTTTAATAAAATGTATTGATTATTACACAGATATTTTTATGAAGTGTTTTCATCAGAGACGCAAGTCAACTTTTGTCGATTCTTTTTTTTGCACAAATTTGCCCTCATTTTTTTCTCGAGCACATAAAAATAATAATATAAGGAGGAGAACGAGGGTCGACTATGTTCACTACTCGGTGTGTTAAAAAAGGGCGGCAGCAAAGTGGACACTGTGCAACGTAATACCGCGTTACACATAATGGTTCAAAAACGCCACAAAAGTAGCCAGTTCCATGCCTGAAAATGGGAAAACACTAATGAGCGACTAGCAGCGGTTGTGGTATCTACTCAACATCAAAGAGAAAAAAAAAACTTTTTTTTAAAAAGTGTTATTTTGGGAACATTCACCACTAATTGAAAGTGGGGAATGCTGGAGAGCGAGGGAAGGATTTAGACTGCATCTCAAGTTCTCAGTGGGGCTGGCAGCTATTGGATGTTGAAAGGTGTCACCAATCAAAGGGCCTTTTTGTCCTCTGGCATCTCCGTTTTGTAACCTCGAGATGCCTCAAGCTCGCTGGCGGGGGTCCAACATGGCTTTCTTCCTGTTTCCTCCAAATAATCTGCCAAGCACGTGATACAGTGGATGCCTTCGCGGTATCAGAAATGCAAAGCTAAGGAGAAAAATGAAACCAACGGCCATAGAAGGAACAAGAAGATGAATTTGAAGCTCACCACTTCAAAATCGTCACCCAATCCAAATTTTGGTTTTAATAAAAAAAATTTTTTTTCTTCAACAAACAGGAGAAAGAAAATGAGAATTTCTCATAATGTTGAAAAAGTGGCCTGACTGTAGGTGTCCTGGAAACCAATATTCGCTCAATATGTCACCCCTCAAAACATGGGCTTTCTCCCGCAGGATTTCCTCTCCCCGGAGCTGGCTGCCATGAGGGGCCGCTGCTCGCACAAATTGGGTGTCCTGGCCAAGGCGTTCTTCCTGCTGTGGCTGTTGTGGCTGGGGTATCTCCTCCTTGTCCTCTCCCCATCCTCCTCCTCGTCATCCTCCGGCGACACGCTGGAGCTGGAGCGTCGGAAACTCGACGTGGCCGAGCCGGACGTGGGGAACCTGGCCAAGCCCCTTTACGCCAAGCCGCCGGCGGACGGCAACGCCCCGGGGGAGTGGGGCCGCACGGCGGGCCTCAAACTGAGCCCGGAGGAGAAGGCACAGGCGGAGGACAGCGTGGAACGCTACGCCATCAATATTTTTGTCAGCGACAAGATTTCCTCTCCACAGACATATCAAAGACAACAGGATGCCCGAGTGAGTGGGAAGGTTTTTTGGCCGATCTCAATGCATTGTTTTTTGAACAAAATGAACAATTTGGTGGGAGCCAGGGGTGATAAATCCCGAGATAAAAACCGTGACAGATGTCAAACTCCGGTCCTTGAGGGGCCACTATCCTGCATGTTTCAAATGTTTCCCTCCTCCAGCACATCATCTACCCCCCCGACCCCCCCCAAAAAATGCTGTTGAATTTGTGGTATTTTCTCATCACAACCGATATTACCTCACAACACATAAAAAATTTCAACTAATCCTTTAGATCAGGGGTGTTAAACTCATTTTTGGCGCGGGCCGCATTTTAGTTACCGTTTCACTTGGAGGGCCGTTATGACTGAAACGACATAAAAAAGTCAAGAATAACTGTTGATTGAACAATTGTTTAAGTTACAATTATGAGGGGTTTGGTCACAAAAAGATGCTTAGAATATATCTCTTATTTGTTACAAAGGTAACAAATTGTGTAACAAATTTGTTACAAAGGTAACAAATTGTGTAACAAAATTAGGTAGACAAAAAATGTCTACCTAATTTTGGTAGACATTTTAGAAAGGGGCGGCCCGGTAGCCCAGTGGTTAGCACGTCGGCTTCACAGTGCAGAGGTACCGGGTTCGATTCCAGCTCCGGCCTCCCTGTGTGGAGTTTGCATGTTCTGTGTGGAGCCTGCGTGGGTTTTCTCCGGGTGCTCCGGTTTCCTCCCACATGCCAAAAACATGCATGGCAGGCTGATTGGACACTCTAAAAATTGTCCCTAGTGTGTGAGTGTGGGTGTGGATGGTTGTTCGTCTCTGTGTGCCCTGCGATTGGCTGGCAACTGATTCAGGGTGTCCCCCGCCTACTGCCCGAAGACAGCTGGGATAGGCTCCAGCACCCCCCGCGACCCTCGTGAGGATCTAGCGGTTCGGAAAATGGATGGATGGATGGATTTTAGAAAGGATCCTGGAAGTTGACATGTTGGAGCTGCTTTGGCGGGCCACATAAAATGATGTGGCGGGCCAGATCTGGTCCCCGGGCCTTGTGTTTGACACAGGGTTGAATCATAACGCAAAAACATGTACATTCCATTTGATCCTATTCAATAGTATTTGAGTTGAACTTGATTTTCAGGTATTGCCATGTGACCAAAACAAGAACTGAGTTGCGTTAACAAAGATAGCTGATCTCCTTTTGTTGTTCTGGGATGTTTTTTTGTGAACTCTGCCGTGGTATGCTGCTCCATACAACCTTCTTTACGACCGCACCTAATGGCTGCCATCTGGATGCAGAACGAGACGGCGTGCAAATAACATTTTGTAATTCCCCCCTCAGGACCCCAATGAAAAAAATTACAAAAAATAAACATGTGTCATCAGATGCCGC
This sequence comes from Hippocampus abdominalis, assembly GCA_018466805.1. Taxonomy (NCBI): domain Eukaryota; kingdom Metazoa; phylum Chordata; class Actinopteri; order Syngnathiformes; family Syngnathidae; genus Hippocampus; species Hippocampus abdominalis. The sequence continues at coordinate 802,034 of CM031713.1, read as the reverse complement.
AGTAAGCAGTTTGACTACCGCCGTTTGCCCACCACCTCTGTCATCATCGCCTTCTACAACGAGGCCTGGTCCACGCTGCTCAGGACCGTCCACAGCGTTCTGGAGAGCACGCCCGACATCCTGCTCAAGGAGGTGATCCTCATCGATGACTACAGTGACAGAGGTGGGAGGAAAATTGGCATTAAAAGTCTCCGTAAGCCAGATAAATGCACGCTCCAAGTGTATTCGCTTTATACTAAAAATAAAACCTGCCATTTCGCTGCCTGTTGAATTCTGAACAAAAATCAAGAGGGGAATTTGTGAATTCAAATGAATTCCAAATGTAATTTTAACAAGGGGAAAAAAAATGAAATCAAGATGTGTTGACATGTTGGTATGTGGTTTATAGGTAAGATCTAAAGCCCGACCCAACCTGACCCGAAATTCGGGTCGGGCCTAAAATGTCAATCATTGCTTCGGGTCGGGCCTGGCTTCTGTCTCGCTGACTTTTTAAAAATAAATATCACTGTGACGTTGCGACCCAAACATCACAGTGCGCTGAGGCGTTTCAAGGCCGTGAATTGTTTTGGCCACGAGAGACCGTGGTTCGCAAAAAACAGAAGTCGCTCATCACGTATTGTACTAAACTCTCGCAATGACAATTCAAAGAACTCCTTCGTGTCTCACCCGTCATTGTTCTTCTTTGTCTCTCTGCTTCTCTCTCTTAAAAGTGCCGCGCTAGACTCTTAACGACGTACTGCTGCTGTGGTTAATGGCCCAATTTTCAACCCGTCAAAATGACCGACGGCCTTAAATTTTTCCCGTCAACTCTTAAAAAAATCCGTCAATGATGGAAAATTGTCGGTTCATGTACCCTCTGCAGAAACAAAAATATAAAAGATGTAAATGTTTATACAGACTTGTTTAAGTTAGATTTCGTTGCAAAAGACAGGCTTTAATTTGTTATCATAAATCACCCCTCCTCCTGCCGAGTCCTCACAAATAAAATATGAAATTTCGGGTTTGCTTCGGGCTCGGGCATGCAAATCAAATTAATTGGTCGGGCTCGGGCCGGGTCGGGCTTTAATACCCGCGGGCCGCGTTGGGTCGGGCTGGATTTCTTTGGCCCGATCTTACCTCTAATGTGGTTAGTCATATCCATCCATTGAAATATTGTCTAATTATTATGCTACCGTAATATTTGTATACTTAGTGCTCAGTTGGATGTAAAATATTGGTACGGGATGGCGATATACAGTTAAACCTTGGTTTTCGTCCATAATCCGTTCCAGAAGACTGTTCGAAAACGAAATTGTTCGAAAACCGAAACCACGCTCTTTTTAAAATAAAAATGTTTACTGAACACGTCTGCTCACAATGGAAAGCAACACGAGGAAGCGTCACTTCCCCGTCTACCCGAGGAAGCATCACTTCCTCGTGTAAGGAAGGTGTTAAGGAGGTGGTGCTGCGAATCACGACAGAATGGCCGGTAGACTTGTGCAATAATAAGCCACGTTCAAATGACCACGTCAGGCATATTTATTATATTGCCAGAACAACTTGGCAGCACGTCGTAACACGGACGGTGGCCATGAACATAGCGTCAGCTTAAACAAAGGCGGAAGTTGCGCTCACATGTACATCCGGTATGTCCCTTCACAATAACAGTGAGCAAGAGCGCTACACACAACACAAATCCTCAACAGAAGGCGAGAGGAGTCAAATGGTGCATTCAAGTGCGCTCAGTTTGTTCGAGAACCGAAATTTGTACGTCATCCGAGGCATAAAAAAACTCAAAATTTTTGGTCGAAAACTGAATTGTTCGAGAACAGAAACGTTCGACAACCGAGGTTTGACTGTTTAATGAAATATTGATGAATTGTAGCATGTCCAATACACATCAAACCGATGCTGATCTGCATATAAATGTACTAACATATTACATATCTTAGTCGGAAACCCAAAATGTTGAAGGAGCCATATTGGACCAAAATAAACAAAAACCAAATATGTCTGGAGCCGCAAAAAAAAAAAGAAGCCTTATAATGAAGGCAACACGTGCTGTATGTATCTATATGAGCTATATTAGCCTGCTATCAACATGACTAAGTTGGCTACAAATACACAACGAGCATTCATGATTAAAAGTTTTTATTCAGTTATTCAGTTCTGCAGTTCATCCTGTAGAGGAGGACTGCCCAAACCTTTTTGACAGATGATCTACTTTTCGAACAACCAACCTCCCGCGATCGACCCGTTACCGTACACGCGCGCATGCGCACACACTTACACACGCGTGCCGTCATGAGCGACAGCCAACACGGCCGCTAAAGATGAACGAGGCACGGGACGCACTTTCGCAGCATGCTAACTATCGTAGCTCACGTGTACCGTTCAAAAATGCTTCTCTTGGCCGCCCAGATTCCCATTCTTAGCAAGTACCCTCGGTGAATTGTACATGAAAGGCAGCTGTTTTTTGTTTTGTTTTTACAACAGCCCCCTGACTGGCATCCCGCCTTGCTCATAGAAACGTGTGCCGCAGGCTATGACGCAAATATTCGTTAATGAAATGTTGACATTTAATATTTATTCGACACATTTTTACAGCATCGGAAAACCTTAATAATGTTTGCGTCACGTTTGTCCTCTGACAGAAACCATATTAAAACAAACAAAAAATATATTTCCCATGTTTTTCCATTTTCAAACATTTTTGAAAAAGCTCTAGGGAGCCACTGGGGGGCACTAAAGAGCAGCATGCGGCTCGAGAGCCGCGTGTTGCCGACCCCCGGTCTACAAGTAACCTTTATTTCATGTTTGGCTTTGTTTTTTTTTCGAGGCTACCTAAAAACCCAGCTGGCCGAATACCTCAGTAAACTGCAGCGCGTTCGTCTCATCCGCACCATCAAGCGCGAGGGCCTCGTCCGGGCCCGTCTCATCGGCGCCAGCTACTCCACCGGCGACGTGCTCACTTTCCTGGATTGCCACTGCGAGTGCGTACCCGGTTGGATCGAGCCTCTGCTCGAGAGGTGGGTCCACGTATCCCATTGGACGACTTCAAATGCCGTCTATAGCCAATTCATCGTTACAGCAAGCAGCACCGATAGTCAACAAGTCTCTTTTTGACGCACTCTCAATTTGTGAACTCAATAGGGATGTCATGAAAACAGATTTGAATCGGCAAATCGGTTCTGGTCTCACCTATGGTTTCCTGTTTTTCAAGGATCGAGCAGAACCCCCACACCATCGTGTGCCCCGTCATCGATACCATCGACTGGAACACCTTTGAGTTCTACATGCAGCCGGAAGAGCCCATGATCGGGGGCTTTGACTGGAGGCTCACTTTCCAGTGGCACGCCGTGCCCGAGAGGGAACGCCAGCGCCGCAAGTCGCGCATCGAACCTCTGAGGTGACTTTTGTTCGTGTGATGTAGGCTAACCGGTGTACTTCGAACCATCGCCATGACTCTTGTCCTTGCTAGGTCCCCGACGATGGCGGGCGGCTTGTTTGCCGTCAGCAAGGCCTACTTTGAGCAACTGGGCACCTACGACACGGGCATGGAAGTGTGGGGCGGAGAGAACCTGGAGCTCTCCTTTCGGGTCAGCGCCGCCTCCCGACCAGCGCTACAGCCAATTGCCGTGCGGTCGGAGTTAGTTTCTCAAGGCTCTGGCGTGTGCGTCATCCTCAGGTGTGGCAGTGCGGCGGCAGCCTGGAGATCCACCCCTGCTCTCACGTGGGCCACGTGTTCCCCAAGAAGGCTCCGTACGCTCGGCCTAACTTCCTGCAGAACACGGTGCGGGCCGCCGAGGTGTGGATGGACGACTACAAGCAGCACTTCTACAAAAGGAACCCGCCCGCAAAAAAGGTGCGCAACCACCAGCACGAACATAGCCAGAAAAGGTTCAAATGGCGGGAAGACCTCTCTGGCGGACCACCGGACACATTATTTTACACTACGTTCGGTTATTTTGCCTTTCTAGAAGACGTTGAGCTCACAAAGAATGACTTTGTTTGCGTAAACGGTTTGCACAGCGGCCGATTATAACCGTTCATTGGACAAGGAATGCTAATGCTAAAAACGGACAAGGAATGCTAATGCTAAAAACAAAGCTAACTCAACTGGCTTTCTTTAAAAGCAACAGCCGCTCAAACAAAGCGCTGTACTTGAATAAAAATGAATAACCATTCCAAAATAACAAACAGAGAGGCCATTTTGAGATTTTAAGACAAATGGCAGAATCTTAACGGGAACTCTCAAGCACACAGGCAGTTAGTGACGTGCTCCCTCTTACGTGGTCCAGTTAAAAGGTGAACAAAGAAAAGAAATCCAAACAGATAAAAGAACATTTTAAAATAAAACCATAAATTAATGAATCAATCAATTATACAGTCGTAAAAGTATAAAATAACTAGCGGTAAACAAAAGTTTAAAAATAATAAGATATGAGATTGAAATACAGTCAAACTTTGGTTTTCGTCCATAATCCGTTCCAGAAGGCTGTTCGAAAACCGAAATTGTTCGAAAACCGAAACCACGCTCTTTTTAAAATAAAAATGTTTACTGAACACGTCTGCTCACATTGGAAAGCAACAAAGCACTACCTCGTCTACCCGAGGAAGCGTCACTTCCTCAGTAAGGAAGGCGAGAGGAGTCAAATGGTGCATTCAAGTGTGCTCGGTTTGTTCGAGAACCGAAATTTGTTCGTCATCCGAGGCATAAAAAACTCGAAATCTTTGGTCGAAAACCAAATTGGTTGAGAACCGAGACGTTCGAAAACCGAGGTTTGACTGTAATGACAATTAAATCATAAAATAACAAAAGAATAATCTTGACCGTTCATGGTATTAATAATTGCATTTTTTTTAAAAAAAATATATTTTTTTAAAAAGCGTTCACTTACTTTGACATCCAAAAACCAAAACATTAGCAGGAGATTCCAAGTCATTCATTCCTACATTTCGCCGACATGACAAGTCATACTTTGGACATTAAGGTTGGGCTATTTTTTGCTTTACCAATTTTAGTCAGTCATACTTCCACTCTGACAGGCAAAGCATGTGTGGCGAACGACTTCCTCATTCCCGCGGTGTGCAAGTACACAAAAAGGGGCGCCGTTCGTCATAAGCAAACGAGATAACCGGCGCTCCATTTCAAGTGTGTGTGCGCAAAATGTTGACACTGCGAGCAACTGGCAGGTGGCAGCGCCACACCTTTTCAAACACGTCCATGTTGGATATTTACACAGGCTCATGGCACCAGCTGCTCAAAGTACTTCACTTCAACTGAAATGTATGATAAAGGAATTGTTGTTTATGATGATGATGATGATAATATTTTGGACCTAACAGGAGAACTACGGCGACATTTCAGAACGCCTTCAGCTCCGAGAGCGGCTGCAGTGCAAGTCTTTTCAATGGTACCTGACCAACATTTACCCGGACCTGCACGTACCCGAAGACAGGGAGGGCTGGCACGGAGCTGTGAGTAGCCCATAAATTTGTTCCTGTGAAATGTGTCGGAATTAGCTTGCCCAGATCACAATTTTTTTTTTTTGTCCTCCGATGAAGGTGCGCAGCTCGGGAATCCGTTCGGAATGTCTGGACTACAACGCCCCGGATCACAATCCCACCGACTCGCACCTCTCGCTGTTCGGCTGTCACGGTCAAGGAGGAAACCAGGTGATGCTCATTTTTTTTACCTTTCGCCGAGGCCACAAGATATCTTTTGGATTTTGATAAAGTGATTGGGCCAGTTAGCTAGATTGACAACTAGCAAATGGACCATTTAAAAAAAAAAAAAAAATCATTACATTTTAGTCACTTATGTTGTTATTGAATATTTTTGTACATTCAACACAAAACAAATTTGGTTCGAACGGTATTTCAATGTACGAATTTGTATGGTGGAACTAAAGTGTCTGGCACTTGCTTGCCTCTGTTGTTCAGTACTTTGAGTACACGTCTAGGAAGGAAATCCGATTCAACTCTGTGACGGAGCTGTGTGCCGAGGTGCCCGAGGGCCAGACGGCCATCGGCATGAAGCAGTGCCCCGGCGACCGCGACGCCACCCCGGCGTCAGTCATGTGGGACTTTCGAGACGTAAGCACTGGGCCTCCTCTCACTATTCTCCATCTCTCTTGATCTCTCATCCCACCTTGTTTGGTTTTGTTTCCCTCCCACCAGGACAAAAGCATCTACCATCCACAGTCGAACCAGTGCATCGCGGCTTACCGCACCCCCGAGGGGCGCGCCGATGTCCACATGAGGCCCTGTGACCCACTTGATCAAAACCAGCACTGGAGGTTTGAGTGGTAGACGCCGGAGGGTGAAGCAGCTTCCTCTCTCTCTCTCTCTCTCTCTCTCTCTCTCTCTCTCTCTCGAATATCGAGGGAAATAAGAGGATTCGCTCCCGTTTAGTGTTGTTGGTTTTTTTCTGCCCCGTGTGCTGCAGCGATGGAAAATGCTGACATTCAGCCGCTGCGTAGCATAAAGTGCCTCTCGAAAACTGACAAGCTCACAAAGTGCTCGCCTGCAATACTCCAAACCAGCATAGGGGGCCACTTGAGGCAAAAAAAAAAAAAAAACGTTACTTCCAGTCTTGCCACTGAGAAAATGTTTTGTCAGTCCATCCATCCATCCGTCCATCCATTTTCTGATCCGCTTTTCCTCACAAGCTGGAGTCTAGCCTTGCTGTGTTCAGGCAGTAGGCGGGGGACACTGAACTGGTTGCCAGCCAATCGCAGGGCACCCATGGACGAACAGCCATTTGTGCTCACACACACATCTCGGAACAATTTAGAGTGTTCCATTAACCTGCCATGCATGTTTTTGGAATGCGGGGGGAAACCACGCAGGCATGGGGAGAACATGCTAACTCCACACGGGAAGGCCGCAGCCGGAATCAAACCCTGCACCTCTACACTGTGAGGCCGACGAGCTAACCAGTTGACCACTGGGGCCGCCTGTTTTGTCCATGAATAGCGAAAATCCACATAAAATAGACGCCTATTGTAAATGCATTATGAACAGCTAATTTCAGTATTTTTTTAAACCTCACCCTCAAAACAATGTATTGAAACAAACAATGAAGATAAACCACCGATAAGCAACCCCCCCCCCCCCAAATAAATATAAATATATATTTTTTGGGGTGGGTGCTTATATATATATATATATATATATATATATATATATATATATATATTATAAAATATATATTTTTTTTAATGTTGAAAAAATACTGAAGCGGTAAAGGTTGTCTTGCCCTAAGGCAGCTGTTTCCTGACATCACATGAGCGGGAGCAGAAACATTTGCGTCCTGACCATTCCACATTTTTTAACACTAATAAGTGCAATTTTTTTCCTGGGAGAATGATCCGGACTGAATCTCTGTGCCTTTTTGAAAGGATGCCAGCCGAACGCCTCTGAGATTTCATGCCTTTTAAATGTGATTAACGACAACATGACTGTTGGATGACTTAGGTCGCTGTTTGACTTAAAACTCGACTCTGTTGGACGTTATCATGTCTGACTATACTTGAAGTAGATATTAAAAAAAAAAACGAAAAAATGATAGGTGGCTTTTGTTTTGTCTCTGGAATATTGTCGTCGATTTTGAGGGACAACCTTGATGTAAGCACTCTTGAAACTACTGATGCAATGCAGGGATTACTTGATTTGAAGGGAAGGAATTAAAAACTTTTAATGATCGCAATTGTTTTGCCTTCTTTGATACTCGGGTCAACTTTGCAAATGCGACAACGCCCCCTGGCGGAAAAACAAACGAGATGTCACATTGATTATACTGTATTTGTAGTTTCTTACTGTTATTACCACGAACCCTCATTCCTGGCCGGGTGGCATATTTATTAGTTATATACGACTCATACGCTGCCATTAAAAAAAATAATTTAGCATGAAACGTGATGATCTCTCTCTCTAACAGTCTCTCTCTCTCTCTCTCTCTCTCTCTCTTTACAGTACTGTAAAGTATATGCTAAAATACAATATTTTACAAATACGAAGCTACTATTGTAATATTTACCCAATTGAGGCAAATTATTGTAACCCATAAAAGCTTGAAAACAAATTAAGTGTTTAAATTTACTCAGAATTAAACTACGAGGCCATATTATAAACACCAAATCGAATAAAATTAATTCAAGTCAGTTCAATTTTGAATTGAAGGACTAAAATTGAAAAAAAAAAAAGAAAAGAAAGCGATTTGAATAGTTGAGTGATGTTTTGAAAGGGGAAACGTTTACAAAACGACGGAAATCAGTATTTGTGCTTTTTACAGGATGTGTTTCAAAATAAGTCCAAAACAGAAATAATACAAAATGTACATAAAGACATCAACAAAGGGAGATAAAAATCAACTGTGGTATTTTATCGATACTTTAAAATTAATTTTTTATATTATTTATTCTACAAATATATTGCTAATGCTATATTTTACATTGCACTTTTATTAAACTCGGTACAGTTCTTTCTGAAACATTTATTTTGTGCAATGAAACACTTTGTCCCCCCCCCACCATTTTGCTGCTGTAGATTGCAAATTTCCCCAGTGTGGGACAAATAAAGGTTACCTTATCTTAAAATACAACATCTGGCAAATTCGAAGCAGTTATTGTAAGAGTTGGTCGGAGGGAATTATTCCTCTTTTAGTCCTTGAGTAACCGGAATAAAGCGTGAAAAGTAAATAAAATTCATTTTATGATCAATGGATATAATTAAAATAGCAATTTTCTCTACGTAAGAAAAACATTTTTTAAACGAGTATTTTATTTCGAAATATAGGCGGAAACGAAGCTAGTCTAAAACGACACTGTCCAGTTACCGCGTCCTTTGACTAAATCTCTCGCCAAAGTTAGAATTGACCTCGATTGAGTCATTTACTCGGGCTAAATAACCAACCTTGGTGACTAATCCGGGTAAATAAATAATCCCTGTCGACTAATCCATTTATATTCGTCTCTTGGTTCGAATGAATGGAGTCATGTCGGTGTGAGGAGCGGAGCGAGGAGGAGGAGTAAAAGCGCTGTCAATGAAGCTGCAATTAGTGACTTGGCGGCGGGCCAAATGACTCCAGTCGCCTCAAGCGAATGTAGATCCCGAGTCTTAGCTAGACCGGCGAACACCTCGCTCGGTTGAAGCCCGCCGGGAGGAACCCACGACATGGCCTTCTATCAACGGAAGCGACTCAAACTTTTCCTCGGCGGCGCTGCCTTCTTGGCCTTTCTTTTCATCAATTTGCGGGACTTCCCCGAAGAACTCGACCTTCCCGCCGCCACAAAAGAGCCTCGCGAGGCGCACGAGCCGGACCCGAGGAGACTGGTGTACGAGAAACCCCCGTTGGACCCGAACGCCCCCGGTGAAATGGGCAAGCCCGTGAAGTTGACGCTGAACGCCGAGGAGAAGCGAAAGGAGGAAGAGAGCATCTCCGAGCATAAAATCAACATCTACGTCAGTGATATGATCTCACTGCATCGACGCCTGCCTGAGAGGTGGAACCCGCTGTGAGTATGTCATCCAGCAAACAACACGGGTAGAGTGGCAACGCTGAAAGTCAAACACACTCATCTCAATTTCTCAATTCAACTCAACACAACTTTCACAAAAGCTACACCTGTAACAAACCATGTCACAGATCACACGACATAATTTAGCACAAAAAAAAATAAATTTATAATACAATGGAACTTAACAAATCGTCAAAACAATGCCGAGCGTCATGCTGAGTCAAAAGCCTTTTCGATGCTCAAAGTCAAGCATGCATTCTTGTGCAATCTGCTATTAACCTTGTCCATCCTGAGAGTCAGGTATTTATACCCGACAATTTCGATTGTGGGAATGAATGTTGCCACTCCTAAAGCATTCACATCCACATGCTGGGAGTCATGTGGTCACATGAAAACATATTTTGATTGTGTCAATGCCAAACGTCAAGCATTCACACTTGACACTAGTCACACTTACACTTGTCTTTCTTTCTCTTGTGTGAAGACTTAATCCTGCATTCACATGACAACTTGCTTTGTGTGCGTGCCATTAACTTTCTCAATGCTGAAAGTCCGCCAGTCATTCTAAAACTTTCGATTGTGTGAATGCTGCAACTCCAGTATTTGCACAATGCACGACAGTGTGCCAGTAATCTTGCCGGTGCTGAAAGTCAAGCATTTACACATTTTTCCCCCCCATTTTCCTCTTGTGCGAATGCTGGGAGTCAATTTTGCGCCCCCCCAAAATAAATAAATAAATGTGTCGATGTGATGGTGAAACATGCCCTGAGAGTTGAACACTGTTTTGTTTTTTTTGTATGGACTTCCCTTTTTCTGAATGTTGAGAGTCAAACATTCACACTTGTGATGTGCCACTAAATAATAATGACATAGAAACTCATCCACTTTCCGAGCTGTTTGAATGCTGAGTGTCGATCATTCCAACTTTCTTTTTCTTATTTTTTTCAATGTTGCTGTGCACTACAAATATGAAAGACGAGAGTCAAGCATTCGTACAAGACGAACATCCGCATTTGGTCTGGTTATATCGGGGGTCGGCAACACGCGGCTCCAGAGCCGCATACGGCTCTTTAGCGACATCTAGTGGCTCCCTGGAGCTTTATAAAAAATGTTTGGAAATGGAAAAAGATTTTGATAGTAGGCTAATAAAGCTCAAATAGATATAGATGCATGTTGCAGCTCCGAAAAAGGACAGCTGTGGTGTTGTTGTTTTTTAAAAACGTACATTTGATTTATGCTTTTAACAGTCTCGATAAACACAGACATGTCTGCGTCCGACTCCGTGCCTTCTCTCTTTGCGTTCGACTGGAGAGGCGTTCAAAGACGGCCTCAGAAAAACGGACATTCACGATCACTTCACTGACACTAAGAAAAGCGAAAATAATGCACCAAAACAAAAAAAATCAAGCATGAAATTAGAAAATAAATTCTATGGGGGCGTTTGTGAACACACACCAAAGGAATGAATAACATGAACAATTCTGAGACAGTCCAGTCTCCTACATACATACAGCACGTGTTTCCTTTATTGTAAGTTTTATAGAAGGCTTTTATTTTTTTGCGGCTCCAGACATTTTTGTTTTTATTTGTCCTAAATGGCTCTTTGAACATTTTGGGTTGCCGACCCCTGGGATACATCATTTTTTTTTATTTTTTGTTGTTTGTTGTTGTTGTTGTTTTTTGTCTCTTAGCTGACATTTGCGTCGAACCGCAACTGTTATGCCATTGCAGCTGCCGTGACGTGCATTACGACTACCGCTCCCTGCCGACCACGTCGGTGGTGATAGCCGTCTACAACGAAGCCTGGTCCACCCTGCTCAGGACGGTCCACAGCGTCCTGGAGACGTCACCCGACATCCTGCTCAAGGAGTTGATCCTCGTTGACGACTACAGCGACCAAGGTGTCGTACGCTCGTTCCCAAGCTCTGAAAAGGCTTCACAACCCCTGTTTCGATCACGTCATTTGACAAAATCCTAGACTAATTGCCCGACATCCGCCTCAACCTGTTGTGCAAGCTCAACAGTAAAGCTGAAGCAATTACCAAGGTTTTTTTAAAATTAAAGTCACATGACTGCTTCATGACTGGTTTTTGTCACTCGCATGCCATCACAGGCGTGTCGGTGCGTTGGTTCCGTTGCTGTTGACAAAATGAAAATGCACGGTTGCAGGTGCAGTGAACATTACAAAAGAGTTTAGATTTTGAAAAATAATCTAATTGCGATTTATTTTTTTCTCTTGATATTGTGAAACAGTCAAACCTCGGTTTTCAAACGTCTCGGTTCTCGTCCAATTCGGTTTTCGACCAAAAATTTCGAGTTTTTTTTATGCCTCGGATGACGAACATATTTCGGTTCTCGAACAAACTGAGCGTACTTGAATGCACCATTTGACTCCTCTTGCCTTCCTTACACGAGGAAGTGACGCTTCCTCGTGTTGCTTTCCATTGTGAGCAGATTGTTCAGTAAACATTTTTATTTTAAAAAGAGTGTGGTTTCGGTTTTCGAACAGTTTCGGTTTTCGAACAGCCTTCTGGAACGGATTATGGACGAAAACTGAGGTTTGACTGTATATGCGATAATTTTTTTTCAATGTCCCGTGTATTATTTTTTTAACAAATACAAACTCTAAATTCATCTGCATTACAATCAATTGTCTACTTCAGTCAGAGTTGTCAAGCAACAAAACCCTTTGACTCGCCATCTTTAATGCGTCTAGTAAATCATAAAGCAGATGACAACACGAGAGGCGCAATGACTTTCTTAAACCCGTTTATTTCTGAAGACCACTTGAAGGAGCCTTTGGAGAAGTACCTGTCCGGCTTGCGGAAGGTGCGTCTGATCCGTGCCACCAAGCGGGAGGGCCTGGTGCGAGCCCGCCTGTTGGGGGCGTCGTTCAGCACTGGTGACGTACTGACTTTCCTGGATTGCCACTGCGAGTGCCACGTAGGCTGGTTGGAGCCTCTTCTCCAAAGGTACTGGACACTATTCACCAGCGTTATTTTTATTTATTTTTTGCTTATGTCAAACCTCTGTTTTCGAACGTCTCGTTTCTCGTCCAATTCGGTTTTCGACCAAAAATTTAGATTTTTTTATGTCTCGGATGCTGAACAAATTTCGGTTCTCGAACAAATTGAGCGCACTTGAATGCACCATTTTACTCCTCTCGCCTTCCTTACACGAGGAAGTGACGCTTCCTCTTGTTGCTTTCCATTGTGAGCAGACGGGTTTAGTAAACATTTATATATTTAAAAGAGCGTGGTTTCGGTTTTCGAACAATTTCGGTTTTCGAACAGCCTTCTGGAACGGATTATGGTCAAAAACCGAGGTTTGACTGTATAGTATTCTGTGCCTTTTTTTTCCCCCCGAAATCAAGTTGTGTGTTATCAACTGGAAATTTTGGGAAACAAACCCTCATGCATCGCACCCTCCAGGATCAAGGAGGAGCCGACGGCCGTGGTGTGTCCCGTCGTCGACTCCATCAATTGGGACACTTTTGAATATTTGGGCAACGCGGGCGACCCTCAAGTTGGCGGCTTCGACTGGAACATGGTCTTCAGGTGGAACTATATCCCAGATCATGAGATGAAACGGCGCAGGTCACCCCTCGATGTTATCAGGTACTTTTGCCCCCCTCCCCCACACAAAAAAATCAGAAAAGCTGTCCTGGTCAGCTTACCGAATTGTTACATTCAGAGATCCAATTAAAAATGGCTGAATATTTCATGCAGTAACCCTGCAAAATGAATGACTTTCATACAGAGCTCCTGTAAAATGACTGCATTTTATCCAGAGACCCAGTCCACACACCGCACACCACTTACACCCACAGAACTTAATGACCACGTCTGTCACCCTGAGATCCTGCAACGTGACTGCCTTTTTCACATCGCAATCATTTCAAATGACTGCGTGTTTTGCGCGGGAATCCTGTCAAATGGCTGCCTCTTTCAACAGAGATAATGTCAGATGGCTGCGTCTTTCACACTGAGGTTTGGTGAAATGACCTTTCACACAGAGATCCTGCATGTTGACCGCCTTGTCTAATGACCACATTTTTCACACTGAGACCCTGAGAAATGACTTACCTTTAATGCAGCGATCCTGTAAAATGGCTGCCTCTTTCATACGGAAACCCTCCAAACAAAATGATCTGCAAAATAACTGTCAGCATTTTCCTTGACTCCGGATTTCAAATTCAGTTTTTAGTGAACAAAAAAAACAAACCACAGGGGCAGTTGAATACATGGAGCACTATAATGAGGTGAAAAAACAAACACAGACGACGTGTGCCTCTGTGATGAAAAGAAATTTGATATGTCTGCTTGAACGTGAATCACATCAAAGGTAATTTCCCCCTTTTTTCAGGTCTCCCACGATGGCCGGCGGTTTGTTTGTCGTCAGCAAGAGCTATTTTGCCTACTTGGGCACGTATGACACAGGCATGGAGGTGTGGGGAGGAGAAAATCTGGAATTATCCTTCCGGGTAAGAAAACAATTCACTTTGTCTCACCTAATTTGAACAAAAACACATTACAAAAAAAAACTGTTGTTTGTGTGTGTGTTTTGAAATAAGGAAAGTTGCACTCTGTCGTGCAGTAATTGTTAAAGGGATTAAGTAATTACACATTTGTAATTGCTGGAGCGTATGAAAGCTGAAATGTCAAATGAAAAAAAAAAACCCCCCAAAAAAGTCAAAATCGAAATCAAGTGGGGTGATTTTTTAATGATGTGGAATAATATTGAGCTTGAAAATGATGACCAGAGTGGGCATGAGCCCACAAGTTGCTTCATGTTGCAATTCATTTACTCTCAATTTGAAAAGAAAAAAAAAGTACTGTTTCGGTCACTAATGTCCAACATGAAACGCAAAGGCCACTTAGTGGCAGAAAAATGTCCTCAACACAAACAAATGACTGAATGTGGCACATTCCATTTAACCAGATTATATCTTTCTAACTTCAAATAACTTTATCAATACAGTTGTACCTCTACTTACGAACGTCTCTTCATACGAAATTTTCGAGTTACGAAACGTCTCATCAGGAAAATATTGCCTCTTGTTATGAGAGAAATTTTCAAGATACGAAAGGTAAAAATACAGTCTGGGCTGACACTCGCAGCTCCGAGTTTCCTGAACGCAACATACTTATAGCTGTTCTGCCATCGGCTATGACGACCATCATCCTGGCATACCATTGGCTAAGAGGGACCTCTACCGTACGAGTCGGTCATACGCCCCTCGAGCCATGAGGTGTTCCGATAGTTTTACATAAATGTGAATCACCCAGGAAAAGTGTTCACCGATCGGGCCATCGCTCACGATGCTGATGGTTGCCTTGGACATTTTCAAAGGATCGTTAAAAGCCGACAAAAGCAAACGTCCTTGGATCAGTTTTTTTTACAAAACGCCAGGGAAAAAAACACTTCTAAGAGAGAGCATGAAATAAAGAGGGCAAAAAATGATGAGCATACAGTTAAAAGGTAAATGGCCATCATTTTTATTCTTTACTCTAGTCTTTTTTTACATTATGCACAACTCTCATTTATTGCGCAACAATCTAATTGTAACATGCATTTGTTACATATTTTGATGCATTTTTATGCTTTAGGAAACATTTATGTCTGATTTTTGTGGGGCCTTGGAACGGATTAGCGCTTTCACATGAAAAACGGGTCTCTACTTCCAAAATTTTTTACTTCTTTCGTTTCTTTCAAAAACGTAAAATAATTCTTACTTCAATGAAAGCACGAAGAAAATCAAGCGAGGAACTCTCAAAATAAATTCTGTAGGGGGGAAATAGAATTTATTTTGTGATTTACTCGCTTGATTTTCTGTTTTGATGCGTTATTTTCAATTTTCGTAGTTTCATTTAAGGACAGTAATAGTTAATTTAAATTTTTCAGAGTCGGACATGAAGGCCTCTCAAGTTGAATGGACGCCTCTCGAGTTGAATGGAAGGAGCGTAGCACCATCTAGTGGACACATTGTAGATTGCGCCTTTTAGTCCAGAGCCTCTATTACAGTCAAACCTCGGTTTTCGTACTTAATCCGTTCCAGAAGACTGTTCGGAAACCGAATTGTTCGGAAACCGAAACCATGTTTCCCATTGAAATCAATGTAAAATGTTTTAATCCGTTCCAAGTCAAGAAAACAACTTTTTTAAACCACTTTTTTTTACAATTTCACACCATAAACTGTACAAATGTAATGGGAGATGACCAATTTTAACATTAACATAGTAACATAAAAATTGAAGGAACATCTCTCTCTCTATCTGTCGTGGGGCGTGCGCCTCTCCCAGCTGTCAGCAGGCAGTAGGCGGGGCATTTCGGCATCCCGAACTCCTTCACCAACACAGACACGCACACCTGACTCATATTTTGCGATTAAATCTTTCTTAAATTCTATAGTTTTGCACACTATTTTCCTCTTTTCTTCACCAGGTTCACCACTTCCACTTGCTTTCTTTGGTGCCATGATTAGGGGCTGATACACGATGCAAAAATAACAGTCCAATATAACTTAGTTCTTACCAAACACGTCTGCTTTTTAAAAAAAAACATTCTTAATCGAACAATACAAACTCGTCTGCGCACAAGCTGTTTCTGTACGATTATTGTATAAAAATGAGACACCGGACACCAGAGTGTTCATTATGTGCGGCTGCATTGAAAAATGCAAACAAACGCACGCCCACCCCCGCTCCCCCGTGCTGCCAGGGCAAACCATTATGAAAAGAGGGGGATTTCACTAGTCCTAACAGAAGCGTCTCACCAAACACGTCTGCTTTTTTTTATTGAACAATACAAAAACGTCTGCTCACAATGGTCACTTCCTGTGTAGCGACGAGACACAAGGGAGCGCCGCGACATGAGGGAGTGTCACTTCACTCCTCTCGGCTTTGCTACCTCCTCTCGGCTTCGCTACCTCGCGAAGCTACACGAGGTAGCGTTGCTAGACGAGGTAGCGAAGCCGAGAGGAGTGAAGTGACTCTTTCAAGTGCGCTCAGTTAGTCCGAGAACCGAAATTTGTTCATCATCCGAGGCATAAAAAACTCGAAATTTTAGTTCGAAAACCGAATTGTACGAGAACCGAGACGTCCGAAAACCGAGGTTTGACTGTATCTGAAATTTTTTTACAAAATAGCCATTCATTGAAGGTGCGCCTCATAATCCAGAGCGTCTTTTTGTGCGGAAAATACGGTACATTTAGAACAAATCTAAATTGCGTGATTCATTTGTGATTAATCGCGAGTTAACTGGAAATCATGCGATTATGATTCATGTCCTTCAGGTGAGCTGGAGCAGATGAACAACGTTTTTGTTCCTGTTGAAAACGATTTGCCTTTTGTGTTGCGAGCGCGGTAATGCAACCCGCTTTGTTTCCTTTCAGATCTGGCAGTGCGGCGGCAGCTTGGAGATCCACCCGTGCTCCCACGTGGGCCACGTCTACCCCAAGTCCGCGCCATACTCGCGCAAGATGGCGCTGGCCAACAGCTTGCGCACCGTCGAAGTTTGGATGGACCACCAAAAGGAATTTTACTACAACCGCAACCTCCATGCCCGAGGGGTGAGTCGGTTGCGAGCCGACATCACCGGGTGTCATTTGTCGGTCCGCTGGGGCGTCGGCCGTGTAATCAAGCTCACGCGGCGAGGATCAAGTGACGCTTGCGCACCTCCTGTGCCAAGCCACGGTCAACAATCGGATGTTTTTGAGAGCTAGAAAACTCCTCACCCTCACAAACTGAACTCAATTTGTGAGGGTGACAGCAGGCAGCAAACCCGCCACCTCTTTCACACCGACATTTTGCAAAATGACCCCATTCGCAATCACATTCTCCACTTTTCACATTGATGTACTACCAAATGACGTTCACACAGAGGACATGAAACATGGATGACCTTTAAACACAGAGAAGCTCACAAAATTAAATTCAGAGATCCCGCAAAACGAATTCCTTCCAACACGAGCACTCGTTGTGTTTCAGGAAAATTTTGGAGACGTGTCAGAACGCCGTCAACTGCGGGAGAAGCTGGGCTGCAAAAACTTCCAGTGGTACCTGGACAATATTTACCCTGAGTTCTATGTACCCAGAGATCGGCCGGGATTTTTCGGAAGTGTGAGAAATGTCATTCACTTAAAAAAAAACAATATTATTATTATTACGTCTAATTATTTTTGGAAAAAATTTGAATTTTTGTGTTTATTTTTTAGCTGAAAAGTGCGGGAAAGGGTGCTTTTTGTTTTGACTACACCCCTGGAAGCAAGAACCAACGAGTGATTTTGTATCATTGCCATGGAATGGGCAATAACCAGGTTGGCAAAAAACACAAAGGGGATTTATTATAATTATTTTTTTTTAATTTACATTTCAAAAATCTTTTGGATTTCCTTTTCTTCCATTTCTTGCATTTATTTAAATTTTCTTTTGGTCATTTTTTCCCCTTTTTCTTTCTTTATCCTTTTTCTTCTTAGTCTTTGTTTTTCTTTTTAGTGTTGCTACTTCCCTTTTTGTTCCTTTTTAAATGTTTTTGTTTATTTGGGATGGGTTTTTTTGGGGTGGGCGGTCCTTTTCTCACCTTCCTTTCCTCCTTTTCATTTCCCTTTTTCTGTCTTTTCTTGTTTTTCCGAAAAATACTGTATTAGCCCGAATATAAGACGGTGTTTTTTGCATTGAAATAAGACTGAAAAAGTGGGGGTCGTCTTATATTCGGGGTCTAGACATTATACCCATTCACGACGCTAGATGGCACCAGATATCATTGACGTGAATGCTGAACTTGACTCCCCAGGCCAAAGGGAACCCCGTCACGAAGAATAAAAATAAAAATAGCGGTAGCATGAAGAAAAAAAATAAAAAATAGTGGTAAGAAAGAAAAGAGAAGAAAATAATACAAGAGATAACAGAAAATGGAGAAACGTAGCGACAATCTGGAGAAAAGAAGGTCGAAGATCGCCCAGGTTAACCAGCAGCTGAGGAGAAGTTACGGTGTAAACTTCAAGATGCTTTTTCTCTCAAATATATTATCATTTGTTTCAGATGTACTGTAATTATTTCTGTATAAAATTTTATTTGGCGCTCAAAACGTTTTTCTTTCAAACTTGAGTCTTAAAAAAGAGGCGGTCGTCTTATAATCAGGGCCGTCTTATATTCAGGCCAATACGGTACATAGGGAGACGATCTAAAAAAAAAAAAAAAGTATATTAAATTGCCATTAGATTTGAATGGTTCAGCCCTAGCTTGAAATGTCTTGACGAGCGGTTTACTCGGCTGCGGGCCCTCATACGAAGTTGCTGTGCCGCAGTTCTTCGAGTACTCGTCGGACGGCGCCCTCCATTACAGCATGGGCAGCACCTGCGTGGAAGGTGACAACATCAGTACCTACCTGACGGTGCGGCCGTGCGCCAATCCCAACAAACCCGTACTCGCGCAGCAGAAGTTCAATCTCAGGGAGGTATGTACCGGGGTGCGGCATCTGTGCTTTTCACATGTCTGTGGTGGATGTAATGTTATAGGTCACGTGAAGGGTGGAAAACGTTTTTTCCCCCCCAAAATCTGACATTTGAACAGGGCTGTGTAGATTTTCTTTCCAGCGCACGAATGGAGTCAAATGTCTTGTGGTCGCTTTGTAGGACGGCAGCCTGCTGCACGTGGACAGCCTGAAGTGCGTGGAAGCAGTGGACCGGACGGATGACGGTGTTCCCGCACCGTCCCTGCGGCCGTGCTCGGGTAGCCCGCGCCAGAAGTGGACTTTTCTCTCCATATGACGTTACAGTTCAAATTCACCTTTTGCTACATCACATCTTTTGGGTTATTTTTTTTATTTTAAATGTTTTCAATTTTTTTTCTCATGAGTGCAGCTGGATTTTATGGACCATGGCCGGTTGGTTGGGACCAGTGCTTTCTGAAGGGGATTTTTATTTTATTTTTTTAAAGCAGCCTTGTGGATTTTGACGGGGGTTTTCTCATGAAAAGGAGGCTCGATGAAGAGTATTTATAGTTTGTCCTGTAGAGGGCGCCCAAGCTCCTTCCTTTGACTCCCATTGGACAAACTGGGGATCAGCCGGAGGAATTTTCACACTGAAAGGGAAAATGTTTTTTTTTCCCACCTTGACCTTTTGTGGCATGAGGCTTCAGAAGACTAAAAAAAAAAAAGCAATGTTTTAAAACATTTTTTACTCTCTTTTTAAATTTTTTTTAATGTTTTGTTTTTTTTCTTTCCTCTGTTCTCCCTTTTCTTGGCTTATTTTTTTACTTGGCTTTTTTCCTTTTTCTTTGCTGTGTTTGTTGAATTTTGCTCTTTTATTCTGTGGTTTAAATATATATATATATATATATATATATATATAAAACATTCCCCCCAGTCCTTTTATGTTTTACTTTGGTTCCTTTTTTTCTCTTACTTTTTTCTTTCACATTATGTTTATTCTTGTAGTTTTCCCGATAAAAAACGTTCCTTTTTTTCCTTCATTTTTGTGTTTTTAGTTTTCTTTTTTTCTTCGTGTTTTGCTGCTCAAATGTTTCTTCTTATATATTGTTTTAGTTTTATTTAATTTTTTTCTCATTTTAATTTAGCTATATTTCCTTTTTTTTTTTAATTATCCCGCTATTCCTCCATTCTGTTATACGCTGTTTTTAATTCGTTTCATATGCATATACTGTATTTTATTTTATTTTTTACATTTTTCGTGTTTTTTTTTTTTGTTCCCCACCACCATTTTCACAAAAGTAATATTTATGGGGTCATACACCATTGAGAATTCAGGGGCGTCAAACTCATTTTTTTTTCGCCCACGTGGGTTCCCCAACGGGCCTTTTGTGACTGTGAAACCATAAAAATTTTGAATGGTTTCACTATATTAATACACAGACAAAAACAGATGGATAACAAGTTTTGAAATCTGCATTTAAGTAAAATATCAACTCATTCAATGTCAGCTATTTTCACAGCGGTGTTCCCCATCGCTAACAATTTTAGCAGAATTTGGACTCATCATTCAAGGTCCTCAGAATTATGTGTTCTTTGACGATATAAGTTCACAACCTACCAAAAGAAAGACTTGTCTTTCACCTGAGAGACAAAAAATGTTTTCTAACTTTTTTTCTGTTCTTTAGTAAACAGCGCTAGTACATAACTTGGTTTCTCCAAAAACACCAATACCAAAAGGTGGGCAAAATTAATTTTGTCCGAGAGGGCGGTTTTGGTGACAAAAAAAAGCTGCATGTGGATCATGTGGAGCATCTGAAGCTGTGGTCACTCGTGCGACTGGACACCCCGAGGCTACGCCGCCGGTCCCGCTCTGAAAGAAGGCCGACGGCGTCTTTGGTGTGCCGCGACAGCAGATGGCAGCCTGATAGATATTTTTCACGCTCCTCCCTCCCTCAAAAAAATATTTCAACATGGCCTCCTTTAGTACGAGATTCTATGTTTACAATGCATCCATTTTTGGGGCAACTCTATCCAAGGAGATAACGGAGAGGAGGCTTATGGAAGGAGTTTCGATGACTTTCTCATTGGCATTCATCATCTCAAGTCTTGGAGGAACTCTCATATGTTGCACTTTGCTGTTTTTGATGCAATTGATTGTGAATGTTAAGTCCGCAGAGGCGGTGAGATTAATCATGGCAGCAGAAATGTTTGACCCATGAAGCACAACCATGAAGCACTGAAATAATGTTCGATTTCCAGTGGAATTGCTCAGGAGAAAGAGATGAAATGCCAGGTCGGCAACTTAAAGTGGCATTATACATGTATTTTTTTACATATTATACGACTACTATATATACTAGATGCTACCTTTTTGGTTGTTAAAAAGCATTACAAATGATAAGTAATTTCTGGCCTTCAGTGTTAACTGTGAGAAGAAAAATCGATTGAATGTGTTTTGGTACCTGATTTCTGGTGTATACAGAATCTCCACCTGTATGTGTGGCTTGTAGTACAGCAAGTTCAAATGGGAGATGGCAATTAAAAAAGTGTCATGGTTTCAAAATGGAGCCTATATCGTCACCTCCTTCCTTCAATTCTGTCATGTTTTGGTTTGTGACCAACAGGTGGCACTGTAGGGCTCTCCCTGCAGCTGCACACCTGTTGGTCGTTATGTCGTTAGCCGTTTAAAAGGACTCCCTGCACTCGTCATTGTTTGCTAGTTCCATCCATCCATCCATTTTCCGAACTGCTTGATCCTCACGAGGGTCGCGGGGGGTGCTGGAGCCTATCCCAGCTGTCTTCGGGCAGTAGGCGGGGGACACCCTGAATCAGTTGCCAGCCAATCGCAGGGCACACAGAGACGAACAACCATCCACGCCCACACTCACACCTAGGGACAATTTAGAGTGTTCAATCAGCCTGCCATGCATGTTTTTGGAATGTGGGAGGAAACCGGAGCACCCGGAGAAAACCCACGCAGGCCCGGGGAGAACATGCAAACTCCACACAGGGAGGCCGGAGCTGGAATCGAACCCGTTACCTCTGCACTGTGAAGCCGACGTGCTAACCACTGGACTACCGGGCCGCCCTGTTTGCTAGTTGATTCCTTTCATGTTTGTTGCTGCTGTCATGTTTGTACCAATTAGTGATGGGAAAATGAGGCCTCATGAAGCAATGAGGCTTTCCATCCAAATGGTTCGTTCCTGGGCCGAGGCATCATGAGGCTTCATTTGTACTATTGCGCCATCTTGTGGAAAATAAATGTCATGACAGACAGTGATTAAAATGACGCAATGGATTTGATGTAGAGGTAAATCGGGCCAAAAAAAATCCAGCCCCAACCCGGCCCGCTGGTATTTAAGCCCCACCCGGCCCGAGCCCGATCACTTAACTTGATATGCGGGCCCCAGCCCGAAGCAAACCCGAGATTTTATATTTTATTTGTGAGGACTCGGGAGGAGGAGGGGCGATTTATGATAACAAAGCCTGTCTTTTGTAACGAAATCCAAGTTAAACAAGACTGTATAAACATGTACATCTCTTATATTTCTGTTTCTGAAGAGGTTACATTAACCGACAATTTCCTATCATTGGCGGATTTTTTTTAAGAGTGGACGGGAAAATTTAAGGCCGTCCGTCATTTTGACGGGTTGCAAATTGGGCCGTAAACACAGCAGTAGTGCGTCCTTAAGAATCGAGCGGGGCACTTTAAGAGAGAGAAGCAGAGAGACAAAGACGAACAATGACGGCTGGATACTCGACAGAGACTGGAAGGAGTTCTAAAAATTGTCATTGCAAGAGTTTAGTACAGTACGTGTTTTGATGAGGCGACTTCTGTTTTTTCGCGAACCACGGTCTCTCGTGGCCAAAACAATTCAAGGCCTCGAAGAAAAAAAAAAAAGAAAGTCAGCCCCCCCCCCCCACACACACACACACTGAAAACAAAACAAAACGAAAGTAAATTAGAAGAAACACACTCACACGACACACCACAAACACACATACAACCACAGTAAAATCGCGTTGATCACACAGGAGAGATTCGATCACGTACAGTCATCTCGTGTGCGGTGACTTTTATGGGAAACGATTTTTCGGTGCCGTCAAAATGACGACACGCTACCGGTAACGAGCGTAACCGTGAAATTCTCAGGCCTGCCTTAGTTTTTTATTTTATTTTTATTTTTTTACTGAGAATGTTCCTTGGGTCCCAAAAACGCACATTATTTGGAACAGAGGTAAAGAGATGGCTGCCGTCCGTCATTGTCGTCCCGGTGCGCCGTTTTATTTCGAATCACCCGCGAAACTATTTGTTGGCGGTGACGTAGGAATCCCGTCTCCCGAGGCCTCTGACGTAGCAACGAGCGTTCCGAGGCTTTGGGCGTGGCCACATGCGTAATCGACACATGCCTCGAAGCGCGCTTCGCAGATTTTTTTTCCGGTTTACTCGGCACACGCATCGGAGCCTCGGCACAGTTGGGC
This sequence comes from Hippocampus abdominalis, assembly GCA_018466805.1. Lineage (NCBI taxonomy): Eukaryota > Metazoa > Chordata > Actinopteri > Syngnathiformes > Syngnathidae > Hippocampus > Hippocampus abdominalis. Next base: position 778,617 of record CM031713.1, on the reverse strand, counting down.
ACATCACTAGTACCAATCATGTTTCGGTAACTGTTATGACTCAGCTTCAGTCTTGAATTTTGTTTGATCCTTTGGATTCTTTTTGTTTTCGTGACTTTGTTTGTTCTGGATTTAGTTTCTGTGTTTTAATACAATTCTTCAAGTACACCCTGCTCCTCCCTCTTGCCTGCTTTTCGGGGTCCACCACCACCATGCAACAAACATGTGACAAATTCCGCACAAGATGGCGCCGTTCGGCTGCTCCCAATGAGTAACCCGCCATTCATTCCCTTCTCCTTGGCAGCCCCTTTTCTTTTAATCTTTTGGGCTCCTCCATGTGAAACGCATTGAAAAAAAGAAAAAAAAACATGTCTGGATTCTGTCAGCGCGCCGCAGAAGGCCTCGCTTGTGATGCGGGGTGGCAGAACATGCCGCGCCCCGTCTCCCATAGCACATATGTGTCTTTAATGATAATGCAAAACAAGGCTCCCCCATGGGTTGAGTCTTTGAAAATGCTCAGGCTTCAGTTGTCAGGGCGACACACACACACAGCAACCGGGCCGTTTCTCCACTGCATGTCGCTTCACTTTATGTAATCCCCAATACCCAGAGCAGTTCAGGAGCTGCGGCTGCATACATTAGATGACACACTTTCATTTCCACGAGGGAGCTGGGAAAATGCGCGCTTCCAAATATGCCAATCCCAGATTCCCACCAACAACGTGGTGCTTCTTCAGATCACGTTGGCCTACAAGCTACTATGGACGTTTACCAGAACGGCACCATCGCGTGCGAGTGATCCTGGGAGACCATGTCCGAAGACATCAAAATAAGATATTGATTTGTTTACGGGATGCGGAACCTCCCCGCAAAAAAAAACAACCAAAAAAAACTCAGTGATGCACCCCTCCCTCTCATACAAATCTCAGAAATGACATGATCTTGTCGGCATCCAACCAAGACGCTGGTAAAATGGTCGTTACAAAGCGGTCATAAAGCATCATGCTAACGAGAGGTTAGCAACGATTTCATAGAACAACATGCTACTTATTAAAGATATGAAGCTGTCTTCATACTAGCATCCTCTGCTTTTTCTCACCATTCCGTAAGACACTCACCCGCACCCTGCATCTTTTCTACAGCGGGTAACTCCACAAGGGGGCGCAAATTCCCCATGCGAACACCCGTGATCTCTACGTGGCATTTTTTTGTAAATTTCATGGGAACAGATACTTTGTCGCCCACACTGGAAATACCACTGAATTATTCGGCCAGAAACTGACAGTGCCTCCTTCCCTCCCTCAACTTTGGCTGAATAAAAAGCTCTCACACGATTTTGACATAATCACATAAATATGACATCTTAATTTGAAACAAGTCAAGAACCTGCATGGCCGACAAAATGTAATTCCGTGTGAATTACGTCTCCATGCTCTCATAGGCCTCTTAAAATGCCAGTTCTGTATACTGACAACGTCTATAACTATGCCAGTGTGCATTATTTGTAATGATGGTCAGCAGACAAGGTTTACGTTTTATGTGACTTTTTAATAACAACGTGGTAGAGTCGTCAAACGTGCTGTGTGCTCACTCGCAGTCACTTCCTGGAACTCCCCCTTTTTGACAGGACCTGTCAATCAACTGAGTATGACGTAAACAGCGCAAACTTTCATAAAGCACTACTCATATAATAATAGTTTATTATATGACATTATTAATGTTAAAAAAAAAACCATATTGGTCATTCCTTACTTTTTTATGATACTATCAGCGCTGTCACGGTGTTTCCTAAATGATCGTTTCCGGTTATGTTTTCCTGTTCCGTTCCGTTTCCGGAGTTGTGTCCCAATGTCTCGCCAGTTTCACTGCAATCTTAAATCATTTCAGTTTTAATGTTTTACTGTTTTAATGATACTCTACTTACTATTTGTGCTTTTGCGGTTCTTCCCTGATGCCATTTTCTCTTCTTTTGAAAATCTTACCATACATGACGTCCCCCCAGATAATTCCTGGCTGTTTTCTTCACACCTTCTCCTAGGTGCCATCAACAGGATCTCTCACCTTGAAACGCACCGAATTCACCATGCTTAATACTTTGACTCCTGCATTTGCCAAATTGAATTCCATCCCCCCCCCCAAACACGTCTTGGTGTAGCGGTGCAGGTCAAATGCTTGTCTGAGTGTGTGAATTAAACGGCTCATCACTCCGCCGAGGCCTCTCTCCTCCCTTCCTCCTCGCGGTCCTCCACACACTCTACCAAGACCAATTACTGTAAAACCTGGCGGATTCCTGAATATGTAACCATTTTTTTAAAGGCTCTCCAGACAGAAAATTAATGACCACGCTTGAGTAATCCATTTTTTTAGTCGGCGCCATGTGCGAGGGTTAGGAAAATCAAAGTCCTGCATAAATCTTTGCTGATGTGATGATAATGCGCTCGGTCAGACTGGCAAAATAAAACAAATCGCCTGGCGATGGAAATGTGACGTAACACACGCGCACACTTTTAATCATTCCGGCCAATGCTTTGCTCAAGTATGTTTATCATACTTATTCTTTCTTTTTGTGGGGGTGGGTGGGTGTGAGGGTGTGCCACAGAGAAAAGTCACTGACCTTTTACCATGGAGCGGGCTCAGCGTGGAGGGGTTCAGGAAATGACTTGGGGGGGGGGGGGGAGAAGCGGGAGACCAGATTATGTGCTAGTTACACACGCCACCTCGACACCCCTAAGGTGGATCTCAGCGGTGTGATCCTGTCTTGCCTGCATGTGGGACCTCCTATTGTAAACAAATCAATTGTCCCCCAATTTGTGATTTACATGCTGCTTCCTGGGCAAATATTTCCGAAACGTGTCACTATTTTTCAAGAAAATAGAAGGACATTTTAAGAATCTCCCTAATTATGAAGATCTTAACATTACCATCCGGCCATGCTAGTGTAAACATGGTACAGTATTCTGATGAATATTATGTTTGAATTGAGCAGCAAAATCCACACGTTTTTATCCATTTCAGCGAGCGGCCATTTTCCCAGTTGCTGTCGACTGAAAATGACATTTTCCCAATGTAACGACCAATCATGGCTCACTTCAGTTTACTGAATTTGGTCGCGTGACATTCACAACCTCAGCCATGATTGGGCATTTCCTGAGTCTTGAGCAACTGTGATGACAGCAAGTGGCAAAATGGCCCGGCCGTGAGATGGATAAAATGGGTGGATTTCGCTGCTTAATTCATATTCCACAAAAGTATTATTAATTAGGCGGCCCGGTAGTCTAGTGGTTAGCACGTCGGCTTCACAGTGCAGACGTACCGGGTTCGATCCCAGCTCCGGCCTCCCTGTGTGGAGTTTGCATGTTCTCCCCGGGCTTGCGTGGGTTTTCTCCGGGTGTTCCGGTTTCCTCCCACATTCCAAAAACATGCATGGCAGGCTCGTTGGGCACTCTAAATTGTCCCTAGGTGTGAGTGTGAGCGTGGATGGTTGTTCGTCTCTGTGTGCCCTGCGATTGGCTGGCAACCAATTCAGGGTGTCCCCCGCCTGCTGCCCGAAGACAGCTGGGATAGGCTCCAGCACCCCCCGCGACCCTAGTGAGGGTGAAGCGGTTCGGAAAATGGATGGATGGATGTTTAGACTAGTGGGGGTGCACAGAACATCAATCCATCCATCCATTTTTTTATCCACTTTATCTTCACAAGGGTCGTGGGGGGTGCTGGAGCCTTACCGAGCTCTCTTCGGGCAGTAGACGGGGGACACCCTGAACCGGTTGCCAGCCAATCGAAGGGCACACTTAGACAAACAACAGTTTGGGCTCACAATCACACAATTTGGAGTGCCCAATCAACCTGCCATGCATGTTTTTGGAATGTGGGAGTAAAACGGAGTACCCAGGGAAAACCCGTGCAGGCAAGGGAAGAACATGCATGCCAGCTCTGCAATGTGAGATCGATGCGGATCATATTATTGTAAAAAAAAAAATTCTATTGACTTCCTTCATTTTCTATTTTTTGCCAATATTAACCATAAAACAGGTATTATTATTATTTTGTTTTTAGAAATTCTAATATTGTTTTGTGTAAGTATATTTCGGTACATTTGTCAATCAACAAAGTCTTGTATAATTTTTGTATTAAGTATTATTAAGTATTAAAAAAATTAAATGTCACTTTCATTTTAAAAAATGAGGAAAATCTATACCAATTTGGAATAAAATTGATATTATAAAAATTATATAAAAAGTTACAAATGTTTTGAACTGTTTTTTTTAAAATAAAAAAATATCTCGCCTCATGTAATTTTTGTACAACGTATTTAAGAAAAAACACAACAAACAAATAAATATACAGTATATAGTTAAAAAAAACGAAGACATTTTAAAACAAAAACATCAGACGACAAGTGAGTTTCTCCGTCTTCTCGTCGGTTCAACAACGTGTCACTTCTGATTGGTTTAGCACACCGTGGAATCGACGCTTGATTAACCACGGAAAACGATGTCCGACTCTGATGAAAAATTCACTTTCAAGGCCCACTTTTCAAGAAAAATTGGACTTTAAGGCTTGGTCAACTAATACTGTTCCTGAGCGGGTTGTTTCAATGCGTGTATTTTTTTTTGGGGGGGGGGGGTCAGAATAGTACGAGAGGAACAGTAAGCACATCGAGAGCCAGGAACCTCCGGGTTAGCATTAGCATCAGTGGTGAGTACGAGGTGGTTTATTTATTTAAAGATGTTATATTGATAACAAATGACAGCGAATTACTATATCCTGCAGTAGAGACTCTGAGTTGTTGAAGAGATGTATTGGAAGCTAAAGGAAATGGTGTTTTTTGCTTTCGGAATGGTATTCGTCTAGGTGTGTAACAATGGGCCCCGTTCTGTTCTGTCATTACCCGTGAAGCAATTTTCTTGTCATCGTGTCACACGGGTCTGCTTGCGCTCCTCTCAGAAAAATGCACTCTGGCTTTTATTTTATTTTACACTGTTTACCATTTATTGCACCCGGTTGGGAGTCGCAAAGAAGCCCTTTTGTTTCACGAATTTGTTGAAGAACTAAACAGTCGTTGAGCAATTTTCGATGTAGCGTTTGAAATAAAAGTATTAATTACAGTAAAAGGAAAATGATTTGAGCCCACAAAAAAAAAGGTTAGGGTAAGGATAAGTTGGAGGTTGTTAATGAAAAGACGTAACATTTAATCGAAAAAAATGAGGCTGAGTGTTAGAATTATGGAACGTTCAAGAGTTAAGGTAAGGTTATGATGAGGAAACAAAATGTTACTGGCCTGACATTGCCCTCACAGGCACAGTTGGAATCAAGAGCCAGTGAATGTGGAAGCCAGTTATAATTCAATATATTTCACAACAGATGCAGCTGTAACAAAGCAACGTTTACATAAAATGACAAAATACAACACCAAAGACTGAAAACCGTAAATTAAAAACACAAACTGATGTGAACACATTTACAGCGGACACCAGAAAACAATTAAACCCCCGCCCCCAAAAGAAACGGTTTTAAAATTAAGAACATTAACATGTTATTTTAAACAATACAGTTCTTAGTTGTCATTGCTCCTTAAATGCTTCTCTTTCTTTTTCCTTTCAAAACTGGAGATTAAGAATGCATCGCTCCCATTGCTCGCCACGTCGCTGTGGAAACCAGCGTGACACGCAGATTGAAGCAGGTACCATTTTTCTTTGTCTCTTTCTTTCTTTCTTTCTTTCTCGCACAAGATCCAAGGTAAGAAACTAAATCCATGAAGTGGAGGCCGAGTGAGTGAGTGGCAGGTGGACTGCACGGCCCCTGAGACTCTTAATGAAGAGACTGTGTGTCTGTGCGTGTGTGCGATCGATGTGGCCACAACGACTGATCTAATGGCTGTGGGTGGGGAGGGGGAGAATGGGTACCCCCCCCTCACACACTCACAGCCTTCTGCCAGCCTTGCGCCAGGCTCATTATATTTCATGACAATGGGGTAATGGTGTTCCAAAATGTGTGTGTGTGTGTTTTTTCTCGTGTCTTTGCCGCCTGTAAGTTCATCTGGCAGGTCATGCAGGTTCATGTTGACCCACCTCCACAGTGATCATTTTACAGTTTGGGGCCTGCGAGTCCCAGGGACTCGCTGATCAGAAAAGTATGAGTCCCATTATGCATTTAGAGAGTCCCAAATTTCGAATTCTGAAATGGTCTACTTATTCAATTGCATATGATAATAACACAAACAACAACAATATACATTGATAATAGGTTTATTCTTTATAAACAAATGCTGCAAAAACTTAATTAATTCAGGTATACAAGATTTGCTGAGAAATAGGATCTTATTTCATCCCATGGTTCAGTCTTTGAGTTCATAAATTCTCCTCACTTTACTCTGCTTCCAATGATGCAAGGCTTTCCCAAGTCAACTTATCGCAAAAAAATATCCAACTTTAGCTACTTCCTCTGTGATATCTCCGCAATAAACTTTCGCAACACTTGTTTTAACGTTACACAACTTGGCAATCGTCTGCCGATCTCGCCAATCTCGTCACGCGAGATTACTTAACGCGAGATCAAAACAACAATGGCGCCGATGGTCGAACTGCGTTCGTTGCTGGAAAAAAAGATTTACCGTAGTTTTTTTTTTTGGTTTTGACTGAAAATATCCTTGCGTCCCAAAAATGCACATTATTTGGAACTGTGCGTCCCGCGGGAAAATTATGCGTCTAGGACGCAGGACGCAGAGCTAACGAGATAGCTGCCTCCAGGCACACACATCCACATCATTTGTAATTCCGGTTTCACAAAATATACTCATAAATCCAGTTTTGGAATCTCCAGAGCAAAATTCCACAGCCGTTCTCAGATTGTTGCCCACTCAGAGGGCCCTAGATTAGGCACATATCCTTACCAAGACCCTGCCAAACGCTGGTTCATGTCTTTTTTGTTTTGTTTATTGAAATAAAATGCATCAGCTGCTTTTTGTTGTTAGTCAGCAGCCTGTCCTGCTGAGATTTTGTACTTTTTGTGTCCTTTAATGTGACTCTTTGACATAGCTCCAGTTTCCCATGAAGTGTGGCTTTGGATCGGGCACATATGGTGGCCTACGCCACCCAAAAGTCTGTATCTTTTCTCTTTCTCACAGATAAGCCATTTTGTCTCGTCATCATTGCCTGCACTGTACTAGATTTGTACGCCTGATTTTATTTTTTATTTTTTTGGGGGGGGGGGGCCTTCTGGCTTTACAGCAGTCGTGGCGCTTTTGCATGCGAGTGGCACCTGTTTGCGGGGACCATTAAGCGAGGCTTCTTGTGATGCTTTGGGTAATGCATCCAAAGGCCGCCTATCAAATATGAATGAAGTGCCTCGCATCCTCATCTATCTTTCATGGCTTTCATTTGTTAGGGGCCTTTGACTCCAAAAATATTTTTGGATGGTCGCGCTCTGTTCAGTGAATAATGCCCCAGAGCGGCACCAGACGGTCTATTGTCTTAAAAAAACAAAACAAAACCCAAAAAATTATCCCCTGTACTGGCTCATGTCATCACTCAGGCTGAAAGTTTTTCAAATATTTGCGTTAAAAACAAATTTAAGGACATCATTTGTTATTTCATTGACTGTCAAGTGGTTTCAAATGCTACCGACTGTGTCTTAGTTATTCGCACGTTTATGTCCGTCATGTGTACTGTATGCCGCGGTGTACCAAGTTCATCCCTGGCGCCTTCTTGCTTAGCAGCTAACGCTAAATTATTCAAAACTGGCACGACGACGACGGCCGAAAAAACCTGCAAGGCTCTGCATAAAATATAAGCGTGAGAGATGTTAAGAGCATTGGATTTGCCAATATGGATTTAAATATAGAAAAGGCAGCTTAAAAATAAAAAATACTTTGATTACTGTGCCCCATCAAGATGAATAAACTGTACAGAACACTTGCATCGTCAAAATCACTACTTTTCAAGAGAAAAAAACCCCTCTTGAGTTACCTGTAACTGTATTCATTTATTCATTGGAATAAATGAAACAATGAATTTTATAAGCAGAATAATCATCGGATATGAATCTGCAGGCAATTACTTTCCTGGCTGACCGCTTCCTTCTGCACCAAAGCAATTACAGTCATACCTCGGTTTTCGACCATAACCCGTTCCAGAAGGCTGTTCGAAAACCTAAACCACGCTCTTTTAAAAAAAAAAAATCTTTATTGAACACGTCTGTTCACAATGCAACGCTAAACCAGGAAGCGTCACTTCCTTGTCTACCCGAGGAAGTGACGCTTCCTCGGGTAGACAAGGAAATTGTTCGAAAACTGAAACCACGCTCTTTCTAAAATAAAAATGTTTACTGAACACGTCTGCTCACAATGGAAAGCAACACGAGGAAGCGTCACTTCTCGTGTAAGGAAGGCGAGAGGAGTCAAATGGTGCATTCAAGTGCGCTCAGTTTGTTTGAGAACCGAAATTTGTTCGTCATCCGAGGCATAAAAAAACTCAACTTTGGTTGAGAACTGAGACGTCCAAAAACTGAGGTTGGACTGTACATCGAAACTATTTGAAACTAAACAACTAGTCAAATTTATCTAACCGAACTATTTTCATTCATTATTTTCAAAAAAAGAATCCATAGTTTTAATCATGAGGGGACAAAATGAAGCACGGCTCCTGCAAAGTGAGGGAGGAGGCAAAGTTTTTTGTTTTTATTTGCTTTTGTGATGAAAAAGAAAAACTGTGAAGGGGTTAGAAGAATCCCTTATTTGTGTGTGTGTGTGTGTGCGCGTGTGTGCGCGTGCGTGCGAGAGTTTTTCCATCGTGTTAAGTGGAATTGTCACGTTGCGAGGTGGTGGTGGACCCAAAAAGCAGGGTGAACTTGAAGAATTGTATTAAAACCCAGAAAACTAAATCCAAAACAAACAAAGTGTTAACAACAAAACAAATCCAAAGTATCAAACAACCGAAACATGACTGAGAACAACCATAACAGTCGCATATATAAACAGCCACAATGACCCGACACTGAGTGGTTGTGCCGGGAGTCCTTTTCTACTACCGGTACTAATCACATAACGATCAACAGGTGTGCAGCTGCAGGGAGAACCCTACAGTGCCACCTGTTGGTCACAAACAGAATAATGACAAGTTGAGAGTCTATCCATGCATTTTCTAACCCACTTATCCTCACGAGGGTCGCGGCCGTGCCGGAGCCTATCCCAGCCGTCATCGGGCAGTCGGTGGGGGACACCCTGAACTGGTTACCAGCCAATCGCAGGTCTTCGTTAACAGTTGCGGACAAATGCGCAATGGCATGCATGCGGGCCAGCCACTCTGCGTGCCTCAAGCTGCAAAGAGGCTCAAATTATCCCGTCGGCAGTCTGACGCTGACGCATTGACACCATGTCACTTCCCACACTTGTTGCAAGGACGAGGTGACTCAGTCGACGGCAGCGCGGCTTGGACCCAAGCTCGGGGAGCAAATGGCATCAAAGCGTTGCGCCATGTGACGGCAATACCATCCTTCCATTACGATGCTTTTTCCCCTTCTTCCTTCCTTCCCTTTTTTTGCTTCCTATTCTCTGTCACCCTTCCTTGCTTTCTTTTATTTCTTCCCTCTTGTACTTCCTCCTTTCTTGCCTCTCCTTCATTCTTCCCTCTTCTTTTGCTTTACACCCCTACCATACTTTATGTCCTTCACATTTTTTTTCTTCCATCATTTCCTACTTGGTTTTCACCTTTCTTCCTTCCTCACCTGTTCTTGCATGTTCGCGTTTCTCTTTTCTCCCTTTGCCTCTCCTGTTTTTTTTGTTTCTCCTTAACTCATTCACTCCCAAAGACGTTTTCAAACGTCTTTTCAGACTTAATCCAGAATTGGCTGGTACTGAATGAGTTAATTCATTCACTCTGTTCATTCCTTTCTTGCTTCTTTTTAGTCCGACATTCCTTTCCCCCGCATCATTTTCCGCTTGTTTATTTTCCACTCGTTTTCTTCATTGCCCCCTACTCCAATGAATCTTTTCCCCATTTTTTTTCTCCATTCCTTCATGATGACCTTATTTCTTTCTTTCTTTTCTTCCCTTCCTTTCCCCGCCTCTTTCCCTTTCAATCCTGAGAAGTGCATGCAGTGGATTTGCGCGCGTCTGTGGCAAGAGTATAGCAAGAATGCGTCTCGTTTCAGTCCCCGTGTATTTGACCCACAGGCACGTCGAAAGTGTTCACTGTAAGAGCTATTATGTAAGACCCCCGCTTCTTTCTTCTTCTTCGGCTAATCAAAATGGCGTCCTCCCACCGCGCCGCACGTCTCCTTTGAAGCCGGCGGCCTGTTTGATTGGACGCGCTCTTGATTGAATTTGCATCGTGGGGATAAGAGGGAGCGCTGATAACCTCCTCTGACCAGGACAAATGTAGCATGGTAGCGTAGCAGCGTGGCGTAGGATCGCCCTCCCGCATCCCGCCCTCCTTGCAGCCCCCTTTCAAGATTATCTTCTCGAGAGCGTCCTTTAGCATGACTTTCCCGCACCGCCACCCGGGCACAATAGCGCCGTTTAATGATACAGAATAAATGTTTGCCGACGCTTTGAATAGAAAACGCATCCATCCCTCCTTGACATCCTTCTCCCAGGTGTCCAGGGTTAGGACTGTGGTCACAGAATAATTAAACTTGCAATTCAAGACAACACTGTAAATCGTCTCGGATAGTTAACATGAGTGAATCAAATTGCATCGGATTTGGAATCAATCCGATCGACATTGTATTCTATTGAATGGCAATCTTAAATTGCATGAATCACACTAGTCATCAATCATACATTGCAATTACAGTTGTATCGGACAAAGATTGCATGTAATACCCATTGAATCCATAATACGAATCCCCAAAGCCAAAACGCAGAAAACTGCCTCGCTCAGTGAATCCACCGAGAAGGTGACAGCGTGCTTGATGAACGATTCATCAGCTTTCGCCCTCCCTTATTCTTTGAAACAAGGCGCAGACGAAGCGCTCACATATTTCATCAGTGACCGAATCGTCCGGGTGTTAATGTGAAATACTGCTGCCCGCAATGCCATTTTTCCAAGCTGTCCCGTTATGAACAGCTGACTCTTAAAACCAGCCCGGCGACACGTGACGTATACTTGCTTCTTTCATCGAGGGATCATCGCCAGTCAACGAGATAATTTGCACTATTAAGAAAAAGTTCTTCAGACTTTTGGGTTTCAATTACATAGTTTAGCTAAAATGTGCTAATGAACTTAATTAGACCTTTTTCAAAACTTTGACTACGCATGTCCGAAAGCCTCAATTTACCTGATGAATCTATTGTTCCCGTGTAAACATTTCTATTCCTGATTACTGGTGTGCGAACATCTGAACGGTTATTCCACGTCCTTGATGGAGTACGCCGCAATTAATGTGAGTACGTTGGCCTGGCAGCTTGATAAAGACGCCCAGTAATGATTTGAAGCCTCGTATGAATGATTCTTGACGCCAAAATACGAGACGGGCGTTTGCTTCCATGGAAGTTATTTGTTCCCTCTGACATTTGTAGGTGACGGTCTTCATCGCTTTAGCCTCAACTGTCCAAGTATTTGGTGCTATACATTTTTCAAGTCCTCTTCTGAGCATATTAAACAGACTTGCTTGTCTGCCTGTTTTAGCTTAAGTGCTACGGTAATAAAACGTTAAGGCTCCGCCGTGGTGTTTAATGACTTGGATCTGATTAATGGATGAGCGACAGATGGAACGAGGGAGGCCATTGAGCCCTGTTAACCGAAAGATGTCAAGACCGATGCTAACGTTACCGTGCTCGCGAGCCATGACGGAGGAGAATGTACTTGGCTAATGTTAGCGCATCAACAACAGCAATTGGGAGATATCAAGACAAATGGTCACTGGCGGCATTCGTGCTCGGCTAACATTAGTGAGCAGTGAAATGAGTGGTCATCGGGAGATATTAAGACAAGCGCTCGTGTTGATATGCAGGAGTGCCACAACTGAGGCTAATGTTCAACGACTGGGATGTATCGGGAATAACAGGTGCAGAAATGAGTGTAAACATGAAACCCTTTTCAATGGACTCATCCACAGTAGGTTGTCTTACCCTAATTCGGGTTATATAGAAATCAGACTGTATTTTAACAGAGCCTGATAAATCGACGTGGAGATGGAGTAGATGACTGTGTCATCTGCAGAAAACAACAGTGGTTCCAAAACAGACCTCTGTGGCACCCACTTCACCGATATTCAGTTAATTTGATCGCCAGCCACCACAGCTTGAGTTCTACCAGCTAGACAGTTGTCAGTCCATTTACAGACAATACAAAAGTTAAAAGGGACACAATAAAAAGAAAAGGGGCAAAAGAAAAAGGTCAATAAAAAGAAAGGAAATGACAATTGAAAGGAAAGGAAGAAAATAGTACAGTAGTCGTATAACGTGTTATTTTGCTCTTGTTTTCTGTCCCCCCCCCTCTTTTTTGATGGAGTCTCAGTTGATGGATTATGGATCCGCTGCGCCTTTGCTGATCAATTACCAAAATTATTTCTAATAATTTTGACTGTACTCTACTGGGCATTTAATATATAAACTAGTAAAGGTGTCAATTATCAGGTTCAGTCAAATTTTGATTGCGCTCACAGAGCCACAAAAACCTACCTTGCTATTGAAGCAGATGGGTGAAAAAGCTTCCGTCACATGACCCCCGCTGCCCCCTCCCTCCAATCATCCCTCCACTGGCTCTCCGCTTCCCACGCCTGTTTAACAATCCCCTGAATTATAGCGCAATCGTATTGTAGTTTTTGTCGGCGCAGAGGCGGGCGGGGGCTGCGAGGGAACTTAATCCCTTCGCTTTGACGCGTGAATAGAAAAAGCACTCGGCCAGCCTCCGACCTGCAGGAAGTGCGGCTAATGGACGCTCTCCACATCCATGGCCAAACTCAAGTGTACAGGGATTTTGTAGCTCTTTGCCCACAGTCTCCTCTTGGCTACAATTTGACAAAATGAGCACACATGTCGAAAATTAGTAAACTTATATCTGCACAATCAATGCAGTATTTTACTCAACAGTCTCCCCTTTAATGCAGTTGACTGTCAGTCTCCTTTTGGATGCAATTTGCACAGCTTTTAAGCATTTTTTATATAAATAACAAATGCCAAACTAACCTACACATGCTAATTTTAGGTCAGGACAATGCAGAACTAGGACACCACAATTACCACTTGGCTGCCCTTAGTCTCATCCTGGATACAACTGGTCTCCTTACAGTCAACAAACGACCGACACAACTACCCATACTATAATGTTAGCTCAACTTTTGAACTCCAGCATTAGACTCCACAATCTCCATTTGGCTGTACTTTGGTCCATGTCCCGTCTTGGATACAACTGGTCTCATTACCCTGGCCAACATGTCAAAAAATATCCAAACATAAATATGCATGCAATAACCTTATCTTAACCTAGGCACTGCAGAATTAGAGTCCACAATCTCATCTTGGCTGCACTGGACTCTAGTCCCTCTTAGGTTAAATTTGTCACCTCATCGGGACCAACATGTCAACAAATGACAAAAATAACCATCCATGTAATAATAAAGTATTGTAGATACTGCAATATTAGACTCTAGTGACCCATCTTTGCCCCAAATCTCCTCTGGGATACAATTGGTCTCCCTCCATGGAAAATCAAAAATGGTAAAAGTAAACATGTACATCTCATGATCTCCCCCTTGGCGTGCTGCATCCTGTTGTCTCACTGCCCATTATCTCCTCTTGGATATGATAGACCTATTTATTTTTTCTTGTTGTTGTTTTCAGTGTTTTTCGCCGTTTTCTGCGACATTATTTGAAATTGTCACAAATGTAGATGAGCTCATCGTTCATTTAATAACCCAATACCCGTCAATGTTTCAGCCAAAATATTAGGAACAGCCCTGAGTGCGATTCGTTTTGTTTTCTGACGATATTGATGATTTACAGGTGTAAAGTCCCTGTTACGTTTTTACCGCTTTGCCGTATTTGGCTGAGGGACGCGCGCGCCGTGCTACGAGCGTGGCATAAAAGCCTATTTAAATCCCTTTCGGCTGTCATGAGTCTGCCCTGCAGAAAGAAAAAAAAAAAAGCCTGCATGCATGTGCATCCTCTCGCTCCCTTTTTCGCTCGCGCTCTCTCTCTCTCTCTCCCCCCTCCTCCGCATCCTCCCTCTCTCCTCCTCCACATCCCTCTTGCGCGCACCAGTAGAAGCAGAAGCGGCAGCATCAAGCGGTGCTTTTCTGATGCACCATGCGAACATGAGCATCCCTCTTGAAGGCTGACTGCCTCAACAATCAACCCCTTCTTTCCTCCTCCTCTTCCCGTCCATTCGCTGGCTTGATTTGTGGCTTTTTAAATTTTTTTTCCCTCCTTTTGCACCGCAAGGATTGTGCACGCTTGGCTGGGAATTTACTTGGAAGCTGAGAGTCATCCATCTCCCCCCCCTTTCCTTGTTGTGCTTCTTTTTTAGCTAGGGGAGTGTATGTGCTGTCACTAATTCCTCCGCACTCCCTGCGCCTTTTTCTTGGGAATTATTCTGCAGTGCTTTTTCTTCTCTCCCCACTGCGGGGGCTGCTGCGTTTTTTTTTTTTTTTTGGTGCCCTCTCCTCGTCACTGGGGGCGGGAGGGGGTGGGGGGGGGTAGGTGGGGGCGACTGAAGCATCCCGGAGTAGCAGCGCCTGGATCGGAAGTGGCGATGCCCACCCTGTGACTTTGGGGATTACCCCCGAACCCGCCCCTCACCCGAGTATGGCCTCCGCCCGGAGGGAGCGCGGCAGCCGCACGGCGCTCCTCCTCCTGGCGGCGGTGGCATGCTGCCTGCTGGCGGGCACCGCGTTGGCCAAGGTGTGCAACGACCGCACCAAACGCGGGCAGGACAACAGCTGGTTCGCCCGCAACGGTGAGAATTTGCCCATCATGGTGCTCATGCCCATGAACGAGTCGGCGCTGATGAGCAGCATCAGCCAGGGCATCGAGCCCGCCGTGCAGCTCGCCATCCAGCACATGCGGGAGTCCCGGGAGTACAACTTCTCCCTCATCACTGAAATCTATGATACAGAGGTGAGCATGTTTAATACACACAAAATCAAGAGAGATGGCAATGCTCATGTTCCATTGACATCTTCATTAAACCGTACGCGATGTGCTCACAGCTGTTTATATTTGGCGGAAAAGAATCCCGTTTGCCGATGAAGTGCCCGGTTGGTTGCACCTGTTTCTCCCGGTGTATTCCGTTGGGCTAACCGGGTCAAATCAAAAGATGCTTCAGTGTGATTTGCGCAAGTGCCTGCTGACGTACCGCTCAGACGCACCGAGTATTGTTTCCTGTTGAGATGACACGGTTAAGAGTGCTTTGCCGATTGAGGGCTTGGTTGCACCTGTTCTGTCGGCATCTGTCATTCCGATGACAGGGTTCAAGATGACGACAAAGTGGTCAGGTGCAACTACTCTGAGATGCGTCTGCCGATGTACTCTGGTGATACGAGCGTTTTAAGACAACTTGGAGTGCTCTGCCGATGAAGTACTTGGTTGCACCTGTTCTGTCGGCATCTGCTATTCAGATGACAGGTTCAAGAGGTCTCGGTTTGTTTTTTTGCCAGTGACCGTTGGCAAGTGGGTTCTGATGTAGTGCACAGTTGCACCTTGTCTCATACGGCATTCACACTGGATTCGAGGTTGATGGCGGCAGTGGCGTCCACACCGAACGTGAATTTGCATCATTCGCGCGACTTGAACCGGAGAAGAAGAGGGGCTTCCCCAGGTTGATACCAAAGGTATCAACAACCATAGCAGCAAGTAACATGAAAAACCTTACTACATATAACGACTTATCGCCCACCATTCTCCAGGCTTTGCTCTTTTTCGTTTGGTCCTAGTATGTGTCACAGGAGTTATCAGAAATTTACAAGTCCCCCAAAAAACTGCGCTTATAATTTCATCTTGCATTGTTCCGCTTAACAACTCAAGTACGTTGTGCATGACGCAATATATTCTTGACACTGATTGGCTGTTGTGACGCAGTGTTCCGGGAATTTATGGCTCAGATTGAAAAGATTTTTTTTTTACTCAAGCAAATCGGCGAAGAAGCACATTTTCGCTTGTTTGCCTGACTCGCATTGCGTCAGACATTTTTCGCCTAGCCCGGCACAATTTTGCACCTTTTGGCGCATTTGTCTTTCCTTTATATGCAATCAGATTGCATCATTGGTTAAATTCGCATTTGGTGCGGATTTTCTTGAGATGACTTCGTTAAAGAACACTTTGATATGATTAAGTGTTTACGGCGGGAGTGCGCGGATACAGCTAGCTTTTAGATGCCCCTCCCATGGAGATGGTCAAGGCACATCTCAGCGTGATTGGCGCAAGTTCCTGAAAATGGAGTGATGCGCCTTGTCTTAAACGCCTCTCTCAGCCAATCCCTTCAAGACGACACAAGTCGGAACACTGCTCGGCGTGAAGTGACTGTCAACACAGTGCACCTGGTCATGTATGTCAGGTGACAGACTCAGTCAGACACCTACATAGAACTGCGTATGTCATGCTGACAGTCACATTTTGACATCTTCATCCGAACTAGATGACATGCTCAAATTACGTCACAGTGTGATTTATGCAAGAGCATGCTGACAACGTAATGCACTGATGCGCCATGTCTCGGATACCACGAGGGTCGTTCCTTTCCGAGACTCCTTTCCCGATGTTCATCGTTAAGATGACATGACCCCCCCCCCCCCCCCCCCCCCCCCCCCCCGCCTCCATTCATTCCAATGACAGAGTACGGGACCTTGAATGCGGCACGTATTAGGATCCTTTCCCAATGTTTGCCGTCCACGAATTAAGGCAAGCTTGGGAATGACTAAACGAGCACTCGGTGTGAAATGAGCCGCTTGCTGTGAATGCCGTGTGGAAGTGTGTGCGGTGCCGCATCAGTTGCCATGCCAACGCAGAAGGAAGGCGCGAGTTGGACTCGTTTATCCACCCATCTGTCGTCTTTGGTGCTATGCACATCATGTCATTGGCCACACTGCTTTTTTATCTTTTGCGGTCTTTTCTTTCCAGACTGTTTTATTATTATGATCTTAATGTTTTAAAAGTGAGTTATTGTGTGCTATTTATTTTCGTATTTTTGCGACACATTAAAAGCCCATTTCCCCAGGTGCCCAAAATCATACTGTTGGAATCGGGCAGTTTTGAGGAAGTCTCGTGCAATGAAGCCACCGTTCGACTTATTGGCACAGATCCGACCGTGATTTCTGTGTAGTTGCCCCATCGCTCGGAAACAGCGATTGGGCAACTACAACTACTTTATTTTTTCAATTTTAGTCATTCATTCATTCTTTCATTCATCTTCCGAACCGCTTTATCCACACTCGGGTCGCGGGGGGTGCTGGAGCCTATCCCAGCTGTCTTCGGGCAGTAGGCGGGGGACACCCCGAATTGGTTGCCAGACAATCGCAGGGCACACAGAGACGAACAACCATGCACGCCTACACTCACACCTAGGGACAATGTAGAATGATCAATCAGCCTGCCATGAATGTTTTTGGAATGTGGGAGGAAACTGGAGTACCCGGAGAAAACCCACGCAGGCCCGGGGAGAACATGCAAACGCCACACAGGGAGGCCGGAGCTGGAATTTAACCCGGTACCTCTGCACTGTGAAGCCGACGTGCTAACCACTGGACTACCGGGCCGCTCAATTTTAGTCCTTCAAGATAATAAAAACAAAGAATGTGGCTGGACGGAGCGTTTGCTAACTGTCACCTGTCCATCCATCCATTTTCTACCACTTATCCGGGGGTGGGGTTGCGGGGGCAATGGCTTTAGCAGGGAAGCCCAGACTTCCCTCTCCCCAGCTACTTCTTCCAGCTCCCGAGTCAGTCTCTCATCCAGGCCCGGAGAGGGCCCCCTCCACCCTTTTCCGACTGAGGACCATTGTTTCAGATTTGGAGGAGCTGATTTTCATCCCAAAATCTTAACACTCTGCTGCGAACTGCTCCAGTGAGAGTCGGAGATCCCTGCATGAAGAAGCCAACAGCACCACATCATTTGCATAAAGTAGAGTTTCAAAACTGAGGCCACCAAACCGGACCCCATTCAATGCCTTGGCTTCGCTTCGAATTTTTGTCCATAAATATTCTGAAGAGAATCGGTGACAAAGGGCAGCCTTGGTGCAGTCCAACCCCTCACTGGAAACGATTCCGACTTACTGCCGGCAACGCGAACCAAACTCTGGCATCGGTGTTATAGGGACCGAAGTGATGGGCCACCATAGAGGCAGCAGAGAGAGCTTTGAGATGGCTCTGGATCAGGATCAGCAATCGATGGGCCAATGCTACTGGGACACAAGCTGGGGGCTGATCAACCCTGGCTGAGGGGATGGCCGCACATCACTGATGATGTGCAGTGCATCGTAGATGTGTTCACAATGGGTGGGTAAACCGGTGACGACAGATAAGGTGTGGGCAAACTTTGGTGCCCACAATCACAGACAGATGTCTTTCGGAGAAATGTTTGTCGCAGTTCATTTAAATCATAGGTGTCAAACTCTGGCCCGCGGGCCAAAATTGGCCCGCGGTGTAATTATATTTGGCCCGCGAGGCAATACTAAACTATTAGAGCTCGGTATTATGCAGCGCATGTAACGCTAATACTACAAATCCCAAATGCTCAGCTGGTGTTTTGGCGCTTCCATCGGGACCAATTAACACTCTCTCCGTTGTTGACAGTATACCTCGCTATCACGCAACTACTGGCACAGCGCTACCATAGGCAGGCAGGACCTTTCACAGGTAGAGAATATCTGAGCAAACCTGTGTGTCTTGTATGTGGAGAGCTATAAACAAGGAGTACAATATACGACGACACTATCTGACATGGACACGACTCGGAGGAGATGAGAGGACTATCACATCGCAAAGTGAGGCTGCTGTCTATGTGGCGGCAGAGATCGCAAAATCAGCACGGCCCTTCAATGGGACAGTGCATGATGAGAGTTTGTGATCTCGTGTGCCCAGAGAAAAAGAAAGCAATTTCAAATGTGAGCTGAGCAGGAACACAATCGCTGCTCGCACATGTGATCTTGCCACCAACCTGGCTGAGGGAAGACCTGAAATCCGTGGAGTGGACCCGATGATCTGGCACCACCACAGGCATATTTGAAGACATCACTGAAATGATGACTTGTGTGACACACTGAAGTCTACGAGTGCATCGTAGGCACCCAATGTACGTCACACTGAGCAACACACCAGCTCACACGTCTGACAAATGGGCTGGGTAAATCCGAGATGTACTTGACAGATCAACCGGGTAATAATTCATGTGAGGCAAACTTTGGTTGCCCACAATACGAAATTTAAAAGAAGTCTTAAAAAGGCATACAAACAGAAATAAACAGATGCAGTATTAAGCTATATATTGTAGAAGGTTCCATATTCAGTGTTTAAGCAAAACGTGTTGTGTCCAAATGCACAGGTTCATTGTTATATCCGAAGGAAAAATTTAAATAAATATCAATGTTGGCCCGCGAGTTTGTCCAAGTTTAAAATTTTGGCCCACTGTGTATTTGAGTTTGACACCCCTGATTTAAATTAATGAATTGTAACAATATTTGTTTGTATTTACAGTGGAATCCCGCATGCTCGCGGTTTGACATTTGGGGATTCGCATATTCATAATTGTTTTTTAATCAAATGTTTTCAATATTTTTCCATTTTATTTAATATTTTCGGGAAGTTATGTATTTTTTGGGACCTCCATAATTTCCCTGGAAAATGTATCTTGGAATGTTTATCAGAGATTTTAGAATTTTTTTTTTTCACATTTAAATTTGCGTAATTGAGACTTCATGAAGGGTCTGTCGTAGCTGACTTTTTGCAATTGTCGGGCTGAACAAATAACTCATTTTAAATCAACCTTTATTGCTTGTAGTGGTTAAAAAATATATTCGAACAAGGCCTTGGAAAAATTAATCACATATTAAATTGCAGTAGTAATATGGACGGGGGGAAGGGGGGGGGTTGGGGAATGACATTTTGATTGTTTTCCCAAATCTTTCAGTCGTCGCGCTTTGTGCAGTTTGCGCTCACAGACGTGTGTGAGCGAGCGCTGGGATTTAGCCAGGCAGATGTAAGTAATCAGTCCCCGAGCAGAGGTTCTTTATCCTTTTATCCCCTGTTGGTGGAGCCACGGGTCGAGCCGGCAGGGCCTGCTCGATTCTCCCGGAGGGGTTCAGATGAAGGCGATGATGTGTGCTGTAGTTAGAGGTACATGCGCTTCTGTTTTGTTTTTGGGTTGTTTTTTGGGGAGGGCCAGGTAGAGGAGGAGAAATAGTGGATTATAGAGGCGCTGCTTCTCCATCTGAGGACTGATACTGTAGCCGGGTGGGCTTAGTGGATCAAGGCTTTGGATGTTGGGGGTGGGGGGCGGGGGGTGGGGGGTGGAGGGGACCAAGAGTTTCCTGGTGCTAAGCTAGCACATAGGCTAGTGAATGCCGTGTGAAAGTGTGTGGTCAATAGTCACACACACACAGAGACGCTTTCTATTGATGAATCATAGCGGCAGTGTCAACAAGGTCATGGGTCGGCAACCTAAAATGTTGAAAGAGCTATATAGGAAACCCCCCCCAAAAAAAACAAATACAGTCAAACCTCGGTTTTCGACCAAATATTTCGAATTTTTTATGCAGCAGATGACGAACAAATTTCGGTTCTCGAACAAACGGAGCGCACTTGAATGCACCATTTGAGTCCTCTCGCGTTCCTGACACGAGGAAGTGACGCTTCCTCGGGTAGACGCGGAAGTGACGCTTCCTCATGTTGCTTTCCATCGTGAGCAGACGTGTTCAGTAAACATTTTTAATTTAAAAAGCGAACAGCGTTCTGGAACGGATTATGGACTGTATGTCTGGAGCCGCAAAAAAATAAAAGCCTTCTATAAAACTTACAATGAAGGAAACACATGCTGTAGGAGACTGGATTGTCTCAGAATTGTTCGTTATTCATTCCTTTGTTGTGTGTTCACAAACGCCCCCATAGAATTTATTTTGTGATTTCCTCGCTTGATTTTTTTGTTTTGGTGTATTATTTTCGCTTTTTAGTGTAAGTGAAGTGATCATGAATTTCTGTTTTTCGGAGGCTGTCTTTGAACACCTCTCGAACGAGAAGAGAGAAGGCACGGAGTCGGACGCAGACGTCTGTGTTTGTCGGGACTGTTAAAAGCATAAATAAAGTGTACGTTTTTAAAAACTAACACCACAGCTCTCCTTTTTCGGAGCAGCAACATGTAACTATATCTATTTGAGCTTTATTAGCCAACTATCAAAATCTTTTCCATTTTCAAACATTTTTATAAAGCTCCAAGGAGCCACTAGATGTCGCTAAAGAGCCGCATGCGGCTCTGGAGCCGCGTGTTGCTGACCCCCGGGCTAGGTGGTCGGAAACAAAGAATAGATACATGGACATGCTTTTTTTTTTTTTTTTTAAAGGCTCGCACGCCGATTTTTTCCCGTGTAAGTCTCAATTAGTCCTGTTAACATATAGTGTAGACATTTGCCAACTGTTCCTCGACAGTCGGCTTGTGATAAATTTCATTGTAAGCTTCAAGTTTTCCACGTAACTCCTGGCGCAAATGGTATTTTGGTTGAGCTAACGTCAATTCATTAGCTTGTGCGTATATTCAAATATTAAAAGTAGATAAAGGCACATGTGAAATAAAAATTACAGCCTTAAAATGCTGATGAGTTTCTGAGGTGTTTGAAAAACATTACTAATACATTGTAATTTTGGCCACTGCTCAGAATGAAATATCAAAAGGCTTCGATGCAGGGTGCCATCTGATTAATAAGTTCTTAAAATGTGCATTATTTATTTTGACATTTATAGATATTTATTTATTTAAAGATCTGAAACCTACACTTGTTATATATTCACCTGTAGACCTTTACAGGATCTGTCAGTAGATAAGAAAGTCTTTGATATTGGGTGGAAACCTTGGCTGTCTATTTTTAACAAAAAATGGAGAGTACCTTTTTGAGTATGTGTCGACTAAAACTGTCACGAATAAGAATGACTAAAATGTGACTAAAACTAATAAGCGATTTTGCCCAAAAGACTAAGACTAAATCCTCAAATGGTTACACCCACCCCAGGCTAAAGCATGGTAGAGTCGTGTCATTTTACATCATCCGTGTGAACTAGGAAAAAGCCTGCTGACGAGCTGACAAAACAAACGCCATTTGAGACTCCCCCCCCCTCCCCACACCCCCTTCTTTTTGTATTGCAGTGGAATCGTCCCCCTGCCTTAGTATCGAAAATTACACGATCCTGTCACATTACGTCATTCTCCTGAACCAGAAAGTAGCCAGCCAGTTAAAGTTGAGTCTTTCTGGTAGTGTTAGCTCCCTGCGCGAAACAAGAGCGCAAATAGCACCACATTATCATCGAATAGGAATTAAGAGGCTGACCATTTCCTCTTCCTGTGGAGAAGATGAACCCGTCCCATTTCAGGGTCTCGCGGGGCAGTGCCTTTCTCCGGCTCTCTCTCAGCGCTCTCTCCGTTGGTCCCCGGAGGTCCTTCTGTGCTGCTGCGCATTGATCCCGCGATCTGTGACGGGTCAGTGCATCGAGACGCACTCAGCACTTTCGGAACGTAGAACAGGAGCCAGAAACCCGCATCATACTACCCCTCTCTTGTCTTCCTGGATATTCCCTCTCCTCTGAGCTTTTTGTTGACATAAGATGACAGACTATGTCCAAAAGGTACCCACGGTCACGTGTCAAAATGTCAAATGAGGAAAACAAATTATTCTCACCCTCAAAGCGGTGCGCAGGGTTTAAATGTTGCGATTGTCTGGTACAATAATTGCACAGCGTTAAACACAGTGCTTTTGAAGTGGCTTTGTTTTGACATTTGAGGATGTGTGTGAGGTAGAGGGGATGTGCCATGATGTTGAAGTGGTGCGCGTGGTTAAGTGTAATGGGCGTATGGTACAATAATTATATGTTCACAGCGATTAAAAAAACCAAAACAATGCTCTTAAATTGGCTTTGTTTTTGCAGGTTTTTCAGGTGTGTGTGGGAGAGATGGGGTGCATCTTGGTGTTGAATGGGTGCACGGGGTTAAAAGCAAAACGGGGTCTGGTATAATAATTACACGTCCAGTGTTTTACGGAATGCTTCCAAACGGGAATTGTTTTGAATTTTGAGCGTGTGCATCATTTTGATGGCTATTTGGTGAAATTGCACATTCAATGTTAATAACTTTTAAGTGGGCTTGGGTTTTCGACTTTTTTTTTTTCAGGGTGTGCGCTGGAGATGGGTGCTTTTTGATGATAAATATAGGGTGCACGTCGTGGAAAGTAAAATCTCTTCAGAATGACATATTGCATTTACAGTCAAACCTCGGTTTTCGTACATAATCCGTTCCAGAAGGAAGGAAGACTGTTCGAAAACCGAAACCATGTTTCCCATTGGAATCAATGTAAATGTTTTTAATCTGTTCCAAGTCAAGAAAACAACTTTTTTTTAAAACCACTTTTTTTTTTTACAATTTCATACCATAAACTGTACACATGTAATAAGAGAGCAGATGAGCTAATAGGTAATATGTAAAAATTGAAGGGCGGCCCGGTAATAGCACGTCGGCTTCACAGTGCAGAGGTAATTCAGCTCTGGCCTCCCTGTGTGGAATGTTCTCCCGGGCCTGCGTGGGTTTTCTCCGGGTGCTCCGGTTTCCTCCCACATTCCAAAAACAATATGATTTTTAAATTGTCCCTAGGTGGGAGTTGAGCCTGGATGGTTGTTCGTGTCTGTGTGCCCTGCGATTGGCTGGCAACCAATCCAGGGTGTCCCCCGCTTACTGCCCGAAGTCAGCTGGGATAGGCTCCAGCACCCCCCGTGACCCTAGTGAGGATCAAGCGGTTCGGAAAATGGATGGATGGATAAAAATTGAAGGAACATCTCTCTCTCTCTATCAGTCGTTGGGCGTGCGCAGCTGTATCAGGCAGTAGGCGGGGCATTTCGGCATCCCGAACTCCTTCGCCAACACAGACACACGCACACCTGACTCATATTTCGCGATCAAATCTTTCTTAAATTCTATAGTTTTGCGCACTATTTTCCTCTTTTCCTCACCAGGTCTACCACTTCCACTTGCTTTCTTTGGTGCCATGATTGGGGGCTGAGACATGATGCAAAAATAACAGTCCGACATTACGTAGTTCTCACCAAACACGTCTGCTTTAAAAAAAAAACTTTATTGAACAATACAAAAACGTCTGCTCACAATGGACGCTACACTAGGGAAGCGAAGCCGAGAGGAGTGAAGTGACACATTCAAGTGCTCTGTTAGTTCGAGAACCGAAATTTAGTCGTCATCCGAGGCATAATAAACGAGAAATGTTTGGTCGAAAACCGAATTGTACGACAACCGAGACGTTCGAAAACCGAGGTTTGACTGTAAATCATTTTAAACTGGCTTTTTGAAAACTTTTTTTCAGGGTTTGTGTACCATGTGTAAAGTAAATGGTAGTCTGCTATGATTATTATTTTCTTATTTTTTTTAACATTTTTGTACCTTTTTACTGTTTTTATTTTGTCTCGAGTGCGTGTGGTGGACATGACATTGAATTGCTTGCATGCTGTAAATAGTGTAATGGTGGCCTGGTTTCAAGCCTAGCGCGCGCGCGCACACACACACACACACACACTAGAGTACACATATGGTTTGTGTTGCGCCTGCAGAATTGCCCGAGGACGTGAGCATGTGGCGGCTCCACAGCGGCGCCAGATTGCGTTTTGCAAAATTGAGCACGGCCACCTCCGTCCACCCTCTTGCCACCACCAGCCCGAACACGCGTTCCCACCTCCGAGTTTGACACCTCAAACCAATGCACAAAAGTCAGACCAAAAAGTAGTGTGATGCATCGGTCCGTGTGCGTTTGACGCAAACAATGAATCTTTGCCCAGGCGCCCAAGGTCTGCCCACAGCCTCAACACCTTTTCACAACAAAAGCTGTCACCGCTGACAAAAGGGCAAACGTAAAACGTGCCCAAACTGACGTGACTCAAGGCTGTTAATTTGACAACCTCTATAAAACTTACAGCAGACGCTCTGTGACTTTCTTGTGAAAGCTCCAAAAACACACACACAAACTTTGAGGAAGTGAACGTATGTGCCAACTCTGTGTTTAATATTTAAGACGGAACAAAATTGTGAAATTAGTCATTCTTACTTCATTAGTACACTACTCTGTGTCATAACTGGTCATTTTAGGTTGTTTTTTTGATGCCCGTGGAAAATCAGAATTTGTGTGACTGCAGAGTTTTGTGATGAATCAAATGTGGTTTTTGTTACATTAATATAAAAAAGTGGATGTCTCTCGCTGGCAGATTAGAGGTGGATGGGTGTGTTGCAGTTACAGTCAAACTTCGGTTTTCGAACGTCTCGGTTCTCGTCCAATTCGGTTTTCGACCAAAAATTTCGAGTTTTTTAAACTGAGCGCACTTGAATGCACCATTTGACTCCTCTCGCCTTCCTTACACAAGGAAGTTACGCTTCCTCGGGTAGACGAGGTAGTGACGCTTCCTCGTGTTGCTTTCTATTGTGAGCAGACGTGTTCAGTAAACATTTTAATTTTAAAAAGAGCGTGGTTTCGGTTTTTGAACAATTTTGGTTTTCGAACAGCTTTCTGGAACGGATTACGGACGAAAACCGAGGTTTGACTGTATTAGCCATTGGACAAGGCCGACCCCTTCCTGCTTGTCAAAACGGGGATGAAACAAAAACTGTATGTCATTCTCCGTTTTTATATTGTTCTTGTGGAGTCAAGCTTTTGTTGTATTTTGTAAGCTGCACCGTTAGCTTTATGGATTTAGCCTCACACGCGTGAGAGTGGCCACATGTGCTCGTTGCCCCCAGAGAACCGGCAGGCACTTGACACTGCCGCTTCCCAGAGGACCGACACATTTGTTGTCATGGACGCAGCTGGGACTAGTGGCGGGTTGCCACTGGAGGAGAAGAAAAATGCGCTCTGTTGCTTTTTTGCTTCGTCGTCCTTGTCATCTTCATGTCAACACACTTTTCTTGGCCCCGATGAGCCCTCCTGACTTGACCCACCCTTGTTAAGTGGCTTCCTTAACGCTATAACCTTTCTACAGTACAGTTCATGCAGAAAAGTGTTGGGACACACACTACATATTTTTTTTTTTTTTTGGGGTGGGGGGCATTTTGCTTTAATTCTATAAACTACTGATAGAACTTCCAAATACAAATAGTTATTATTACCAAATGATCATTTAGGTCAATTTTTTGCTGAAAATGAAAAAAAAGTTAAAATACAGTCATACCTCGGTTTTCGACCATAATCCGTGAGAAGGCTGTATGGAAACCGATTTGTTCGAAAACCGAAACCACGCTCTTTTTAAAAAGAATCTGTTTTAAACACGTCTGCTCACAATGGAACGCTACACGAGGAAGCGTCACTTCCTCGGGTAAGGAAGGCGAGAGGAGTCAAGTGGCGCATTCAAGTGCGCTCAGTTTGGTCGAGAACCGATTTTTGGTCGTAATCCGAGGCATAAAAAATAAATTTTTGGTCAAAAAACGATTTGGTTGAGAACAGAGATGTTCAAAAACCGAGGTTTGACTGTACCAAAAATGCACAGTTTAAAATTGTTTTTGTTTTTTTCAAGGTCTCTTAATCTTTCCCAAAGTTGAACTCACTTATCGCGATGAATGGGGACTGAGACCACCCGCGAAAGAGGAAAATCCGCTAAGTAGGTACCCCCCACCCCCTGTACAGGTATATGTACATGTGTATGAGGATATACAACATTTATAAGGACAAAATTAAAGGTATACATGCATGTAGAAGTAAAAGTTTGTAGTAATTAGCATTACTTTATGCTATATACTAATATATATGTATGTACAAGATGTATAAGTTAGGTTAGTGTATAAATAACAAAATACATTAAGCATATACATGTAGTACTGTATATGTTGCTCTATGTGACTCGCTGTTGTTTTGCTGACTTTCGCTGCATCTTGCGGAGGACCTTTTGCGGCATTTTCGCAATTTTTTTCTGTACTGAAACCGCGAAAAGTGAACCGCCAAGTAGCGAGGGATCACTGTATTTTCATATAACTTTTTACACGACAGCGGCGTTATTCTTCCTGCACTATACAGACAAAATAATGAATGACTCATTGGATTACCTTTGAAGCCACACACTCTTCAATATGCATTAAAAATCCAATCTGCCTACATACCATGAATGACACGAAATTAAGAGTTTAAAAAAAAAAAGTTCATTGCGGTGTCATAATCGTAGTATTGACTCCGTGTTGACGTTCTTTATGCGATGGAACGATGACACGGCAGCAGCTGCTCTCACACCCTGCACAAATATTATCTCACCAAAATAGATTGGATATTTTTAGATTAATGTGTGTGTGGATATGTGTGTGTGTGTGTGTGTGTGTCTGAAACGTCAAGTCAGTTTTATTTATATACTGTCGCCCCAAAATGGAAGACAAGATTGCCCAAAACACGTGTTTAGCGACTGTTAAGTGTCGATGCGGGATATTAACGTGGACTACTCGACTAATCGGTTCACCCCCAAAAGTGAAGGGACACCGTCGATCCTCACTATGCGGAGCCCATCCCATATTAACGCCAATGGACTACTAGGGACGACTAATCGGAATTCAGGCCCCCAAACTCCCTGGAATTGAAGCGATGAGCCGAGGGACACCGCTAATTCTCATCAACACTTTTTGTGTTTCTGCTGCCTCCACTCGGCCTGCTGCTGATTGTTAGCGCAAAGCGGTTGGCCAGCGTCATTGTGAGCTTAAAGCGATTAGATAAAAACGCACACACACACTCATACATATGGGGTGCCACATTGGATCACAAAAGGCTGCACCGTGACGATAAGAGATCAAATGTGCTCTATCTGTTCAGTTCTAATCTTTGGACGTCCTTATGCATGGTTTTGTGCGTGTGGATTATTGCGCACGACAACGACAACAAAAATATATATAAAATTCTGCTGTGTGGAAATGAACAGATCAAGTGTAAAAAAATAAAAAAAGTTCTTACTGTAGTAAATATATTAGAAAAAATAGTCTGAGACAAATAGATGAACGACAGACAAATATGAGAAAATGGATTGAAAGATGAAAAACATGCAGTTGGAAGAAAAATATTGCAGCATAAGTGCTAGGTGTATAGTTTAAATAGTTAAGGAAAAATACACAAAGATTACACAATAATCTAAAGACAGAAAGCTAAATGGAAAGTATGTTAATATCAAGAAAAAAATGAAACAAAATACTAAATATCAGAAAAAAATAAATCCTGCAAAAAAATTTATGAATAATTCAGCATTTGAAACCCCCCAAAAAAACGTGACGAGTGGCTTTTTTAAAATATAATCAATGAAAAGTAAACCTCTCGAAATTAAAAAATGGGGAAATAAATAAAACCAACACATAAGAGCAAAAATATAGCAGTGTTATAATACAGTATGTCATCTTTTTCTTTTTTTTTCTTTTTTTAATGGCCTTTCCGAGCCAAGTTGTGGCTCCACGTGGCAATGAAGTCATTCCTGCTGACAAAGAACAATTTGTGTCTTTATCAGGTGCGCTGATAGATGGGATTGGTCACCCTCGCCAGCCCTGTGGCATGATGACTAATGAAGCGTTACCGTAAAGCACGAGCAGTCTTTTATTCCCCCTCGTCGCGGCGTCAGGATGCCACAGAGTCAGTTTCTTGTCACGCGTCGATGCGCACTAACGCACAAGCTCGTAAAACAACGCCCTCTGCCGCAAACAAACAATTGTTCAACGGGCTTCACCTTGGCTTGAACACGCTCTTGTCTTCCCCTTGGCTAGTGTTGGGGGAAAGTGGCCTTCTTTCCTCCGCGTTTTTG
Organism: Hippocampus abdominalis; assembly: GCA_018466805.1. Taxonomy (NCBI): domain Eukaryota; kingdom Metazoa; phylum Chordata; class Actinopteri; order Syngnathiformes; family Syngnathidae; genus Hippocampus; species Hippocampus abdominalis. The sequence continues at coordinate 749,709 of CM031713.1, read as the reverse complement.
TTGAATTTCGGACGGTGAGGATGTTGGTTATCCAAATACAGGCTGGCGACGATGAACAGTACTGTGGAAGTTTTTTTTTTCTTTTCTGCTGTTTATCACATCACAAGAGAGTGAAACTCCTCTACAACAAAATCATGTTTGCAGCAAGAAATTTTTCACAACAGGGGGTTTTTCACTGTAGCAAATTTGATCTCAGATGTAAAAACACACACACACACACACAAACGTATGTGTAATCTTTATTTTTATTCCAATAGTGCATAAGTATGAGCACACACTTATTTGACACTTCATATAGTCAGTGTGGAAAGAAATTGAGAACTGTACGATCAGCATTCACTTTCACTTGCATCAATTCCTTGGATGATGTCTTTTATTTTGCTTCCTCCGTCGTTCATTTTGGTCACTTTTACCCTCTCTTCCAGCGTCAGAGCGCTTCTTGTCCTAGCTGGTTGACATCCAAAGGTCCGTTTTGTAGCCATTTTAGCAATGCAACGTTCATGCTGCGTCTGAATCGAACAATAACACTTCCTGGACCCGTTGGCTTTTCTTTCCACCATCTTACTGTCTCTAACTCGACCTCCCCTCGATCGCTGCCAAAGACAGCGTTGCTCAGCTGATGTCATGCAATGAACTTTTAGCCAGCCACGGGACGCTCGATGGCCATAGTTAGCGCGATGGAATTCGCCTTCTCTCTAATTAGCGCTCCAGTTAGCGTAAACGTTTTAGCATGATAACAAGTAAATCATTCCAGGAAACGTTCATTTATTTGACTGTCCGTCGAGCCACAAGCAATTTACTCTGAGCAGCTAATCGGACGCATTCCACTCTATCTTCCACGGATATAGCTACAGTATCTACACACATAGGTAGTGAGGTCCCTCTTGGCCAATCGGAGGCCAGGATGATGCTCGGTAAGCCAATGGCAAGAGCAGCTATGAGTATGTTGCGTTCAGGAAACTCGGAGCTGTGTAAACCAATGTGGTGGTTGCTTTTGCCATTTCCGAACGAAGCAGTAGAGGCCGCTGTTGGATTAAAATTCGTTGTAGTGAATCTCTTCGCGAGGCAAGAGCAGAGAAAAAGATTTCGTATAACGCAACAGGGTTTTTTTTTCATTGTATGGGGGGCAGGAGAATGGGAATGGTGTTAATGCATGAAGATTTTTTCACATTAGGGGGTATTTTCGCCCATGTAGGTTTCGTTGTAGAGGAGTTTCACTGTACGAATCGATTCGGGCTCCTGAGAGTTTCAGATTTTGTCAGGAAGCCCAGGAAAAGTACAGTCTCACATTTATTTAGGGATAATATGTGAATAAGAGGCGGGCAGTTCTGCCCCTTATGTAAAAATCTGAGACAAAGAAAGGTTGATGCAATTCGATCTTGGCATAATGAGAAAGTCCAGAACTCTCCTGATGTGCATAAATCTCGAGATAAGAGTTCCTCCTCAAGGGAACTCGAAAGCCTTCAGGGACTTTCCCGAGGTGGGCGACGCGAAAGAAGACACTTGGGGGCTGTTAATCACTCAAGAGGGTATAAACTTAACACTACATCCTTTGTTTTAAGAGTTTAAACAGATGTTCAGGTGAGAGACTGGTACCAAAAGTACTCATAGTACGGCGAAATTCCTCAACACTAGTCAGCCACGCGCTGCCTCACCAGAGCCGCCCGGATTTGATCACCCCATCCCAGTTCGACGTTTATCTTCTGGCTAATTGATCCATGAGTGTCTTTCAACGAATTATACAAAGCGTAACAAACATCCAATTGTTCACAGTGACATGGAACAACGAGTGAAGCCACATGCAGCTCTTGACAATTCAACATTGTCACCTGTATAATGAGTGAGTGACCACCGAGTTGGATCTATTTAAACATCCATTTGGCTCGTGAGCCAAACGCTGCTTCACCAAAGAATTTGTTGTCTAATCAATGTGTAGCATGAACAGGACAAGGACTAACGTTCATTTCTGCTCCTACTTGCTACACTAATTAGCATTCTGGCAGAATAATAGTAATTAGCAAAGCCATTACCGCCATCAGGTTTCTCCCGAGGGCGGGCAATAAAATAAATAAATAAATAAATAGAAATATCGAAACTGACGCTAAAAGGCATTCCATCATTGACTTCTTCCATGGCCGTCAACCCGCCGTGCACCTTTTCGGCACACGGGCATGACGGCGCGGCGCTTCGTCGCCCATGTTAATGGTAATTGAAAAGGCCGCGTGCATGTATGCATGAGACGGCTGAACGGCGCTAATTGCAGGCAGTCGAGACGGCCGTCCGTCAGGGAATGCTAACAAGTTGTGTGTTCAAAGCGCTCCACGCATAAATCCCGATTTGGTTCGGGTCTTTTTCATCACCAGATGACGGAAAATAACTTTAACAGTGTGATATGGCAGTGTTGCATATTATTGTATGAATAGAATCTTCGTAGTATTTTACTATCACCCCAAAATGAATAAATACATACAAAACACAGTTTGAATACAGATTACAAAAAACACATTCAAAAATACAGTCAAACCTCGGTTTTCGAACGTCTCGGTTCTCGTCCAATTCGGTTTTCGACCCAAAATTTCGAGTTTTTTATGCCTCGGATAACGACCAAATTTCGGTTCTCGAACAAACTGAGCGCACTTGAATGCACCATTTGACTCTTGCCTTCCTTGCCTTTCCATTGTAAGCAGACGTGTCCAGTAAACATTTTTATTTTAAAAAGAGCGTGGTTTCGGTTTTCGAACAATTTCGGTTTTCGAACAGCCTTCTGGAACGGATTATGGACGAAAACCGAGGTTTGACTGTAATTCCTTTCTGGACGACTGCTTGCTAGCGCAACTGCAAATGATTGGAGGTGTTTAGGCAAAGTGCACACTGGTATGAGTGAGGGGCTAAACAAAGAGGTTGAATGGAGGAAATTAAAGTGGAAAATAAAAGGTTCAATTGCACTCACGTGGGTCACAGATGAAAATATGATTCGGACGAGTAGGAGGAGGCCTCACAACTCAATAGGATCCCCTCTGTGTGTATGCGGGTGTGCGCTCGCGTGAGGGTGAGTCAACAGTGGCGTACGCTGCACGCATTTGTTTTGCAAAGGGAGGTGGTGGGGAGCATTATGCATTATTCTGATTCATAGTGTGTACGTGTATGAAAGGCTGTGATCTGTGAACACCACACAGCAGGAAGGGGTCAAGCATTTGCATGAGTTATTCCGTTTGAACGTTCAGTATGTTTTATATTTCAGACGGAGCCGTTTGAGTAGTTGTCAGGTTGTCTCGGCAAATTAGGATGAGTGAAATTCGGAACATTGTCACGATATTGGTTGTTGAGAAAACTGGCCGAAAGGAGTAGGCGGGGTACACCCTGAACTGGTTGCCAGCCAATCGCAGGGCATGCACAGACGAAAAACCACTCGTGCTCACGCTCAAACCTTTTCGTTCATGCAACACAAAAAACAAAAAAACAAAAAACACATTCAAAAATACAGTCAAACCTCGGTTTTCGAACGTCTCGGTTCTCGAACGTCTCGTCTCGAACGTCTCTGTTCTCGACCAAAAATGTCGAGTTTTTTATGCCTCGGATGACGAACAAATTTCGGTTCTCGAACAAACTGAGCGCACTTGAATGCACCATTTGACTCCTCTCGCCTTCCTTACACGAGGAAGTGACGCTTCCTCGTGTTGCTTTCCATTGTGAGCAGACGTGTTCAGTAAACATTTTTATTTTAAAAGAGCAAGAAAAGTGGTTTCGGTTTTCAAACAATTTCGGTTTTCGAACAGCCTTCTGGAACAGATTATGGTCGAAAACCGAGGTTTGACTGTCCATACAATTTTGGGCGGGCGAGTTTGTGGAAATGTTCTCAAGCTTTTTATTTGTTTGTTCATGATAGTGCAGGGTTCGATTCCTGCTCCAACTCCACACAGGGAGGCGAGTTGGCATGTTCTCCCAGGGCTTGCGTGGGTTTTCTCCGGGTACTCCAGTTTCCTCCCGCATTCCAAAAACATGCATGACAGGCTGATTGAATGCTCTAAATTGTCCTTAGGTGTGATTGTGAGTGTAGATGGTTGTTCGTCTCTGTGTGCCCTGCGATTGACTGGCAACTGGTTCAGGGTGTCTCCCCCACCTGCTGCCCAACACCCCCCCCGCAACCCTTGTGAGGACAAAGCGGATCGGAAAATGGATGGATGGATGGATATTAGCAGGTATGAAGTTAGCCTAGCAACAACAGTAACAATTTCATGTCAGTTATCATGTTTTCATCTGAGGATTTGATGTAAAATTTGTGATATTGTCGAAACAGCCGGAACATTACACGTCATTCTGCCTAGCGACAAGCATGAGTCTAAAATCCGTTCATGACATCTGTTTGAGGTTTTTTTCCCCCCCTCCCCTGACGTTTTCATCAAGCTGTCTGTCAATTGGCCAACAGAGAAGCCTCACTTGTGAAATGTGGGGAAAATGTCGCACCCACGCGTCGTTATCGAAAAGATGCGGCGTTACCTCCCGGGGTTCGCCGAGCGCGTCGACGCCATGGGAGCGGCGTCGGTGGGGTGACGACCATTCTTCCCTCTTTTGATAGAGGGCAAATGTAAATGTCAGCCCTGTCTCGCACGCCGAATAAGCTGTGACAGATGGCGAAGGCTTTGCAGGCGACCACAACTGAGGAAAGAAAAAAAAGAAATGACAAACACGCCGTTGTCTTAGATGTCATTTTTATGGCCTTCATCTTGTCGTCGCTTGTAAGTCGAGCATTGATTGGTATCTCGGCCTCCAGCGGGGACTGGCCGTTGCAAGTGATTGTGAAGGCCCTGGGCAGATTTGATTGACATGCCAACACGTACAGTCCTTAATCTGATAGAACCATAAAATCAAGCATTTGAACCACAGGTGTCAAACTCAAGGCCCTCGGGGCCACATTTGGCCCGCCCCTTTATTTTATGTGGCCCGCAATAGCAAACCATGTGCGTCGACTTCCACGATCTTTGCTAAAATCTGGACCGAAATGTAACCTTGACATTTTGCTAATACAGTCAAACCTCGGTTTTCGTGCATAATCCGTTCCAGAAGGCTGTTCGAAAACCGAAATTGTTCGAAAACCGAAACCACGCTCTTTTTAAAATAAAAATGTTTACTGAACACGTCTGCTCAAAATGGAAAGCAACACGAGGAAGCATCATTTCCGCGTCTATCCGGGGAAGCGTCACTTCCTCGTGTAAGGAAGGCGAGAGGAGTCAAATGGTGCATTGAAGTGCACTCAGCTTGTTCGAGAACCGAAATTTGTTCGTCATCAAAGGCATAAAAAACTCAAAATTTTTGGTCAAAAACCGAATTGGTCGAGAACCGAGACGTTTGAAAACCGAGGTTTGGCTGTAATTTTGTTCCCCTGTTAAAACTCACCTGAAAAATAATTGAACAAACAAATACTTGACTGATTTCAAAAGGAGTAATCCATGTCGGTCAGTGCAAGCAACATAAATCGGCATCACCCCAAAAAAAACATCTAAATCTGTCTGTCATGGTTTTGTTTTGGGGGCTTGGTAAGTGGAAGAAAAATCCATAACCGCTAGTATTGATTTTTTTAAAAAGCTGCACAGGGACATCCATACTTTTTATTTACTTTGGCCTTGAAACCTTAATATTGGCATCCAACACTGGCCCTATTTTAAAAGCCTAACCTTTGTTTGAAATCCTATTATTTTACATTCCTTGTGTGTTTTGTAACATAGATGAAACCCCTGGACCGGACTGAATACCTTGTGTGCAACTGTATTATTGGCTTCAAACTCTTGGAAACCCTACCTTGAAACCTCCACCCTTCTTGAAACAGGTCTAAAACCTCGATTTAAAACCCAATGCCTCGCCTCAAACATTAATTTCACACCCGAAGAAAGGCATGAAACCGAAACTGTTGTTTGAAACTGTCATCTTCTGAAATCCGAAACTGTAATTTGACCCGCTGATTTCTTTGAAACCCTAATCCTGTTTTGAAACCCTGAATGTTGTTTGAAGACCTAATCTCGCTTTCAAACTCTAATTTGACACCCTAATCCATGATTGAAACCCTAGCTTGCTGCTGCTTGTTGCATGCTGACGGACGGACGGACGGACGGAGGAGGAGGGAGTGAAAAAGGAGATTTCAGTTGCTTTAATCTTCTTGTGATTTTGTGTGAAGAGAACATGAAACCTGCTGCGTCTAATCTGCCCATTTGGCTGTGAGCCAGATGAAGCTCTGGCGTGCTGACAGAAAGCGGATGGCCCGATGGGTGACACATGAGCGCACGCCACCACTGGTGACCGAGCAGCATTGGGCTCAGACACACCAAATCAGAAATAGGAAGAATTCAAGCCCCTCCCACTGTGATATAGTCGAAAGTGGTGAGCATGACACACGCACCCTGTGCGAGGAATTTCCTGTTTTTAATGCAATTTTATTCAACCCCCTGCACCCCCCCCCAAAAAAAAATTACGTTATAAACAAAACATTCCTTTAAAAAAAGTACCACCAAAGAAAAAGACCAAAATATGATCACATTTTCCTTGAAAAGCCATTTTTCTTCCAATAGTAATTGAAAAATATTTCATTTTGCATGATTTAAAAAAAATATATATATATTTTGATTTTATTTTACAAAAATAGGACTGTTCTAATCCTACTTTTAAAATAATACTTTTTTTCTGAATCCTAGTCTTTCAAAATGTGCTTTTTTAAAATATACTTTGCACCAAAAGTAAAAAAAAGTGTTTTTTTAAAATAAAAATGTTTACTGAACACGTCTGCTCACAATGGAAAGCAACACGAGGAAGCGTCACTTCCTCGTGTAAGGAAGGCGAGAGGAGTCAAATGGTGCATTCAAGTGCGCTCAGTTTGTTCGAGAACCGAAATTTTTCGTCATCTGAGTCATAAAAAAATCAGAATTTTTGGTCGAAAACCGAATTGGACGACAACCGAGACGTTCGAAAACCGAGGTTTGACTATTTGAAAGAAATCTGGGACTGAGGGGTGGGGGCTGGCCAAATGATATCAGTACCATGAGATTATGATAAAAGAAGAAAAAAACTATATATTTTTAGTTTACAATGTTTCCAGGACACTGTTTTTTTTTTCCTCTGTAGAACTTTTCTATCACTAAAATGACATATTTTATTCTAAACCATAACCGCCTTTCCCTGTTTTGAGTTGTCAGGGATTATTTTTCTCTATGAAACCAAGAACCAAATTCATTGTAAAGGAAGCAAGAAGTGCCCACTCTCTTTGTGTCAGTTGAGTCGTACTGGTGCATTTTATTTCCATCCCACAATTCCAAGCAGTCTCCTGCTTGGCTAGCGGCGTTCGCGTATGCCACTAGAGTAACGCCCCCCCCCCCCCCCCCGCCCATCATTTCAACAAAAAAACAACCAACAGCAGCAAAACTACCTCTAATAATGCCTTTTCCCATTACTGACAAACTGTGTCATGTGCATGCGTTTGCGTGTGTACGTAGCCAGCTGCCGTTCATTGCCAAAAGCGCTCGCTGCCGTCTAATTGGCCCCAGCTTCTCTCTCGCATGTGCTAGCAAATATCGTGCATGCACATTGGGTCGCTGTTTGACTTGCCCTCTTTCATCTGCAAGCCTCTCTATGAATGTGCCCGCGTGTGTGTGTGTGCCTGTGTGTGTGTGTGTGTGTGTGTGTGTGTGTGTGTTTAAGGAAGATGCATGCATGCATGCAAGCATGAATAATGGAGCCAGTACAGTGGAGGGTTTTTCCTCTGTGTGTGTGTGTGTGTGTGTGTGTGTGTGTGTGTGTGTGTGTGTGTGTGTGCGCGCGTTTGTGTGGCGTGTCAAATGCAAGCTGTAGTTTGACCTGCGGGCCTCAGCAAGAGAGCGGCGTGCTTCTAATAAACCGCCCTCACTCATGGTGACTTGGCTCCATCTTTCACCCCCCCCCCCCCCCCCCCCTGGACGGCCCCAGCCGTCAAGGGTGTTTACGTGCCGCTTAATGCAAAAACAAGCGCGCGTAATGAGACGCAAAGTGGAGGCAATCTTGTCAATGGCCTTTTATTTGATTGCTATACATTGGCAGGGGATGTAAGAAGTCAACACACCCCTGTTGGTGACAGACCGTGGCTTGTGCGGGTAGCAAAAAATGACGGGGAAAGCCGACTAAAACAGCTGAAGTTTAGTTCGGGGTGCAAATCAGAGGCAATTAAAATGCTGTCAGTTTGAATGCGATGATTTCATTATGAATATCGGCACATCCCTGAATTGTAGCTAAGTCAATGTAACTAAGAAACTGTTATGTATGTTAGCGATGTAACGAAGCATATAACTCTCTGAAGCTGGAGTGTCAAACACTTTTTTGTCACGGGCCACTTTGATGGTACGTCTTCCTTCGGAGGGCCGTCACGACAGCGAAACAAAGTACAGTCAAACTTCGGTTTTCGTCCATAATCCGCTCCGGAAGGCTGTTCGAAAACCGAAATTGTTCGAAAACCGAAACCACGCTCTTTTGAAAATAAAAATGTTTACTGAACTCGTCTGCTCACAATGGAAAGCAACACGAGGAAGCGTCACTTCCTCGGGTAAGGAAGGTGAGAGGAGTCAAATGGTGCATTCAAGTGCGCTCAGTTTGTTCGAGAACCGAAATTTGTTCGTCATCCGAGGCATAAAAAAACTCAAAATATTTGGTCGAAAACCGAATTGGTCGAGAACTGAGACGTTCGAAAACCGAGGTTTGACTGTCAATGTTTAATCATCAATCACCTCATTTTATTACTTGTGCACAAAAAATTGACGGGTTGCTCGTTTTGAAATCAGTCAACTGTTTGTGTTGTTTGTTCAATTATTGTTCAAGCGCTTTTAACCTGGGTAACAAAATTAATGCAAGATCTCAACGTTATTTATTCCACATAACCATTTGACATTTCGGTACAGATTTTAACTAGGATCATGGAAGCTGACACGCATGATTTACTTTCACGGGCAACATAAAATGACGTGGGAAGCCCCTGGGACTTGAGTTTGACACCTGTGATGTAAAGCAAGGCAAAGTAAAAGTAAGCCAAAAAATGTCAGGAAAAAGCTTAGCACAGCTGCACGCCCACTTCGGAGCCCTGGGCTTTCGTGTTACCTTTAGGATGCTTTGAAAAAGTGGGAAAAGAAAAGGCAAAGAAACACCTGAACCCGCCTCGAGGCTGTCTGGGGGTTCTTTGTTCAGAAATTGTTGCCGGCTTTTGTCTTAAAAGCCCAAAATCCTCCACCTGTGTTCCCACTGAATGGAACTGTGGATGTTTGTGCATTCTGCAATCATACCGCCAGCTGTGTGAATGGAGGTTTCACACTGAGATGCCACGAAATGCGCCTTTCACCTGTCCAGCACGTCACAGGGTGGCATTCCTCACGAACGCCGCCGGCGACGATTATGTTGTGCCGGTGGTGCTCAACTGTTGCCATGGCGACGCTGCAGGCTGGAGTGAAAAGCTAATTTCCTTGGCGACAGAAGACATGGGCAAAATCTCTTCCACCCCCCAAAAAAAGGGTGTGCATCTGTGTGTATGTGAGATTTCATCAGAGCAGTGACCATGGGTCCTTTTTGTGTTCCACCTGTGATGAAAGGCATTGCAAGCCACGCTGTGTAATTGACCAGGCGCCCCCGCCAAAAACAAAATGGCCGCCTGAGGTGTACGTCAATTCAAGGAAGAAGAACCCGAATTTGAATTCTTAACTCAGGCTACAATCCCCTATTTAAAACCTTTAACCGTGGCTCAAAACCCTACTTTGAAACCTGGAACCCATCTTAAAACCATAATCTCAAACCTTACCCCTCGAATCCATAAACATTGCTCGAAACCCGACATGAATCCCTTACCCTGTCTTATAACCATACTTTCTAACACTAAAACTGTCTTGGGATTCTAATATCAAATTCTAACGCCAAAACTCTGCCCGAAACCGTACTTTGAAACTGTAATTTAGGCTTCAAACTCTTCAAAATTTTAAACCTTAAATTGGGTTTGGAGACCAAATTTCAAATCCTGACCGTTGCTTGCAACCTTAAAGCAACATGACATGTGAACCCTTGCTTCAAACGCTAAATTCAAACCTTTCCCGTTGTTAGAAAGCCTAACCCGGGGGTCGGCAACACGCGGCTCCAGAGCCGCATGCGGCTCTTTAGCGACATCTAGTGACTCCCTGAAATGTTTGAAAATGGAAAGATTTTGATAGTAGGCTAATATATATCAAATAGATATAGATACATGTTACAGCTCCAAAAAAGGAGAGCTGTGGTGTTGGTTTTTTAAAAACGTACACTTTATGTATGCTTTTAACAGTCTCGACAAACACAGTGCTTTCTCTCTTCTCGTTCGACTCGAGAGGCGTTCAAAGACAGCCTCTGGAAAACGTAAATTAATGATCACTTCACTGACACGAAGAAAAGTGAAAATAATGCACCAAAACAAAAACAAAATCAAGCGAGGAAATCACAAAATAAATTCTACTGGGGCGTTTGTGAACACACAACAAAGGAATGAATAACAAACAATTCTGAGACAGTCCAGTCTCCTACATACATCCAGCATGTGTTTCCTTCATTGTAAGTTTTATAGAAGGCTTTTATTTTTTTGAAGCTCCAGACATATTAGTTTTTGTTTTTTTTGTCCTATATGGCTCTTTCAACATTTTGGGTTGCCGACCCCTGGCCTCAGGCTAGCAGCCCTCCTGTCAAACCCTGAATTAGAAATTTTAAATTGAAATCTGCCTTCAAGCCCTACCCTAATTCCAAGCCATCAGCCTAGTTTGAAACCCCGTCCCGCCCTTTGGAACCCTACTTGGCAACGTTAACCCATGTGTGGCCGTCGTGATCGTCGTAGAGTGGAGTACGTCTGATGGCAGTAGAAGCTGCTTTGGTAAAGCCGTACAGTATCTCTTCAGCGGCTCCAGTGTTGCAGGGATTTATGCATTTTTGATGCGGCACGGGGATGGGGGGGAATGTCTGCGTGACCTACTTAGAGAGCCGCGGAATTCTGACGACTGGTCGTGTCACACAAAATGGAAAGTGTGTGTGTGTGTGTGTGTGTACGCGTGGGTACATTGTCTGACATGTTTTGTGTTGTTTTAAAGCCTTTAAGTCTGTTTTGGGGGAAAATAGCTGTGTAATCAAAAGCCTTTTTTGTAACACACGCATTGCACAAACAATGGCGGTTCCCTTTGCTACCTTATAACGGTTAAAAAAAAAAGAAGCAATTTCCCTTGTGACGTGGCCTTGTACACAAATTAATTTTCCTTCCTTTTCTACCGCCTCACTCTTTTTGTTCTTCTTGGGTCACCATGGTAATGCAGCGCCGCATGTCAGCCCCTCAAACTTAGACGTCATCATCCTCGGTCACGTCGAACCCACACGGACAACTGATGCAGGTGGTCCGTGGCCCCCAGGGGATTGAGTGATTGCTATTTGGGTTGACTACGATAAGTGTACCCCCTCCATTAGTCTGCACAAAAGACTCTCAAGTCATCGTTTAAAATGTGTCCCATCGGCTGACATAGATGGCAAATCTATGCATTGCGGACAGAAAATACAAGTAGCGTACCACCTTTAGGTTTACAATAGGGCAGGGGTCGGCAACCCAAAATGTTGAAAGAGCCATATAGGACACAAAAAACAAACAAAAAACAAATATGTCTGGAGCCGCAAAAAAATAAAAGCCTTCTATAAAACTTACAACGAAGGAAACACATGCTGGATGTATGTAGAAGACTGGACTGTCTCAGAATTGTTTGTTATTTATTCCTTTGTTGTGTGTTCACAAACGCCCCCATAGAATTTATTTTGTAATTTCCTTGCTTGATTTTTTTATTTTGGTGCATTATTTTCGCTTTTCTTCATGTCAGTGAAGCCTCTCAAGTCAAACGAGAAGTGAGAAGGCACGGAGTCGGACGCAGACGTGTCTGTGTTTGTCGAGACTGTTCAAAGCATAAATAAAGTGTATGCTTTAAAAAAACCAACACCACAGCTCTCCCTTTTCGGAGCTGCAACATGTATCTACATCTATTTGAGCTATATTAGCCTACTATCAAAATCTTTTTCCACTTTCAATTTTTTTTTAGAAAGCTCCATTGAGCCACTAGATGTCGCTAAAGAGCCGCATGCGGCTCTGGAGCCGAGTGTTGCCGACCCCCGCAATAGGGGAAGGCGTACACATGGCTGAATGTACCCAAAAACCAAAATGAAAGCCTTTCTGTGGCTTTTCAGAGTTACTTGATAAAGCTACCAAATTGGTCCTCCATGAAAGTTCTACACACCGAATTTGGGACTGAATCCTTCCAAAATTCCAATTGTGGAGCCCCCGCGAGTTGTACCAAATGTACATTTTCCACCACAATGAACGTTGTCACTCATTTAGCTTCCATTTGTCATCCACCACCTGCCGGCATCAATAATAGATCAGAACCTCTGATACGACACCATCTCGATGTCCTGTCCTGTCCCGTTCAAACGGTATCCACCCGAATGTAGCAGTTAACCGACAGGATTGAGGTTGAGATGCTAAAAGAGAGCACGCGCACAGGAGGTTGACAGAATGAAATTCCCGGTCGGAACATTAACCGCGGGACCGGGATTCCTGCGAGGCAAGTTGCGCGCTAACAAGATTGATGTGTGTGGACAGAAGAATCCCACAGCTGGCTGCAGGGACACACACACACATACACTCTGACACACAACACACACAGTTTTGCACAAGATGTGTTTTTAAGGGAAAAGACGAGCGCAGCCAACCAATTCAGGGTGTCCCCCGCCTACTGCCCGAAGACAGCTGGGATAGGCTCCAGCACCCCCCGCGACCCTAGTGAGGATGAAGCGGTTCGGAAAATGGATGGATGGATGGATGGACGAGCGCAGCTTTTTTGATACGAGCGTAGCGTCTCGTTTGTCGACTTATCTGCGATGCATTGGTCCTTTCAGGCGGGGCCGAAAAAGGTCAGCGGAAATATGCCCGCCTCTAAATGGCTGCCGTATGATAACCAAGCCCAGAGGAGAGACCACTGCTGTCAATGTCAGACTGACACGCATACGCACACAAACGTGATTCGGGTGCCGAGTGCGCCCGACCAGTGCGTCCTTCCAAATAAAATTAAAGTCAAAGTGAAATTAAGTTCTGTAATGCGATCAGATGTCACGTGTCGCTGATGTGATCCCAACACGAATTGTATTATTTTTCCTAAGATGACATCATTGTTAGGTGGATCTTATTGTGATTTCGAAAATAAAAAAATAGTGATGTTAAAATGTGGATGGATAAACATTGCGATGACGTGTTTGGTCCCCCGCCATTTTCTTTTTAAAGGCTACTTTATGCAAGTATCGTAGGTGGCTACTGTTACGACTGAATGAAGTGGCGCTTCTAACGCGTACAATGGTTGTCATCCACTGTGGTTTCGAAAAGGGCATTTTGGTCGCCTGCCTCTTATTTTCTCAGAGTAGCCTTGGTGTTGCCGTCAGGGGAGCGGATAGAAAAATTCCACTCCATCACCGTTTGACTTGATCCACTTCATCCGGCTGTCGGATCAATGTCGACTCTCCTCGGGTACTCCGGAGCCCGCTCTCTAAATATTACCATCAGAAGCAGTGGCCTTCTCAATTTTCCTTTCTTCGACGAACCCCTGTTTGTTGTTCCACACCCACCGAGCAGCAACGCATACAAACAGAGCGTACAACAAAAACGAATGAACTATTATGCTGTACAGTCAACCCTCGGTTTTCGAACGTCTCTGTTCTCGACCAAATCGGTTTTCGACCAAAAACTTTGAGTTTTTTTTATGCCTTGGAGGACGACCGAATTTCGGTTCTCGAACAAACTGAGCGCACTTGAATGCACCATTTGACTCCTCTCGCCTTCCTTACACGAGGAAGTGACGTTTCTTCGGGTAGACGAGGAAGTGACGCTTCCTCGTGTTGCTTTCCATGGTGAACAGACGTATTCAATAAAGATGTTTTTATTAAAAAGAGCGTGGTTTTGGTTTTCGAACAAATCGGTTTTCGAACATCCTTCTGGAACGGATTATGGTCGAAAGCCGAGGTATGACTGACTGTATTTTTAAACATGAAAATGTTCAACCAAATAAGATGATTTCATGTTGATGTTGATAATCCACTAGCTTAATGCTAACACTAGTCTAGCCATACAATGGCTTCCGGAAACTAGCATAGATGTTACGATAACTGCTACTTTTACACACACACAGAGCAGCAACGCATACAAATACAGTGAAACCTCGGTTTTCGAACGTCTCGGTTCTCGACCAATTCGGTTTTCGACCAAAAGTTTCGAGTTTTTTATGCCTCGGACGACGAACAAATTTCGGTTCTCGAACAAACTGAGCGCACTTGAATGCACCATTTGACTCCTCTCGCCTTCCTTACACGAGGAAGTGACACTTCCTCGGGTAGACGAGGAAGTGACACTTGCTCGTGTTGCTTTCCATTGTGAGCAGACGTGTTCAGTAAACATTATTATTTTAAAAAGAGCGTGGTTTCGGTTTTCGAACAATCTCGGTTTTCGAACAGCCTTCTGGAACGGATTATGGATGAAAACCGAGGTTTGACTGTACAGTATAAAACAATACTCGCTGCTCTTGCTCACAATTATTCTAATCCAGTACAGCTCAGTCCTGCCTGGCATGTTGTGGCACAATGTGGTACTAGACCGAAGATGCGCCTTTCTAAATTTGGTTTTGCCTCACTGTAAAAACACGTTCAAATAATGGATTTAAAAATCTGCAATGTAGGCGGTGTAGAGGAGGGGAGAATTCTGTTTCTTTACGGCCCTCCTTGGACACAAGTCCTTTTATTTCTCTATAAGGTGGAAGAAGACCCAACACCACGTTGTCTTTTTCTCAGTTTATCACAACACGACACGAATCGATTCGGGCTCCTGAGAGTTTCAGATTTCATCAGGAAGCCCCGAAGAAATACAGTCACACGTCTATATAGGCATAGTATGTAAATGAGGGGCAGGCAGTCCTTCCCCTTACGTAAAAATCAGAGACAAAGAAAGGTCAATGCAGTTCAATCTTGACATGGTGACGAAGTACCGACCACATCTGCTGTGCACAAATTATGAGATTGGAGCTCCTTTCCCAGGCAACTTGACAGCCTTCAAGGACGTGAAAGGATGGGAGTACTGGGAGGAAGATCTTTGGGGCTGTTAAGTTGCCCAAGGATCAAGAGGGGAGTCAACCAAAACACCCCTGTTTGTTCCAAGTGCTTCAGCAGATGTTCATTACAGAGACTAGTATCAATAGTTCTCATGGTAAGGCAAAATTCCTCAACACAAGGCATAGTCTCTTAATAGTTGCAACACAGATACTTGAGACAACAGTTGTTCTTTTGGTGTTAAACAAGTCCTATGGAGGGGGGCCCTAAAAGTGGTGGGGGTGAGGGACACTAAAGGTGATTGTAAACACAGTGAGCAGGAGAACCTCCAACAACATTCTACATTCTTTGTTTCTTTCAGAGCCAAGTACAGTGGGGCTAAATAAAATCACAGTAAGGAATAAATTCCTTATCAATCCCTCTCTTGAACACAATTAATATTGTGTTCACAAAATTGTCTGCATATCCTCCCTGGTAAGAAGTGGAACAACCGACCTATCCTCCCCCCCATGACCAGGAGATAACAGTGGCATTTGGCGAACTGCTGGTGCTTGATTGAAAATCATGGACGACAACATTCGGCGGACACAGGGTACAATACAAGAGCTTAAAATGCAAACTACCATCAAACAAACTACAACCGGAAATTAAAGTTTCAATAAAGCCTGACTCCAACCCCCCGACAACAGCCAATCCCAAAATCCTAGAGTAGGGGCTCCATCCCGGGTCATAGCCTCCCGGAGGGCATATAAATTGGACATACCCTCTGCAACAGACGTGTGTACCTCATCCGGGATAAAAGTACAACAGGTCTTATTAAATAGAGCACAGACACCACCGGTAGCTGCAGTCTGCAAATCCAACGCCATCCGATTTTGTAATACCATGAGGCGGATTGCTTCTAACTCTCTATTTTGGCCCTTTTCCACTTTGATGGAGAAATTTACAAAGGATTTAAACCGATAGTCTATTGTTTCTAATCTGAGCATATTTTTAGCCACACCGGCCCACGGAAACAAAGCCAGGCCAAATTTCTCTCCCGCAGACCAATGTTTAAACTCGTCTGGTACGTCTGATCCCCATACCGAATCGTGGGGCAAAAATGTCGGGACGTCTCTCCTCAGTCTGGACGTCTGGCTGGAGTGCGTTATAAAAAAGGTGTGGTCTGTAACAAAGATAGGAGTACAAACGCCTGTCCAATCTGGAGGCAATACCATGTAAGCATCATCACCACATAACCACCATCCCCCTCGTATGTTATATGTGCCATTCTTCACGGGGGCGCCTCCTCCGTTTATTACGAATCTGTTGTCCCTGCACTGAGTCATAACATCAAGTTTTCCAAGAGCAATCGAGCCGTTTTCCCTACCATAGCACATTTCATATCTACTTCCGGGCTTAACATCCATAAAGACCTTTTGGGGGAGAGGAGTTCCCTTTATCTTATAGTTGTAGTCTACCAAAAGGGATTTGTCACATGCTTGATCTTTTAACCCAACCCGTGCCCAGGGCCCAACACTTTCATTAAATACTATTGAGGGATGTTGATAACCTACACCTGCATAAGAAGCAAAACATTTAGCCTGTTTTTGATTCATAGATTTCCCAGTCAGGGATATTTGGGTCGCGGATTTGGGCATGAGAGAACACACATAACAACCTGACTTGTTGTAACTTTTTGACATGAATCGAACATATTTATACCACAAATTAGTTTCTTCCGGAATGGTCGCTTGCAGGTTGTGCCACTCGTACTTGGGGTGGTACGCCCACCTCTTCAGTCTCGTTGCCAGCTGAAATGTTTCCTTTCCTTGTCGAAACCCCCACACTAGTGGTGGTATGGAGGCCACGACGATCAGTCCGATGAGAAGAACGTATGTCATGGTTTCTGGGCCACAAGGCGGCCTTGTAGTGGTTTCACGTCCAGTTGCCCTTCTGAACGTTACTTTGAAGTCGGACACTCTCCGGGGGCTGATGTACACTGCGACACGTGGTACCAAGTCGGTCCCTTTCCTTCCAGGCGAACAGCATGACTGGTCCTCTCCGTCACTTTGTAGGGTCCCGTCCATCTCGGCTGGTGCCACTTCCGCTTATGGACCCGCAGATACACCTGCTCAGGATACGTCTGCGGTTTTACGCCTGGCTCGTTCGGTTGCTCACACTGGAGTTTAGACTGCTTCTGGAAATGAGAGACGAGAACACTCAATGAGTCCATGTATGCTTTATGGGGAATCATCTGTTGAAGAGTGCCCTGGTCCATGGATCGCCACGGACCAGGGAACTCCTGGCCATGCTCCAGCTCAAAAGGTGTGAAACCTGTGGCAGAATTAATGGTGGACCTCACAGCAAGCAACGCGATCGGCAGCGCATCGACCCAATTCAGTTTTGCCGATGCCATTACCTTGGAAAGTTTTAGTTTGAGCGTCCGGTTCATTCGTTCGACCATACCTTGAGATTGTGGATGATAAACCGTGCCAAATCTATGCTTAAGCCCCAACAGCTGCTCGACTTGTTGGAGATGTTTATTCTTGAAGTGAGTGCCATTATCCGATCGAACCACACGTGGAAACCCATGTGTTGGAATGTAGTGGTTTACCAAAATTTTAATCACAGCCATCGCATCCTCTTTACCGCATGCGTAAGCCTCAGGCCATCGAGTGTAAGCATCCACCATCACTAAAAGGTATCGCTTGCCTCTAATTCGATCTATCATGTCAGTGAAGTCAATAACGACTTCCTCACCTGGACCCCGGGGTAGCGGATACACCCCAGGTACCGTCCTGAGACTTTTCCTAACATTATGTCGATTACAGACATCGCACCCCGAAATTTCCTCATTAACCATATCATGAAGGCGGGGATGATACCAGGATCTTAACCTATCTGCCACATTCCTTTTTGCCAAATGAGCTGGACCGTGTGCCTCATGAATTAAAGTCTTCAATTTATCTGCTGACGGAACTGGACGTCCGTCAATTTTATGCCGATACAAACCAGTCTCATCCCTGGCCACCCTGTTTGTGGATAGCCAGTAGTTCTTCTCCTCAGGAGATGCCCTCTGTTGATCTGCAAGAAGGTGGTTAATGTCCAAATCATACATCTTCCCCATTGCTGGTTCTATTACCATCACTGGCTGGCTCACCTTGTAGCCCGCTGTCTCTTTCGCTACCTTATCTGCCCTGTCATTTCCCACTTCTACATAGGAAGTCCCTCCAGTATGTGCCCTGCATTTAACAATGGCTACTTCTTTTGGTTTTAGCAGAGACTCTCCGAGTCTTTGGATTTCCACACTATGTTTAATTGATGTTCCGGCTGCTGTTCTATACCCATTCCTTCGCCAGAGGGGCATTTCTGTAAAAATTGCCCCGACCACATATGCTGAATCAGTGTAGATGTTAACCCTTAATCCTTGCGCCCTCTCTAGTGCCCTTATAACTGCTATCAGCTCGGCTCTCTGGGCCGACTGTTTCCCTTCTATTCTTTCAGTTTCTTGAATCTGAAATTGTCTCGTTTGCTTGCCATCATCGATTATTACTGAATAAGCTGAAATCAGCCCTTCTTTTGGATGTCTAAAGCAGCAGCCATCTGTGAACACGCTATAATCTGGTTCTGATATTGGTGTGGCATACAAGCCATCTCTGAGCTTTTCTTCGTCCAGGGAAAGGTCAGCACAACAATGGGGTGTGCCTTCAACCATTCCATCTGCCGCATTGATTCCTTCTGATTTGTATGTCAGATTTGGTCTGTGTAAAATTCTGTCCAATTTGTCGCTTCGTTTTGCTGACATCGTAAAATCTTTAGAACAGACAAATGCCGCCACTGCGTGAGAAGTAAGGACCGTAAGGGGATTGTTCAACACAATGTGATCCACTTTTTGCAAACATTTGCCTAATGCTGCCGCATATCTGACACATGCTGAATGTTTTTGTTCGATTGGGTCCAATTGCATGCTGCCGTATGTCAAAATTTGTCTTTCACCTCCTCTGTCGTTCACGTTCCTTTCATTCACGTTCCCCTCTCTTTTCTGAAAAAGAACTACGGAAAGAGTCTTCTTTTTCGGAAACATCCAAATGAACCAGCTAGATCAGGCTGCACAAGAGAAGCCGGCATCGCTGTACCTTCTGATGTGTCCAATCTTCCCCAAAATTTAATTACAGTGCGCATTGTAATTTTCCCATGCAATAGTTTGAAACCGCAAAAAGCCAAACGTCAATGAGAGGGAAGAAATTTCATCTGTGCTGTATGTTGCACATAGAGGACATTTGACAATAAAGTTGTAGCCAATCCAAAAGGAGCCACCTAGTGGCTTCCAAACAAGAAATCTCTGATGTTGCACCGGAAAGAACATTCCCATAGTACAACGCCATCTGGAGGTTGGAAAGAGTAGAAGTAGCTGTTTTCGCACTTAAATAAAATTCCCGAAGACTAAATTGAATACGTGAGGTAAACGAGTGT
Source organism: Hippocampus abdominalis (assembly GCA_018466805.1). Classification (NCBI taxonomy): domain Eukaryota; kingdom Metazoa; phylum Chordata; class Actinopteri; order Syngnathiformes; family Syngnathidae; genus Hippocampus; species Hippocampus abdominalis. Next base: position 730,128 of record CM031713.1, on the reverse strand, counting down.
AGCGAAATATCACTCCAAGGTGAGAGAATGAGAAATTTCCCAATATGATTCTGAAAGTGGTAAATGGAAAAAAAAACATTTGCTAAATCAATTACAGAAAAAATGTGTACGAATGACAATTTTTGTATATTTGAGTAGACGGCAAAAACCATATGTGCGGTGCAACTATGTCAGGCATACGATACCAGTCGATGAGTTGAGATCCTCTGACAGGTCCACTCCGGCTGCCATACCCTCCTCTGAACCTATGACAATTTAGGAATAGGGAACATTGAATAAATTGCCTTGTGTTTCAACCAACCAGGCCATGCGATTAGATTTTGTTCTCTAGTCTGTCAAAAGCATTGTGCAGTGGGAAGGACCGATCAGCGGATGGTAAGGTCATATGGAGGAAATCTAGGGAAACCAAAGCCGATACTGTTGGAAGACAGAGTTCAGTGGCGGGGTATCAGCTGACTTTAGCAATAGCCAGCCTTGTGTCAGCAGTCATTGGGAGCAAGTGTGGTCCAGCATGTTCAAGTTCATGACAGTCTTTCGATGAGGCCAGCGGCGATCCCTTTTGTTCAGGATTCGGGTACCCACGGAGCAGATGGGTATTGTCCATGTGAGGGTGCCGTAGCTTGTCATTGTTGCAAGTTTCGTGGAGGAGGAGTCAGAGCTTGTTGATCATAGCCTGATTGATGAACAGATGGGTGCCGGCGGTGTGGGCATTTCCATGTCCAATGATTCACATCACCACAAATGAAACAGCCAGCTTGGTTCCCGTGACTTCCTCGTCCATGCCCACCTTCCCGTCTCGGACCTCCCCTCAGCCATGCGTCCCGGCCCTGCCTTGGGGGCAGGCCGTAATGTTGAGGTGGGGCTTGGAGCTGCGGTGGGGGTGTGATCAGCCGTGGTGGAGCCTGTTGAGAGACACTGATAGACATTTGATTAGATCTCCCATGTTTCTCTTTTTTGCATGCATTACTGGAGACTCTCTTAGCCTCTTGTATTTGTGAGTTCAAAAAGTTGTTCTGTAGCTTGGATGTTTTCTCACTCTCTTCCTTGGCTCTCATTCGAGAATGCTGCACATAATATAGGAAATGAGTTCGCCAGTTCGCGTCATCTGAAGTGGGGAGAGTGGGAGAGTTAGTCATCATTTTCTGCACATCAGACGGACAACCCCCCAGCACTGCTTGCCTGAACAAAGCTTGATTCAATGGATGACTATTGGGGTCCTGCGGTGGCAGTCACCCAAGCATCCATACAATTAACCAAATAAGTAATTGGGTGTACCTCAGATAACAATTCAAACGCCAATTGTTGTAGGGAACCCAATGGAGTCGGATAAAGGGAACTCAGTGCGTCTGATTTTCTATCATTCAACCTAGTCAAATTACAAGAAGCTATTCCCTCTAGAAGGTCCATAATTTCTTTGGGTAAATACTTACTCTTAAGCCAGTCTATTGCCCACAATTGTATGTCATTGTCAATTTTAGGCAAATCCAGCAACATTTGCCTAGCCAATTCAGTCTCATTACTTATAAAAGTGGTCGCATCCCAAGCACTCATGCTATCATTATCCTGTTTAATTTGCATACATTTTTCTAATTTTACCAATTGTTTATGAACCACCCTGGGCAAATCAGGGGGAAGCTTGGCACACAATGGATTTGGGTGGGGACCAGCAAAATGGCTAGAATGTGTTACCCCCTTTTTCTCGTCTATGTTAAATTGGCAACTCGGCGCTTGTAGTGGGATCATAAGTTGAGCGCTCCTCACCCCATGCGGCGGAGGAGACATCATCGCTGCCTCGTTCATCATAACTTTCTCTGTGTTACTTTGTTAATTCTTTTTTTTTTCCAATGTCGACGGCAGTGGTCAAGCCGCCCATGAAATGCAATATAGCTCAAATTGAATTTCACCTCGCTTTTTCTTCTTTTTCTAAACTTTTGTCTTATTCTTACAACTTATTCTTAAAACCTTGTTTTCGCTTTACTTACCTCTCTGCGCACTGCATTCGCCTTTTTCTCTTTCTGCGCAAAGCATTCACCTTTTTTTTTTTCTACTTACCTCCTTACGGCATTTTACCCGTTTTCTTGCCTTCAGGCCTTCCGTCCATCTGACAGTTCACCATGTTTTTATCATACTCACCGTCCAATATTCTCTCTTATGGACCGTGTGACGTCACGTAATTCTCCAATTGTAACAACGGAGCTGTCCCTAACTTGCCCTAAAAATACAGCTGTTTACTCAGACCCCGATCTCCAGTCGTCAATCCTACACTTTAACAGCATCCAGAATAATAAAAATTACCTGGACCTGCTTCAGCAATTAACCACTAATTTTTTAATTGCCGACAAACTCAGTTTGCTCTTTGCTCGTCAGCTACTGGCCAAACCTACGACTCAGCGGTTCTACCTAATTTTAAACCGCCTACGTGGTGACTCAATAACTGTGCCAATTCAGTTATCTACTACTCAGTGGCAAATTTTAGACGGTATATTAATTTGAATATACCTCACACCTACTCTACTCAGACCCCAATCTCCAGTCGGCGGTCCTACTCAGCCATTACAGTATCAATTTGGTATTTGCCACCTACACAAAATCCAATCACTATACTTGGTTCAACACATTCAGGTTCAGAGCAGTTTGATTTGGATATAAGCCGAATCTTGACACTTTGCCCGTAGGAACCGGTGTGTCTTACCTTTTTAAAGTGGAGCGCTCCTTGGTTACTGCCTGAGTCTGAAGGTCCTGAAACCGATGTTGGTCTTATTCCAGAGAAATCCTGTTCGTGACGCCATTTGTAGAGGAGGGGAGAATTCTGTTTCTTTACGGCCCTCCTTGGACACAAGTCCTTTTATTTCTCTATAAGGTGGAAGAAGACCCAACACCACGTTGTCTTTTTCTCAGTTTATCACAACACGACACGAATCGATTCGGGCTCCTGAGAGTTTCAGATTTCATCAGGAAGCCCCGAAGAAATACAGTCACACGTCTATATAGGCATAGTATGTAAATGAGGGGCAGGCAGTCCTTCCCCTTACGTAAAAATCAGAGACAAAGAAAGGTCAATGCAGTTCAATCTTGACATGGTGACGAAGTACCGACCACATCTGCTGTGCACAAATTATGAGATTGGAGCTCCTTTCCCAGGCAACTTGACAGCCTTCAAGGACGTGAAAGGATGGGAGTACTGGGAGGAAGATCTTTGGGGCTGTTAAGTTGCCCAAGGATCAAGAGGGGAGTCAACCAAAACACCCCCTGTTTGTTCCAAGTGCTTCAGCAGATGTTCATTACAGAGACTAGTATCAATAGTTCTCATGGTAAGGCAAAATTCCTCAACACAAGGCATAGTCTCTTAATAGTTGCAACACAGATACTTGAGACAACAGTTGTTCTTTTGGTGTTAAACAAGTCCTATGGAGGGGGGCCCTAAAAGTGGTGGGGGTGAGGGACACTAAAGGTGATTGTAAACACAGTGAGCAGGAGAACCTCCAACAACATTCTACATTCTTTGTTTCTTTCAGAGCCAAGTACAGTGGGGCTAAATAAAATCACAGTAAGGAATAAATTCCTTATCAGCGGGGGGGTGGGAACACTGAACCACGATAGTGTGTGTATATGTGTGAGGGCAAGGCGTAACTGTAAACCTCTACGGATATAGTTTTTTCTTCTTCAGCAGCAAGTAAATTAGCTGTCAGCCATGCGGGTCTGCAGAAGAAAGAAACGGAGGCTTGACTGGCTCCTTCTTCTTTTACGCTTGAATCAAGACGACGCTGATTAATGACCCTGGTGAGCGCGAGGGTCTACAGTTGACTTTACTCTGAAGTGCGAGCTTTCCAACTTTGACAAAGTAGCCCCATATTTGCATACTGTCAAGTCTGCTCGGCTGTCTCTGCTCCGGGGAGAGTGTTCACTGTCGGCAACCGCTACGGAACGCCGTCGATTAACTGGACTTCGTCTCAACTGAACTCGGCCTAACTGTATTTATGGAGCACTTTAAAACAACCACCGCTGTATGCAATTTGCTGTACATGGAGCCAAAATAAGAGATGTGACAAAGGCATGAGTTACTGTTTTAAAGTGCTCTTGAGAAAGGAGATGCTTTACTTTAGCAACGGCACCAATTTGCCGGTCTAATTTAAAAAAAAAATCACTGTCCAGTTTAAGACCCAAGTTCGAAACTGTTGGCATAAGATAAGGAGTCAGGGGGCCCAAGTCCGCAGCATGGGATGTACAAGGGCCACTGGGATTTGTCACAAGCCTTCAGCCTGAAGCATTTCACCCAATCGAATCTAACCTGGAGCCTATTTTGGATCCTAACATAACAAATAAACCACCTCCCAAAAGGTATTGAGCCATACGTTAGGCTCCTCATATGAATATAGACGTGTGTGCACTTCTATATGTGGCGCTGGGCCGCAGCTTGCTGACTGTAGTACACTCATTTGGCTATTAGATGGAGCACAGGTGCAGCTGCCTCTGTTGGTGCCGCTAACAAGGCATTTCATCAGGGCAAACGCCGGCACGCACACACGTGCGTGCTGTCGAGAGGTTCAGGTGCACGGAAAGGACCAAACAGTGGAAAAAAAATACGCCTCAAAAGTCATGCGGTGTCAAATGCAAAATCAATTTGCGCGTGATGTCAACAAATCTCACGAGACTTCAGCTTGATGAGGCACCGTAAAAGGGGAACCCGAACTGACAACCACAGAACAGCAAAGAGCTAGACAGAATAGCAATGCAATTAAACATATTAACACTTGGGCAAGTAGTTTTACTCTGTTGTAATTGTATTACGGAGTTTAATGGATGTTGGATGACCTTTTGAGGATACAAGGTTGCTTATAATGTTTCCACGGCAACAACATCCCTATTAGCTGAGCGCTATTTGTGAGCGGCGGCGCAATAAGAGTGAGCTCAGGTCCCCGTGTGCCGGAAAGTCAGTAATGATGCAACCCCGGCTAAAGGTTAGCGCGACAAAAACGTAATGAAGACGACCGATTGAATGCGTTTGGGGAACAAAGTGATTGTTTGGCCACTAATCCCACAAAATTATGGAAATGTCAAATCGAGCTAGCGGCTCCCACCTCTTGCCCATAACCCCTCTCCAATGATGCCCCCAAGCCTCTTATCTGCCCCACCCCCCAGGCCCGCTCATCAGGCTCCTTCAACCCATCTACTCACCCATAAACTGCCCCCGAACCACTTCACCATGTGTGTCCCCAGACTTCCCACCCATGCCACCTCTATGCTCCTGCCAAGTTACCCTCACTTCTTCCATCCTGGTGCCTTCTCGTCTCCTGGACCTCACCCCATGCCTCATCACCTCCATGCTACTCCCCACTCTTTCCCGATGTGCCTTTGCCCAAGTCTCCTGTTTGTTGCTCCCAGTTTGCCTTATCCCATGTGCCCTCAAAATGCCATGCTGCCCTTTTCTCCAGGGCTCCACCCCATGTGCCCTCACTGCTTCTCCTGTGATTCTCCTCATGTAGCGATCCATCAAGTCCTGGGGCTCTACCCATATGATCTCACACTTGTGCCCCGGCCCATCACTATGTGTCCTCACTACTGCCACTCCTAGACTCACCCAGATCACTTTCCATGTACATTGAAACTCCTCTACAACGAAATCATGTTTGCAGCAAGACATTTTTCACAACAGGGGGTTTTTCACTGTAACAAATTTGATCTCAGATGTAAACACGAACACACACAAAAAACGGATATGTGCACTTTTTATGTTTATTCCAATAGTGCATAAGTATGAGCATACACGTATTTGACACTTCATATAGCCAGCGAAGAAAGAAAAAAAGGGAAAGAAATGGTGAAATTTCCGATCAGCATTTACATTCACTTACATCAATTTCTTGCATAATGTCTTTTATTTTCCTTCCTCCTTTCATTTTTATGACCTTTATTCTGTCTTTAAGCGTTAAAGCTTTTCTTTTCTTAACTCCTTAGTGTGCAAAGGTCCGTTTTGTCGCCATTTTAGCAATGCAACGTTCGTGCTGCGTCTGACACAAATACTTCTTGTACTACTGTGCATGTGTAAACCAGTGTGGTGGTTGCTGTTGCCGTTTCCGAACGAAGCAATAGAGGTCACTGTGGCATGCTGAGGTTGGATTAGACTTTTGTGGAAGGCTTGTTTTCGCAAGGCAAGAGCAGAGAAACATATTTCGTATAACAGAACAGGGGGATTTTCGTTGTAGGGGGAGCAGAAAAGTGGGAATGGCTTTCATGCATGAAAATGTTTTCGCACAAGCGGGTATCTTTGCCCATGTAGGTTTTGTTGTAGAGGAGTTTCACTGTACCTGAGGGTATGTCTTCCTGGACTATTCACCCCATACACCCTCAAACCTGCAACCCGAGCCTCTCCACGTAGTGTGCCCTCACTCTTATCGCCCCCCCAAGAATTCACTTCACAAGCCTTCACTCATGCCCTCCCTGCGCCCTGCCTCGTGCCACCTCCCACACACCTCTCCTTGGCCAGGCGGCCGTTCCAGCAGATTACTACAGACGTTAACCCCATCGATCGTCTCCAAATGGGCTCCAAATGCCAGGAATTGGATTTTCAGACTGAGGCATGAGGGGGGAAATAAAGTGGTCGTAGTATTCCTCGACGCTCCATCCGGGAGTTAAGTGCTCTCGTGACTTCCTTGTCATACCGCAAAACCACTTATTGCATTTTGCATCTGTTTTGGGAGACTTGGGAAGGACCATGCATGTGGGATAGACATGTTTTTTTGTATGACGTCCTGCATACCAGATGGTTACAAATGTAGAATGCTATTATGAAATCATTAGCCTTTTCTTCTACAACTGCTGCTTTTCATTATTTTTGGTATGAAAAGAGATGGCTACCAGATGTTCAACACCGGGTCCTTTCATAAAACTCAATTTCTTACTGTCACTTCAAACTTCGAAAACGGTTAAGAAAAACTTAGTCCCGGAATTGGAAAACCGTGATGCTTATGCTGTCATTTTAAACCTCTAATGGGGTTGCCTTGAGTAACTTTCATATGAAGTGTTACTAACTTGTTGGTTGAATTGATTCCAAGCTGTTTCTGGACACTTCTGAGTGAAACGCAGGCAACAGGAGGCCATCCATGGCACACCACTTGTCCCTCCTTAATAAAGCCCATCACGGGCATTTGATTGGATTTCCTATTTTTTTTCCCCTTTTCTTTTCTTTCTTTTTTTTTTGTTTCCCTCAATGGGAGCGTGGCAGAGTGGCCGCCGTGCTGTTGTTCGGCGGGAAATCTCATTCAGCTTGCCAACTCATGGCTAACAAGGTCAAATGACTCCACAGATGAGGTGCACTGGCGAGGCACACACACACATCCACGCAGTCCATCTGTGAGAATGGAGTGTCAATAATAGAAGAGTGAGGGCTGCTGATATCATTAGCGAGCGCGCGAATCACAGCAAAACTAGTTAGCTCGTGTCGCGATCAGTGGACTCTTCCTCCTTCCCTTCTTTTTCTTCTTCCTTCTACTTCCCCTCATTTTTGCAGTTGCCATGGCGACGCAGCATCACATGCGAGTGAATGCAGTATTTTCTGCGAAAAAGCTCTGTCCGTCTGTCTGTCCATCTATGCAACCATCCATTTTTAAAATCCATCCATTAAAACATCCCTCCAGCTATGCAAAGTAGCCAAACCAGCCGACCAATCATCCATTTTTCAGAACTCAACCCATCCATCCAAGCACCTTTGCAACATTCCAGTCATCTAACCAGGCATTATGACCATCCATCTATCAATGTAGCCCCACCATCCAGCAAGCCAGAGTGCCAAGCACACACCCAAATGGGTAACCATCTGCCTTTTTATCCATTCTATACAAAACAACCATCCATCACAGCACCCACAATTATCTCTGTCGCAGTTTAACTAAACAGTCCACCCGCCCAACCAACCAATCAACTATCCAGTCATCCATCCATCCATCCATCAATTCTAACCACACCAGCTATCCCTTCATACATTCAGCTTGGACACAACCAGTCAACCATCTATCCATCCATTATAATCCCTATATAACGCAGGTGTCAAACTCAAGGCCTGGGGGCCAGATCCGGCCTGCCACATCATTTTATGTGGCCCGCGAAGGCAAATCATGTGTGTCAACTTCCATGATCCTTGCTAAAATCTGGACATTTTGCAATAATTTTATTACCCTGTTTACGCTCACTTGAACACTAAACGAACAAACAAGAAAAAAAAACATTCGACTGATTCCAAAACTGATCGTCCATCCATTTGTTGTGTACAAGTAATAATACAATGAGATGATTAAACATTTACAGACAATCCTCTGTTTTCGAACGTCTCGGTTCTCGACCAATTTGGTTTTCGCCCAAAAATGTAGAGTTTTTTATGCCTCGGACGACGAACAAATTTCGGTTCTCGAACAAACTGAGCACACTTGAATGCACCATTTGACTCCTCTCGACTTCTTTACATGAGGAAGTGACACTTCCTCGTGTTGCTTTCCATTGTGAGCAGACGTGTTCAGTAAACATTTTTATTTTAGAAAGAGCGTGGTTTCAGTTTTCGAACAATTTCGGTTTTCGAACAGCCTTCTGGAACGGATTATGGACGAAGACAGAGGTTTGACTGTATTTGGTTTCACTGTCGTGACGGCCCTCCAAAGTGGCCCGCGACAGAAATGTGTTTGACACCCCTGCTATACAACAAAACATCCCTCCAACCAGCCATCCAACCGTCCATGCTGCTGTGTAAACAACTAACTAATCATCCAACCATTCATTGATCCATTCTAACCAAACTAAGCATTCAACCTTTCCACATGATGGCAACTGAGAAAGGGTCTAACATATGTATGGGAGTTGGGGAAGAGCAAAAAGTGGTGTGTGTGCTGTCGTGGTTTGGGCTCTCGAAAAACATGCGAATACTCATCGGGGTTTGGGGGGGTTGTGTTTGTAGTCCGTACCTGCACAGGTGTAGTTTTTGGATTGAACTAGGATTGTTATGTTTGGTGTGTTAACCACGTTTTTCTTTTCCCTCTTTGTACAAACCTTTTTGCTTTGTATTTTTAGTGGGAGTTTGAGTGTCCCAAGTTCTGTTTGCAGTCAGTACCTGGGCCTGACTGTGTCGTGAGCATTGTTTTGTTGTGTTTGTCAGCCCCAATCCCTCGCGTCTCCTTGATACCACTGTCTCACGCCATCATCCAACCGTTCATTCATTTCTCCAATTTCTTCATTCGTGGCTACGGGAACTTTGCCATAAATCGTTTGGATTCATTTCGCCGCTATATGCAGTGGGATTCAGTAGTGTTTACTCCAACCTTGTCCTGTTGTGTCATGTGTTCCCCACATTCAGTTAAACAAACATCCATCCAACCCTTCTAACCACACAATCATTCAATAAAGCCTAAAAGTTTGTGGGAAAAAAAAGGCATTGGAAAATCTTCATTTCTTTTCCTTTTCTTTCCAGCGCAGAGAATATTTGGCACAAAGTACATAAAACGGGTCACTTAATCTCCTTGTTTGTCCTTTTTTTTTTTTTTTTTTGTGCGCAGTGTGACAACGCCAAAGGCCTGCGAGCCTTCTTTGACGCCATCTGTTACGGACCCAAACAGCTGATGATCTTTGGCGGCGTCTGCCCCTCCGTCACCTCCATCATTGCAGAGTCCTTGGGGGGATGGAACCTGGTGCAGGTACAAGCTCATGTGCTAATTCTGCCACCCAATCGCAGCCTGTTTTGAATGATTTCCAAACATTCTCTTGAGCACGTCTCAAACTCAAGGCCCGGGGGCCAGATCCGGCCCGCGAGGTCATTTTATTTGGCCCGCGAAAGCAAATAATGTGTGTCAACATGTTATAATCTGTACCAAAATGTCAAATTGTCATGTGTAATAAATAACGTTGAGATTTTCCAATAATTTTGTTACCCAGTTCACACTCACGTGAACAATAATTAAACTATTATAATTGACTTGGCTGATTTCCAAACTAGTCCTCTATTAATATGTTCTGCACAAGTAAAGATTTTGTGGTTTCACTGTCATAACGGCCCACCGAGGGAAGACATAACTCCAAATTGGCCCGCTACCAAAATGAGTTTGACACCTATGCTCTTGAGTGACATACAAACAGAGCTAAGGAGCAACACGGTGCCTGTTGCTCTCTCTCTCGCTCTCGTTAGCTTAGCCAGCTAAGCTAACAAGGGTTGTTATGACTTTCTCATTAGCATAACGTTAGCATAATGAGCAAAAAAACAACAACATAACGGCACGACATTAAAGTGTTTTAGTCGTAATGGGATAAATGCTCAGCTTTTAAGGTTAACATTAGGAACCTACTGTTGGCATTTTGAGTGAACAACAGCGTCACTTTACTAGTTGGATTATCCAACAAGTAAAGATGGATGAATGGATGGATGCTTACCGTGAAGCGGGCTATAGGTGTGCCTATTCACTCATTGAATCCCAGCCATTTTCACTGGCGCAAAGCCTTCTATCCCAGCCGTTTTTACTGGCTTTTAAATGATCTCGCAAGGCTCAGTGAATATTGTTCTATTGCGATATAAACTTGCAGCCTACCAAAAGAAATATGAGACTCTCCTCTTTCAGCTGGAGATAAGTTAGTTTCTTTCTTTTTCCATTCTTTCGCAATCAGTATTAGAAACTGGCTACATTTCATCAGATTTCCAGTTTCTGTGGAAAAAAAACGGAGAAAAAGACCTTTTTTGTCACAGCATGCATTTCGAGCATAATTTCAATAATTTTTTTAGGCCTTTTTGAGAGCTCAAACATCTAAATACTGTATTGGTCCGAATATAAGACGGTGTTTTTTGCATTGAAATAAGACTGAAAAAGTGGGGGTCGTCTTATATTCGGGGTCTAGACATTATACCCATTCATGACACTAGATGGCGCCAGATATCATTGAAGCGAACGCTGAACCCCAGTCACGAAAAATAAAAATAGCGGTAGCACAAAGAAGAAAAATAAAAAATAGCAGTAAGAAATAAAAGAGAAGAAAATAATAGAAGAGATAACAGAAAATGGAGAAACGTAGTGACAATCTGGAGAAAAGTGGGTCGAAGATCGGCCAGGTTAACCAGCAGCTGAGGAGAAGTTATGATGTAATTTACATTTCAAAACCCAGAAGCCATTAATTTACGAATGTGATTGCACTTTAGTTTACATATTTAAATGTTCAGATATTAAGATTTGAATGAGGCAAAATAACATGCTTTTTTATATTGTTATATATTGTTATAATCATTTGTTTCAGATGTTCTGTAATTATTTTCTGTATGAAAATGAATTTGGTGTTCAAAAAGTCTTTTTTCAAAGTTGAGTCTTGAAAAAGAGGGCGTCGTCTTATAATCAGGGCCGTCTTATATTCGGGCCAATACGGTAGTTGAGATAGATCGGAAAATAAATGTTTTTTGTTGTTGTTTTAAGCGGAGGAAACTGCAGCGTGCGATGACAGCATAGGTGGGCATGGACCACAGAGCGCTTCAAAATAATCTAGGAGTGTCTCGAACAAAAGTGGCCCCACCACACAAGCTGTGTGTCCATCATTCTCCGATGCAAGTTTGAACTTGAGTCTTGTAAAAGAGGGGGTCGTCTTATAATCAGGGCCGTCTTATATTCAGGCCAATACAGTAAGACACCCTCTAGAAAACATAAACAACCCCACATTATTGATTGCAAAAATATTTATTTGCACATCAAACTGATGAATTAAACTATGAACAGAAGTGAAAAAATGAGTGTGTGCTTGTGTATGCTTGCATGTGGAAGTTTACGTGTGGCTGCGTCAGACCCTTGTGCACACTATGAAGCAAAAAAAAAAACCCCAGCAAAATACGTAAAAATACGTCATGGGTAGGCGGCCGTCATGGTTTTCCAAAATGTATTTATAAGTCATGGGGAATAAAACAGTCAATTTTGATGCAGACATCCACTTACATCTTATTGTAGTAGCATACATTAGCATTTTGAGCATGTTTTCACGCATAATTTTAGTATTCTGTGCTAACAACGGCTGCATAGCTTTATCTCCACTACCACTCTGCCAGTCATATTTTTACAAGGATCCAGGAAGTATCTATGTGACCCCCCCGCCGCCCCATCGTACTCAAGCTGGCTACTTTACTGCGGTGTAAAACATTTGCGACGAGCACCGCAAAAGGTTATTGGCTGGCGATAAGATAAGGCGAGAAGCCGCTGCCACCAACAGATAGCATAATTCAAGAGGACGGCTTAACGCCAATGTCACATTTACGCCGCGTATCTTCTTCCGCCCGTAATTACGGTCAACGCGTCGCCTTGCCGGAGAAATGATTGCATGGAAAAACAAAACAAAAGAAACATTTCTTTCATTTCATACATTCAAATTGTTTCCTCACCGTGATTTTTACTGCATCCGGTACTGTGCGTGGTGATATATCAGCCTCGATTCGTGGCAAAGCTGTCATCTTTATTTGTTACATTGCCTTAGTTTATTGGTCATCGGGGCAGTTGTGATGGGAGTCCGATGAAATCTGCCCGGCAAGAAGGCACTCACTGGTTTTGGGGTTTGCTCATTAATGAAAAGTAAATTTCAGGGTTCCCACGGGTCCTTAAAGTTCATAAAAATCCAAAAAAACGAAGTTGTAAAGTTATGTTCTTAATTGTCCCTAATTTTCACGGAAAGCTTCTAAAATCAATAAAAATTCTTCAAAAATTATTTTTATTCGAAAATGAATGGAAGTTTTATACTTTCTAAATGTATATTTTTCCTAGTGTACTTTATTTGAAAATGAATTCAAGTATTTTTCATTTTCCTATCTGTAATACAGGTAGGAAAATGAAAATTTGACATACAGTTTGTCAAATAAAGGGTTAGTTGATTGCCCATAAAAATAAAGATGTGCCCTTCCTTTGGCAGCAATGATTTGAACACCAGCTCAATGATATGCGGCTTTCTGTTCAGCCCGCATATTGCTGAGCGGGCATTAAATCCACCGTGAATCCTCTACTAAATTGAGAAAAAGTCCTTAAAAATGGCTAAATTAGCCCTCAAAAGTCCTTAAAAGGTCCATAAATAAAAAGCAAGTGGAAGAGTGGGAAACCTGAATTCCCAATGTTTTTTTTCATGTAATGTTGAATCAAAGTGTTGCGCTTGTTCTACACCTTCGTCACTGAATCCTACCAACAAGACACCAGGCAGCTTTTGGTTGTTTTCTCAAGCATTGGAGTTGTTGTTTTTTTTTTTTTTAAATAGGTGGCTCTATGTTTGTCCGCTTTGTAGGAGAAACAGTGCACTAACAACATCAGAGCAGCACTGGAGAATACAAATGGCAATGCAAACATTTGTTGGAATGCGGAGCCCTCCACAGCGGGAAAAGAGAGACGTGGCTGCCAAGTCGTTTTTATTTTAATTGCACAAATGAGATGTATACCTCCTTTGTTTGGTCGCTGTTTGCTTAGCACGTATTTATCCAGCTGCTCTGTGTGTGCTGGAGGGCTGCGAGATGATTAGCCCCTCTGCTCTGTCTCGCAGCTTGCCACCGATGCTGATGAGGCCGCTGATGCAGATGCTGCTGGCTTTTTTTTTTTTTTTTTTCCCCTCCGAACATGGACACATTTCACAGCCGAGCCCCAACTTCTACCATTTTCGTGATTATACTTAGAATCTCACTAACAATGTCATGTTGTCAACACACCAGTTTGCCCTTCTGATCATTGCCGATGTCTGACAATTTGCATCGTGTTTGGGATCCCTCAAATATGTTAACTGTCCCAAGACAGTTGCATTTTCAGGCAGGATCAGGACTCCAAAAAGGCGATTGGTTTGTTGAAAGAAATCCAGGAATGAGAAACGGTGATTTGCAAGGCCTGGAAAGCACTTTATAGTCGTGATGCCTTTCTGCTTCCTGTCTCTCTTCAGTGTGTGTGTGCGTGTGTGTGAGGGGGAGTTAGCGTGCGGCCGCGTCAGACAGTTAAACTGCTCTTAATCGATCGTGCCAGCTTCAGTCTTTTCCAAACAGGCCGTCGCGCTGCTTAATGGCTCGTAATGGAGTCCGGCGCTCCACGTGGTCCGAACGCTCCGCCTTGTTTGCGGATTTCCTTTCAAATATCAGACTGGGGGAAGACGAGGTTGGGTTAGTGCAGGGGCCAGCAACCCAAAATGTTGAAAGAGCCATTTTGGACAAAAAAAACCACCCAAAAAAATATGTCTGGAGCCGCAAAAAAATAAAAGCCTTCTATAAAACTTACAATGACGGAAACACATGCTGGATAGTATGTAGAAGACTGGACTGTCTCAGGATTGTTCATGTTATTCATTCCTTTGTTGTGCATTCACAAACACCCACATAGAATTTATTTTGTGATTTCCTCGCGTAATTTTTTGTTTTGGTACATTCTTTTCGCTTTTCTTAGTGTCAGTGAAGTGATCATGAATTTCCGTTTTTCTGAGGCTGTCTTTGAACGCCTCTCGAGTCGAACGCGAAGAGAGAAGGCACGGGGTCGGAAGCAGACGTGCCTGTGTTTGTCGAGACTGTTAAAAGCATAAATAAAGTGGACGTTTAAAAAAAAAAAAAAAAAACACCACAGCTCTCCTTTTTCGGAGCCGCAACATGTATCTACATCTATTTGAGCGATATTAGCCGACTATCAAAATATTTTTCCATTTTCAAACATTTTTTTAATAAAGCTCCAGGGATCCACTAGATGTCGCTGAAGAGCCGTATGCGGCTCTGGAGGCGCGCGTTGCCGACCCCCGGGTTAGTGGGACGCTACAAAATGTCTTGAGGGTGGCGAGGCGTGTATCATAGTTGTTGTGTCGACAGGCACTGCACATATCTTCTGTCAATTTGTCAATCTCTCGAAAAGGAATTGCTGAATGCGTGTTCCCAAAAAAAAAGGGTCGGGTTCTTCGTGCTGTTATTTCTCATTTTTATAATCGGTGAAAAACATGTTATTTTTAAGATGACTGTTTTTCATTTTGTAATTTCATTTAATTTGAGTTTTAATTGAATCAAAACAGTTGTATAATTAAATAAGCATTTCCTTAAGCATGATTTATCCTCATGTTGTACATTTACTATTTTTCACTTAAATTAATTGCTCAAGTTTAAAGCAAATGTTTTATTTTGTTTTATTACATTTAAGACAGAAAGCGGAATGCTTATTAAAAGAAAATTATGTGAATTTGTTTTAGTTTTATAGTAATGTAATTTTAAAATTGTACTTTAAAATTATTTATTTTTTTACATTTTCTTTTCACGTGTAATAGTTTCAAAAAAATCTAAAGTAGTGCTACATGCGTAATCTTTTAATTTGACTGTTACATGGTTATTTTTCTTGATTTCTTTTTCTGAACATTTTTAAATGTATTTTGTAATATTTAATCTCCTTTCTGTGCACCTGAAATATTTTTACATGTGTTTGTATAGTTAGGTATGATTTTATTTTTAAATTTAAAATGATTTAAAGTTTAAAAATGTTTCACTTGGTCAGTTTAAAAAAAAAAATCCTTGTTTTATTTAACCTTTTTAACCTGTTATTTCATTTATTGTTAGAAAATTGACATGTCCGACCTGCAGTTTGACATGAAAATTCCGTGTTACGTGTTCTATTATTTATTTATTCATCCCCACCACCCCTACCAATCTTTTCAAAATGGATGAAGCATTCATCACGTTTGCGGTCGCTTTGCATGTTTATATTGTCTTTTGAAGTTCAAATTTGTATGGAAATTGCATCTCAGGAGGAAATGATAAACACTTACAGGGAAAGATAAGACATTGTGCACATTGACACGCAGATGCACGAGCCCTCTAAAGTGACTCGACTAATCAGAGAGGAGAGGTCAATGGGGTTCCATTCTGGGCCATGGCCTTCCTGTGTGGAGTTCGCATGTTCTCTCTGTACCGGCGTGGGTTTTCTCTGGGTACTCCAGTTTCGTGCCACATTCAAAAAGCATGCAGGGTAGGTTAATTGAACACTCTATTATCCATCTATTATCATCCTTAGGTGTTAGTTTAAATGGTTGTTTATCTAACGTGTGCCCTGCGATTGGCTGGCACCTAGTTCAGGGTGTCCCCGCCTACTGCCCATAGACAGCTGAGATAGGCTCCAGCACGCCCTGAACAGTTTCCCACTCATAATTTTGTTCTGTCTCCTGCATGTTTTGGGTGCAGTTCCTCTGCTGACCACTAGATGGAAACACGTTTTAGTTCAACTGTCAATTTGGAAGAACCATAACAGGAAATGTTTCTCTTCTGCATCTTTTTTTTTTTTTTAGACCTATTCAAAGCGAGGACTCATACTAATGGGTGGCACTGAGGCCTAAAAGTTATTTGGTGGTCCGCGTAGTAATAATAATAATAATAATAATACATTTCATTTACAAGCGCCTTTCAAAAGATGTTACCGGCGTCAACTATTTAAAACCGCATAGTCAGTTTAAATTAATTTCTCCTTTTATTATTTATAATTTTATCTGTGGTTTTATTGTTCTTGTTTTGATTGTAAAGTGTCCAATCCCCCTCGTTCTAGACAGTTCCGAGAAGGGCGGGGGCCACATGCGGGCGGTATTATATGTGATATTTACCACTCGATAGGTTAACAGGAAAAGGTGGCAGCAGGGGGTCCTGGGGCGCCGCATTTTTAAAGACACGGCGCAGACCGCCTCCACTCTTGGACGCCCCGCCTGCAGAAGGACGCATTCGCGTACAAATACACACTGACCTTTTAGTGCCAACCAACAGCATTAAATATGAATAAGGACATAATTGGAAGTAACCGGTGGTGCTTTCTTCTTCCTCTTTCAACCTTAGACACACACACACACACACACAGGCTGTAATAAAGCACACATTTGCTAGAAATAATCTTGACATTTACAGCGGCGTTAAGACACTGAGAAAACCGCACTCAGTCGGGCCTTTGAACGCACCAATGAAAAGCTAACATGGCTTATTAATATTTTACATTTACATTTGTTTAAATTTTTCAATTTAATTTGTTAAAAATGTGAATGTTTTATATATTTTTAGATTTTTCTGGGGTACTTATAGAAACGTATTGTATTTCTTTAAAAAAAAAAAAAAAAGGATCACTCCGTAAAACATACCTACATTTTCAGCAGGATCTTACTCAGCACAGGTAATCAGATTTTTTTTTTTTCCCCCTCAACCCGCCCTCTGTTGTGGCATTTTCTTCCTTGACGCCACCTGTAGCATCCAGCCTAATTGTAATGATTATGCACCTCCGCTCAGCTAAACACATCATTGACAACAGTGGGGGTTAGCCGTTCCCTTTGGAGGTTGAGTGTTATGGGTAGCAAAGGCAATGGCGGCAGAGGATCCAAATGCGAAGGAGATGGGTGAAGGATGGGTGCAGGGTCAAGTGGTTTGGGGAGGAAAAATGCAGAGGCAGGCACTGGAACAAGACAAAAAAGAGACAATTGAATATGCACAACAATGGCAAGCGTGTGCACTAGCAATGGCCTAGATACCACTCACAATGCGATAATCATCTAGCACCTGCTTGCAAATCAGCAGAGCTCTTATACACAGGAGGTGATTGCTGATCAGCTGCAGGTGTGGGAGCACCATCCGGCCCAGCCTGGTAATTAAAGGGAAAAAGACACAGAAGGTCCCTGGAAGTGGACTCTCCAAAATAAAAGCGCAGAAGGAAGAGGGTCTGTGATAACACATCACAGATAGTGTGATGTTAGGAATCGGTGGTATTAATTAACTTAACTATTGGAATCAGTTTTTGAAAACTTCGCGAATTTGAAATAATAACCAGTTTGAAGTAAATTACAGCCAAACCTCGGTTTTCGAATGTCTCGGTTCTCGTCCAATTTGTTTTTTTATGCCTCGGATGACGAACAAATTTCGGTTCTCGAAAAAACTGAGCGCACTTGAATGCACCATTTGACTCCTCTCGCCTTCCTTACATGAGGAGGTGACGCTTCCTCGGGTAGACGGGGAAGTGACGCTTCCTCGTGTTGCTTTCCATTGTGAGCAGACGTGTTCAGTAAACATTTTTATTTTAAAAAGCGCGTGGTTTCGGTTTTTGAACAATTTCGGTTTTCGAACAGCCTTCTGGAACGGATTATGGACGAAAAACGAGGTTTGATTGTATTTCTGATATTTTAACATTGTTTACTATCATGTAAGTGTAAAAAAAAAAGTTAGCCTCTGTTAATAAGTAATAAAGCATCAGTGTCATGGTTTGCCAACATTATGCTACCAACGTGAAGCTCAAAATATTTGCCCTCAGCCATATGCTTAAAAAAAATCTCCAAAGATGAGCAATGTGCTTGTAGTACATGTCAAAGCTTGTTAGCGACAATGCTACATAAAAATGCTAATGTTCCTATCCGTAAACCAGTAGCTCATTGCAAACGGCGTTACGGTCATGTCTCACATTGAGCGTCCTTGGTGTCTGTGTTCTAGTATATGACTGGCTAATAAGGTCAACTGTGCGCAGCGTTTAACACACAAGTCGTGTTCGGGCGCCGTAGAGCTCTGATAGCGTACACACCAATGAGTGAAGAAACTTGCAGCCATTGTGGATTATGTCCAAATCGTCATTTATTTCGATTCAAGTTGATGGGTCCTCTGAATGGTGAAGAAAAGGAATGTGTAGACAGAACTATGCTGCCTCAATAGGAACTCTATCTTGCTGAGCGGACCCCCCCCCTGATATCAGGAGCGATTAATAATCGACATTGTCAATGTTACTTCACTATACAACAACTGCGGTCTGTCCGGTTCAATAAGCAAGTACAATAAAACCCCTGGCTGAACAAGCCCCATTGTCACGAATCTTAACTTTCTTTCCCAGCATTATCTTACAAAAAAAAAAATAACTCAGAGTGGGCCACTTGAAATCAGGGGAGAGCCAAAAAACAAAACAAAACAGAAAACAAAGCAATTAGAATGGCAAAGAGGTGTTCTGACAAGCAAGAGTCATTGCCCAGAGGTAATCTGCTGCCTTTCTGAAGTGCAGCTCGCCCGCGGGGCCACCGAGGTGGCACGCGGAGATGCGGGGCCGCCTTTTTACCAACATCACATCGCACGGCTAATCCGCCACGACGGCATGGGAAGCCAGGGAAGACGCGGAAAAAGAAGCAGTCGGCTTTAATTCATACACGCGGCGTTGAAACGCATTTTCAGACGTAGTTTGACAGCGCGCCAATGTCTTGGTTTTTAAAGAAGACAAAAACATACGCAAAACACGACGGGTGTTAAAACACAATGCTAGGCTATGACATAAAATGAAATGACAACAACTAAATCTTAGTGCCGCTACCAAGAATGATAGTTACTATCCACAGACTATAGTTTTGAAACTGAAAGCTAAGGTAGGATACTAGGAAAGATAACGCTATAGTACTTTAGTTTTCTCAGGAGCCTACCTGAGCTTTAACACACAAAAAAAAAGTCTGTTGTAATTTGAGCTTTCTTGCAAGCCAAGTTTAGCTCATTGAATCCCAGCCATTTTCACTGGAGCAAGGCGCTCAATTCCAGCCGTTTCACTGGATTTCGACTGCTTTGCAAGGCCCACAGATTATTGTGTTCTATTGCGATATGAACATGGGAAATAAAAGCGTGAACTGCAACACTTAACGCCGTGTTTCGTAACTTTTACCTCTCTTGGTAGCTGAGCTTAACTCGAACGCTTCAGTCTGTATGGTGCAACTTTATTTCTCTTGATAGTTTAGTTTAGCTTGAATATTTCGGTCTGCGTATTGTAGCTTTAGCTCTCAAGTATGTGTCGGATATTTACATGCCCGTAGCATTCAAGCTACTATAAGGCTAGCCCAAGTTATGATACCCATACTTAAATGTTAAACTGCTAAACTGGATTTATGGGAATACTAAAGTTATGACCCACACTTACAGCATTAAAGCGAAGCTAAGATATTCAAAAACCTTTGGCGTTTAACGCAGGTGTTTTTGCAATTCAGAGTTTGACCCATAAAATTCTACAATTCATCGTTTGATTTTCAAGTTGTCGACTTTGGATTTTAGAGGCCGAGTACATTTGGATGTACTGTACAGTCAAACCTCGGTTTTCGAACGTCTCGGTTATCGACCAATTCGAGTTTTTTATGCCTCGGATGACGAACAAATTTCGGTTCTTGAATAAATTGAGCGCACTTGAATGCACCATTTGACTCCTCTCGCCTTCCTTACACGAGGAAGTGATGCTTCCTTGGGTAGACGAGGAAGTGTCGCTTCCTCGTGTTGCTTTCCATTGTGTTGCTTTCCATTGTGAGCAGACGTGTTCAGTAAACATTTTTATTTTAAAAAGAGTGTCGTTTCGGTTTTCGAACAATTTCGGTTTTCGAACAGCCTTCTGGAACGGATTATTGACAAAAACCGAGGTTTGACTGTATCTGTAAGTTTGTGACGTTTAAAGACCTTTTGAATGACATTTTCCTCGACAATTCTCCATTGTACGATCCAGTGTGCTGTCAGTCCCATCATCCACTCGAACAACGCCACAAACACTGCACTCAGACATTCTCGCTCTGCGGTAAATTTCCAGCTCTTTTCTGCGCCGAGCGAGGGGAAATCTGAGCTCACGCAACGGACCCCTCACTCGCTTTCTCTCTCAGGAGAACAGCTGGAGAGGACGGCGATGGCCTCCCCGGCGCAGCATCTGCTCATTAATCATGCACAGGCAGGCCATTTCAGGTTGCACTATCAAATCTCCATTTATAAATAGAATAGCGATGGAGCCAGGTGACAGGATACCATAAGTCATCAACGATCCCACAATATACTTAAGGCCTCTCTTGACTCCTCCTGGGATTCCCACCCAAACTTGGAAGTCACATAGCGGGCATGATGAAAATATTAAATGTTGCACGGACTTGGGTAGGCATTGATGAATGACGTCAAAGTTTTTGTAGTTGAGTATAATGTGATGAAAGACTAATCGGAGATGATTAATTGATGCTATCAGTAATTAGGGCTGGGCGATAATTCAATATCAACATATATCGCCACAGACATGTTCCCGAAAATGCATTCGGTAAAATGTTCGGTAGAAAAATGACGAGACGGTAAAAACACACGTGATTAGCAGTTGGTAAAATTCAAACATTGATGCGGAGTCGCTGAGCGATACGCTCTTAAATTCGAATCTTGAAAAATTTCACAATTAAAAAAAATTTAATCACAATTGACATTCATCCATTTTCTGATCCGCTTTATCCTCAAAAGGGGATATGGGGGGGCTGGAGCCGATCCCAGCCGTCTTCGGGCAGTAGGCAGGGGACACCCTGAACAACCGGTTGCCAGCCAATCGCAGGGCACACAGAGACGAGCAACCATCCGCGCTCTCACACTCACACCTAGGGACAATTTTAGAGTGTTCAATCAGCCTGCCATGCATGTTTTTGGAATGAGGGAGGAAACCGGAGTACCCGGAGAAAACCCACGCAGGCCCGGGTAGAACATCCAAACTCCACACAGGGAGGCCGGAGCTGGAATTGAACCCGGTACCTCTGCACTGTGAGGTTGATGCGCTAACCACTGGAACACTCGGTCGCCCACAATTGACATTTTTCAAAATACATTTTGCTTCTCTGCTTTTTAAAAAAAAATTTTTTTTAACTTGCTCTTGTTGTCTTCGGATTGTCCCTAATTAGTGGGTATTTCTGTTTGGCAATTTAATACGTGTCACGTGGGGGCTTGGTGATGAAATGCTACTTCACCTTGTGCTAAATGCAATGGAATCTTTATGGACGCTGGTTTTAACGTGAGATAACAGCATTAGCTTCTTATAAATGACATTTATTGATTGCTTCGTGGGTGGTTTTGTTCGGCAATGTGTCCATGTGCCACAAAGATTACGTGGAAACTGTCTAAAATAGTGGAAAAGTGTACGTCTTTAAAAGTAATTGACGTTGAAGGGGGATGATGGGAGGGGGGCAGGGGAGACACAATTTCATCATCGTCCTTGAAAGGTGGGGGGGGCAGGCCTGATCAGTCGACAGATGGCAGCGCGAAGAATGGCCGCTGCCACCGATAAAGCTGTCCGCTGGCGCAAGTGATGAGGGAGGCGGGGGTGGCACTGTCGACAATTTATGTTGCGTCAAACTTATCACGCGTCGAACTCTGTAGAATTCCTAATCACGGGCCGGGAGAAGGCCACTTCCTGGTTCCCGTGTGTTGGTTTTGATTGACTGTGTAAAACTTGGTTTTATGTTCAGATTTCTCAAGGAGGCACATGATGAAGTCATAAAAGTCAAAAGTGTGTACGCTTCGATGGACGATGCCATTGGTGGCGAAATGATTGACAAGTGAGGCACAAGGGGGGCAGGCAGCCGTCAGCAGTTGTCACAAGAAAAACAACAGCCAGACAGGGGCTGTTTTTTCTTGTTCTCGTAGCAGTGGTAGTTGGAGTGTTATTAGAAGTAGTAGTTATATGAACTCCAACTTGAAACCAATTCAGCTAAATTAGCACTAGCACAGTGCATTCAAGGACTTGTAGTACGGTGTGATTATTTTACAGTTTGAGTCCTGCGAGTCCTAGGGACTCGCTGATCAGAAAAGTATGAGTCCCATTATGCATTTAGAGAGTCCCAAATTTCGAATTCTGAAATGGTCTACTTATTCAATTGCATATGATAATAACCCAAACAACAACAATATACATTGAGAATAGGTTTATTTCTTATAAACAAATGCTACAAAAATTTAAATAATTGAGCATACAAGATTTGCTAAGAAATTGGTTCTTATTTCATCCCATGGTTCAGTCTTTGAGTTCATAAATTCTCCTCTATTTACTCTGCTTCCAATGATGCAAGGCTTTCTCAAAGTCAACTTATCGCAAAAAACGATCCAACTTTAGCTGCTTCCTCTGTGATATCTCCGCAATAAACCTTCGCAACACTTGTTCGCAACACTTGTTTTAACGTTACACAACTTGGCAATCGTCTGCCGATCTCGCCGATCTCGTCTCGCGAGAACGGAAATCTCGTCACGCGAGATTAATTAACGCGGTGATTGTCAAACTGCGATCATTGCTGGGAAAAAAGATGTACCGTAGTATTTTTTGTTTTGACTGAGAAATTTCCTTGCGTCCCAAAAACGCACATTATTTGGAACTGTGCGTCTCGCGGGAAAATTGTGTCTAGGACGCGGGACGCAGAGGTAACGAGATGGCTGGTGTTATACACGAAACTAACCGACCAGCTAAATAATAAAAACAAGTATGACCACAGGGCCCATCCCCCAAAAGCAAACACTTTTTGACACTCAAATTCAGTGGGGACTACAACTTTAAACTTGATTCTAATGAGTAAAAATATGTCATTATATTATAGATTCTGGTTCTTGCTGTACAAGTGGTACTTGATCGGACTAAGGGCTACTAATTGAAGTATTCATATCTCTACCGATCAGCCCCTCAGTGTCTATTATCTGTTGCCTATCTGGGGCGCAGGGACCCTCGGTGCAGCCTAAGGATGGTTAGCACGGTGGTGGTCCTGGGCTTCATTCAATATTCAGTATGCGGCATTTGGTGCGCCATGGGAGCGCCCACTTGGAGAAGCTTTCAGAATTAGGTTAGAAGACAGAACTGTGATTAAATACATGATACCAACACAATTTTTTGCTGTTTCCCCAAGTCTGATGGCCTTTGAGGGCCAAAGTGTTTGTAAAATGTCAATGTCAAGGTCATAATAGCTTTGTATCCGTTTCAAGGCTATAATTGTTTTTTTCCTCATTCTGAATGCTTTGAAGCACTCAAATATTTCCTGATTTAAATTCCGCTCAGATTTGTAATCATCAGGCAATAATTGATATTTCACGGTTCAACACTGATAATTCATCGCCTCGTGTTTGATCGTTGTGGCCCATCATGTTTCATCGAAAGCCACAAGGATGGGCAAGGAATTAGTTTTTCCGTCGGCATCGGACGACATTGGATTTCTTGTCCCCTTGAGGAAAACGAGCCGATTGTCTTGAGCGCGTTCAAAATGTTTTGTCGTTACATTGACCGCACCGATTCTACTTAAGCCCTTATCGATATTCATACCCAAAGATTATAGCTCTTAGAGTACAGCTCAACGTTCCTCTTCTTCTTGCAGTGAGTTACTAGCAAGCCTGGCGGTCTAAACATGGCTGTCGTGTCGCTTCATTTATTATCCATGACAGCCACTTCATTATTCAAAGGCAAACCGCACAGTTAGCCTCGGCGGATGCGATTGGAACGGAGCCCCCGCTATGACCGATCGATGCCACCAGATCACATCGCCTCATCGTTCAGGTACAAGCTGCCTTGTTGTTTAATAGAAGGTGCTTTAGCTCATTTTCTAGCCATCGAACTAAACGTTTTCACTGATTTCTTTCCCTCGCTTTTTTGTCCTATACGATTTAGTATCAAAGTGTATGTAAGGGGCCACAACCAAAGTTTCAAGTTTAACACCAGACATTCACCCCACCCCTTTGTGTCAAAAGCAATCTCCAGCCCATCCTGTAATTATCTGAAGGCACTTATTTATAAAAGACGCAGGAATAAATACCGTTATGTCACTGGTGTGCTGCTTTGGCGGAGAGTCAGCATAAAAGGGGCTGTTTTGACTTTATTTATTCACCAATTAATGAGCTAAATTAAACAACTCACTAGCTAACAAGCTAATACCTTGCTAACTAGCTGCTAGCGCATGATCCTGGCAAACTAGATTAATTTTCACTCTCCTTGGCTGTTTAGCTAGTAGTTCACTTAGTTTGACTAACAAATGGCTCATTAGCCCAGTAGTTTAAATGACAAATTGCTTTCCCACTAACCTGTGACTAACTAGTTCCCTCACACCGCAACTAGTAAGTATTTCTCTAACTTGCTTAGTAATGACTCACTTGCAAACTTTTGATTTGCTTGATTAGTTGCGGTCACACTTCCCTTTGAAACAAGGTACTACCACACTGACTGACCAGCTAACCACGACCACACTAACCTGGCTATCCAGCAAATAGCTAATTTACATTGGCATACTTACATCATCAGCTTGGTTACCTAGCTACATGCTCACACACTTCTCAGACTCCCAATTGAGGAGAAAGACAGCACTGAATACTGAATACTGGATATGTACTCTGGCCCAAGAGTTTATTTACTTGACCAGCTAACTAACTACTAACTGGCTAATTTGCTACTGAACCACGTCATTGGGTTCAAACCAATTTGAGTTCCATTAAAACCAACTGAAAGGTGCTCTTCTGCAGTATTTTACTGATTGAAATGAACTGTTGACTGAAGATGAATCGATTGTTGGTTTGAGGCATTTAGATTGACGTGTCGCCATTTCCTTTAGGAACATAAAGGCCAAACACTGCAGTCTTTTGTCAGCACCATCTATCAAATCCAGTGTGAAGGAACTCTGATGTTTTATTTAAAGAGCAGCGGAGTCTTAAGCTAACGCTGAAAAGCCCCGACAGAAACGGCCAAAAATAGTCATCACGGCAGCTAATGTAAGAAGAGGACTTCATAGTCGGCACGTACGAACCTCCCATGTCTCGCTTTGGGCCCGGCTGCCTCCTCCCCATTACTGCGAAGGTAATTAAAAGCGCTTGTGAGGACCCTCCGCCTTTTTTCACGACAAGGTCATGGAGGCTCCTGGCAGGATGGAAGAGAGATCCGTTTCAACCCGCTGGGACTTTTATGACTATAATGCATAAGAAAAATGATGGCTATGGCTATTGGAGCCATCATCTTTCATACGTATTTGCTGCACGTCCTAATGGATCGCACCCTATTGCAGGCCTCACCTGTTAAGCAGCCCATTTTGGGTTTTAAAGAAATCATCGTTATGGCTTTGAACCGAACCATTAAAGATGCAAATCATAGAAGACGACATCTGTCACAACACAAACGGAGAAAGAAGCAGACTCGAACTGGACAGGACATACTAGCACAATAGCAAATGAAAAGAAGAAGCTAGCAAACTGTAAAAAAAAAAAGACAAATTTAGCAGAAGAATGAACAAACGAGTGAACTGTAGAACTGAACTGTAGAGGACGCAATCTACTTAAGTCGTATTGAGTGCAACAGCAAAGAACAAACCTTAAAAAAAAGACACATTTAGCTGAACAAACGGAGAAAGATGAGAACCGTAGAAGACTTGCATATTTAAAGTTTGAGCAAAGAAACTGAGAAAAAATTTTGGGGGGGGGAGTAATTTCCGTGGTCCCGATCACTGTCGTCTTGAGATTTGCATTTAGTTTACTATTTATAATGTGCATAAATAGGTTTGCTAAATATACTTGCTTTTGAGGCATGTTTGTGTATTTATTTTTTGTGTGCTGACATTTCTATTGTAACGTTACTGCTAATTAAGCTCACTGTAATCACGCTTTTAAATGTTCATACCATTAGATTTCTCGCGTGCTCCTGTGTTGGGATGATAGCCATCACATCTGACTAAAAACGTCTTCGGTTCCGTCGTGTTTTTTTTTGTTGTTTGTTTGTTTGTTTGTTATTTTCCTTTCTGCGGACTCCTTCAGTAAAAGTCCATTTTCGACAGCGCCAGCAGTGATAACTGCGCCTGCCGACGAGTGTGAGATGAAAAGGTGCCGTCGCTGTGATTCACCAATAGAGACGCATAATGAGGAGATCACAGTCAGGAGGCGCTTGAACTCTTTTTCGGAAAGCGGTGCGGCGGACCCTGTAACGACGTTGCCGCTGCAGTAGATCGCTATCGTGAATCACAGCCTCCTCTGCTCCTCGCGGTGTGTAATTAACCCCACGGTGAGTCACATGCTTCCTTAAATCAGCGCACATGGATCACCAAAAGCAAAACATACCGATTTGTTATTGAAGGTCAAATATTAGATATACGCGGAAATGTCATTAAAAAAAATACGGTATAGGTATAACATTCATATTTATATTACTTTCCTGACACTGTCGTCAACTATTGTCAGCAAGAGGCTGTGCAACAATTCGTCGCACTCTAATTGGAACACATTAACGATTTTTTAAGTAATACAGTCAAACCTCGGTTTTCGAACGTCTCAGTTCTAGACCAATTCGGTTTTCGACCAAAAATTTCGAGTTTTTTATGCCTCGGATGACGAACAAATTTCGGTTCTCGAACAAACTGAGCGCACTTGAATGCGCCTTTTGACTCCTCTCGCCTTCCTTACACGAGGAAGTGACGCTTCCTCGGGTAGACGAGGAAGTGGCGCTTCCTCGTGTTGCTTTCCATTGTGAGCAGACGTGTTAAGTAAACATTTTTATTTTAAAAAGAGCGTGGTTTCGGTTTTCGAACAATTTCGGTTTTCGAACGGATTATGGGCGAAAACAGAGATTTGACTGTAGATTCATGTGTTGATTATTTTAATTTGACTAATTAATGAATCGGATAAAAAATACATTAAAAAATGTTTTAGTCCTTTATCCAAGAACAGGACACTTTCATATTGGCGGGGTCGAAAATGCACAAATGTAAGTTAATTACGATTCACCTAAAAGTTTGTTCCGTGTGCTCCATCAGAAAATTGGCAAAAATGTGGATTAGTGTTTTCCCAAATAAAAACAGTGTTTGCAAATGTCTTATTTAGGAGGGGAAAAAAGATATACATAACTGTCAGTTTTCATGGAGGACTACAGGAAACTGACAATATTTACTATTGAGAAACTGAAATTCCAAGGATTTGGACAATTTCAATTTTAACAAGGTGTCTTAAAGATTATTCGATCATCAAAAATAATTATCAATTGAAAAATCAATTAGTTGTTGATTCATTGATGAATCATTCCTCATCTATCCCTAGTTTTAATGACATTAAATTAGACAGTGATTAGATGTACAGTGATCCTTCGCTATTTCGCGGTTCGTTTATCGCGGTTCGTTTATCGCGGCTTCGGTGCATCGCCGATTTTTTCAAACATATTCATAATTATTTTTTTTTTTTTTTTGAAGTCCGCAAAAAGTCCACAAAGGGTCCGCGAGAAGCAGCAAAAGTCAGCAAAACAACAGTGAGTCACATACCGTAGAGCAACATATACAGTACATGTGGGGTGAGGCCGGGGCTGAGAAGATGTAAAGCCATGTTGATGGCTGTGCATCTTCTTTGTGTCTTAGCACGTGGGTTACTCTTTGATTTTTAATCAGTGTCTAAGTGTTGTTTAGATGCTGCTAGTGTGTGTGTGCGTGCGTGTGTGTGTGTGGGGGGGGGGGAGACTTATAAGAACAAAAGCAGGTCTCTTCCATCCTTAATTGTTTACCACCCTTTATTGACTAATCATAAACACGTCTGCTGCAGCGTGGGATCGCTGGCCTGTGTGTGTGTGTGTGTGTTAGTGCGCTCTGCTCAAGCGCAAAGGCCGACGTGGGCCATATAAAAAAAAATATTTATGTTAATTGGTCGCTACTTGCGGATTTTTGTTTATCGCGGTGGTTTTGGTCCCCATTAACCCCGATAAACGAGGGATTACTGTAATACAACACTTCATACTTGAATAGTTTGTCTGTTTTATTCAAATATGTAGAATTTGTCAATTATTTTTAATCAAATAAAAAGAATTAGACATCGCTGGATACTTAATTAAAATATTTGTTAAAATTAATGAAGCAAGTCATCACTTTATTGAAAACATCCACAGTCTGCTTGCAATTCCGAGAAGTTGCCGCTGGTTTGCGAAAACAAATAAAACCGATGCAAATGAGTCGGATAAAGTGTGAGGTGTGCTTTTGTGCTTTTGTCCTAGTGCAAAATGGATGTTTCATAGTGTGTGTGTGCGTGTGCATGTGCGTGCGCCCATGCCTAATCTCATTGCAGAAATTAATTACAGCTGTTTTTGGCTCAAGGGAACGCTGGTGACCTATTGGTGGAATTTGTGCATAGCGAAGAGAGAGCGAGCGAGAGAGAGAAAGAGGAAGCAAAATAGCAAGGAATGATGAACTGCATCATTCTCAATCAGCACTTCTATCTTGGGTTGCACGATATTTACCGGACCGATATGGGGGGAGAAAAAAAAGTCCGTTTTATCGGTCTAGTACTGCAAAATGTGTCCTAATTTTGAAAGCCGCATTAAAACACACTCACAGAACCAGCTGAAGTCTCCTCAACTCTAAAGATATTTACGATGCATCTGAAGGACTGAAAGTTTAGCGTGTATCTTTTTGTGATTTTCAGCTGTCCTTCGCGGCGACCACCCCGGTGCTGGCGGACAAGAAAAAGTACCCCAACTTCTTCCGCACAGTGCCCTCGGACAACGCAGTCAACCCGGCCGTGGTCAAGTTCCTCAACTACTACAACTGGAGCCGCGTGGGGACGCTCACGCAGGACGTGCAGAGGTTCTCCGAGGTCTGTCCTCTCTTTACACCCCCCGCCCCTCCTTAAAACAAACAACAACACCAAAGACAACTAGAAAAAAAATGGCACTTTATAAAATAAACATGAGAACCAGACTCGGCCATCCCAGTGGAACTCGCCAAAAATAAGAACTGCGCTTTTTCTCTCTCTCACTCCCTCTCTCTCTCATTTTTGTGTGAATGATGCAATCATACAGCAGCAGCGCTTATACTTTAGTGCTGATGCCAAAACACAAATAAAATAAAATCAAGTCCAAAGGCCCTCAATACCCTCCAAATGCAACTAATTTCGCCAAAGCTTCCCCTGGAAATAAACGGAGTTTTGTTAATAGCCGCTAATATTAGCACATTAAACCAGGAAGTAGATTGACCCAGACTTTGTTGGGTAATTCAATCTCTGACAAGCTGCAACTGTACAAACCTGGTCATCGAATGAACTAACCAGCTCTGAGCTCCTATTAATTAACCCTTATGTGGTAACTGTACTAGCTACTTCGCTAGCCTGACTGTGTAGCTATGACGTAAATGATTCTCAACCTTTCGTGAACCAAGGCGCAGCATAAACAATGGAGTAGTAACGTTGCGCTGGGGCCGTAGTATCAGTGCCCAACAATAATTGGCACGTTTTGAAGCATTATCTCTTTGAGAATGTCAATGTGTTTTGCGTAGGTGGCAATCATTTTCTAGTCAGGCGCTTTCGCCCATCGTGCCGCTTCATTTCTTTCCCCGCCTACGCAAATCTGCCACTCGTATTTGGAGAACATTTGTGGACGCAAACGCTTCTTCCGTCGCCAGTGACATTGTGAAGGTGGCCCATTGTGTTTCGTCGTGTCAGCGCTTGCTTGACGAGCTACTCGGTTTTTACGCTCCGTTGCGCCGGTTGTTACCGCCGCCAGGGAATCCGATGAGCTGTTTGTGTGGACTTTCTGTATACGTTAATAGGTAACGTTGAGGTGACAGGATGTAGGGCTAGGTTAGGTGCTATGTCATGGCTAACTACCATCAAGTGTGGCTAAAAGATTTTTAATTCTGTTTAGCCATGTTGGTAAGAGGTTTCATGACCCAGCACACTGGTTTATGGGTAAAGAGTTTTGGGTTAAGTCAGGGGTCGGCAACCCAAAATTGTTGAAAGAGCCATATAGGACAAAAAAAACAAAAAACAAATATGTCTGGAGCCGCAAAAAAAATAAAAGCCTTCAATAAAACTTACAATGAAGGAAACACATGTATGCTGTATGCATGCAGGAGACTGGACTGTCTCAGAATTGTTTGTTGTTCATTCCATTGTTGTGTGTTCACAAACACCCCCATAGAATTTATTTTGTAATTTCCTTGTTTGATTTTTTTGTTTTGGTGCCTTATTTTCGCTTTTCTTAGTATTAGTCAAGTGATCATTAATTTCCGTTTTTCTGAGGCTGTCTTTGAACGCCTCTCAAGTGGAACAAGAAGAGAGAAGGCACGGACGTGACTGTTAAAAGCATAAATAAAGTGTACGTTTTTAAAAAACCAACACCATAGCTCTCCTTTTTCGGAGCTGCGACATATATCTATATTTATTTGAGTTATATTAGGCTACTATCAAAATCTTTTTCCATTTTCAAACATTTTTTATAAAGCTCCAAGGAGCCACGAGATGTCGCTAAAAAGCCGCTTGCGGCTCTGGGCCACGTGTTGCCGACCCCCGGGTTATGTAATTAAGGTTACGGTAATGGGCAAGGCTTTTTGGGTATGATTCAGGGGTTTAGTTTTAAGGCCGTCATTGATTTTTTTACCTGACATACTGGATTTAAAGGTCTTTGGAGGAGGTCTTGCTCTTCTTATCATTCTGCCATTCAGAATACAATTCATGTGGCGTGTCGTCTTATTTCAAGCATTTGATGCAACGTTATATCAAGACATCGCGATCAAAAAAAAGACAGACGTGTTGAAAACGTCACCTCCTCACCAGAAAACCAATCTGCTCCGCACTCTACCTCATGCAGGATATAAATATATATCTATAAACGATGACGGTGTATCAGAAATCTGGTTGCAAAACGTCTTGCGAGCTAAAATCCCTTTATCGCCACGCTTCTGAAAGCAGCGAGAGGCTTAGGACAGGAAGAAGACTGAAAACACCGCCATTCCGTCAACCTGCCGCCAGATTGTCCTCTAATCCCGATTTTTACAAATATGCAAGCATCACGTTGGCGCTCCATTATTCGCGCAAGCCCCCTTGACGGATGAATGTTATCGGGTAACACTCAAATCAAACGAGGGTGGTTAGCGGTAAGGGCGCAGACCGTCGCCAAGCCAAGCCAAGCCCACTTGAACTCCACCAAAGTTTTCTCAAAATAATCTGCCCTCAATTTGAGGGCCGACCTTCCGATGAAGATCATAGTGGCGCTGACAGCCTCTTTGGCAACTAGCGTTTCTATTTCTTCTATCTGTCATACTCAAATCTCCCACTGATCTGCTGTGCAGCGAGCCGGCGTTCGCGAGGTGAGCTGCATGTTGCACAACGTTCGTTAAAGATGCTGGCGGTGGGGCCAGCCAGCCCCATCCACCCCGCCAGGAGGACAGATAAGCCTGGAAGCTTTAGCCCGGCGCTGACCACCTTCTATTTACGGCACATCGGCGGTTTAATGGTAATGACGACGAGGGGGGTGACTGGCCGTCACCCACGTGAGCACACACATGTGCACACGCAATATTTGGCAATCAACATTATTGCCAGACACGCAGGAACAGCAAACATCAATCAGAACTGACGGAGAACAGGATTAGGAATTTGCCCTCTGGGTGTTTAATTACACTCAGGAACAGTACACAGCAAAATCATGTTGTTGTGGTTATTTATTTACTCTTATATTAACGCTGAAGGCGAGAACGGTGTTTTAGCCTTTGACAAGCCGCTCTCGGATATACTTAGCATATAGTGTGTGTGTGTGTGTGTGTGTGTGTGTGTGTGTGTGTGTGTGTGTGTGTGTGTGATACATACACACATTTATAAGACTCACACATTGTTACATTTTAAACACCTTTTCTGGCCTGTCAGAGCAAGTTGAATCCGATCCTGATCCAGATTAAAACTAGAATTTCATCTCTCTCCTCCCTCAGGTGAGGAACGATCTCACCAGTGAACTGGAGAAGGCCGACATCCAGATCGCCGACACCGAAAGTTTCTCCAACGACCCGTGCGTCAACGTCAAGAAACTCAAGGTGTGTTCCGAGAAAAGATACCGAGCCATCGAGAGTAAAAACCTCAGTCGTAAATAATTCACCACGGTCATCTTGGGTAATTAGTTTCAATTTTCTTCAGTTCGTTCATGACAAATCTCAAATTTTGACTTAAACTGAAGTTAGCAAACTGAAAAGCTCATCAAGATTTTTCTAAATATGACTGTCTGACTTTGAATCTTCTCAAGTTAATTTTTAACCAGTACTTAACATGTTGTGATACACTGTGCGGGCACTGTAATTAAATACAGTTTGAATTGGTTTTATTGTCCCTGTTAAGATAAATAGCTGGCCAAAATATTTTGTCAATATTGTCACGTATTAGTATTGCAAATAATTAAATGTAATTCAAATGGGACTGTCAGACTCTTCTGCAAAAAACTTCCCGCGTGTGCAGCTAAATAGGCAACCAAATTATTTGTAAAATTGTCAGTATTTTGAGCTAATTTTTTTTTGTTTAAATAGACTTAACGTGTTGTAATAAATATTAGAGGAAATTCGGTTGTATGTACAGTCAAACCTCGGTTTTCGAACGTCTCGGTTCTCGACCAATTCGGTTTTCGACCCAAAATTTCGAGTTTTTTATGCCTCGGATGAAGAACAAATTTCGGTTCTCGAACAAACTGAGCGCACTTGAATGCACCATTTGACTCCTCTCGCCTTCCTTAGCTTCCTCGTGTTGCTTTCCATTGTGAGCAAATGTGTTCAGTATCCATCCATCCATCCATCCATCCATTTTCCGAACCGCTTGATCCTCACGAGGGTCGCGGGGGGTGCCGGAGCCTATCCCAGCTGTCTTCGGGCAGTAGGCGGGGGACACCCTGAATCAGTTGCCAGCCTATCGCAGGGCACACAGAGACGAACAACCATTCACGCCCACACTCACACCTAGGGACAATTTTAAGTGACCAATCAGCCTGCCATGCATGTTTTTGGAATGTGGGAGGCAACCGGAGCACCCGGAGAAAACCCACGCAGGCCCGGGGAGAACATGCAAACTCCACACAGGGAGGCCGGAGCTGGAATCGAAGTCGGTACCTCTGCACTGTGAAGCCGACGTGCTAACCACTGGACTACCGGGCCGCCCCGAATTGTAAATAATTAAATGTAATTCAAATGGGACTGTCAGACTCTTCTGCAAAAAAATTCCCATGTGTGTAGCTAAATAGGCAACCAAATTATTTGTAAAATTGTCAGTATTTTGAGCTACTATTTTTTTTTTTTTAAATAGACATAACGTGTTGTAATACATATTAGAGGAAATTCAGTTGTATGTAATTGTTTTGTTTAAAATAAATAAAACACACACATAAGAAGGAGATCGGGTCAATAACAAAAATGTGAATAATAATTTAAAAAAATGAAGGATCCAATGAAACACACACACACACACACACACACACACACACACACAAATAAGCAGAGGTTTCCATAACAACTATGTGCAACATGGCGAATTCACAAATGCCCGACCGACCGCTAATATGCGGGGAAATTATTTTTTTAATCTAAAATAACTATTACAGAAATTAGTACTTTTTAGAAAACCATGTCATGCAATTAGCTAATTAGTGCACAACCATTTTGACAAGGAAGCTAATGGCTTCTCTCTTGTCAATAGTTAGTTCATCGTTAAAAAAATAAAATACAATTGAACATGACTAATAGTTTTACATTTGAATTACAGAACCAATTGACTCCTTCCATTGCCTCACTCAATATCTCCAGCGATCCCCGCCAATGAAAAAGGTCTCAATCTTAATATAATCTGTTATCATATTGCGTCCTAATTGAAGTGTATTTAATCAATGTGTAATCTATGCAGTATACGCGCGTCCGGGCGCCTCGAGGAATTTAGAATGAAGAAGAGCTGAAAGATGAGTCGCTCCCAGTGACATATGGTGGCTGTCGGCCCCCGGGAGGATTTGTGACGTACATGATACGTGTGGTGGATTGTGCAGGAGACAAGACAGTTGCAAATTTGGGTTTAAAACCTTTCAAAGTTGCGTTTTAAGCCCGCGGTAAGGTTACAAATGAGAGTTTCTAAGCCTTTGTTAGACTAATTAAACAAGTTCGGCTCCTGGCAAAGACTGATGATCATTTTTCGGCATCATTCCAAAATAAAATATTACAGTCACAACATGACGCTTAATGTGTGTCAATATTTGTTTTTCGTTTTTAGGACAACGACGTGAGGATCATCATCGGACAGTTTGACGAGAACCTGGCCTCCAAAGTCTTCTGCTGCGTAAGTGCCATCCCCTCGTGTGGCGCGGCGGTGGCCCGACGGCACCTGAACGCCTCTTGCCTCTCCGTCCAGGCGTACAACCTGAACATGTTTGGCAGCAAATACCAGTGGATCATTCCTGGCTGGTACCAGGGCAACTGGTGGGAGCAGGCCAACAGCACCAACTGTACCACCAAGAAGCTGCTGGCCGCCATGGAGGGCTACATCAGCGTGGACTTTGAGCCCCTCAGCGCCAGGCGGATGAAGGGCATCTCCGGAAGGGTGAACCCACCTCCTATTCTGCAGACACACACACACACATACACACACACACATACACATACACATACACGCACCTCTAAAACCAAAAATAGAAAAACAAAAAAGATGTACAGCAAATAACAAATGCACTCAAGCATTGTGGTGGTATTTGGTTGGTATTTACGGTGGTGGTAATTGCAAGGCTGAAAAAAAGAGCTCTGGAGCATTGAACCATGAAATGTTTCGTTCTATTTTGTCTCGTAGTAAGCTACTTTCTTTTTGTTCATTGGGAGTTAGACTACTTCCTGGTTTGGGTATTTTGTAGGTAGCGTGCTACAGTCCATCCATCCATCCTCCGAACTTATCCTCTAGGGTCGCGGGGGGTTGGAGCCTTCCCAGCAGTCTTTGGGCAGTAGGCGGGGGACACCCATTCGCAGGGCACACAGGAGAACAACCATCCACGCTACCTAGGGACAATGTAGAGTGCCCAATTCCTGAACATGCAAACTTTGAACCCGGTACCTCTGCACTGTGAAGCCGACGTGCTAACCACTGGACTACCGGGCGTGCTACAGTCATACCTCGGTTTTCAACCATAATCCGTTCCAGAAGGCTGTTCGAAAACCTAAACCACGCTCTTTTAAAAAAAAAAAAAAAAAAAAATCTTTATTGAACACATCTGTTCACAATAGAATGCTACACGAGGAAGCGTCAGTTCCTCGTCTACCCGAGGAAGCGTCACTTCCTCGTGTAAGGAAGGCGAGAGGAGTCAAGTGATGCATTCAAGTGCGCTCAGTTTGTTTCGAGAACCGAAATTTGTTCGTCATCCGAGGCATAAAAAACCGATTTGATCGAGAACAGAGACGTTCGAAAACCGAGGTTTGACTGTACGTCTGTTCGCAGGCTACATGCTAGTTAGGTTTTGCAGTTAGCAGCCTTCTAACTTTTTAGTTTGTGAGCCTAAATGCGACTTTGCTTTTGTTTGTTACTTAGCACGTGATGTTTTGGTTTATTTTTTCATGATCAGGCTACTTCCTGGTTTGATTTGTTTGTTAGTTAGCTGGTTACTTCCTGGTTCGGCTGTTGGCTAACTGCTGCCTGCTTTGTTCATTGATTGTTAATTAGCGGACTACAATAAAACCTCGGTTTTCGAACGTCTCGGTTCTCGTCCAATTCGGTTTTCGACCAAGAATTTGGAGTTTTTTATGCCTCGGATGATGAACAAATTTCGGTTCTCAAACAAACTGAGCGCACTTGAATGCACCATTTGACTCCTCTCGCCTTCCTTACAGGAGGAAGTGACGCTTCCTCGGGTAGACGAGGAAGTGACGCTTCCTCGTGTTGCTTTCCATTGTGAGCAGACGTGTTCAGTAAACATTTTTATTTTAAAAAGAGCGTGGTTTCGGTTTTCGAACAATTTCGGTTTTCGAACAGCCTTCTGGAACGGATTATGGACAAAAACCGAGGTTTGACTGTGCTTCCTTGTTTGTTTGTTGGTTAGTCAGGACATTTCCTGCTTTATCAATTGACAACTGGCTGCTTCCTACTTTATGTCCCATTTCAGACCCCGCAGGAGTACGAGCTGGAGTACAGCCGCGAGTTACATCAGAAGGGTGTGGAGCCCAGCAAGTTCCACGGCTTCGCCTACGACGGCATCTGGGTCATCGCGAAGACCCTGACCCGGGTCATGCACCTTTTGCGGGAAAAGCAGCGGCAGAGCGGACACCCCAATTTCACCGTAGACAACCACGAGGTGGGCAAGATGATGCTGGACGTGATGAACGAGACCAACTTCTTTGGAGTCACGGTGAGTGTGAAGAATCAATGGTTGGCGAATTTGTGCAACTGCATTTATCGCTAACATTTTTACCTGCGCATTTATTTGACCTTGCGTTGACCTTTCTTGAATGTACTTGAGACGTTTACCACTCTACTTTCTCTACTATCAACGCTAGCGACTCCTCCGCTGATATGCGGACTTAGATGGAGCAGGGCGTTGGCGTGGCCATATTAGGGTGTTACAGAAATGGCACAAATATACACGACAAGTTGCTAATCGGTCCATTTTACAACTAATAGTTTTAGTTTACGTTCTCTACTCCTTTCTGTTTTTTGTTTTTTTTCCCCAAAAATGTTAGTCTGACTTTTACAGCTTCTAAAAGACTCTGTATGTGTGTCGAATGTGCGTGCACACCTGAAAAAAATGTCAGACACTGTGTCTTCATTAGCTCAAATGGTTTGTAGAGAAGGTTACTTCGCCCCTCTAAAGTGCTGCTGCATGCCCACTCCAGCGCATTCAGCATTGATCCTGTCGTGTGTGTGTGCGTGTGTGTGTGTGTGTGTGTGAGTGTGAGCACTTTCACTAACTATTGGGCTGTTAAGAGGATACCATATCTCCTGTGCGGCAGCAGGATGTCACACTGCCAAGAGTGGCATTGCAGGCTACTTTATGATGCGTTAGTTAGCACACTTTTTGGTTTGTTTTTCTAGTTTGATATTGAGCTGCCTGCTTCCCGGTTGGTTAGTTGGTTGGTTTAGTAATTAGCAGCCTACTTTGGCGTGTGTATGGGTTTTTTTTCTGGTTACTTCCTGGTTTGTCAGTTTTATGAACAAGCAAGCTATTTACCGCTTTGTCGGTTAGTCGGCTATGTCCCAGTTTGTCTGTTAATTTAAATGGCTTCCTGGGTTGTCCAGTTTATTGGCCAACAAAGTTTTGTTGGTGATCAGGCTACTTCCTTTTTCGCAAGGTTTTTACTGCTTTGTGAGTTAGCGGGTGACATCCTTGGTTATTCATTCATAGCAGGCTACCTTCTGGTCTGTTAGTTAGAAGGTGACATATTACTTTGTCAGAAAGCAGGTTCTGTCCCGGTTTGTTTAGTTAGTTAGAATGTATGCAGGTAATGCTAGCATGCTAGCATGAAGCTGCCTATCCTCTTAAAGGTAAAAAATAAAAAGGAAATATTGCTGACTATGCTGAATCCTTTTAACAATTTACACATTGCAACCTGACTAGCGACCTGCGGTTGCTCCCCCAACATAAGGGTACACATTTTTTTTGTACCCCTCAAAACTTCAAGTAAAAATTTGTAAGACATGAAAAATGTGCAGTAGCAATATACTGTAATGATGTTGACGATGCTATGAGAGGTGTTCTTTTAAAAGTATTCATGAAGTAAGATTACCCTGCACGCACAAGCCTTAGACCGACACACACACACACGCAAACATGCTCACGCACAAGGCAGCAGACACGGGAAGGCAATCAGCTGCCACCACTCTATGCAACTTTTATGCCACTGCACAAAAAAAGAAAGAGAGAGAGAGAAATAAAAATATCCACTGTTACACAACCCGAAAAACTGCAAATTCCAGCTTTTTATTTGAAGCCTTTTTCTTCTTCTGGTGATGTTACACTTTTTTTTTTTTTTCTCAACGCACATTCCTTTCCCATGACAACGCACTCGTGACCACTCCATCACGGAAGTCTCTGCAGTATTGATCTGCAGCCGAGATACCTCAACCCCACCCATCCCCCACCGTAACCGCAGGATGATTACCCACTGGTGGAAGATATGGGGCCCGGGGGTGAGGAGGGGTCAGCTGGTTAGGGGAGATGCGAAGGATGGTGTTCAGCAAGGTTGTGATACAGATGATACACATGTTTCCTTTAATTTGCGGTCACTGAGGCACGACCGCAAACATTTCTCCGAAGGTGTGATTGTGTATGTCTGATTAAATCCGGGAAGCGCCGACATTTTACTGTAATTAGCACGGTGTGATTCAACGTCTCGTTTTTTTAGCACAGCGAGCGTACGTGTGGACTTGAAGAGGTTGCAGGGGAGGAGGGGGCAAACGGAGGTGTACTGGCGCCCCGTTTCAGTCATCTGCTCTTTTCGCTGATGCTAAAGAAGGAGCGGAGGAGTAACTGCTGAGTCATGAAGCAAGACCCTGTTGGCGCAGCGGGTGCCGTTTAATGAGCTGAACTCTGAATGGGCTGACAGACTTTTAGCCTGTGTTTGTGAATGGGCAAACAGATAAATGCATCATCTGGTTGTGAATGGACAGACGGATATTGACATTGCGTCTGCGTGTGAATGGACATACACATGTGGATGTCTGCTCATGGGCAAAATGTACGGTATGCTTCGTATTGTCGGGTCCCAAATTCTGTCTTCGTTTAAATTGACACACAAAGACACACATGCTCCTGCACATGCAACAAAGATGTCACACTTGTTCCTGAATTGGTGGAGGGAAGGCAAAGATGGAGACTGCGAGAGAGAGAGAGAGCGAGTGGGGAGGCGAAATCAAGCTACAGAGGCCAAATTGATTGGACGACATGAGACGATAATGCCGCAAAGCACAATTGCTTTTGTCTACTGCGTCGGGTCTGCGGCTTAAAAGTGCTGTTTCCCTCTCGCCTCAATCACTTTTATTTATTTTTTTTTAATGGAGGAAACACTCTCTTTAGCCAAATGCTAACGTTAAGAAATTGACATTTGAAAGTAGTTTGGACCTAAACAGCATTGCAGCTGTAGCAATATCATGTCATATCATTATGGGTTAAGGCAGGGGCGGAGCCAGAAATTGCATACAGTGAAACTCCTCTACAATGAAACCTACATGGGCAAAAATACCCCCTCGTGTGAAAAAAATCCATTCCCACTCTCCTGCCCCCCATACAACGAAAAAAAACCCTGTTGCGTTATACGAAATCTTTTTCTCTACTCTTGCCTCGTGACGAGATTCACTACGTCTAATCCAACAGCGACCTCTACTGCTTCGTTCGGAAACGGCAATAGCAACCGCCACATGGGTTTACACAAAATTTGCTACAGTGAAAAACACCCTGTTGTGAAAAATGTCTTCCTGCAAACATGATTTCGTTGTAGAGGAGTTTCACTGTAGTGGGACCACCAGTGTGGCATACGCGTGCTAATGCATGCAGTGTTATTCATATCTTTTTTGTTGTTGTTGTTGTTGTCTTCTAGTTTGATGTGTCACAAAGCAAAACAGTCGCATCAAACTTGTTTCGTTTTGATTCTTTGCTTTTTGGTTTGAAAAGATTGTTTTTTTGTGGAACCAGCTGCTGTCAGCACCATCAAGTGCGCAGAACATGTTTATTGAACATAATACCAGTGTGACTTATGCTAGTTTGTTGATTGTTGTTCTTCCAGGGCCAAGTGATGTTCCGAAATGGTGAGCGGATGGGCACTATTAAATTCAACCAGTTTCAAGGTACAAACACAACCAACTACTGCATGTCAGAAGCAAAAAAAAAAAAAAAAACGTAGCTTCAACTGAATGTCGTCTTCGTTGCGGCACTTGTCCAGGGTAATCGCAATTTTTGTAAAGCCGGATGCTATGCTTGATGTGCTTGGATCGGCACCAAGTAAGCTCGGAGAAAAAGCTTCACGCAAAATGAGATCGAGTTTTAGGGAGCCTTTGTCCACAGGATATTTTTATTTGTTTTTGTTCAAACCAGCGCCTGACTAATTTATCAGTCGGTTGAATTAATCAGCCGATATTAGCTTCTTGAAAATCGGTTAAAAAAAAATGTTGTAAAGCTGAACAAATACCAAATGAAAGAATCTAGTAAAATGTCAAATCTCCTGGTTATAATTAATATCTTTCTATATTGCTTTTAATGTTGCGGGGCCCCAAAATACATTGTATCCTCATCCATGTATATTTTTTAAATAAACCATTGACTAATCGGATATTGGAATTTGATCCTGCCAAATATCTTGAATCGGCATTGGCCTTAAAAAAAAAATCAATTTCAGTTGGGCCCTAGTTTTAGCCGAACTTGAGCATAATTTCATAAAAAATTTGACAAAATGTTGCGAAACTGTTGGGTGTAACACTGACATCAGAGTTGAACCAAAAGAACATCAGCTAACAAAGTCTGACATTATTCTTGTATCGTTGTATCAAATGCAAAATTGATTGCAATGCAAATTTATGAGGCATAGAAGCAGAGGCGGATTGTGCCTTTTTTCCCCAAGAGAGAATCGCTTTTTTTTTTTTTTTCAATAAATATAATTGGTGGCCTGATTTTTGTCGGTGGAAGTTGTTCCATAAAAACACGCCGATCCGTTTGTGTGGAACTGCTGCTTCCCCCCCTTACCCCCGCAAATCTTGGAGAAGCATTTATCGCCCTTGCTTCCTTCGCCGCAATCTTCTCTTTATCGCCCGCTGGCTCTCCTTGAGGTGAAATAAACGTATAATTGAAACGGCATAAAGGGGAAAGCATATTAAAAAACATATTAAAGTGCATATTCCGATCCTTAAGTGATAGCCGTTGCCGAGTGTTTTATGATTTGCGTTATTGATGTTTAGTCCTATTAGTAATGCGCCTTGGTAGTATTCTGTTCAAGGCTGTAATTTGAGGCCATAAAGTTTATAGGATGTTAATAAATGTTGTTGGGTTTTTGTTGTTTTGAAAACAGAGGGCCACGAAGTGAAGGTGGGAGAATACAACGCCATTGCAGACGTGTTGAACCTCATCAATAACTCCATCCGCTTCCAAGGTATGCAGAAAAAAAAAAATTGGCGCACTGTGACATGATTACATAAATCCTCTCAAGTTGGAATTCCACTTTTTTTAGAGGGCGACCAAATGTTCCAAGGAAGAAACAAAATATTTTCATCCTTTGATTTATTTAATTTTTTTGTTTACCCTTCACTCCCAAGAATAAAAAAATTCCTCCACCCATCCCTTTGTAGCATCTTATACGTTATCCCAGCGGTCGGCAACCCAAAATGTTGAAAGAGCCACATAGAATAAAAAAAACAAAAAACAAATATGTCTGGAGCCGCAAAAAAATAAAAGCCTTCTATAAAACTTACAATGAAGGAAACACATGCTGTATGTATGTAGGAGACTGGACTGTCTCAGAATTGTTTGTTATTCATTCCTTTGTTGTGTGTTCACAAACGCCCCATAGAATTTATTTTGTAATTTCCTCGCTTTATTTTTTTTTGTTTTGGTGCATTATTTTCGCTTTTCTTAGTGTCAGTGAAGTGATCATTCATTTCCGTTTTTCCGTTTTTCTGAGGCTGTCTTTGAACGCCTCTTGAGTCGGACGCAGACGTGTCTGTTTGTCGAGACTGTTAAAAGCATAAATAAAGTGTACGTTTTTTAAAAAAAACACCACAGCTCTCCTTTTTTAGAGCTGCAACATGTATCTATATCTATTTGAGCGATATTAGCCTACTATCAAAATCGTTTTCCATTTTCAAACATTTTTTATAAAGCTCCAGGGAGCCACTAGATGTCACTAAAGATCCACATGCGGCTCTGGAGCCGCGTGTTGCCGACCCCCGCGTTATCCAGTGCAAAGCAAGAAGTAATCCGGTATCTAAAAAACTCGTCACTCTTTCTTATTTTCTGACCTTCTTCAACTTTATTTTGTTTTTGTGACTACAGAAAAATGACCCAGACTGATTTCGAAAGGAGTTTCCCACCAATTAAAAGTAGCCTAGCAACTAGCAAACCATAAAATAGGTTGCGCTATAATTTTTTCCCCCCCCACACTGCCCATTATAGCTTTTTCCCATGGTACCGTCACGGAAACCAAATGATTTACCGATACAATTTCTGCTTGTGTCGTCATTATTAATGGTCCCCCCCCCCACCCCCTTTCTACCCACACTACCACATTCAGAAAGTGCAGGACGGTTTCCACGGTAAACAGAGATGTGTAAGACGATTCCGCCGCCATCGATTGGGACCCGCCAGAGTAGAATAGAGTGGGAGATAAGACAGTGAAGGCTCCCACCGCAATAGCTTGACCGCCGTGCTTAGATGATGCGCGCAGAGGAAACAGGAAATGGCTCCGGAATAGCCACGTCGCTAGTTTGCGGGGTGGGAGGACAAGCAAGCAGAGCGAGCACCACATCTTGGCCATCTTCTCCCTAAACTCATTTGAAACCTTCCTTCTTCTTCCCGTCAGGTGTGGAGCCGCCCAAAGATCAGACATTTGTTCATTCGCAGCGACGGCACATCAACGTTCCGCTTTACAGCATCCTGTCCACCATCACCATCCTGGGCATGCTCATGGCCGGAGCTTTCCTCTTTTTCAACATCAAGAATAGAAACCACAGGTGAGCACAGAGAGGGAATAACACAAAGCAATGGTGTCCCGCCAACGCCTAAAAATCTCAATCCCGGATGCATTGTCGTCCCGCATATCTAAGCCATTCGCATCGTTGATAAAATATCACATTATAATGTGGTACTAAAAAACACAAGGTCATGTACCAATAAACCTCTAGTATCGTTTCAACGTACAATTATCAATTGTCATCATTACGGCAGTCCATCGTACACTTTAACTGATTAAATGATTTCGTATCGTGAGTTTCTCCGTGCTGGCTCGTCTTGTCATGTTAAAAGTGACGCTTGTTGTGCAGATTGATCAAGATGTCCAGTCCCTACATGAACAACCTGATCATCTTGGGCGGCATGCTTTCCTACGCCTCCATCTTCCTCTTCGGACTGGACGGCGGCTTTGTGTCCGACAAGGAGTTTCAGACACTCTGCACGGTCAGTTGCTCCTCCACAAACATGATGATC
This sequence comes from Hippocampus abdominalis, assembly GCA_018466805.1. Lineage (NCBI taxonomy): Eukaryota > Metazoa > Chordata > Actinopteri > Syngnathiformes > Syngnathidae > Hippocampus > Hippocampus abdominalis. The sequence continues at coordinate 686,527 of CM031713.1, read as the reverse complement.
ATCATCGAAGAAGTGAGAAATCTCTCCGCAGACGATTCACTCTCACTTCTTGGGTACTGTTTGTTTGATCAGACTTACAGTCTCGGTGGAAAATTCTCTTTCTGCTTTGAATGGATGACATCGTTTAATACGCTACTTACTTCCATTGAACTGTCTTGAAATTGCTCGTTACTCAGGAACAGCCTTACTGCTGCTGGGTCAGTTGACCCAGGGCAGGTTGAATTCTCCGAAAGTGTCAGGAACTGAACAAAACATCCAAATAAAGATGGAAAATCTCATGAATAACCTCTGTTCAGAGTGAGATTGACCTACTGATTTAAAATCCAGAGGATGTACATTGAAGCAGTGTTTCACCCTGGAGAACCAAAGAACCCTTTTCTTCTTTGGAAAATGATGAATTATACATTAAATGACTGCTATATGATCACTGAACACCAAATATTTAATGTATTAATCCTAATTTAGGATAAGGGCCAAATTTGACCCTTTGGATTTAAGGGTAGCATTTCAGTAGCAGAATTTATAAGGGCCAAATTTGACCCCGTGGGTTCTCCATGGTTAAAAAAAAAAAACTCAAGTTAACTATTAATGTAGGCATAAGAGGTTTCATCAGTATGATTTTTTTTTCTCAAGAAAACAGGGATTTTAAGATTTTTCTCTGGATTATTGCATTGTCTTTTATCTCTTGAATGCAATCTAAAGCAGAGGCCTAAGTAGTCTAAAATACATACGTTACATTCCCCCCCCCCCCCCCCAAAAAAAGCCAGTAAGGAATTAAAACCAGCTGCAAAATTGTAGGTGTTAATGGTGTTAGATTTAGATACGATAAACAGCTGAAATGTGATGAATGGAAACAGACCGGCTGTGCCCGCTGGGGGGGATCTTTTGCCAGCATATTAGGCCTCCGCGCTCGGGTAATATGACAGTGTCGCGATTAGGGCGATAAAGTAGTGTTTTGCGACACCAGCAAAAAATTATGCCGGCCGGACTTTGTTCTCAAAATGCTGTGTGGGGTAGTGAAAGTGTAAATAAGTATGTAGATGTGTGTGGTCTGCATGCTGTGACTATAGCAGGCTATGTCAGGTTATTTTCAAACTCAGCGTTTTAAAAACGCACATCAGCGGCGTCCTCTGGTGCCAAATCAGAGCCAAAGGTCTACGTTTTGTTTCTTCTTATTAGGACGAATTACTCTCAAGAGTGTGACAGCCTCCGTGCTTACCAGATAAGACAAGAAAGCAACCTGACAGCTTTTTTTTTTGGGGTGGTTCATTTTTAGAGTGCTATTTTGGCATCTTCAAAGGAAACATTCATAGCAGTCAAGACATCCACGTGGCCTGAGCACCAGGCGTCACCGAGAAAAAGTCACTAAATATTATACCCAATGCCAGTTTCATAGAGTAACCCAAATGGGTGTTTGTCATCATCGGACGTAGGCATAAAATAAAACTGGAGACTTGAAGTAGTCTGTCTCCTCAAGAACAAGAGAGAAAGGTGGAGTTGTTTCGCCGACTGTTTGCATTGCTCCTCAAGAGTTTGATTTTAAAGCAAGTAGAGGATGGTTCGAAAAGTTGAGGTAAAGAAGTGATTCGTCATGGGGAGGCAGCCAGTTCAGACAAGGAAGCTGCCGAAAAGTTTAAAGTTGAGTTTGAAAATCTTATCAAGGCCAAGGAATGTCTTCCCCAGCAAACTTTTAATATGGACGAGACTGGACTTGTGTGGGTAAAGCGGTTCAGAAAATGGCTGGAGGGATTTTACCTCGTACCGTAGTGTAGGATTGCAGACAGAGCGTCCATAGTTACAGCCATTACTTAAGGATTTATAAATTGTGTAAAAGAATGCAATCTACAATTGTCACGATGAGAGATAGAGAGAGAGACAGAGAGAGAGAGAGAGACAGAGAGATGTTCAGTTTTTATGTTACAATGTTTATATTAAAATTGGTAAAAATAACACATACAAAATGTTTGTAGTTTGTTGTAACCTGCTCTCTTATTACAGGTGTATACAGTTAATGGTGTAAAATAGTTGAAAAAATTTTTTAAAAAGTTGGTTTTCTAGACTTGGAACGGATTAAATTTTTTACATTGATTCTAATAGGAAACATGGTTTTGGTTTTCGAACAATTTGGTTTTCGAACAGCCTTCTGGAACGGATTATGGTCGAAAACCGAGGTTTTGTGTATTGTGTATTAATCGGCACATTAGCAAGTAAGAGGATATACTTGCTCCAGTTTTTCTTTAACGTGCCTCTCTTGTCGCCCTGTTAGGTTCGAACGTGGATCCTCATCGTTGGCTACACGACGGCGTTTGGCGCCATGTTTGCCAAAACGTGGAGGGTGCATGCAATCTTCAAGAATGTGAAGATGAAGAAGAAGGTACGGGAGAGTGTTTTGGGTTTCTGAGTGTGGAAATGCACATATACCATGTGGGCAGAAATATTGGGGCACACACAATAACATTCCTGTCGCACAAGTCGCTGAAACATAGAGGCTCAGGGAATACTTCTCCCGGCATCTGTTTTCTACGTGGCAAATGATTACAGTTTGACAGTCACGCCCCATCAACTACCTTCGAAAACAACGGTAGTCACTACACAAACTGCGTGCCAGGATCTCTCTGGCAGATGGTTTGTCTGATCTCGTCATCCTCTGAGAAATGATGCCTCTTGACCCTAATCGCATGCGACAGTTTATTCGGGACACTTGTGAACGCTATCATTGTGATACGGGAGACTTGGAGCGATCTCTACACAGGAATGAATCAGTGATCAAATACATCCAGAAGACGCCACATTTAAAAGGGATTTTTAAGAGTCGAGTCCAACATCTGATGGATTCAGGTCCGTCCAAATACTTTTGTGCATAGGGTGCATGAGTTTATACCCATCGAGGGCTTTATAATCTTGAAATAACTTCAATGAAGCATGTTTAAAGCTTTTGAGCTGTCGGATTCAATCATGTCGATTGGCAGTGTTATATAAACGAGATGGAGACTGTAGTAGCCATTCTTGGCTTTTTCTTTAATTTATTTTTTTGGGTGAGGGTATTTATAGAGCCACCCCCTCCCGCCATCCCTTCCTCTTGCCCTGTCTCTCGCTCCCACTCGCCGGCTTTTTAGAGCAAGTGTGGGTGGCCTGCAAGGATGAGAGGGATGGATCAAAGCGTTGGAAGGATTTGGGGTGAAGTGTCAGAAGGAGGAAGAAGGCCAAGAAGCGAGATGGAGATAAACAAAAACAAACGCCAGATAAAGTGGCACATATGGAAAAGGAAGTAGACTTGGTCCTCAGAGGAGCGCGGGAATGCCGAAAAACAAGATTACCAGACTGGCTTCCGGCAGGAGAAACTGTAACTGAGATCTTTTTGGATTCTTGGGATTAGATGGAGACAAAATCAAAGATGATTTGTCAGCCTTTGCATATTTTTTAATTCAGCCTGGACAAGAGTGAAAGTAATTGCTATGTTCTGGCATATTTCCCAGTCCGGTGGTACCTCTACTTACAAACGTCCCTCCATATGAAATTTTCAAGTTACGAAACGCCTCAACAGGAAAATATTGCCTCTTATTACGAAAGAAATTTCAAGATACGAAAGGTAAAATTACAGTATGGGCTGCTGCTCGCAGCTCCCAGTTTCCTGAACGCAACATTCTTATAGCTGCTCTGCCATTGGCTATTACCGAGCATCATCCTGGCATCCCATTGGCTAAGAGGGACTTCTACCGTTCGTGTCTATCTGTGTAGATAGATAAATAGATAGCTCTGTGTCTATGCAGCGTCTTCGTCATTCGCCCCTCGGACAAGAAGGTGTTTTATGTAAATGTGAATCACTCAGAAAATGTGTTCACCAGCCGGCCGATCGCTCACGATGCTAATGTTTGGCTTGGACATTCTCGAAGGATTGTTAAAAGCCGACAAAAGCAAATGTCCTTGGATCAGTTTCTTACAAAATGGCAGGCAAAAACCACAGCTGAGAGAGAACATGAACTAAAGAGGGCAAAAAAAACGAAGGACGCATCTAAAAGTTAAATGACCAGAATTTTTATTCTTTATTCTTTGTTTTTTACATTATGCTCAACTCTCATTTATTGTGCAACAATCTAATTGTAACATGTATTTGTTACATATTTTGATGCATTTTTATGCTTTAGAAAACATTCCTGTCAGAATTTTGGGGGGGCTTGGAACGGATTAGGGCATTTACATGGAAAACACGTCTCTACTTACAAAATTTTCTAGTTCAGAAATTTCTTCCGTAACCAATTAATTTCATAATTAGAGGTACCACTGATATAACTACCTCAATTTCCAGCAAGCAGTACAGTCTGGTTTATTTATTCTATTAGGCTTCCAGACAACTACAACGCTACTTTATGTTGGTAGCCAATGTGTTGCAGCGTGTACCATTCTTTAGGGCCAAAAGTAGTGCGGGCTTTGGCAACAAATGAATGTCGGTCTTATCCATGTTGAACAGCAAGTATTTTATGGATAAACATGGACCAATTAATTTTTTTGTGCCAATATAGAGAGACTTGACTGATTGACCACTATGGTGGGTGTCAAAGTGGATTTTCATCTTTATGTGACGTCGGGAAGTCATCGAAACATGCTAACTTGTGGAAATGGTGCAGGCAAGAGCACTTACTAACCGTTCCCCGCGAGACCTGGTTGACCACAACCCAGATCAGGATTTCCCTTTTAACTTTAACTGTACTGCCTTAAACCGGACAGGACCGATCGGTGGGACGTCTGAGACATTTTCCAGCCACATTTACCTGGTATGGGGGGGCACTGGGAGTTCACTAGTCAACCTTCTAGATGGAGTTATTGCCACAACGGGCTGCCTGACCTTTCCTTTGAATGACGCTTCCATACCGTCAAACGGCGTTATAAATAAAGATCACAAACAGGCCGCGGCTTTCATCCCGGCAAAAGTTCACGCTATAAAAGAGAAGAGCGTTGTGATCTGACGTTGGTTGCTTCACATCTCAGGGGAGATGTATTGGCGGGTCGCCATTAGCGTTTCCCGCTGCATGGAGCGTTCGAGACATCCTCGCCGGTGGTTAATTGCAGCTAATCAGCAGCTGATGAGAGGGTTGTGAGAACCAGCGGGTCTCCGGTTGGACAATAATAGTGATTGTTGAGTGCAGCGCTCATAAAACTGTTGTTGTCCCCCCCCCCCCCCCCTCTCCTCCCAACCATGCAGATCATAAAGGACCAGAAATTATTGATCATCGTTGGCGGTATGCTGCTGATCGACTTGTGCATCCTGATTTGCTGGCAGATTGTGGACCCGCTGAAGCGGACCGTGGAAGAATACAGCCTGGAGGTCGGTGCACATTTCAATGTTGTATCTCTACATTTTGGCAAAACGAAATTCTCGCCTCAGGCTACGGTACCATCTGCCTTTTTTTTTGTGCGTTGATTATTTTTGGTTTGGGATGTGAGCCGCCACAACTTCCCACGTTGATCCCCGCCGCCCGACATTTGCCAGCTTAGATGTGAGACGTTGGCAAAGCCTGCTGGCACCGGTGCGCTTGGCCTTGTTTCCCGAGCTGGAAAAGTGCAGAATAAAAATGAACTCGTGACTTGATCGTGTTTCCCGCTCGACTGCCCAATGGCGAAAATGCTAACGCAGCTTTGCAATCTCAGGTTGGCCAGTGATCCGTCAGCACTGCTATCAGATTTTAGCAAGAAATGTTTCGGTCATAGCAGGCTGTTTTTACTCATATTTCCCAATAAATGATCTTCAGTCAGGTGTATTTTGGGGTGAAAATGTAGTAAGGAACTGTTAGTATCCGTAAGAAAGAGATTTTTTGTAAGAAATGCTGCAACGATAGCAGGAATATATCGTAAACTGTCCGCTTTTTTTCATTCACTGAACTCAAACGCGTGTCAGGCCATTTTTGTGTAAATTCCAACTAAAGTGGAGAAATCACCTCCATGAACTCATTCACTCCCAAAGACGTTTTTAAACGTCTTTTTAGACTTGGTCTAGAATTGGCTGGTGAATGAGTTAATTGGTTTGCTTAGTTGTTTCTTGAACGATTTTTGGGCTGCCGTCATGACTCGGGTGCTCGGTTGGAATGCGGGTTTTCCCTGATCTCATTTTTTTTCTGATATTTTGCCACATATCTCAACCGGAGAGGTTTGTGTTCACTTGGAGTAACTGTAGTTGTGTGTGTGTGGGGGGGTATTGCAACTCTCTACACAAAAACACGTAATTAATTTTTTTCCTGAGCAAATTCTTTTCATCTTATTTCCTGTTTGTTGATTGTTGCCAACGCCCTGCGGCGGGATGCAGGGACTCTTATCTGGCAGTTCGTTTGGACTAGTCCGCCTTCAGTTAAAGGAGGAATCTTGTGAAGTGATAAAAAAAAGTCCACTAGGAGGTTTATTTTCGTCCTTCCAGTGAGATTCGGCCCAAAGTGGGGGAGGAGCGGGAATAACGGGGGCGTTGTTGCGCGCCATATCCAATTTACATTCTCCGTTACCATCCTCTTGAGCTCCACTTGAATCATTTGGGCGACTCCAGATGTATTTCCCTTTGTGACGCTGCTCACTAATGTCTTTAAGCCGGCGAGGTCAAGCACAGCGTTGTTGAACATATTTATTCGCCAATGTGCGCGGTTGCGTCCTCACCGAGCATTCTCGGACTCTGAGCCTACGTGAAAATATTAGCTCGGGAAATAACTCCAACGAAACGTGAAATGATTTTTGTGAATGAAATACAATAGAAAATGCTTTGGACAAAAACTAAAATTAACTGAAACTACATCTTCATAAAATTATTCTAATGTGAATGTCCTTTGTTTTCATCTCTGTCGAATAATACACATGAGCTTTCGGGGTTCATTTTACATAGACCATGACACTTTGCGCCGCTGAGCACTTGACAATAAAATGACTGGCCAGTCCTATTTCTTTTGTCACTGCTTTTATGTACAAAAACAGAATATTGTGCTTTTTTTTTTTTTTTTTGCACAGTATCATGAGCTTTTTATATGTCGCCAACTTCCCCATAATATGATAATATTGTAATGTAGTGTTTGGCTATCGTTACATCCCTAATAAAAAATTAATGAATGTGGACCATGATATCCTGCAACCTTGACACTGTACCACACAACCCGTTTGACAATAACAAGCTGCTGAAAAAAAGGGAAAAAAAGGATTTCCTGCCTTTTTTTTTTGTCTGAGACTTCCCAGGACATCCTGGGAATGCCGAATGGGACGCACGTGTACCAAAGTAGACAAACATGTGACCATGTGTGTGTGTGTGTGTGTGTGTGTGTGTGTGTCTTTTGCATATACGTGGATTTCTTTATATCTTTATTTATTTTTGCACCCACCAATGCGTCGCCGCCCCCTCCCGTGGGCTCTCTTACATAATGAAGGACGAACTGTCAGGAAGAAAATGATTAGCATTCCGTCGGATCCCGCAGTCAAGCATCTCCACCCTTCCTTTTGTTGCCCCCCTCCCCAATCCTCGTGACACCCGTAACACCGTTGATCCCGCCAGACGAAAATAGCAGGTTTAAGGCTCCCCCCCCCCCGTGAGCTTTTGCATGGCAACACGCATGCAGTCAGTATGACTATGGTGATGGTGATGATGGCGGCGGCGATGATGAGGCGCTCAATGACGCGCGCCGGCGGTTTGAAGGTGAACCCGTGCTTATTATCGGCAGTGCAGACGCTGACATCATCGCCACGCAGGTACGCTGCGGGCGAGCTCGCGCCGCACGTCGCTCCAACCCGACGTGCCCTCCCTCTTCTGTGCATTTCCATTGTGCAAAGGCGACGGTGAGTGTTGCCAACGCGGCGAGAGGAGCCGTCGCGTTAATGAGGGGACACGTGCGTCGTGCGTGACCGCATGCTGTCGTCTTTTTTTTGGACTGTGGATTATGTCTCGAAGTTTTGCTGTTGATTTCTATTGATCACAGTGTGGAGGTGTGAATAACTGGCAAGAGGAGCCGTTACCGTCAATGGTGGCGAATTAGATTCTAATTACACATGGACTTTTTTTGGACAACTTTTTTTCCCAAGTCATCCTGTTGATTTCTATTGTCCAAAATGATCATTAAGTGGCAAGAGGAACTGTTGCAATAATTGCATGACACATACATATCATATGTGACACAGTATTAGTCTCTGACAGGGGTGTTATACAGTGAAACTCAACAAAATCATGTTTGCAGCAAGAAATTTTTCACAACAGGGGGTTTTTCACTGTAGCAAATTTGATCTCGGATGTAAACACACTCACACACACACCCACTCACATTTGAAATTTACGATCAGCATTCACTTTCACTTACATCAATTTCTTGGATAATGTCTTTTATTTTGCTTCCTCCGTCTTTCATTTTGATCACTTTTACCCTCTCTTCCAGCATCAGAGCTCTTCTTGTCTTAGCTGCTTGACATCCAAAGGTCCGTTTTGTAGCTATTTTAGCAATGCAACGTTCTTGCTGCATCTGAAACGAACAATAACAAATACTTCCTGGACTACTGCGCATGTGTAAACCAGTGTGGGGGTTGCTGTTGCCGTTTCCGAACGAAGCAGTAGAGGTTGGATTAGACTTCGTTGTAGTGAATCTCATCGCGAGCCAAGAGCAGAGAAAAGGATTTCGTATAACGCAACAGGGGGACTTTTTGTTGTAGGGGGGCAGGAAAGTGGGAATGGTGTAAATGCATGAAGATTTTTTCACATTACCGGGTATTTTTGCCCATGTGGGTTTCGTTGTAGAGAAGTTTCACTGTACGAATCGATTCGGGCTCCTGAGAGTTTCAGATTTCGTCAGGAAGCCCAGGAAAAGTACAGTCTCACATGTATTTAGGGATAATATGTTAATAAGAGGCGGGCAGTTCTGCCCCTTATGTAAAAATCTGAAACAAAGAAAGGTTGATGCTTTGCGATCTTGGCATAATGAGAAAGTCCAGACCTCTCCTGCTGTGCATAAATCTCGAGATAAGAGTTCCTCCTCAAGGGAACTTGACAGCCTTCAGGGACTTTCACACTAAGGGGTATTTTCTCCCATGTAGGTTTCGTTGTAGAGGAGTTTCACTGTACTTCACAGAGGTCGAGGAGCTTTTGGAGCAGGGTTCTGATAGGAACCTCTAATTCCAGGAATGTACCACGAACTTAAGAGTTACTGGTTCTTGAGGTGAATGCAGTTTGGGGAATTGTCCAGTTCATGCAGCCTCAAAGCCAGTTGGCTTTTCCCTTCCAAAAAAATCTCATTATGATTACTTTGTGTTGAAAAATACTTCAGACTCCCACTGAATTACAGTACTTCCTCTTTAGCTCGCCTTCAGGTAGGGTGAACGACTTGAATTGCGCTCGGAGGCTGCGACTCTAAATACGTTCCGTCAGAAGTGGCGAGCAAGTTTCGTTCGTCTCGTGCGACATGAAGCATTTGCGCGACATCGGCTGCGGCGCGGAGCGTAGGCTCGCTTTGTTAGCCTGGACACAAAGCAGCCGCTCCGATCAATGCCTTTTCAAAGCTAACTGGGTCATTAAGGGATAACCGCCACCCACCTAGGCCTTTTCTCATCGACCACCTCCGGGGGAGGCAGGAAGCCAGGCGGCGTGCTGAGACCTCACAGCATTTTTCCTTCCACTCAATCCGAGTCTTGACAGCCAGGAAGAATGGCAAAAGTGTTCACGGGTGGCTCAGTGCGTAAGGGGAGAAGGCTCGGGAATGTTCCTAGGATACTGGAAATGCCACAAAAGCTCTTTCATTATTCAACATTTTTCCTGGCTCAAATTGAGGCATAGGTGGCACCATCCTGACCGCGCGCCATGACGTGCATGTATTCTTCAAATTCAATGGACTCACTTTCTTTTACAGGAAACACACTTTAAGTTGCGAGTTCCAATAAGAATATGACTAATATCATATTAAAGCATCCGTTCATTAACCCTTTCGTGCACCCTGTAACCCGATAACATGATGAACTGTCCACTGTTCTAACCGCTGTCCCTGAAAGGGTTCAAACTTGCATCGGAGAATGATGGACACACAACTTGTGTGGTGGGGCCACTTTTGTTGGAGACACTCCTAGATTATTTTGAAGCGCTCTGTGGTCCATGCCCACCTATGCTGTCATCGCACGCTGCAGTTTCCTCCGCTTAAAAAAAACAACCAAAAAAACTAACATTTATTTTCCGATCTATCTCAACTACCATATTGGCCCGAATATAAGACGGCCCTGATTATAAGACGATCTCCTCTTTTTCCAAGACTCAAGTTTGAAAAAATACTTTTTGAACACCAAATTAATTTTTATACAGAAAATAATTATAGTACATCTGAACCAAATGATTCTAACAATATATTTAAGAGAAAAAGCATGTTATTTTGCCTCATTCAAATCTTAATATCTGAACATTTAAATATGTAAACTAAAGTGCAATCACATTTGTAAATGAATGGCTTCTGGGTTTTGAAATGTAAATTACATCATAACTTCTCAGCTGCCGGTTAACCTGGCCGATCTTCGTCCCACTTTTCTCGCGACATTTCTCCATTTTGTGTTATCTCTTCTCTTATTTTCTTCTCTTTTCTTTTATACCGCTATTTTTTATTTTTCTTCTTCATGCTACCACTATTTTTATTTTTATTCTTCGTGACAGGGGTTCATTTTGGCCTGGGGAGTCACGTTCAGCATTCGCTTCAATGGTATCTGGCGCCATCTAGCGTCATGAATGGGTATAACGTCTAGACCCCGAATATAAGACAACCCCGACTTTTTCAGTCTTATTTCAATGCAAAAAACACCATCTTATATTCGGGCCAATACGATATATTATTTCAATTTTTGTAACTTGATTAGTTGAGTGTTTTTAGGTACTTCTCCTCTTTTGCTGTTTTGTGAATGGCCGTCACCTCGTGTCTTTTGAATGTGCCTGAGCTGTATGTTGGTTGATGGCTGCGATTGCCTGCTGTGTTAGGGGGCGGTGCCCAAATAACAGTGCATGCCTCCCTCAGTATGCCTGAGCCATTACAATTCATTTCGCCACTGCTTGTCAAAGCCACTGGCTCCTGCAGTTTGAAGACAATATAGAAAGAGGAATAAAATATTTCAATACTGTACGCATTGACTTTATGATGCTCCTAATTAAAAACGGATTTATGTCTGTTTCTCATTGCACAAGGGACAATTCTGTTCTGTTCAAACGGGAACCTAACGTTGACCATAACACCGAGGTACAAGAAGTACTGCTGCGCCAATTTTTTAGGCCAAACCACAACCCTTGAGGATTGTTTCCGCAGCCTTCAACTTGTTTAAACTGATGAGTCGTACATTCCTTAACCTGGGGAAAAAAAAAAGTGTAATTAAGATGGTGGGTTAAAGTGTCCTCACTTCAACTTGCAAGCTGCTGGGTGAAAGCCGCCACTTTTCTTTGCTCGCGTAGACTCTTAAGAAGATTACGCCAAAAGCAGGTTTTGTGGAGCCAGATATTCTTCTGAGCGCACGCGAACCAGCGGCGTGTCAAGCAAGGCCAGCTCCTGTTGCGGATTTTTATCAGCGACAGAGGAGAGAGACACACACACACACACACACACACACACACACACACACACACACACACAAACAGAGCCTTCTTTTTGCGCTTCTTTTCAGGAATCTTGCAGGCACAATCTAAACATTATTATTGTTATTTTTTTACACTGTAATTTTGTACTATGTGTAAATACAATAAAAAGCCATGAAATGGAACTAGGAGACCCGGGAATCGCTGTGTTACTCAGAAAATGATATTGTCATGATGTTTTGCTCACGTTATCGGTAATACGACACCACTTAGATGACTGAAACATTGGAGGAAAGCCATCTACCATCAAATCCTATTCTAATCCATCACTAAATAGATTTTTTTTTTTTTTGACTCTTATGTGTCAGTACTGTATTCTGACAGCTATTCTACGGCAATGATATTGATATTTTGTGGCCGTATAGCACATCAGCTTGCCATAATATTGCTATAATTGTCAATGTGTTCCATTCAAATCGGACAATATTGATAACCGATGCCTATGTGATATGTCACTGGAATTTATGCGTGATTAAGTTTAAAAAATGAAACTATTTATATATGTTCACAATTGTGGTTCAAATTGGTTGCCCAAACAATGGGACAAAATGGTGATATCTCAATACAGTCAAACCTCGGTTTTCGTCCATAATCCGTTCCAGAAGGCTGTTCGAAAACCAAAATTGTTCGAAAACCGAAACCACGCTCTTTTTAAAATAAAATGTTTACTGAACGCGTCTGCTCACAATGGAAAGCAACACAAGGAAGCGTCACTTCCTCGTCTACCTGAGGAAGCGTCACTTCCTTGTGTAAGGAAGGCGAGAGGAGTCAAATGGTGCATTCAAGTGGGCTGAGAACCGAAATTTGTTTGTCACCCGAGGCATTAAAAAATCGAAATTTTTGGTCGAAAACCGAATTGGACGAGAACCGAGACTCCAAAAACCAAGGTTTGACTGTTCTTTATCAGTCCTCTTATCAATACAGCAACACCAGATATCAATTAATACTGTCATCATGTGCAATTAACATTTTAGTGTTTTTAATCAAATATTGCAAATCTGTTACTCAAAGAAATTTGTATCTTCCTAGCCCGCATATATTCATTGTATCACGATACTAAAATTTAAGATTTCCACTCCCGACGCTTAATTAGGCCAACATTCTTCTAATTTCTTGTGAAAATAAAGTGAATGTCTCTCTGCTAGTCAGACAGTAGTTTTTCTTTGGTCATCGAACAGGAGGGGAAAGGCAGTCGGGTTGCATACAGAGCATTGGAATCTCTTTTCGGCCAGTTATTGTGTTTTCTTATTGGGCTTTCAGGGGAGGCAACCTGGGCTTTGAGGACACACAGTCTTTCATTTTGAAGAATGTTTACGCTGGCTTGCCGTGTGCTGCTATTTGTCGGCGGGGCGAGACAAGAGTGTAAGCGTTATCAGTGAATCACCATGGGGAGGAACTCCAAGGACCAGGCTTGCTTGTTTGTTGACAATCCAGCAGGCTAAATTGGACCACGTGGTTCTGCGTGGCTGAGCCCATTCGAGTGGGTCTGTTCAAAATGAAAGGGGTGATTCCTTTTATGCGTTTGAGTTCTTTCAGAGCTCAGGGGTGTCTTTTGTTCCAACGGTTTCCTGGTCCCAAAAACAGCAGATTACCCACCCGTCACCTTCAAGCCAGCACTTTCCTCATTTTTTTTTCTTCCCTGTTTCTCCTCTCCCGCTGCTCCCCCAGACTGCTGTTGCTAAGCAACAGCTGATTGACCAATTAGAAGTCTTCCAAATGAAAAGCAGTATGACAAGTCCCTGCAGTTACACAGTAGTCGAGGCTTGTATGATGCGGTGTACTGTAAAGGCACAGCAGAGTGCAGTGAGAGCCAAATGTGTTTTTGTGTGGACCGGTGCACATAACAGATGATTTTGATGGGCTCTCTCCAATTTGATATTCGGCTGCGGCAAAATGCTAGTTACGTTTTTCTGTGTCCTTGACAGAAACGAGCCACTGCATCAAGGTTTCGGGTTCTGTTATTGTGATGTCCGTGGTCTGTTTGCGGTATGTTATTAGGCCAGTGTTTCCCCAATCTTATAGAGTCAGTTACAGTACAGTATTAAGTACAGTTAAATCAAGTTATAGGGTTTGTTTACATCGAGGTTTAAGGTCCAGTTATATTCAGGTACAAGGTTACAGTCGGATTTAACATTTCATGTTTGGGGTTCAGTTCAATCAAGGTGCAAGGTTTATTTGTATCTTTGACGGTCCGGTTGTGGTTCCAGTTACAGTCATGGTTAGGTTGCAGTTATCTTCATGTTTGGGGCCTTGTTAAATGACGGATTAGCGTTCAATTCCAGTCAGATTGAGGGTAAGGTTAAAACAATGTTTACGGTTCGCTTAAGTGTGAGTTTAAGTTCAGTTTCAGTAGAGTTTAGGGTCCAGTTAACTCAAGGTGTGGGGTTCGTTTACATCAAAGGTTGAGGTCGTATTACAGCAAGGTTTTAGGACCGGTTCCAGCTAGGGGCTGGTTCGCGATCATGTTATGTTTAGGAATCAGTTCAGGGAAATTTTAGGGTTCAGTTTCATGAAGGTTAAGAACCACTTGCACATACGTGTTGGGTACGGTTCTAGTCAGGGCTTAGGTCAGGTTTCAGCACGGTTTACAGTTCATGTATGCTCGTTGCAACAAAGCCTACTCGGTGTAAGGGCAAATTGTCGTAAAGCGTGGGTTCCAGTTAAACCAAGGTATTAGACCTAGTTGCAGCAGGTGTTAGGGAACAGTTCAAGTCAAATACGAGTCTAGTCAAGGATTATCATTAAATTACCTTAAAGTGTAGAGTCTAGTTTCTGTCAAGTTTACAGTTACTTTAGTCAGGGGATGTTCCAGTGGTGTGGCACGTCTCTCTGAAATGAAAGCAAGTCAGTCGTGATTCAGTGTGAATTGATAGAAAGGCGAGTGAGTCAGTTGCTGAGCCATAATGGAATCCTCCAGTTCGGGACCACAATGCTGATGGATGTGTCTGCTCCCTGATGGAGTGTGTCTCTGCAAGGGCGGAGATGCCCAGGGGAGGCCGATGGAAAGTAAGACGACGGCTGGACGGATGGATCGAGAAAATGCCAAGGGTGGGAAACCTCACCTGTGGGGCTCAACACTTGTGGAGTAGACATTAGGGTGTGTTTGCAACAAGCATGGTCCAGTTTCTGTGAGCAGGGAGGTATAGCTGGGCCACCAAGGTCACCCGATGATGGCGATGATGAGAGCACTTGGCTGCCACTTGAACAATGCCGCTGCCTCAGCAGTGTGAGCTACCGAATACAAAATACATGGCTGTTAAGTGGAGTTCTTTCACACCAGACCCGTCGCCTTGGGCACTCCGCGGGTGATGGCGGAAGGCCGAACGATGAGGAGGGGAATGAAGGAGGACTGGAGAGGGACAGGAGTGGGTGAACAGAAGGATGAAACGTGAAGCAAGGACACCAAGTGTTCAAATGTGGAGGACAGTGGGTCCTGTTGTAGTTAAAGGCATAAGGGTGCCATCGTAGCAGTGTGATCATAGAATGCAATTTAACAAACTGGATGTGGTTTGATGTTAAATCAAGGTGTAAGGCCCAGTTGGAGTAAGTTTTAAGGTCCAGATGAAGTAAAATGCCGGGTCCAGGTAAGCAAGGATCAGGGTCTTGTTTCTGTCAGGTTTAGAGTCCAATTTCGGGTAGGTTCCTGTTTTTGTACGGTTTAGCTAACCATTTCTGCATGGTTTATTGAAAAATAAATAAATAAGGTTTAGGGACTAGTTTCTGCAAAACCTCCTGTAAGGTTTTGTTGGGGTCCATTTCCTGAAAGGTTGAGAATCAACTTTCTCTAAGGTTAAGGCTGCTGTCACATTTCCAAATCAGGTGCCCTGTGGAATAATGTGCAGCTGTAGTAATGTTTAAGGCCATGTTACAGTTCCAGGTGCACAAGGCTTTCAGGTCAAATTGTAGCAACCGCTTGGTGGAACCAGAAGAAAGTAAATCAGAGTAGCAGAAGGCGACTGTGCTTATCGATGGACGCAAGCGACAGCTGAAGCGGGATCGCTGTGTGACGGGGAGACGGTGCGAGGAGTGGAAAAGTAAGGGGGGATGTCGTGGCAAATTATCATCACGCCACGGAGAGTGGCGTTGATTAGCAGTCGTCGCCGACAGCGCCAACCGAAAGGTCGGGTAATTAAACCCGAGCTGACACCGTGGAGGCCCAGCTCTCTCCTGTGCTGTAGGCAAACTGTTGCCTCGTTTGCGTTACCCGTTCACATTAATTATTGGGGTCACTTCTGTGATACGCCATCAGATGTGATACTCGACTCGATTTGAGATATTGCGTGTAGGATGCTGGTAATACGTTATTGGGTTGAGCTGCAGTAGAGCGCAGGGTCAAAGTTTGAATTTGTTATTGTGACATCACGAAATGTTATTTCGGAGCACATGTGATAATCGTTTGATTGGCATTGGGATTAGGAAGTGGCCCTTGAAAGATCGTGTCCCTTGTGTTGCATCCAGCCCATGAAATTCTGAGGGAATGATTTTCTAGAAACAAAGTTTATCAGTTTGAAAATGAGAAAGCTTGTCCTTGTAATGTAGGGCTCAGCTGCTTGACTCGGGTCATCGGGTTCATCAGTAAGGTGCTACCTGCCTCTCATTTGCTCCTCCTGCCCTCGGTGGCAGTTGGAACCGGATACCAGTCGTACCGTATAGACCAGTTTCAATGTTGGCAAACATTGCCTGTTAGATGCGCGCGCATCTCAATGATGTGACTGTTGTTTACAAAGACGAGCATTCGTAATTGCCTCCTCAGTTCTCAGCACATGTGTAAACCGGTGTGGTGGTTGCTGTTGCCATTTCCGAACGAAGCAGCAGAGGTCGCTGTGGCATGCTGAGGTTGCATTAGACTTTTGCGGAAGGCTTGTTTTCGATGTCGTGAACGTCTTTGCGAGGCAAGGGTGGAGAAAAAGATTTCGTATTACGCAACAGGGGGAATATTCGTTGTTGGGGGAAGGAATGGCTTAATGCATGAAGATTTATTCACACTAGGGGGTATTTTCGCACATGTAGGTATCGTTTTAGAGGCGTTTCACTGTACAGTCAAACCTCGGTTTTCGAACGTCTCGGTTCTCGTCCAATTCGGTTTTCGACCCAAAATTTTGAGTTTTTTATGCCGCAGATGACTAACAAATGTCAGTTCTTGAACAAACTGAGCGTACTTGAATGCACCATTGGACTCCTCTCGCCTTCCTTACACGAGGAAGTGACGCTTCCTCGGGTAGACGAGGAAGTAACGCTTCCTTGTGTTGCTTTCCATTCTGAGCAGACGTGTTCAGTAAACATTTTGATTTTAAAAAGAGCGTGGTTTCAGTTTTCGAACAATCTCGGTTTTCGAACAGCCTTCTGGAACGGATTATGGACGAAAACCGAGGTTTGACTGTATTAGGACTCGTGCGAAACGCATCTTGGAGGCAGAAAACACACGTCACATGAAACTGGTCGATATCAAGTATAAAGTCATGAAGACACGAAGAAGACTTTCACAACTACTGTGACTCAGTAAGATGCAGTTCTCGCAGGCTTTTTTCATAGAAGATAAAGAATGTTGGTCGTGCTTTATTGCTTGTCTACATGTGTTGCTGCAGTGTTTATTTCTGTACATGATTTGTAACTTTTTTTGTAAAAACAGTGCCATTTTTCTTTAATATCTACACGTTAGAAGAAAGTCAAGGTACCACTGTACCGGGTGATGTCTTGCACTGATTATGACTCACCTGAAAAGACTAGCAGGTTCCAATCGAAATGTCGCATGTTCAATCTCGATCACGTCATTACAGCGACATTACAGCGCTTGTGTGTTTACCGGAGCGGCAAGTCCACCGCGTGTCACTCTTCGCCCCTTTCGCAACGACAACGCCGACAGCCATCTGTCAAGCGCCTCTGCCGACGTTCTGCAAACCATTTTGTGTTGGCCCGAAAGCCAAATGGCCGCTTCTGTTCTCCGCGTTTGTGCGGCAATGCAAATGTGACGTACGAGCATTGTGCGGCCGTTGAAAGCGGAATTGAAAGTGAGTGCAACGGAGCGATGATGGTTCGACGCGGGACAGTAATGCCCGTCATTGTATTCGCCATCGTGCTTCCTTGCATTTGTGTTGGACACATCAGAATGAGAGGAGCGAACCTAAATAAAGAGGAAAACAAAGTCATCCTTTCCCCTCGCGGATACTACACGAGATATTTAACATGGTACTGCAGGCTGTTTTGTTGATGCATAATTCCAGCTGGTCACACCGTCTGTTAGTTTCAAGGGGAAAAACAAAAACATTTGCACCAAGTAATTGTGCCATAATCGATATATGTAACGAAGAAAATTTGACAAAATTCTAATTGGAAACGTCTCGTTTTGGGACCTGATGTCCTGCACTTTCTCCTCTGGGATGGACGTGCGGTGCATGGATATGTGTGACAGGAGACTCGTCCTGCTCGACTATATATAACCTTGTTGCAGCAGTACTGCAGTGAGGTGTCCGGTTGTACCAATCCTCATCGGCGGCCATTACACGTCCACGGTAATCTGCAAAAATAAACCAGTCAAGAATGGTCAGCTGTATTTATATGTAAATCCCAACCTTCAAGTCAATAGTATTGACCTTTTTTCATGCATGGACAAGATCATTTGGGATAAATCCAGTCAAATCAGGTAGGGTTTGTGATGCCCCCGGCTATCGATTCACTCTCGTATTAAATCTGCTGCCGCGTCCTCACAATGAGATTCATGTGCCCGCATGAGACTGATTGGTTGCGAGGGATCGATGAGAAGGAGGTAGAGGGAGGAAGAGGGGGGTGGGGTGGGTGGGTGGTGGGGGGGGGGGGGGATCGGCTCTTCTTCATTACGGTTATAAAGGGAAAGAAATAAGAGGTGGCGGCAAGGGAGGCTGCGGATAGATAGACAGAGATGGACAGACATCGCAGTGTGTGTCTGTGCGGCTATAAATCAATGCTGTGCTTATATTTTTCCAACGGTACCAATAGTATCACAATATGGTACATCATGTCTTTTGACAGAATCTTCTGTAATTGCCAAACTATGAGAATGCCAACAACCCAGTGGGGCCACTTTTGGGCATCGGCATCTGTCAATCTCATTAAACAAATGCATGGGCAACATGGTGATGCATACGCCTCATTGTCAGAGGTTCCGGTTTTGAATCCAAGGGGCGGAAAATGCGGACGCGGCCAAACTGGAAGACAGATGACACTGATGCAATTCATCACCTTTAATGTCTTCTAATATCTTCTCCTTTGACCGCGCCAGGATGCTCTCAGGGTGGCGGCATCACTCACCGTCGCCGGTGACGGATGACCCAAGCCAGAGCCAAAACTGATTGACTGACCGCCTGTGCAATGCCTGCAGTGGGTGTGTTGAAAGTAAACGCTTTCCCCTTATGCACTGATTTTTACTCCCTGTGTCCTGTAAATCGCAGCCTAATTTCATGGGGCTGTATTCCGCACCGTATTAAGGCTTTACTGCGCCTTGTGGCCTCAGCATAAGGTGTCGTGTTTGCCAGTTCTGGGCATTAGATATGTGCTGAGATGGCCCAGGGAGTGTGTGTGAGTCACCCTTGCGTATGTGTGTGTGTGTGTGTGCGTGCGTGCATGCAGAGGTGTTGGCGAGGCTGTCAGCCAACGGTGCCGCGCTCGTTGTGTCAGCTCCCTCAGGCGGCCACCGATGCTCCTATCGCATAACTGCATCTGCGCGCCACCCGCCACCTTTGTCACCGTTTGTCCAAAAATCCCCACACCGCCCCCACCGCTCGCTGCACTCGACTCGTGTTCAGGGGTCATTGGCCGTTGCACTTTTTGTGCCTGTGTGTGTCTTACATGGCATAGTTGACGAGCGCTGCTGCAAATAGCAAACAAAACAAAACCAAAAAAAGTGCTTTCTACCATCCCGGAACTGTAAAACAAGGCTGAGAAATGGGTTTTAATGGCAAAATAATAATTGAGTTGCAGATATAGAACGATGAAACATGTTGTAACAGTAACTCTCCACATCCCAGTGTATTTTTTATTTTATTTTTATTTTTACATTACTTGCCATTCACTCCACGAACTGCATGGTATTGGCACACAAGTTCCTACTACGGTTGCAAAAATAAGTATGTGAACCCTTTGGAATGACCCAGATTTCTAAATAAATTGGTCTTCATCTAAGTCACAACAATAGAGAAACACAGTCTGCTAATACGAACTAATACAACACATAAGAACACAGACATGTTCTTATGTATTTTTATTTAACACCATGTAAACATTCACTTGTGCGAGGTGGAAAAATATGGGAACCCCGAGGCTAATGAGCTAATTGGGGTCAGAAGTCAGCAACTGACCTTCAAAGGGACGAGATTGAAGGTGCCTTATCAAAAACACACCAGTTTGGAATTTGCCATTCTCAAGACGCATTGCCTGATCGGAACGATGCCTCGCACAAAAGAGCTCTCAGAAGACCGACGGTTAAGGCTTGTTGACATGCGTAAAGCTGGGAAGGGTTACAAAAGTATCTCCTGATGTCTATCACTCCACGCTGATCACCTGGATGTTCCACTCCACCGCTGGCAAAATATTCTGTGGACAGATGAGATGTGAACAAAGTTGAATTGTTTAGAACGGGGGTCGGCAACTCGCGGCTCCAGAGCCGCATGCGGCTCTTTAGCACATCTAGTGGCTGGAGCTTTATAAAAAATGTTTGAAAATGGAAAAAGATTTTGATCGTA
Organism: Hippocampus abdominalis; assembly: GCA_018466805.1. NCBI lineage: Eukaryota > Metazoa > Chordata > Actinopteri > Syngnathiformes > Syngnathidae > Hippocampus > Hippocampus abdominalis. The sequence continues at coordinate 666,217 of CM031713.1, read as the reverse complement.
GGCTAATATAGCTCAAATAGATATAGATACATGTTGCAGCTCCGAAAAAGGAGAGCTGTGGTGTTGTTTTTTAAAACGTACACTTTATTTATGCTTTTAACAGTCTCGACAAACACAGACACGTCTGCGTCCGACTCCGTGCCTTCTCTCTTCTCGTTCGACTCCAGAGGCGTTCAAAGACAGCCTCAGAAAAACGGAAATTAATGATCACTTCACTGACACTAAGAAAAGCAAAAACAATGCACCAAAACAAAAAATCAAGCAAGGAAATTATAAAATAAATTATTTGGGGGCGTTTGTGAACACACAACAAAGGAATGAGTAACAAACAAATCTGAGACAGTCCAGTCTCCTACATACATACAGCATTTGTTTCCTTCATTGTAAGTTTTATAGAAGGCTTTTATTTTTTTGTGGCTCCAGACATATTTGTTTTTTGTTTTTTTTGTGTCCTATATGGCTCTTTCAACATTTTGGGTTGCCGACCCCTGGTTTAGAAGGAACAGACAACGTTCAGGGGAAAAAAGTCACGGCTCACCTGCATCAAAACCTCACCCCAACTGTGAAGTATGGTGGAGTGGGCATCTTGGTTTGGGGCTGCTTTGCTACCTCGGAGCCTGGACAGATCACTATCATCAAAGGAAAAAGGTATACCAAGACATTTTGCAGAAGAACTTAAATGCCGTCTGTCCACCAATTGATGCTCAACAGAAGATGGGTGACGCAACAGGACAATGACCCAAAGCACGGAAGTAAGTCAACAACAGCATGGCTTCAACTGAAAAAATACACCTTCTGGAACAGCCCAGCCAGAGTCCTGACCTCAACCCAAGGCTGTGGCATGACCTCAGAGAGCAATTCAACCAGAAATCCCAAGAACTTTGCTGAACTGAAACAGTTTTCCAAAGAGGAATGGTCCAAAATTCATCCAGACCGTTGTACGGGTCGGATCTGCAACTACAGGAAACATTTGGTTGTGGTTACTGCTCCCAAAGGAGCGTCAACCAGTTATGAAATCCAAGGGTTCACTCACTTTTTACACCATGCGTTTACATGGTGCGTTGAACAAAAATACATGAGAACATTGTTTGTGTGGGATAATTTCAAGCAGACTGTGTTTGTCTATTGTTTTACGGCCAATTCATTCAATTCCAAAGGTTTCACATACTTTTTCTTGTAACTGTACATACCGCGACACACTCTCTTATACCATGCGTAGTAGGCATACTCGGTTCAATCGCGAGGTGCCCAAATTTGTCCTAAGTCCAACGTGTTGGCATTTCCCTTTCTCACAATGGACGTGACAAACCAACATTGACCGCCTAATCCTCGTCTTAAAAAGATGCTCTGATCTTAAAATACAACGCTGCCATCTACTGGGATCTTTTAGCCATTACAGTTGTTGGGAAAACCTGAATTCCACAGATGGCCTCTTCCACACCTGCCCTTTGAGAAATACACTCGATGACTATATTCCAGATTCCAGTTGATGAACGTCAACATCCACAGCCGTAAATGTTAGCATAGGCACTTCTAAACATTTTAAGGGAGTCCAGCAATTTAACACCCTTTTTTTGAGGGGGGGCAGGGCTATTAGCTTAGCTTACTGTACCGGGCTTCTGAGGACAAGGGTTTTCTGAGTTCAACACAACACCTCATCCGCTCCTGCCTCAGAGGAGTTAACAAGAGGAGGCCCGAGCGCTAACGTGGTCGAGTGCACGGCGGCGAAGCTGCTGGATAACACAGCCAATTAAGCAGCCGCCACGCAGCGCTCAAGGCAACCAGTGGCTGCCTCCCCGGACTCAATTAGCACGATATTTTGTCGGTGCGACGACAGAGGAGAGGATTCCCTCCACTAGCGATTCTTGGGAGGCATTGGATATGATGCCCGCTGGATTTTTCGCAACTGAAGTCGGCAGCATTGATTTTCAATAAGGTGATGAATTAAAGATCTGATCCTAGATCACTTGGAGCATGTTGCGTTCACATTTACACCTCCGCATCATTGCAGCTCATTTCCCTTGAATGACTTTACATGTGACAGTAAGAGCCTCAGCGACAAGGCAGGCGGTGACAATAAGGAAATCATTTCCTGCCAACAAAGTTTTCGACCCACCTGGGCCAAGGGGAAATGACTTTTGGAAATGAAGTCTTTGTGCCATGGTGCATTGTGGGTCCTAATTACCCAGCGCAAACGGTCTGGCTCGTTTTGAACCAACCCAAAGTCATTGACCAGAGTGTAAAAGAGAGGCAAAAATTACAACCCAAACCGTTAAACATTAAATCCTACTCACACACCCTAATCCTACCTTCCAAATTTTGAATATTAACACTTGTCAGGTTGAAGATGGAAATAAAGGTCCTCAGCGAAGTCATTTTTCCAGCCTTCAGCGCTGAGCTCCAAAACTGGAGTGAGGCCGCGTCGCGTCCACGCGCTGACTGAGACTTGTTGTTGTTCTTGTTGCGAGGAAACACCTCCTCGAATCTCATTCCCATCCCACACGAGGTGTTCACTAATTACGCTCAGCCTGACCGCAAACGTGACGGAACAAAAAGACATGAGAACAACAAGCAGAAACGGAGGCTGAGGTGGCACAAGTACAAATTGTCTCAACCCCCCGCCCCTAGCCTCAAACGAACCGATTTGTACCCATTTAACATCACCGCCAATCCTCATATGAATCGTAATCCGTCAACAGCAACTACCACCAAACCCCAAAACCGTTTCGTCGAATTCTGTACCCAACCCCAAAAATGTACTTCATGAACCTGACTGTCAGACGTGATAGATAATAGCTGAACCGATAGCAGAACCGATCATGGCCGAACTCATAATACCACTGCACTGAACCATCTGCGTACAGTCAAACCTCAATTTTGTCCATAATCCGTTCCAGAAGGCTGTTCGAAAACCGAAATTGTTCGAAAACCCAAACCACGCTCTTTTTAAAATACAAATGTTTACTGAACACGTCTGCTCACAATGGAAAGCAACACGAGGAAGCGTCACTTCCTCGTGTAAGGAAGGCGAGAGGAGTCAAATAGTGCATTCAAGTGCGCTCAGTTTGTTCGAGAACCGAAATTTGTTCGTCATCCCAGGCATAAAAAACTCGAAATTTTTGGTCGAAAACCGAGAAGTTCGAAAACCGAGGTTTGACTGTATTTTATTTTTAGTGTAGATTGCTGCGCTGTCCTTCAATTCCACCAAAATCCCATTTAAGCGACAAAAAAAAACAACGGAACCCATATTAGCAGAACCTCCCGCAGTGCCACTGTACAAACATTTCCTCGCATTTTGTTTCGTTAGCATCGATTCCTCAACAAAATCTTTTTTCCACACATTCTTCTGATCTTAACCGTAACCCGGAACCAAAAAACAAACCAAAAAAATGATAAAAGCAAACCTAGAAGTCCCGATATTAGATATGTTTTTCGGGGGGTGGGGGGTGAAGACCACCAACGAAAACGATTCGCCGCCTGCGCTGGGATTTTAATACCCACCATCTCCGTCAGTACGCCGCAACTCATTAGCAGTATTTTCACTTCACTGGCATTTAACGCCTCGCTACAAATGTGTCTCAGCTTGCCCGCCGACGCTACACAAAGCAAACAAATGGCGGCAACTTTGCGGCCTCGGGCAGTTAACGCGACACGTGCAGATGGAAGGCGCTGCTGCGGAAAAGCGGATAACGAACGGCGGGCGTGAAAAAAAAGAAGAAGAAAAAAACACAGTCGGCGGCTTGGCTCGCATAACAAAAAGCAAGCCCGAGCAGGCTGCCTGGCATTTACATATTCAAATGAGCGCTGCCGTTTCAGGGTTACCCGCTTACGCTAATGACGCGTTCAGCTACTAATAAATCAGTTAAGGCACTTCCATGCTGGAGCCCTGGGAGCTACGCTACGCTACTTTCTCCGGACACGTGCATGTGTGCTCGTATTTCTTCTGATTTGTGCGTTTGCGCCGCCAATTTACTGGCGATGCTAAAACGCCACGTTTTTTGTTTGTTTCTTGTGTGTCTCTTCCGTTGACCAAATTTAGGGGATTTTACCATGTGATGTGATTCATTTTAACAAGCTATGACCAAATTGTCCTTACAGCGGGATTTTTATGGATTCTGACAGTACCCCCGAAAAATGTGAGTGGATTTTCTGTTTTTTTGTTGTAGTTGTATTATTCTGTGACGATATACAGCAGAATTTCAACTTGAGCGATTACAATACAGTCAAACCTCGGTTTTCGAACGTCTCTGTTCACGACCAATTCGGTTTTCGACCAAAGATTTTGAGTTTTTTATGCCTCTGATTACGACCGAAAATCAGTTCTCGAACAAACTGAGCGTACTTGAATGCGCCACTTGACTCCTCTCACCTTCCTTATACGAGGAAGTGACGCTTCCTCGGGTAGACAGTCAAGCCTCGGTTTTCGTCCATAATCCGTTCCAGAAGGCTGTTCGAAAACCGAAATTGTTCGAAAACCAAAACCACGCTCTTTTAAAAATAAAAATGTTTCCTGAACACGTCTGCTCACAATGGAAAGCGACACGAGGAAGCGTCACTTCCTCGCCTATCGAGGAAGCGTCACTTCCTCGCCTATCGAGGAAGCGTCACTTCCTCATGTAAGGAAGGCGAGAGGAGTCAAATGGTGCATTCAAGTGCGCTTAGTTTGTTCGAGAACCGAAATTTGTTCGTCATCCGAGGCATAAAAAATTTTTGGTCGAAAACCGAATTGGTCGAGAACTGAGACGTTCGAAAACTGAGGTTTGACTGTACTTTGTTTTAGTTATCATGGTAAACATCTCATTAAATATCAGTAGTTTAATTTTAATTTAATAACACCGCGGGAAACATCACTTTAACCCCTTCAGGGGCAGCGTTTGCTACAGTGGAGAGCTTATCAGGTTGTCAGGTTTTCATTATTTGGGCATAAAAGGGTTAAGGGTAAGTACTTTTATCCAGTGGTAAACTATAACCAAGTAGTTTTACTTAATTTTGGTTTTTATTACGCAGTAGTGTACATCTCTAAGAGGAACTTTCACTTTTAAATCGTACACAGTGGAAAACTTTTTTTGTACTTTATTTTCATTTTGGATCGTTTTTTTTTTACTTTCCCATCACCAAATTGTCAAAACAACTTTGTCACAAGTGTGCGAGGCATCGTTCCGATCAGGCAATGCGTCTTGAGAATGGCAAATTCCAAACGGGTGTGTTTTTGATAAGGCACCTTCAATCTCATCCCATTGAAGGTCAGTTGCTGACTTCTGACTCCAATTAGCTCATTAGCCTCGGGGTTCCCATATTTTTCCACCTCGCACAAGTGAATGTTTACATGGTGTTAAATAAAAATACATAAGAACATGTATGTGTTAAGTGTGCCACTTAGCCGGAGAAGAAAAAAAAAAGCTTTCGCCGTTTCATCAGGCCACTCGGCACGGCACAGCAGCCGCATAAAAGGTCGGCCGGGCCGCGCTTCTATTAGAGGGATTAGTCCTCAAATGGGATTACACAGCGCCTTGCCATGGAAAAGAAAGTGGGGCGGAGCCTGATATTCAAATGCAATCATTTAAGCAGAGAGATGCTTTTATCATAATTAGGAAGAAGGATGCACCCTGCAATGTCTCATGAAGAAGAATACATCGCCGTCGTGATTCCAAGTGAAAAAGGACCAAAAAAACGTACACGTTGAATTTCTTTTGCATTTGTTTCTCAAGAGTGGCAATAATGTGCTCAGTTTGACTGGGGGCATTCCCGCCCCCCCATGATTTTAAATAATGGCAAGAAAATGTTAATCTTGGTTACACTTCATCTTAAACCAATCAGAAGTTTCACCCTGAAAAGAAAATCGTCCCTTCTCCTGAATTTGCATGACATTGACAAATGAGTCTGATTTTCAATCAATCTAATTGTTTTAATCAATTTGCATCCCCGATCAAAAAAAAAAAAAAAGAAGCCAAACAACAGCGATAAAAGAATCACAGTGCAAACTGTGTGTGTTAGGTCTTATTTTCATTGGTAAGTTCTGATCGTATGCGTCATCAAATTTGCATATTAGCGGCACGGAATACTCCCCGTAACGTGTGAAAGCGGGTCCTCCTGCAAGCAGGAAGACAAGTCGGTTGCGGTGTGTGGAGGAAGCGTGGTGGCGTGCATGTAGGTCAGGTCAGGTGGGAGGGGGGGGGGGGGGTGGCGGCAGCAACAGACAGGGACTCCTTCACGTCCTCCTGTGGACTTTGTCATGTAGTCACACTTGATCCACATGTATTGTATTGTATTGTATTCCCATTGCTGCTCCGGGGCCTGTCTGCCAGAAATACAGCGCGTATAAAAAGTCTACACACCCCTGTTCATGGGACAGGGTTTTAGGAGATTAGAAAAAGTGACCTAGATCATTTAATTTCAAAACTTTTAACAGCATAAATGTGACCTAGGACCCGTTTGAGGCACAAAAGAGTGGAAGTACAAAAAACAAACAAACAAAAAAAAAAACATGCCAGCAAAAGCCTACAAGAATATCTGAACTTTGAGGTCAACTCGAGACATTTTAAATGGTCGCTTTGGGTCTAAATCCATCACGTTGGATCCAATTGAATGCAGATTATTAACTGTACATAACTATGAAAATGTTTTGCATTTTTACTTATGATCGAAGTCAGAGTACTACCAAACTACCAAAATATCTCACAAAAATATTAATTAAAAAAAAATTCTTAATAAAAACAAATATGTAGACCAAAAAAAAAAAGCATTCCATGTTGATTTTTAAGCATACAAGCCTTGGAGGGAGGTCCGTTCCGGCTCATCATTTCCACTCTGGGCCCGCATTCTTGTCTCCTATCTTCAATATATCCCGCACCGCCTTGATCTCTTATCCCGTCATCCATCTCCATCCCATCCTCCATTTCTCCCGTCACTCCCCGCCAGGCTCATCTAAACTCTTCTCGCGGCCCTCCCGTCATGGACCTAATGCCGTGAGAAATGACAGTGGACGGGTGCCTTTTGCCTTCCTCCCGTCCTCCCCTCGTTGCCTGGCAACTCCCCAGACATTTCCCGCCTGTCGCGCCGCGATAGGCATGCGAGCCTAATGAGCGTTATAACTCATTTGCTCTCATCGTTTTTTTTGGGGGGGGGGGGGGGGGGGGCGTCTGCAGCAACGCTGTTTAGCACACAGTCAATACACAAACAAATCCGCTGTTATTGTCGGTATAAAAACCCACAAAGACGTGAACGTGCATGTGGTGTTCAGAATAATGGGCTGGAATTTTAGTTAATAGCTCCCATCACAGGTGTATAAAATCTTGATGTAAAATAATCATGGACTGCAAAGGCTTCCCTGAGGAACACCGCACTGAAATTGACTTTGACGCCCATAATGGCATATAGTTTAATAATCATACAATTTTGTGACTTAATAAATAATAAATAAATAAAAGTATAAATAAATAAAAACAATAAATAATAAACTTGATAAAATAAAAATTTTTTTTTTAATGAATTTATCTTGGTTGATGTACAAAATTGTACAAAAAAACATGCTCAAGACATTTAAGTTTCTCAAGATTTCACTTAATAGTAAAAAAAAGAACATTTCACAATAAGAGTGGCACGTTGTTATTAAACTTCAGTATTTTACATCATTTAACTTGATTGATTGATTTATTTTGCCTAAAAAGTTTGCCGACTCGATGTACAAGCACTGAGCCCTGAAAAATGTTAATACACAGAACCGCTCAAATTTTTGCTTGAACAAATGAATTTGGACGCTTGGCGTTTTTTATTTTTTTTTTTCTCATGTCAGACTAATCCGAGCATGTCTTGATGTGGTCTGGGAACAGAAAACGAAACATTTCTAAATGCATTTCTTTATCTTTAAATAATTTAGAAGAGTAACTATTTTTCTTCTGTTTCTGCACGGCTCCCTTTGGCGCACCTGTGAGTCATCTCATGTCTTGGTCCAATTTGTTCTCCTTCTACGTCACTGCTGGCTTTTCGGAGCTTGCCGCTGTCCCACTCGAGAAATATTCCCTCTCGGATTGTAGCACACAAGATGCCATCTTCAGGTTGTTTTGAGACAAAAGTGTGCTTGAACGCTAAGTGGGAATATGCGTGTGAGATTAGAGGCGATGAAAACAGAGCACACCAGGAGGCGTAAATCTCATTATTATTACAGATTACTCTCGCCCATTAGTGTCATTTGTTCATGGATTAATTGAAATCCACTTGGGAGAATGCGGAATGGAAAGCGAGGATTCCCCCAAACGCTTCGGTCTCAAGAAACGATGACGTGACCAAAAAGCCGTTCTGGGTCAAGAGTGATCTCTTGGGGTCGGAAACACCCTTGACAGTTTTCATGAAAAATTCAGCCCCCGTTGCCAGTTTCACTTGTGACTACAGTGATACTCCTCTACAACGAAATCATGTTTGCAGCAAGCATTTTTTCACAACAGGGGGTTTTTCACTGTAGCAAATTTGATCTCTGATGTAAACACACACACACACACACACCCAAACGTATATGTACTCTTTATTTTTATTCCAATAGTGCATAAGTATGAGCACACACTTATTTGACACTTCATATAGTCAGTGTAGAAAGAAAAGAAATTGAGAAATGTACGATCAGCATTCACTTTCACTTCCATCAATTTCTTGGATAATGTCTTTTATTTTGCTTCCTCCGTCGTTCATTTTGGTCACTTTTCCCCTCTCTTCCAGCGTCAGAGCGCTTCTTGTCCTAGCTGGTTGACATCCAAAGGTCCGTTTTGTAGCCATTTTAGCAATGCAACGTTCATGCTGCGTCTGAATCGAACAATAACAGATACTTCCTGGACCCGTTGGCTTTTCTTTCCACCATCTTACTGTCTCTAACTCGACCTCCCCTCGATCGCTGCCCAAGACAGCGTCGCTCAGCTGATGTCATGCAATGAACTTTTAGCCAGCTTCGTAGTCCTCCATGGCCATAGTTAGCGCGATGGAACTCGCCTTCTCTCTAATTAGCGCTCCAGTTAGCGTAAGGTTTTTAGCATGATAACAAGTAAAGCATTCCAGGAAACATTCGTTTATTTGACGGTCCGTCCAGCTACAAGCAATTTACTCTGAGCAGCTAATCGGACGCATTCCACGCTATCTTCCACGGATCGAGCTACAGTATCTACACACATAGATAGTGAGGTCCCTCTTGGCCAATCGGAGGCCAGGATGATGCTCGGTAAGCCAATGGCAAGAGCAGCGATGAGTATGTTGCGTTCAGGAAACTCGGAGCTGTGTAAACCAGTGTGGTGGTTGCTTTTGCCGTTTCCGAACGAAGCAGTAGAGGTCGCAGTTGGATTAAACTTCGTTGTAGTGAATCTCTCGCGAGGCAAGAGCAGAGAAAAAGATTTTTTTCTCATTTTATGTGGGGCAGGAGAATGGGAAAGGTGTTAATGCATGAAGATTTTTTTCACATTAGGGGGTATTTTCGCCCATGTAGGAGTTTCACTGTATCACGAGAACGGGAAGTCTGCCCATTTTTGTCTGTATTTGCACATGACACATTTCCCGCATTGTCTCTCTTTGTGCTTTTGGAGCAGGCGGACCCTCACGACAGAGACATCGCGATCCGTCCCTTCTTGGAGCACTGCGAGAGCACCCACATGACCATCTGGCTGGGCATCGTCTATGCCAACAAGGGCCTTCTGATGGTACGGCAACACCGGGCGCATTCTGTCGCGCTTCCAGGCGACACCTCTCTCACCGCCTTCCTCTTGCGTAGTTGTTCGGCTGCTTCCTGGCTTGGGAGACCAGAAACGTCAGCATCCCCGCCCTGAATGACAGCAAATACATCGGCATGAGCGTCTACAACGTCGGCATCATGTGCATCATCGGCGCCGCCGTCTCCTTCCTCACCCGAGACCAGCCCAACGTGCAGTTCTGCATTGTGGCGCTGGTGATCATCTTTTGCAGTACCATCACGCTCTGCCTGGTCTTTGTTCCAAAGGTGAATAGTCCCAAGTTTGAAACATTGAAGCCGAGCTAAAATGCTAACACGTCACCCTCTCATAGCTGATCACCATGAGGACCAACCCGGATGCCGCCACGCAGAACCGCCGGCTCAAGTTCACGCAGAACCAGAAGAAGGAGGACTCCAAGACCTCCACCTCGGTCACCAGCGTCAACCAGGCCAACACCTCGAGACTGGACGGCCTTCAGACCGACAACCACCGCCTCCGCATGAGGATCACCGAGGTGCGACAAGAGACCAAGCGCTTTCGTGGACAAATGCCTTGTGTTCTTATGATGAGGCGTCCTCGGGACTGTTTCGATTGGCAGCGGGAAATCGTGGACCCACAAAAAAAAGTCTCAAGAAATGAAAAGACAGGATGTTCCAAATGGCTATTTGGGGTTCATAGCACCCACTAGAATTTTCTTCATCATTCACGCCCCCAAAGTCGGTTTCAAGTAATCACATGAAATTTGGTAGAACATGAACAGACCCACAAAAAAAGGTCTTAAGAAGCTGTGACAAACCTGCCTGAGAGATTTTGTCCCCCAAATGTGAAGCCTCCAGCACACCCGCAAAACGACGACGTTTTCATCCCTGCAAAGCATGACGGCAAAGTTTCCAAACGTGAACCATGTCGACATTAGCGCTTGACCAAACATTTTTGTGTGGCTGTTTATATCTATTTGTCTAAAAGTTGGACAAGGAGCTGGAGGAAGTGACCATGCAGCTGCAGGACACCCCGGAAAAGACGCCGTACATCAAACAGAACCACTACCCGGATGCCAACAACATCCTCAGCATACGCAACTTCGCTGACTGCAAAGGTATCGAATCATCCACTCGTCTGATTGTCTAGCACCGCGAGTCGGAGCGTTTTTCTCTATGTCGAAAACTGAGGAGGACAAAAACACGCACAAATGACCAAATATTTTCGAAAATAATAAATAAACCGAATATGAAATAAAATACAATACGAGTATTGCAGTATTACGAGAAACAATTGCAAATATTAGCACATATTGAGAATTTAGCGAGACAAATTTGTAGGGACGTAACCGTCGCAATTTCAAGTCCAAATTTTGCAAGAAAAATATGCGACATTTTACTTCACTCTTTTAATTTTGCAAGGAAAAAAAAAAATCAATAATCAGAATAATAATCACAAAAATCATGACCGTAGTTGTAATGTTAAAATAAATCCGAAATCATTCAAAAATGAGTTTGGGATTCTGTGAATCGTCAACATTTTATGAGTATCATTTATAATTGAGTCAGGAAGTAAGTCAAAATGTTACCAAAATAAAAGTCATTTTACAAGAATAAAGGCTTGCAAGCAAAGAGTTGTGATCGTCCAAAAGATTAGAGGTAAAGAAGAAAAATGTTTTAAGTGAATAATATAAAAACATTAAATCTATAAATTCGAAATTTTGCTGAAACCACCCAACAAAAAAAAAACTAAGGTGAGACTGCTGAATCCTGATCCTAAATTTCTGCCTCACTTTTGAACTTTATTTACAACATTTGAAGCTAAACCACCCCTGGAAGAAACCCTAAAAGAATAAAATAAAGTAATAATCATGATAATAATAATAATAATAAAATAAAAACATATTGCTTTAAGATAGCAAAAAGCATTTTTTTTTTTCCAATGAACTCTGGCAGACCAACCACTGCCATTCCTAAAACCCGCCTCCATTTTGTGTTGCCGTGGAGACGCCGACCGGAGCCTGCTGAAGAACCACCTGGAGCAGAAGCCTCAGGGCCAGTGGGGCTCCATGGATCCTTCCAGAATCACCAGAGGTCCCTTGGAGGACATCAACTCTCCTGAACAGTAAGCCGCCCCACTTCTCCCGAATAAAATCCACCTTTTTTTGGGGGTGGGGGTCGCTCGTAGCAGTTCCTCAGCGGTTGCCGTGGCAACAGCAACCCTGCGAGAGCTCCTCGCACCAACGTTCCTCGCCCACGCTGCCTCGCACGCACGCCGGACTTTCTTTTTCCTCATAATTCATGAGCGCGTCGCATGGTCGTCATGCATCATTTACGGAAGCGCCGCCAACACGCGCTCTCGCCAAAACGCCGAGCTTGACAGGTAGAATGTCGGGAAGAGGCTTACGTAAGGCGGCGCTGGAAATAGAGCAAAACACTGGCAGCTATTCCCGGGTCCGATGAATGTTTGATTGCGCGCCGGCGGAAGGAAAATAAGGAAAAGGAAAAAGAATGAGGGAGACGGCTTTTTCGACACTTTGGCAAGGCGGGCAAAATATTGCGTGGTCGAAACGTTGATATTCTAAATTTGTAGGTAACATTTTTATTCAAGATTACTAATATTAATGTATAACTTTCTGGAAAATAAAATTGTGTATGAATTGATAATTTGGTGAGGGGAAAAAAAAGCAGAGTACAACAAAAAAATTTAAAAATTACAATTTTACACAATTAAATGAAATCAAACATTTTGGGGAAAATTCTGTGTACAAAACCAGATTTTTTTTTTTAACAATATAAAAAAAAAACAATTCCAAATTTCGAGTTTTTTATGCCTCGGATGACGAACAAATTTCGGTTCTCGAACAAACTGAGCTCACTTGAATGCACCATTTGACTCCTCTCGCCTTCCTTACGCGAGGAAGTGACGCTTCCTCGTGTTGCTTTCCATTGTGAGCAGACGTGTTCAATAAAGATGTCTTTTTTTTAAAAAGAGCGTGGTTTCGGTTTTTGAACAATTTCAGTTTTCGAACAGCCTTCTGGAACGGATTATGGATGAAAACTGAGGTTTGACTGTGTAACTTTCTGGAAAATAAAATTATGTGTATGAATTGATAATTTGGTGAGGGAAAAAAGGCAGAGTACAACAAAGTTTTTAAAAAATTAAACATTTTCATAATGAAATTAAATTGAAAATTTTGAAAAATTCTGTGTACAAAACCAGAATTTTTTTTTTTAAACAATATTACAAAAAACAATTCCAAATGTTTTTTTGGGAAGAGATTAAATACTGTATGTGGGAACAAAAAGTAATTTACCAAACCTATAAGATTTTGTTGACTACTGTATCCCACCATCCTGTTAAATCCCATTCATGTACAGTGGATTAAAAAAAAAAAAAGCCATCTAAAACACCTCAAGTTAATTTGGTCTTGGAGTCATTTGAAATAGTCACAGCTTTGTGCTGACTCCCATTTAGCAGAAGTTTGACTCATTCATTCTGAAGCAAGCCCATAGTTATGGAGGGGGGTGTACACTTATGCTACGGCATCATCTTAGTCGTTTATTTCCCCCTGTTGAGTTTTTTTTTTGGGGGGGGGCGGGGGCTTTCAATGAGTTATACCACATTTTCCACCTCGTGTGAGTCATACTGTAATCCAACTGGGGCTTTTGAACATGTTGTCACGCTAACACAAGATGTCTGTTTTGTTTTTTTTTGTTTGTTTTTTTTTGTGGGTTTTGCATACACAGCATCCAGCGCCGGCTGTCCCTGCAGCTGCCCATCCTGCACCACGCCTACCTCCCATCCATAGGCGGCGTGGACGCCAGCTGCACCAGCCCCACCGACAGCCCCGGATCCAGCCCGCGTCACAGACACATGCCGCCCTCCTACCGGGTCATGGTGTCGGGCCTGTGAGCCACGCCCACCGACCGCGCCTTCACCCTTCCAGTATACACACACACCCACACACACACACACACACTCACACACATGCACACAGCTGTCTTTTTGTGTGTTTGGTGTCGTTTCTACAGCAGACTTGACTGCGAGCATCCGCGCGGAAGAGAGCGACGCTCTTTCGCGCCTCCCCGCAAAACGTGGCGGGCAGTTAAGCAAAGCCGCCAAACACCCACGACGGCGACCACAGCGTAGCCTTAAGGGTTAGGCCGTCTCTTGCCTCGCCCCCTCGCCCCCGCCCCCTACGCCGCAGCTCTTTCGAATTTGTGACATTTGTAAATATCGTTTCGGGATACCGTGGATGTCGACGCCGTTGGTCCGGCGTGCGGAAAGCGATAAGGTGCGACATGTGACACAAGCATTACGAGTAGAAGTTGATCATCTAGATTGGAGCCAGGTGACAAAATTATACTTGCAAAATTACGACTTTCTTCCTTTTGATCACGATATTTTCGAATTTGGATACAGTCAAACCTCGGTTTTCCTCCATACTCCGTTCCAGAAGGTTGTTCGAAAACCGAAATTGTTCGAAAAACGAAACCAGGCTCTTTTTAAAATTAAACTGTTTACTAAGCACGTCTGCTCACAATGGAAAGCAACACGAGGAAGCGTCACTTCCTCGTGTAAGGAAGGCGAGAGGAGTCAAATGGTGCATTCAAGTGCGCTCAGTTTTTTCGAGAACTGAAATTTGTTCGTCATCCGAGGCATAAAAAATTCGAAATTTTTGGTCGAACACCGAATTGGATGAGAACCGAGACGTTTGAAAACCGAGGTTTGACTGTATTTGGATTTGGATGGTTACGGCACTGTGTAAAAGTAATGGCCCCGCCTCCATGTCATAATCTGACAAATGTATTCTGCTAACATGACAAGCCCCAAATCATTCCAGCAATAAATTTGACAAAATATCCGTTATTTAATGACAAATATATGCTCTAATATTTTGACAATGTGTGAATTGTCACAATAGAAATATAGACTACGACACAAAGTCATCATACTAAATTCTGAGTGAGACTCAACATTTCCAGGAATAAATTTGTAATTTTGCAAGCAACACAATGCAACAAAAAAAAAAGTCCAAAAGTCACACTTGTCCAATAAGACGATTCTACCAAAACCCAAAAAGTTGCAGCAGCTACAAAATCCCCCTTCGAGGCTGGTGGAAATTTTCCGCGTTATCTATCGCGATCATATTGATCCCCGATTTCCTTTTTTTTCTTTTCTTCCCTTCCTCGCCAAGAGGGTCAGAGCGTCAAAGCACACTCGGCTGGCCTCTGTCGAGATATCTCTATCTTGTTTCGGTTATTTGGAGCAAATTTGTTGTTTTTCACCATCGGTGTCTTGGTTTTTTTAGTTTTTGTTTGTTTAGTTTTTTTTTTTTTTTGTAAAAGGCGTCCGTTTAAACGCTGTGCCTGTTCGTCTTTCTACACTCACCGTCGTCATGGCGCAAACACACACACACACATGCACGGACACACGCATAACGGGACGGCAGAGGGGAAGTGCACTCCTTCTCTTCCTTCAGCGAGCAGAAACTGGACTCGAGTTCTGACTCGGGAACGAAAAAGGAGCGGGAAGTGGACTTTCAAAGATGGGAGAGCGCGGCTCCGCCCCCTTTCCGGGAGGCTCACGCAGAAGTAGCACTTCCTTTCCCAGCCGAGTCCATTTAGAGAGAGAGAGAGAGAGAGACGCTGAACAAAATCCAAGCGGACATTTTCTATTCTGTGACATTCTACGTGATTGTGTACAATTTGCTGATCCTTTGAGCACAGGTGTCCATGGATGGTTTTTTTTTGTGTGTTTTTTTTATTAATCGTTGGGGTGTTTTTCAAGATGGCATGAAATCAAATGTAGACTTCACACAGATGATCTGCTGCTCGTCCTCGTGACGTTCCCAGTAACTTTAAAAAAACAACAACAACAAAAAAGCTCCTTTTGGAGCGGTAATAACAGGTGAGCAGACAGAAGAAAACCATCCTGAGCACCGTTTTATTTTGGGGGGTTTTTTGATTGCCAAGTAACATGTTTTTGCTGTTTCTTTTTGTTTTTTTGTAGTCCTTCGATTTCAAAAATGACAAAGGAGTGTTGAAAGAGCCACAGTGAAAAGGGGGGGGAAATGACAAGAGTCGTATGGCAATGAAGTTGTGGGTTTTTCAATTAACAGAAAATAATTAATTGTATTCGTACGAGATCCAGGCAAGGGAAAACGGGTTCCATGTATTGTGCTTATAAGCATTTTGTTGTTGTTTTTTTTTAGCCCTGCTTTGTCTGGTCCCTCCCATGGCCATTAAAGCCCCCCCCCCCCCCCCCCCCCCCCAGACAAGTTGGTTCCTCGGATCTTTGGGACACACAAAGCCCTCCACCACGGTGAAGGTGACGCCAAACCAAGGGGGGTGTTCTGAATACTACCAACGTTAAAGCCTAAAATTCACAATGAAAAAGTTGTTTCAAAATTCTAAATTTGGTTTCGTAAGGGCTTTGAGGAAAAAAAAAAGACATGATTCTTGCTGTTTTCTGTATAATCTAAATTAATATTCTCAAATGAAATTTGGGGGGGGAGTGCTGATATTACACGATTTAAACCTAATGAATAAAAAGAAGACGTTTTAACAATTTAAGAAATTTCCATCATGGAATTAAAAAAATATATTTTTCCTGATAAATGAACAATTTTAAAATGACCCCCCACCCCCTCAAAAAAAATCTAAAGGGATCTAAAATTATTCTATTTCCCCTCCAAACAATAACACATTCTCATTTAAAAAAAATACTCAACATTTTTGACTTATCATAAATTTTCTTTGTGAGAAAAAAAAAGTTATTTTGATTGTGCTTTACTTCATAACAATAAAGTTATTACTATTAATATTGCCATCCATTAAAAATGGAAGTCACCAAAAAATTGCGTTCAAGAGGGGCAATAACTTGTTTTCTGTTACCAGACAGAGTGAACTGCAGTACATAGATATTTATATATGAATATATATAAAATACATAGATATATTTAAACAAAAAGTATATGGAGATCTTTTAAGTACCATTTTTGCATTTCTTTCACAAAATATGCCACCAGGGTACTTTGGAAGTCGTCTCTTTTTTTTTTTTTTTTCAATGTCTTATTTTTAAACCTTTATTTACAGTATCTGTAACTGTTATGTACAGACGAGGTATACATTATGGAACCGTTGTATAAAATAAGTATCACATTTTGGAACACCTGATGGTTAGTTTTTTGTTGGGTTTTTTTCTCCTCTCTCAGAGTCATTAGTTGTTATTCCGGAATGGGTGGGTGCGAGGGGAAAATGTGGGTTGATAATTGTGAGCGGGATTTCAAAAGCAAAATTCTTTTCTTGTTTGAATGTTCTGGACAGCCTTTTACGTTTCACATCATTGTTGAATAAAGTGAGACTGAAAGTGACAGAAAGGAGTCCTGTTTTTTTTTTTTTTTAAACACCGCACATTCCAGATATCTTTTCCTCTAGAAACCTTCAAGGGCATCCAAGCATTAATATGCCACCCGGGTTGAGAAATCCAGCTGTATCTCTCCCTAGCCACTTCGTCTAGCCTATCCCATAGGAATCCGAGGCGTTTCCAAGCCAGATAGGAGACATCGTCTTTCTCTCCACGATGTCCTGGGTCGTCCTCTGGGCCTCCTCCCATACCCTGAACACCTCAGCAGGGAGGCGTCCAGGAGGCATCTTAATTAGTTGCCTGAGCCACCTCATCTGGCTCCTCAATGCAGAGGCTCGACTCTTGAGTCCCTCCCGGGTGACCGAGCTTCTCACCTTACGTCATAAGGGAGAGCCCGGAAAGCCTTCAGAGGAAAGTCCTCTACTTGGGGCAGGATCTCATCCCCGATCGTTTTCCAACTGAGGACCATGGTCTCAGATTTGGAGATACAGTCAAACCTCAGTTTTCGTCCATAATCCGTTCCAGAGGGCTGTTCGAAAACCGAAACCACGCTCTTTTTAAAATAAAAATGTTTACTGAACACGTCTGCTCACAATGGAAAGCAACACAAGGAAGCGTCACTTCCTCGTGTAAGGAAGGCGAGAGGAGTCAAATGGTGCATTCAAGTGCGCTCAGTTTTTTCGAGAACCGAAATTTGTTCGTCATCCGAGGCATAAAAAAATCTCAATTTTTGGTTGAAAACCGAATTGGACGAGAACCGAGGTTTGACTGCACTGATTTTCATCCCAACACCTTTCCATTCTGCTGCAAACCACTACAGTGAGAGTTATAGATCGCGGCTCGAAGAAGTCAACAGTACATCATCTGCAAAAACAGAAATGTAATCCTAGATCTACATAAGCGGATGCCCTCAACACGTCCGCTGCGCTGAGAAATTCTGTCCATAAAAATGATGATCCCGTACCCGTCAGCTCCCTCCAGAGTCCCATCTCATTGCCCACGAGATCATTGAAGTCACACAGCAAAATGACGACTATCTGACTCTCAGGTTCATACCAAGTTTTGGAGGAGGAAACTTGCAACCCCCCCTTAAAGTACCCTCAGTTTGGTGAAATGCATCCTCTGCTGTTGACTGACTGCACAGAATCATACAAAAAAAGTTTTGTTTATTGGTCAGTATAAATAAAGAAAAAAAAAACATGGTTTGTTATAGGTATCTGTACACAAGGGTGGCAACAGGTGGCGTTAAAGAGCCTCTGTGTTGATGTCAAAGATCTTGACAGCGTGGTCGGCGCCGGCGCTGGCCAGCTGCAGCCAGACGCGCTCCTCCGGGACCCCCGCCCGGCCCGCGCGGGGCCTCCAGCGCAACCTTTTGATGGCCAGAGTGTGACTTTGTCTGTTGGACGGCGCATGGTGAAGGTAAAACGACGCAAGTGCACGCGGGTACAAGGAGAGGACTGTATCGCGCTGCTACGGGGAGGACGGAAAGATTTAATATGAGATGGAGAGATAGACAAAAGCCTGGCAGAAGGATACGAAGGGTCTGTTTCTCCGTATCTGATCCAGTCTTGGCCTCCGGCACGATCTCCGCCGGGCCTCCACCCGTACACGATTATCCGGCCGCACTCCAGTCCCACGGCCAGCAGATAACTGAGCAGGAAGGAGATGTAGAGTATCTTTTTTTTTTTTTTTTTAATGAGCACTTTAAATTAACAAACCAAAAATACATTTTTGTTTTACCCTAATACCTGATTATTTTATAGAATTTGTATGTACCTGTTGTCGGAGCATAGCTTGGGACAGAAGGTGACGGCCGTAGCAGAATCGCCCACATCCAAGATGGAGGAGCACGGCTTCACCTCAGCAAGAGCGACAGAGTTGCTCCGGTTATCCTTTGTACAAGGTCCCCACACCAGGACCTGGAACACACCCCAAGTAAGCACTGTGACGCCGTGCCGTGACGCGTCGCGCCGACAATGTTGCGGGGAGTCACCTTCTTGTCCCGACTGGACGTCACAAAGTATGTGCCGTCGGGACTCCAATCGCATGACCAGATGATCCGGCTGTGCACCGATGTGTCTTTCGTCGTGCGCGCGTACAAACGATACTGAGGCTCTACACGCACACAGCAACAAACAGAGGCGGGCGACGCAGCAAGTCGCGGCATTATTCACAAATGAAAGTGGGGGTGGTGATGTAACTAGTAGTGTCATTTGTAGTCGTCGTGCTAATAGTGGTAATCGTCGCTAGCAAGTGTGGACTCAAAATGATGCGGCGCACTGTAATTAACGAATGGTGGGTGGTCGTAGTTGTGGGGGCGGTACCTGAACGATCCTGTTGTCGTTGCCACAGAGACCACGTGCGATCTCTGGAGACCAGCAGCAGCATGGCGGCGTCAGGCGAGAAGGCCATCTGCGTGACGGTGAGGGCGTGGCACGGTAGCGCCTGCAGCTGGCGCCACGTGCTGGCACTCCACAGCAGCACCGACGCGTGCTCCGCCTTGGATGCCTGCCGCCCACAAAAAAACACAAAAGGTACTACTACCGGACCGGGGGGGGGGGGGGGGGGGGGGGGGGGCGCTGTTTGCGATTCCTTCCCTGTAGCTCGGTTTATTAAGAGAATATAAAAAATTAATGAAATTGGTTTTCGAAAGTGCTATTACTGTGCGTACAGAAGTAAACGTGTGCCTTTAAAGGGCGTGGCCTAGTGAGTGACATCAAGAGCTGGAATTAGTCAGTTTGCATGTGAGCGTCTGGGTGCGAGTTGCGGTCTACCGTAGTAGTTCCCTGCAAGTGTCATCATTTTCGAATTTGTGTTTGGCTGACCTGCTGAAAGTGAATTGCAATTGTGGCTCCCCTTGCCCACACGCGATGGCATTACATTGCTTTAGTTGCTCAATTAAAAAAAAAAAAATTTTTGTACTTCAACAAATTTACATAACTAGATATAATTGACAGCCAAAATTTACTTTGACTTTTCGACCTCAGTACATTTCAGTTGCTTTTTTTTTTTTTTTACCTTACAATATACATAAAAAGTCTACACACCCCCTGTCCAAATGCCAGATTTGTGAGCTAAAAAAAAAAAAAGGCCAAGAAAAGCCTACTTGAACATTTGAACTTTATTCAATCAGGTGAATCTGAACTTTTGCCATCTTTGTCTGACCGTAGCGCGAAATTGGGCGCGCCGACGTTACCTTGCTCGCAGACGCCACCACTGTGCCGCCGCTGTCGGCCGCCAGGCAGAACATCTCGAAGCCGTGGCCGTACCTGGGAAAGTAACAACTTGTCACGCCGCCGTTTACGGTGCGTGCTTAATGATGCACTCAACTTAAAGCGAGACAACAAACTGCCACTGTATGTCACGTTGAGAGAAAAAAAAACACTTGTGAATGGAATTAACAATAGGATGCAATACATTCACCTATTTGTGTGTGTGTGTGTGTGTGTGTGTCTTCGGGGGGGTTGATAAAAAGGAGGCAAGAGCATTATTTTCACATGCAATTAAGCCTCAAGGCTCAAAGCAAATCAAACAATTCCATTTCGTTGGATTGGAAACCTTTAAAAAGAGGAAAAGTCATCAGTCATTTTTATGTTGCCCGAGAGAATGTTAATTTATTATTTTTTTTATAGCTTCTGGGTCCATTCGGCGGCCGTGTAAAATGTGCTGCGCGGTCCGTCTCAACGGACGTGACATTTTCAGGGGAAAGGGGAACAAAAAGCACGCGAACTACACACACACACGAGCAAGGTTTGGCTGTCGGCTATATTAACCAATCGATGGGCTGCAAGGCTTCGACTTGCCTCACATGACTTGTAGGTTCCGCGCTGAGTGTCACTTGACGGCTTTGCGCTGCTAAACGTGTGTGATTGGAAGCCTTTTCGTTCCAGGAAGTACCAAGAAACTTTAGTTGCAAAATACAAAGTTGGGAGACTCACAGTTTTTGGACCTCGGGCCAAAGTGTGTTCTGCAGCAGATGATCTTCCGGTGGAGGTTCTGGAAACAAGAACACAAATGTTCACAAGCGCTCGATCGCAAAAGTGCATCTGTTGACTTGAGTCGGACTAGTCATTGATCGATTTATTTATTTGGTGGGAGCGGGCAGGGGGGGGTCCAGTACCACGAGTATTATTATTAGTAGTTGTAATGCTAATTTAGCGCTAATCTTGCATGAATATGACAATAATCTTGAGTAAGGGCACTATTACAGTGAAACTCCTCTACAACGAAACCTACGGTACATGGGAGAAAATACCCCCTAGTGTGAAAAAATCTTCATGCATTAACAAAATCCCTACTTTCCTGCCCCCTATATAACGAAAAAAAAAACGTTTTTCTCTGCTCTTGCCTCGCGACGAGATTCACTACAACGAAGTCTAATCCAACATCGACCTCTACTGCTTCGTTCGGAAATGGCAACAGCAACCACCACACTGGTTAACACGTGCGCAGTAGTCCAGGAAGTCTTTGTGATTGTTCGTTTCAGACGCAGCAAGAACGTTGCATTGCTAAAATGGCGACAAAACCGACCTTTGGATGTCAAGCAGCTAAAACAAGAAGCGCTCTGATGCTGGAAAAGAGGGTAAAAGTGATCAAAATGAAAGACGGAGGAAGCAAAATAAAAGACATTATCCAAGAAATTGATGGAAGTGAAAGTGAATGCTAATCGTAAATTTCGCAATTTCTTTCCCTTTTTTTCTTTCTACACTGACTATGTGAAGTGTCAAACAAGTGAGTGTGTGTGTGTTTACATCTGAGATCAAATTTGCTACGGCGATAAAACCCCTGTTGTGAAAAATTTCTTTTTGCAAAGATGATTTTGTTGTCGAGGAGTTTCACTGTAGTAGCAAAAAAAGTACACATGGTGGCAGTAGCAGTAGCGTGAGAAGTTTCGTGTTCTCTTGTCATGATCTGTTAGCGTCTATGAGCAGGCGAGTGGCGGACCAGTCATGTTGATGGGGTGGAAGTAAGACTCTTGGTATTGGTCGGAGACGCCGCTGAACTTCTCCTCGCCGCCTTTGCTTGATGCCGCAGGGTCACCTGTCAATCGAACCGAAGACGCTTAAGGCTGACCTGAGCAGAAATGAGACAAATGGCACCGTGGCCTTGAAAGTGTACCTTGAAAGACGGCCTTGTTGGACAATCCCAATGCCGGCGTGCTGGCGCCTTCGGGCAGTTGGGCGCAGTCCTGCCGAGAGGGGAACATGGATAAGTCCGGCCTGCCTAGTACAAAACGGTACATTCTCGAGAGAGCGCGATGAGATCCTCACGCCTGACGCCAGCAGCTCCTCCCTGGACATCCCGGAAATGTTGGCAAAGTTCTCCACGAAATTGCGCGGCGCCTGGAAAACACGCAGGACCTTTTCGTCGGCGCCCGACACGAAGCGGAAGCGGCCCAGCGCGGCCAGGCACTGCATGTCGTAGCCGTGGATCTGCGGCCGCGCCACCTCGTGCCAAGTGGGACGCGGCCGGCCCGCCGGCTCGGTCCTCCAGGGCATGAAGAGGCGGGTGGTCTGGTCCGAGCTCACACTGATGACGAACTCGCCCTCGGGGTCCCAGCTCAGGTCCTGGACCGCGTTGAAGTGGCCAGACAGCGCCACGTCGGGCCTCCACTCACCCTGCCAAGTTACGTTCAAGGCGACGTATGATGCAAAATGGTCTTTTGAACGCTTGTGCTCCAAATTTGTGTCGGTAGCATCTGCCCGTCCATCCGAGTGAGAAGTTCAAAAACCGAGTCGAACTTTAGTTTTCGGACCATCTCTGAAAATGTGTCTGTGAGAGAGCTGCGCCGTATGCAAAATGAGTCGTAATGGTGAAAAGTAAGTTTACAAATATGTTAAGTATTGTAGCATCGTTTATATTAAGTATAAAGTATAAGCAGTGTAAAAAGTATTCAAATAGCATTGTTAAAAAATACAATTCAAACCTCGGTTTTCGTCCATAATCCGTTCCAGAAGGCTGTTCGAAAACGAAATTGTTCGAAAACCGAAACCACGCTCTTTTTAAAAAAAATGTTTACTGAACACGTTGGTTCGTCGTGCTCACAATGGAAAGCGAGGAAGCGTCACTTCCTCGTCACCCGAGGAAGCGTCACTTCCTCGTGTAAGGAAGGCGAGAGGAGTCAAATGGTGCATTCAAGTGCGCTCAGTTTGTCCGAGAACCGAAATTTGTTCGTTATCCGAGGCATAAAAAAACTCCACATTTTTGGTTGAAAACCGAATTGGTCGAGAACCGAGACGTTCAAAAACCGAGGTTTGACTATATATTGAAAAAATAGCATTTGGTAAAAAAAAAATTTAATTATAGCAGTGGTAAAAAGTATTCAAAGTAGCATTGCAATAAAATATATATACTGTATAGACACAGCCATACCTCGGTTTTCGACCATAATCCATTCCAGAAGGCTGTTCGAAAAACGATTTGTTCGAAAACTGAAACCACGCTCTTTAAAAAAAAAAATCTTTATTGAACACGTCTGTTCACAATGTAACGCTACTTCCTCGTGTAAGGAAGGCGAGAGGAGTCAAGTGACGCATTCAAGTGCACTCTGTTTGTTCGAGAACCGAAATTCGGTCATCATCGAAGGCATAAAAAAATTGCAATTTTTGGTCGAAAACCAATTTGGTCGAGAACAGAGACGTTCGAAAACCAAGATTTGACTGTATAAAATCTGTGGTAAAACATTTTCTGTGGTCGAATCAAACTATGGCAAAAAGTATTAAAATGAGTATGTTACAAAATATAGTTGTAAAAAAAAAAAAATGACTAGAACACTTTAATACTTGCGGTATTTACAACGGGGAGGGCACCCGTACGTACCGAGCCGGTGTCCTTCCTCCACAAGTGGAGCGCACCGTGAAACGCGTGAGCCAGGATCGCGCAAGCATCCGGACTCATCTGGCAGCCGTAGAAGCCGAGCGTGTTGCCGCCCACCTCCCCGACCCGTACCTGGCGGCGAGAACAAA
This sequence comes from Hippocampus abdominalis, assembly GCA_018466805.1. NCBI lineage: Eukaryota > Metazoa > Chordata > Actinopteri > Syngnathiformes > Syngnathidae > Hippocampus > Hippocampus abdominalis. The sequence goes on along the minus strand of CM031713.1, from coordinate 642,198 downwards.
CTTGGTAAAAAAATCCAAATAAAACACTTAAAGAAATGGTGCTATGATAGCCACAAAACAGGAAGTATAACTTGTTATGACAAAGCATTTGACCAAAACGATGCAAATGGGACTAGCATGTAGCATGTGAGCTAATGAGCGGATTAGCTGTTCCTGTTCCCTCAGCATTTACGGTTTCGCTTGTAGTTTTTATGTCGTCAAATATTACAGTGGCTCACTTCATATTTCCCAACAAGCATTTAAATTCCCAAATGTGCTTTAGACGCACACAAAAAGTGCTGCATATTGGTATCCATCAGTTTCATAACTAGCTTAAATATGTCACGTAAAAAAAAATAAAAATAAAACACGAGCTAGCAGGACAACAGCGGGGCCCCATCTCAATTTAAACTGAACACACACCATACAACAAGGCCTCCGGGTGTCCCTGCGTCCCGCTATGGCCAGTCTGACGTGTTAATTAGCGCCACACCTCGTTAGCACCGTTGGCTCATATCACTAAGGGCGACCCAACGCATCTCAAAATCTCCAAGACACGAGCACGCCTTCAAGCGAGATGGGGGGGGAGAACACCCACGTGCCGAGGCCTTTTATGAGCCTGCGCTTGTAAAAGAGACAAAATGCTAATTCCAAGTTCAATTCCCCAGCCCGCCTTTGATGCACGCTCGAGTGTATGCGTGCGTGCGTATGTGAGGTTAAGCTTTTCCTGTGTAGATGAAGCACCAGTCGGTTCAAAGCGTTTGGCTCTTGTTTGAGGAGCGCGCGCACGCGCGCGCGTGCGTGTGCGTTTGACGCGGATATATAAAAGGAGGCATAAAGATGATTCACACCTGACTGAACTTCAAACGGGCACATAATGATTTTCTTGCCCGCCGACTGGCTCGGGGTGCTAATCGCTCCCTGGGTTCTTTTGAAATTGAAGGGACGCAAACGTGATTGGTCAAGAGACGAGTGGCTGCTATCCAGTCATCTTTCTGGATGATGTCACAATGGTAAACCATTTCGCGGCGAAACGTGATCCAGGACATTGCAACTATTTCAGAGGCTCAAATGTTATTGGTCAAGAGACGGCGGGTCGGCGTCATCCAATCACCTTCCTCGAAGATGTATCAACGCTAAAACATTTAGCAATCTGTAATGCGATGGTGCTTCATTCACCCGTTGGTGACTCATTGAAATATTCAATCCAAATATTTTGATCCGAGAGGAGACTGCGGGCTGCAGCCAAAAAAAAAAAAAAGACACTGTGGAGCGTAAGGAGTTGACGTGAGGATGCAAATTGACGTCTTGTGAAAAAAATGAAGCTGCGTGGCGCAGATGGCGGCGAGAGTGCTTTGCCGTCTTTGTTGTCCAAGCTAATGTTAAATTTAGCCCTGCAACGGCACAGCGGCAGATGTCGTGAGATGAGTTGGCAGAGGAGGTGGGGGGGGGGGGGGGGGGATAAAGAGGGGTAAGAGGGCGAGCATAAGGGGGGGAGGAGGAGGAGACAAAGGGAGAAGAAAGTGAGGGAAGACAAAAACAGACGGCGAAAGAAAAAGCGACTGACGGGTAGAAAGGAAGATGATTGGAGAGGATCAAAAGCACTCAAGCCACTACTAGTGTGTGTGTGTGTGTGTGTGTGTGTGTTGTGTGTGTGTGAGAGAGACACTCCAGTGACCTGCTCTGTCCAGACTCCAGAGGCCTGGTCGGGGGTCCAGAGGATCATGGTCTTGTCCATGGAGGCTGAGAGCAAACTGAGATTCTCCTGCCGTTCGCCACCTGAAGGGGGCGACAGAAACACCCCTAACTTCAAATTTGGATGGAGGAGAATCCCACCAAGGGAGCAAACATCCACAAGCAATTGACTAAAGATACCACAAGATGGCGGCACTGCACTTTTTTTTTTTTTTTTTTAAAGATGAGCCAAAGACGAGTAAATGAAGCTCCTCCCCTCACGTCAACATTGTTCCTTCATAACTTCTTACCCTTGTAAGAAGGAGGCTGCCAGTGTAGACCATACACCCAGTTCTCATGTCCTGCCAAGACCGTTTCCAAGGCCACTGCAAACACTGGAAGAAGCAAAATCCACCAATTCTAAACAAGCACAAGACAACCAGCAGCTAGTCGATTAGCATCAAGGCTTTGCCTCGTTCCTCATCTTGCTCTTCCACTCCGAAAACATCCTCTTTCATTTTGATGACGCCGTCGTCCCCGTCACCCTCGGAGTGGGCGCCGCGCCCGGACTTGGCGCGGAGCCGCCACACTCGGATGAGACAGTCCTGCGAGCAGCTAGCCAGCAGCAGCTCGCCACCTGCGCAAACACACACGCGCGCAGACACATTAAAGTCAAGATGATAGGGCGGAAGTAGGACTCGTCTCATTGACACACAGTTCAAAAAGAACAGTTACATATCTGAGATATTGATTTTTTTTTTGTAGTCAACAATTAAATATTTTTTCGACACCACATAACAGAAAAAAAGTGTGCAGCCCTGAATTGTTACAAGTCAGTGATTTGGCTATTTTCCATTTCTACTGCAGCTGGTCAAAACTCACCTACGGAGGTCCAGGCGACACCGCGCACCCAGTCCTCGTGTCCCTGCAGGGTCATGACTCTCCGCAGCTTCTGCGGAGCAGCTTTTTGACATCAAACTTGACTCCCTCCTTGGGATTTCGACGAAAAAGCAAGCGTGAGCTCACCTTCTCCGGGGACTGCACGAACAGGTGGACCCGAGAGTCGTCGCCCCCGCAGGCCAGAACGGGAACTAGAGATGGTGAGACAGATGCGGCGTATGTATGACAAGTAGGGAAAATAATGAGCACAACTTGTCCACGGTGTACCTTTGGTGCTTGGCAGCAGGGCCAGGGAGACGTCCATCACGAACCCGCTGCCAAATGTTAGCGAGTGGAGGCATACGGCTGGAGAAAACAAAAAAAAGACATTGGAGGTGGCGGGGGATATTTGACTCCGTCTGGATGTCAGATTTTTTTAATCACGTAAAATAAAACACATACCCTCATTGGCATCTCCGCAGAGCCACAGCCTGACGCTGGAGTCCGCCGCCGCAGAGGCCACCAGGATACTGGCCCCAGCATAGAGGGCGTCCACGGCACAAACGGCACCCGTGTGGCCTTTACACTGCACCGACTGGACAAACTGCAAAGAAAAGAGTCTTTGAAAAAGAAAAAAAAAAGGGGGGGGGGGGGGGGACACGACCCCGATTCTTGGCTCCTTGGTTTACCTTGCCGTTGTGAGCAGCCCAGAGGAGGAGGCGGCTGTCCGTGCCCCCTGAGACCAGGTGGGTCTCAGGAGCTGAGGTATGAAAAACGGAACCAAAGAAATAGCTCAGATTAAAAGGGACAAAGACACAGGGGATAAATTTATAAAAATAGACTGTCAAAATGTTTCCACCATTAACGGGGCATACACTCGGTGTAACTCAAGTGGGAATTTGTTGTTGTTTTTTTAGGGGAAAGTAAAAATAAGCAGCTGAAATAATGTGGTTGAAAGAGTACAAAGAGTGTGTGTAACGCAAGTACCAAACCACACCTGTTGTAAAGTGTACACTCTTGCTGTCTGTAAATATATGTTGTCTTGTATTATTTTGTCATTTTTTTGGTCAACTTTTCTTTTGATGGCGGCGCGGACACCCGCAGCGGCTCCTCTTGTTTTATGTTGAGGGGGAAGAAATTTCATCTGTGCTGTATGTTACACATACGTACAACACATATGACAATAAAGTGTATTCAATTCAATTCAAATATCTTTGACCCATACGTACTTCAGTCACTTGATCATGTGACCGCAGAGCTTCAATAAGATTCGCATATATGCTCCTCCACGTAGATTGTCAGGCGACGCGAGGTGGGATTTAGACGGTTTTCATCCTAAAAAACGGTGCTATGAACTCATTAGTAATCATGTCTTTCATGTATCAGCCAATGGTTCATTATTGATGCTTCACGCATATTAGCTTTTTAACGACATCTGCTGCTCAGTGACCAGTATTGCAGGTTGAATTTGAGGCGCGAGTTTTTTTTTTTATCTTTATCGAACAAATCAAGTAACAATTCACAGTAAACAGAACCAACAATTTGTTAATAGATGCACAGATTAAAGAGACGCCAGTTTCAACCCGTTTTAAACTTTTGGGCGCTCGTGGTAACCGGTCACGTGATCTCCGCTCGACGCACACCGCGCCAAACGCTGCTTTGGCTCCTCAGTCACGTGACGTTTTCCGCTCGACACGCACCGCCCCAAACAAGGATGTCAGTTCTCCTGCGCACGTGACTAAACGTCACGGACACACGCCTTGAAATGAGACTTTCCACGCCCAATTTCACTCGACACGCGTTTTATAAGCCCCGCGTCATTTTGCCCATCCCGACTGATTATTTGGATGCCTGCTTGTTAACTTTGTGTAGCCGACTGCCATTGCCGGACCACGTCGATGCAGAGTTTGTGAGTCAAGACTTAGCATTTAGCATCAGCTGCTCCAATGGTTTTAAATGGGTCCGCTTGCATGATATTTCTCAGTTGGTCGTACAAAAAAAACCCCAATAAAGCTATTCATGGTGCCGAATGTTGACTGTTACATTGAGTTATTTTATGCATTACGATGAGCGTTTTTTGTTGTTGTTGAAATATTACGAGCATCAATTGCACTTTCACCAGAAAACCTGCTACTTTTTGGCATTTGAACGCTGTTGAATGATTGCATTCAGCGTAGTTATTGCATGTGTTTAATTATATGCACCGTATTTATTAGGTTATAATAATAATACATTTTATTTATAAGCACCTTTATAGTTGTAAAATGCACAGTTCTCATTCATCAAATGTAATGCGGCTATTGCCAATTTTGCACAACTTCAGCACTTTCATAGAGCACATTATAACCTTCTGATAAATGAGCTGACCTAACAGAATTTTACAATTATCCACTACTGATGAATTTTAAATTATTTTGACTGTATTGTGTCCACATGTTTCTTAAACTGGTCCTATTTTGTACAGGCTGGGCTTTTATTTGATGATGGCGAGGAAAGGAAAGGCTTGTTGCCCAAGAAGCGTCAACTCATTTCAAGCCACTGGAGAATCTTGCCAGGAAGCCTACAACCTGCTCTAATCGTGTTGGTAGGAGGGTCTCGTAGCCGGCCCTCGCACACTCTCCCCACTCACACTGTAGTCATGAACTGTCCTTCCAGTGGGTGCGATTGAATTGAACTGTGTTGAACAATTTGGGGGACTCTGCGTTTCAAACTTATGACATTCATTATTTATTAGATTTGTCTGTGTTGGGAACAAAAGAGCTATTGGTATATATGATGATTGATAACTTTTTCACTTGGTGGCCATTGACCTTTCACCGGCTACAACATTGTATGTTTTTGTCCACCAATTTTTCTTCAATTTAAAGTTGCCAATACCAAGGTAATTCTGGGTTAATCAGAGACACTTTGAATGGTAACATGAGTTGGAATGTGAGTGGCTCCTTCTGACTATAGATGCGTCCCCACTTATGAGCATGTGCAACCACAACGGCTTGTCTTAATTTCCCCTCCTTTTATTCAATTGAGTTGTACAAGTTATTTGTAACACTGAGGGTGATCAAATTAATCTTGGTCTCCCCCTAATCTACATTCACAAAAACCTGGCATTTAATCAGGTATGTAAACTTTTAAAAATATGGGTATAAATCCAAGTTGATTAAGCTGTAAATTGATTGAATGATGGATGCCTGTCTCAAAACATTTAGAACTGTTATAAATTGTTTTTAAAAATGCGTAACGATATCTGTCTTGGTGACAGCCATCAATAACAATGGGACATCGCCCCCTAGATGGAAGATAGCGGTATCACACCATAGCAAGTAGCTTCGGCGTGTTTAGAGTCATTCCGGTGTGTGCAAATACGGTTTTCCTGACGATCTGATCATTTGAATCAGGTGTGTTAGAGGAAAATACACAGGATGGCGGTTCTCGAGAACCGGAGTTGCCCACCCTTGGAGGAGTCAGCAGTCACACGTAAAGTCAAACGATAACCTGATATGTGAATTTCTTTGAACAAACTCACCACCGTCTTCTTTATGGACCCATTGAACTGCGTTTACTCTTGCTGTATGGCCATTCAGCATCGACAAAACCCTCCTTTCCTATCACAGAAAGTCCAGAATGTGCCTTTTCAGCTCGAAGATTGTACGTTCGTTTTAGAAATGACTTTACTCCCTACCTGGGGGTCGTACAGAGCTATTGAGTGGCACGTTCCGAAGGCAATCGTCCCCCCGCGCCCCCAAGAAACGACGTTGGGGGTCCTGTTAGCCGAACAGGCTACATGGCATGTTTCAAGCCTGAGCGCCGCCATCTTGTTGAGCGGCGACGAAGGGGGATGGCGTCACAGTTGAGGGCGGCCGTGGTGCAAAACAAGTTTCAAAACAAAAAGTTCCGCCCGCGGATTAGTTTACAAATTAGTAGCACCGAAAATTAACATGAAATCAAAATAAAACAATCTAATATAAACGAAAATACACACACATAAAGAGTAAACTAACTGAAAATAAATACAAAAGGAAAAAAATGTAATATAAAATGAACAACAATCAGAAATAGCTACAGAGGGTATTGCGTTCACTTGAGGCCCCCCCCCCCCCCCCCACCCCATCCCCTGCCCGCCTGGGTATTTGTAATAAATAATGGGGAAAAAATAGAATACGCTAGTCTGGTTCTTTATGAAATCAGTAACGTGAAGTACACTTTCAAAAATTGGCCGCTAGGTGGTAAAATCCACTTTCAAAAGCACAAAATGTGACTCCATTTAAAATGCAATACTATGTTTGCTGTATAACATGTGGGTTACAAGTTTATTTAAATTCTTCCTAAACTTCAAAACATTACATGTGATGAATCTGTTTTAGTTTCGTCTAAGGGAAGAAAACAAAATGGAACACAGATTTCTTACTTTCCCAGTCATTCAAATCACAGTGACTCCATCCGCAGACAAGCCACTTAAGTCCGTTTTGACACATTGCTGACACGACAGTCACTTTGTAAACCTCTTCAAAAGTTGACTGTGTTGAGTAATTGGTCGCAGCTGAGCTACTGTGTTTGATAAATAGAAAGGATTTTTTTCGGTTAGGATTCAAGTGTTGAGGTGACACTTTTGCCACTAATTGTCAGGCTGCGAAGGATGACAACATGACACAATGACAAAGTGGAGAGCGATTGCTGGCAAGTGGAGGGCGAAGGTCTTTGTCATGACTTCCAATGGAGCTTACTCAATATTGTCGGTCGACATATCGCTGCCGTGTGACGGTATCCTTGTACCTCCAAAATCATCACTTTTCAGCAGACCCAAAACATCATGTTTTATTCAAACATTAACATTGCATCGTCAAAAAGCACAGGTCGTTTTCCACACTTGAGATTGGTCAATAAGTTGTAAAAATAATACCCTCACCTCCGGGCTGACAAATATCGATTTGTGAAAAGGTTTCCAAATTCATAGGTTCCAGCCTGACGGCAGCGATTATGTTGCTGCTACTAGCCGTTAGCTCTGTATGGAATTTCCCATTATGTGTTAGCATTAACTCAACCACTGGACAACTCGATTGATTTTTTGATTTTTTTTAATAAGGGTTCGGATATGCTAGAGACGGCGCCCACCCATAAATATCATCTCCCCCTCATGGCTGGCGTTTGCTTTTTACTCTGCATCCATCTGGCTGCTAAACGCAATCATCAGTATGCTGCTGCTGATATAACAGCGGAAACGGAGAGTTGTGTTTGAATTTTCTGCGTTTGGGTCTCGATAAGCCCATTTGTGCCTGAGGTGGCGACGACTTGGCAAACAAATGCCCCGCTGCTCATTAGCGTTTGACTCCGATCCAGTTTCCACTGCATAGGCATGTTATTTCCTGATTATTATCATTTCCACTCTTTTCACGTTTTTAGTCACTAACCTGAGTTTGACCCCCTCACTCTGTCTAGAGTTCAGCTGCAGGTGCCTGTCAAAACCAAGTAAGCCTCAAAGTGGTTCTTTTTCTCGCTCTAGGTTACCCCGGAGCCAAGATATCAAACGCAAATATGCTAACATAAGAGATAAAACAAGTGCCCTCAGGCCGATGTTAATTGAACCAAGGCATCCAAAGGTGAGCGTTTCCATGGCAACCTGGCAGGGTTTTTTTTTTTTGTGGGCTACCCTGAGTTAGGTAAAAAAAAAATCAAGACACTGGTTTGGAGCATCAAAATTCTAACTATTTATAGGAATTGAATTTTTTTTCTCACCAATTTTCATCATCAACCTTTCTGAAAACCCAGTACACCGTTTTGGTCAGAATCTTTAATGACAATTCATAATTGTTTTTTTTCCAAATCTGATATTATTATTCCCCCAAACCATAATGGTGCACCACCGTGAAACGTATAGCGAATAGCCAAACTATTTCCCCACTGGACACTGCATCCGATCTGCTTTTCTTTTCTGCGTGCGGCTTTCCAAACTGATCGACCGCGAGCAGAACGGTCGCGGGGGAACTGGCACAAACAGAATGGTCAGCACAATGAGCTCCTTATCATCACAGTGAAGCTCACACGAGGGAAGCCGGGGGAGAGAGGGGCGATTAACACCAGAGAAAACATGTAGATATTATCTCGTTAGCGGCACGATATCACATGCCCTGACGCACCGTTTGTGTGCGTGTGTGATATGCAAACATGAAGCGTACCTGAGGGCTTAGAAATAAATAGCGGCCGACTCGAACACACTGTTGCAGACGGATCACCCCCCCAAAAAAGCCTGAAAATGTCCCGCAGATACGATTGCAAGGCCGCCGACGAGTCACATGATGGCTCCCGTCGGGCGTGGCCTCCTTTGGCTTTTTCTTTGGCTTTTTGGGGTCGTGTTGATTAAGCAGCAGATTGACATTCAAAGCAGAATACAGTCAAACCTCGGTTTTCGAACGTCTCGGTTTTCGACCAATTCGGTTTTCGACCAAAAATTTCGAGTTTTTATGCCTCGGATGACGAACAAATTTCGGTTCTCGAACAAACTGAGCGCACTTGAATGCACCTTTTGACTCCTCCCGCCTTCCTTACACGAGGAAGTGACGGTTCCTCGTGTTGCTTTCCATTGTGAGCAGACGTGTTCAATAAACATTTTTATTTTAAAAAGAGCGTGGTTTTGGGTTTTGAACAATTTTGGGTTTCGAACAGCCTTCTGGAACGGATTATGGACGAAAACCGAGGTTTGACTGTGCGTATATATATATATATATATATATATATACACTATATATATATTTATATATTATATATATATATATATATTTGTTTTCATATACATGTAGTAAAGTACTGTATATGTTGCTCTATGTGACTCTCTGTTGTTTTTCTGACTTTCGCAGCTTCTCGCGGTCCGTTTGCAGACTTTTTGGGGACTTAAAAAAACATTAAATATGTTTACTGTATTTTGTTATTCATAAACTAACCCAATTTATACATGTTTAAATCTATTAGTATACAGCCTCAAGTCATGTTAATTACTTCAAAATGTACTTCTACATGTATGTATACCATTAAATTTGGCCTTATAAATATTATGTACATGTACCTATATGGAGGGGGGGGTCGCTACTTCACGGATTTTTGTTTATCGCGGTGGTTTTGGTCCCCATCAACCGGGATGAACGAGGGATTACTGCATACAAACACAACAGTGATGTGAATATTGAAAACAATTTAAATAACCCTTTTTTATTAAAAACTGCTCAAAAATGTTTTATGAACCATACGAAAATATCACCATTAATGAATAAATAAACAAAAAAAACCGCTTTAATATTTTTTGGTTGAGGACCGAATTGAGATGTATAATATGAACACTGTGGAACATTCTCAGTGTGGTCACGCTGCACAAGGCTGCACACATTCACTCCGAGCAGCCTGCTTGTGTGTGTGAGCGTGTATGAGTGTGTATGCGCGCGCGCGTGCGTGCGTGCTCGCTGGTGCATGTGCTTGCCCCCAGTCGTGTTGTGTGCTGCGGTCTGCACTCTGCCTCCGGTCGTCAACTTCCACGCACTTATTGGATTTTAGCCCGCAGTGGCCACAAACCAAGCGGCACCCGCGTGGGTCAGCCGCGAATCCGACTCCCGTCACTCCCCGCCCCACCACCCCCGGGGAGCTCCGCGGTGAAGTCGGCTGCGGCGGCGGCGGCGTCGCGCTACGAGTGAGGTCGGCCGGGAGGCGCTGCTCAGCGGGCATGGCTTCGCCTCCGTGCGGCAACTTGGACTCCGGCCTAGAAATCAAAACTCGTTCGGTGGAGCAGACGCTAATCCCGCTGGTGTCTCAGGTGAAGTCTGCATGACCGACCGACCCGCGGCAACTTTGTGTGCGTGTTTTTGTGTGTGTGTTTTTGTGGTTGTGTTGTTCTTGTTACGCACGCGCACTTTTGTTGTCGTGTTGCACCGGTGGGATCGCGAGTGGAACAGATGACTTTTTTTTTATCGGGCAAGTTTTTCCCCTCACGTTGGTCTGTTGTTGGGCAGAACCTGCAAGATTACATAACGTGCATTTTACCAACAACTAGAGGGACGCACGCACGTACCTTTCTTTGTTGCGTGTACCGTGTAAATGTGGCATATAACCACAGCCACAGGGTCATGTTACGACGGCGTGACGTCACGGCCGAAAAGTGGGCGGTTGCCGAAGTATTGCAATAAAAGGTGGCTACTGAGAATAAACGACAGTGAGCACAAAGTCCGACTCCACGCGTTTTATTAAACACAACATTGGCGACAAGGATGGAGCTTCCACTCTCGCCTCTTCCTCCGTTCCTCGCCCTGCCTGGCGAGCCGCCAGTCCCGTGGTCCCGCTGGTTGGAGTCCTTCGAGACCTTTATTGAAGCCTTCGGGCTAGCCGACGCTAGCGACGCGCGAAGGCGGGCAATGCTTGTCCATAGCCTGGGCTGTGAGGGCCAACGCATCTTTCGCACCCTCGGACCGGCCACGAAATTTTCGGACTGTGTGGCATTGCTCTCCGGACACTTCGCTGCTCCACAGAGCGTCATGGCACGGCGGATTATCTTCCGGCAGCGTCGACAGCGGCCCGGTGAGTCGGTCCACCATTACGTCGCCGACCTCCGGGGACTAGCCAGCCTCTGCAGGTTCGGAGATCTGGAGGGCGAGATGATTAGGGACCAGCTAGCCGAACACACGACGGACCTTAAACTGCGGGAGAAGCTGTTTTTATCGCCGGACGACACGTCGCTGTCTAGGGCGGTGGAAATGGCTTTCCAGCTCGAGTCTGCGGCCCTGTTAGCATCCCGGCTAGCCGCCTCGGACCCAGCTCCAGCCCTTCCCCACCTCGCTCCACATCTGCCTCTTTCATCTCGTACTGTTGCTCTCACGGCCCCACTCCCCGACACCACTGCTCCTCTCGACGAGCCGGAGGTAAACGTCGCGGGACGTCGAGGCGCCACGATGAGGCAACATTGTGGGAACTGCGGCTCCTCATCACACCGCACACGTGCGCCCGCGTGCCCGGCGCTAGGACAAAGATGCCAACGTTGCGGTAGGCTGAACCACTTTGCTAAAGTCTGCCGCTCTGTTTCTAATCCTGTGGACCCCGGGCCCCACCTAACCAACGCATCTGGCTCCACCACCATCCACTCGGTGGGCGCCTGCAGCAAGCCGTTCAAGTGGTGCAGTCGAGCTGGACGGCGTGTGTCTGTCACTTCTGCTGGACACCGCAGCCTCCAAGTCACTCTGAATGAGGCCACGGTCCGGCGACTTTTTCCCACGAATGACTGTTAAACCTGGCACGGAAGACCTGTTTGGTTATGGACACACCAAGATCGACATGGTTGGCACTGTGACCTTTTCCGTGCGCTATGGCGCTAGAACTCTCCCAGCTTTCACCTTTCAGGTGTCCCGCAAGGGCGCCAACCTCCTCGGTTTCGACCTGTTCTGTGCCCTGGGCTTCTCCATTACAGACAACATGGGCGCCACCATACTAACCGTCACCACGCCCTGGCTGCACCGCTGGCCCTCGCTGTTCGCTGGACTGGGCTGCCTTACCGCCTTCAACCACCAGCCGCTCCTGAACCCGGAAGTGACTCCAGTCATTCAGCCTCTCCGCCGCCTGCCCCTCGCCCTACGTGCTGATGTTTCAGCCGAGCTGCAGAAACTTCTGGACGCTGGCATAATCGAACGAGTGGACGCATCGCCATGGATCTCCAACCTAGTGGTGGCACGGAAGAAGACGGGCGGCCTGCGCCCCTGCATCGACCTCAGACAGGTGAACAAAGCGGTGATACCAGATAAATATCCTCTGCCCACTACAGAAGAGCTCTCTGCCAAGTTTCACGGCTCCACAGTCTTCTCCAAGCTCGACCTCCGCCAGGGTTACCTGCAGGTTCTGCTGCACCCAGAGAGCCGCAACCTCACCGCTTTCGTGTCACACATGGGCGTTTTCAGGTACACCCGCATGCCTTTTGGGCTTAGCTCTGCCCCCAGCTGCTTCCAGAAGATCATGGCCACCATCTTCGCCGGCATCCCTGGCGTGGTTGTGTACCTGGATGACATAGTGGTGCACGGCGCGACAGCAGCCTCACACGACGACCGCCTCACCAGGGTTCTAGAGGTGCTCGCCCAACACAACCTCACGCTGAACGGCGAGAAATGCATTTTCTCCGCGCCGGTCATCGAGTTTGTGGGGTTTCGCCTGAATGCCGACGGCCTCAGCCCGCTCCACTCAAATGTGGAAGCCATCCTACGCCTGCCTGAGCCCTCCTGCCCCGAGCAGCTGTCCTCATTCCTGGGCATGACGGCGTTCTACCTGCGTTTTCTTCCACACTACTCCGAGACCACGGCGCCACTACGCGCACTCCTCAAACAGGATGCCCCCTGGTCCTGGACACCCATGTGCTCCGTGGCAGTCCGCCAGCTGAAGACACAGCTCACCTCCCCTCCAGTGCTCGCCCACTTCGACCTCCATAGCCCTACGCTGGTGACCTGCGACGCGTCCAACACGGCGGTAGGGGCGGTCCTGTCCCAGCTGCACGGGGGGACTGAACGTCCCGTGGCGTTTGCCTCACGATCTCTGACTCCCACGGAGCAGAGGTATTCGGTGGGGGAGAGAGAAGCGCTTGCCTGCGTCTGGGCGTGCGAGCGGTGGCACATGTACCTTTACGGGCGGCACTTCACGCTCCGGACCGACCACCAAGCACTCACAGCCCTCCTGGCCACGGCAGGATCGGGACACAAACCGCTGCGCCTGTACCGGTGGTCAGAGAGACTGCAGGCCTACAACTTCACGACAGTGTTCACACCCGGCAGAGAAAACGTTGTGGCTGATCTGCTCTCCAGGGCCACGCCCACCTCAGCGCCAGACACCGCCCCGAACGGCCTGAGAGCGCATCTGACCGAAGGTCTCCCATTCAGCACGGCCCTGCAGAACACACTACAGCACTACAGAGCGCCGCCACATGCCACGACAGGTAGCTCCCCAGCCCTTCTGATGCTCGGACGGGAACTCCAACTTCCCATGGATCGACTACGGCCGCCCAGCAGGGATCCTCCAGGCCCTCCAGCAGCAGGACCCTCTGTCGGCGACATGGTGGCAGAGGCGCAACGCCGGATGAAGCACCGCTACGACAGGGCACATCGGGTGAGAGGACACACACTCAAGGTGTTGGACTGGGTCCGTATCCGCCGGCCGCATCGGTCCCACAAGCTGCTATCCTTCTGGTCCTCACCCCAACAGATAATGGCACAATTGGGCCCAGCTACCTTCCTCCTTGCTGACGGCTCCCGTTGGCATGCCAGTCGCCTAAGGCGCGTCAACCCACCATCAGCACAAGAACTCGCCGCGGCGGCTGATCCGCGCCACACTGCCGGGGACTGGGATCTCCCTCCGGTAGCCCCAGGAATCCCACCCGAACTCGAAGTGCCGGCTGACGCCCTCGGACCGAGGCTCCGCCCTGTTCGAGCTCGTCGGCAGCCCCTGTATCTCAGGGACTACATAGTCTGATTATGTGGCAGAATAAACCACATGGCTATGCGGGTAAACGGGTAGTCTACCCTGTTTACCCAGATAGGTTGGCCATGTTCTGGCTTTGAAGTTGTGCACTATTAATAGGTTTGAATGTTTTTGCACTTTTATAAAAGGGGGGGGTGAATGTGGCATATAACCACAGCCACAGGGTCATGTTACGACGGCGTGACGTCACGGCCGAAAAGTGGGCGGTTGCCGAAGTATTGCAATAAAAGGTGGCTACTGAGAATAAACGACAGTGAGCACAAAGTCCGACTCCACGCGTTTTATTAAACACAACAGTAAAGTTGCCGAAAAGTTTGCAACGTGCACGCTAAATGGAACGAGATCAACCCACAGCATTCACCCGCGTTTCTGACTTATGACACGCGCGTGACTGATTAACTAATAGCCCCCCCACCCCTCCCCAAAACATGTTCATGCTTGACTCTCAGCATTCATCTGATAGTTTTTTACCACATGCTTTCACACGTTGTTTCTGGAAATAATAATAATAATCGCCCGGTCGTCACAGCATTAATCAGTTAAGTCCTTCCATACGGTCCAATAGCATGAATGCGAATGCTTGACTCTCGTAGTCAAACCTCGGTTTTCGTCCATAATCCGTTCCAGAAGGCTGTTCGAAAACCGAAATTGTTCGAAAACCCAAACCACGCTCTTTTTAAAATAAAAATATTTACTGACTCGTCTGCTCACAATGGAAAGCAACACGAAGAAGCGTCACTTCCTCATGTAAGGAAGGCGAGAGGAGTCAAATGGTGCATTCAAGTGCGCTCAGTTTGTTTGAGAACCGAAATTTGTTCGTCATCCGAAGCATAAAAAACTCGAAATTTTTGGTCGAAAACCGAATTGGTCGAGAACCGAGACGTTCGAAAACCGAGGTTTGACTGTATTTTGTTGTCATTGCTCCTCTCTCAGCACTCCCAAGCAACATCCTTTGCACCCAATAGAATGAATGTGAATGCTTGACTCTCACCATCCCCAGAATAGTTTGGACATACTATAGATGCAGGATTCGCACAAACGTGTTGCCATATGGCGGTGTGAATGTGAACATGTGACACTCAGCATTTTGGGAGGCGGTGCACAGCACAGTCAGAGCGCGATTGTTTGAATCTGAGCATCCATTCCAAGTTTTGGGGGCAATCTCTTTGACTCCCGGGATGAACTGTATCATTTGGTCATGCGGTAGCGAAAGAGAGAACGCTCGACTCTCAGCACTCTTGAGCAAAGTCCACGAAACCGGGAATGGCACTGCTTGGCTCAGCGTTCGGTGGTGCGATCGCCGCACGAAAGCATTGCCATACAAACAGGAAATCACATAATATCGATTGGCAAAAGTCGAACTCATCGAGGTGAACTTTTGACCTGTGACGCCGAGCATAAGCAGATTTATTCCTTGGAAGCCGATAGATTTTTAATCCTATTTCTCGCATTTCAAGATGCTTTGAGTTGCATTTGCATATTTGAAAAGACTGGAATTGAGTTTGATCATTCCTTGCGGCATTCATGATCTTTTATTGTGCTTCAAGGATGTTCGAATGCTGGGTTTTTAAAAAAAAAATTCCTACTTTTCTTCCTCACCCGCCCATTAGCACGTTTCCGTGGCAACAGCATATTGAAAAGAAACCTTTTCCAAGGACTGCTTTTGATGACGTTATACGGTCAAAAGGGGTGGCGGGGGTTCAGACGGAGCTTTGTTCCTGATCACATGACTGCGTAGTGGCAAACGCCATCCAGTCACGGCTTGCTTCGATCGGCCACGTGATCACCGGATTGAAAACCAAATTACAAATAGCACGAAGAAAACGCTACCCTTGGAAAAGTCGCAATTGCAACAAGGAAATCTTTGATCAGGTCGATCAGTTACTGTAACAACTTACAACATTACTGCTTGTGGTTACGGTTTCAAGTTACTGTTACATGTTGCAGTTACAAGTTATTGTAGCGGGTGACTGTACCAAGTTACTATTTCAAGTTACCATTTCTAAGTTACTGTAACAGGTCATTGTGGCAAGTTACACTGTCCTGTTACTGTGATGGGTTATTGTAGCATGTCACTGTAACAAGTTACTCTAGCAAGTTACTGTTTCATGTTACCGTTTCAAGTCACTGGAACAGGTTATTGTAGCGGTTTGCGGGTAATGAATTACTCTAGCGAGTTACTGTTTCACATTTTTATGGCAAGATACCGTAACGGCTTATTGTAGCAGGTTACTGGAACGAGTTACGACAACAAAGTTGTCACCCACCTGTTTGAAGATGAGAGCGGCTCACGGGGTACCAGTTTGCTACACAGTCCTGAAAAAAAAAACACGATCAAAATACTTGTAATAATGTTATAATTAATGTGTCATTTGTATGAAGACACTGAATAAATATCAACACGCGACACTTTGTTTCTATCAATCTCCCAAAGTTCACATTTTCAAACGATCGCTTTTACAAGATTGCCTGGAAATCGCAATGTCCCGTTATTGGTGAGCTATTTGTACAACCGGCCCTTGAAGGCGCCACATTGATGCCCCCCCCCGCGAAACAAGTTTGTTTCAAGCTACGTCACAGGTTATGGTAATCGGTTCCAAGTTACCGTATTAAGGCTAAGTTACTGTTTGCAGTTGCTGTTACAAGTAACGAGTAACTGTATTACAGTTACAAGTTACTGTTGTCATTTTCAACTTCTTGGAACACACTTGACGAGAAGGCGAACAAAGCGTAAGAAGACGCGATTGACAAGTTGCGAAACGGGGCAAAGAAGAGCAGTCGGACCGCCTTAGGGTGGACTTCTTTTTTGTTTCTGCTGTTGTGTCGTTTGATGTCTATCAGGCAGGAAATGAGAAAATCTGCCGTCTTGTCTGATGCGTTTTGCTCTCTTCCCCCCCCCCGTTGATATTGCGAGTCCTTATCAGCCGCACTTCCACTGCCGTGTAATTACAAGCTTGGGATACTCCCCCCCCCCCCCCCCTTTCACGCACGCACACACTCGCACATACGCGACACATGAACACAATCCCACCCAGCTCTGCTCTCTTCACACATACTGTACACGCGCACCGCTTTTATTGATTCTTTGTGTTTCCATTTCCCCTTTTTTGCGCTTCCTGCCTCCCTCTCCCACCCCTTCCTTCAACCGCATGATGACTTTTCACTTCTCATTTGCAACACTGAGGAAGCCTTTTTTTCTACCCCCCCACTCCTCCTCCACCCAAAGCCTCAGGCTATAGAAAGTCAGTCAGGTTTTTTTGTTTTCTTTTTTTTTGTTTCATCTGTCTCCATACCAATGGCGGGCTCCAGCGGTGATGTAATTGGCCCTCATGTAGAGAGGAAGGCGGCCGAGTAAGTGTGGTGAGCGTGTGTTGCTCGGAGGCATTTTTGTGCTCGAGGAAAGAGTTTTCTTGGTGGTCTTCGGCCCTCACGAGGTGTTTGGGGTTTGATCAGACGAGGGAAAAGCTAAAGGGCCGTGACAGGGATTTATTTGGCATTTTTACGCAATAATTAGGCCCTCTAAATGAGCTTTCCGTCCAAGGTTTTTAGTGCCAAAGTGTGTGAGTCGATCGGTGCTTGAGCCTACTTGATGTCTTGAGTTCGGTATTTTCGGCCAGTGTAACGTTTGGAGTTCAGACAAAATTATCCTCAAATGAGGATAGTTTGAGCGTGTTTTTTTCCTCCCCCTCTCCCTCCCTTGTGGTTTCTTTCTGACTTCCGGGTTGAGTGAACGCTGGCGCGTTTGGCTGCCGCTGCTCAACCCGCATTGTGTTTTATTGTTTTTGTTCCTGATTGTAAAGTGTCCTTGGGTGTCTTGAAAGGCGCTTATAAATAAAATGTATTATTAAAAGAGTAATAAAGTTCAAAATACAGTGAAACTCCTCCACAACGAAATCATGTTGGCAGCAAGACATTTTTCACAAGGGGCTTTTCACTGTAGCAAATTTTATCTCAGATGTAAACACACACAAACACATACACACGCACACACACACAGAACGTATGTGTGTACTCTTTATTTTTATTCCAATACGTCGTGCATAAATATGAGCATACACTGAAAATGTGGTGTAACTTCCGGGTTGAGTGAACGCTGGTGCGTCTGGCTGCCACTGCTCACTCGCAATTATTCTTTTTTTAGCGTTTTTTTTTTTTTGCGGTTTACTGTCGTTTCTACGGTTTACTCTCGTCATGGGAGAAACCCTACACTCCTGTCGCAATTCATTGAGGTTTTGGACCGTCGGTCGTCACATGGTTGTCCTTGGTCGCGCTGTCGCGGCGTCCTGCCTGTTCGGCTGCCGGACGGGCCCCCGTGCCTTCTCCACCCCTCCGCGTGTTGGCCGGGCTGGCTGGGTCGGTTAGTGCTCCTCGCGACGGCGATGTTGCCGGCGTCAACTATTTAAAATCGCTACTTAAAATCGCATATTCAGTTTAAATTCATCTCTCTTTTATTATTTATACATTTATCTGTGGTTTTATTGTTCTTGTTTTGATTGTAAAGTGTCCTTGAGTGTTTTGAAAGGCGCTTATAAATGAAATGTATTATCCATCCATCCATTTTCCGAACCGCTTCATCCTCACTAGGGTCGCGGGGGGTGCTGGAGCCTATCCCAGCAGTCTTCGGGCAGTAGGCGGGGGACACCCTGAATTGGTTGCCAGCCAATCGCAGGGCGAAATGTATTATTATTATTATTATTATAATTACTTATTTGACACTTCATATAGTCAGTGTAGAAAGAAAAAAACGGGAAAGAAATTGCAAAATTTACGATCAGCATTCACTTTCACTTACATCAATTTCTTGCATAATGTCTTTTACTTTGCTTCCTTCAACTTTCATTTTTATTACTTTTATCCTGTCTTCAAGCGCGGATGTTTTTCTTTTCTTAACTCCTTGTTCTGCAAAGGTCCTTTTCGTAGCCATTTGAGTAATGTAACGTTTGTGCTGCGTCTGAAACTAACAATAACAAATACTTCCTGGACTACTGCGCATGTGTAAAACAGTGTGGCGGTGGCTGTTGCCGTTTCCGAACGAAGCAGCAGAGTTTCGCCGTGGCATGCTGAAGTTGCATTAGACTTTTGCG
The DNA here is from genome assembly GCA_018466805.1 of Hippocampus abdominalis. Lineage (NCBI taxonomy): Eukaryota > Metazoa > Chordata > Actinopteri > Syngnathiformes > Syngnathidae > Hippocampus > Hippocampus abdominalis. Next base: position 623,101 of record CM031713.1, on the reverse strand, counting down.
GAAGGCTTGTTTTCATTGTAGTGAATCTTTTTTGCGAGGCAAGGGCAGAGAAAAAGATTATGTATAACGGAACAGGGGGACTTTTCGTTGTAGGGGGAGTAGAAAAGTGGGAATGGCTTTCATGCATGAATTTTTTTTTCACACTAGGGGGGGTATTTTCGCCCATGTAGGTTTCATTGTCAAGAAGTTTCTCTGTAACCTAAAAATAAAAAATCCAATTGACATGAGATAGTTAAGTGATTTTCAGCCCCCCAAAAAATATAGCTGACTTCAGTCTATTTTTTTTTAGATTCTAAAAAGTATTTTATTACATAGTATTGTAAGAAAGTCTTTTTTTTAACAAACCAGATTTTTGTCAAATATATCTCATATCATATATATCACCTGTTAGTGCTTAAAATCCAGTTTTGAGGTGAAATAAAACAGCGTGGCTCCTGCGAATTAAGCGTTTGAAGTTTTGAAGTTTCTGCCCGACAGCTATGGTATAATTAACGTGATCCGTCATCTACCCATTTAAAATAACCACCAGCTAACGTCATAAAAATAAATGTTTGTTTTTTCCCCCCTGCTGATACGATTCCGAGGCTTATTGTTATTTGCTGCGTGCCGCTCAAAAGGGATTGCATATTTTTAAACCCCGCCAAAAGCTCCGGAATGCGATTTGCGCGGCGCTTTTGCATTTGTTTTGGTCTCTCAAATTCCCGCTTGAGCTATTTTTCCACCGACGCCTTCGAAACCTGAAGCGGCCTGTTCTTGTACGTTCTCGTACTTGCCTTGGAGGCTGCTGCCATAGTCCCCCGAGACAATTGTCTTTTGTGTGTACTGTACTAAGAATGCGCGAGTGGGGCTTGTGTGTCTTTGCGCTTTGGAATGCCCGCTTGTTTGCTTTGGGTCAACTGAAACTGTAGCGACGTGCGGTGTAGACCTTGTGGGAACACCATGGAGAACCTTGTTGACACCAAATAAGTCTGAGAAATTAATCGTATTGTTTTTTAATCAATTAATCTGTGTTAATTTTTTAGGAGATTTAATTTTTAACTCATTCACTCCCAAAGACATATTGTCTTTTCACACTCCACACGTTCAACCCCAGATACTTATTTTTGTTCACATTTTTTCAAGACTTAGGGTAAAAAAAAAAGGGGGGGGGGCTCTAGAATTAGCTGGTACTGAATGAGTTAATTTTTATTTTTTTATTTTATTTTTTGTGACCATACCTTCATCTATTGCAGGCTTACCTTACTATTTTGTGTGTTTTATTCTTCAGTTTGCATTTTTAAAATGACATATGTCTGGATGTGTGCCAGTTGTCAGTACTTCTATCCGATTGGCTTGTTAGGTGGTGACATCGGCTGTTACCGGGCAGGTGATCTTTCTCCATTCACACTCGTGTTTCACTAACATTGTTTTTTTCTTTTTTTTTCTTCGCCCAATAGCGTGAAGCACGCACTGTCTTCGCCGCTAGCATCCCGCGAGTCGCCATCGATTCTTTCGGCTCTCTTTAAATGCTGATAAAAGGCTCCATCGACTCCTCGGCTGCGAACAGACTTGCGCATGAAAAGTGTTTTGTTTTTTGTTTTTTTCCCGAGTGGACCGGTGAATAAAAGCGGCCGAGGGTTCTTACTTGATCTCGACTGTTGCCAAGCCAACAACTTAGATCCAATTATCATAGTTTAGCTAAGTGGTTAAATGAAACTAATGGCGCACTGATGAGTTCATTCCTCTCTGTTCTCGTTTAAACCGTCATGGTGTGAATGGAGCTTGAAGTCAAAGCACTCGGAATAATCGTTAAGGTTCCTTGTCAGGTATCAAGTGGCTGCTTTGAGGCATCTGTCGGGCCTTTTCAAATTGAGCGAAAAGACTTCTTTTTTTTTTTTGACCTACTTAACGAGGAGAATTGTCTTTCGAGACTGCTTTCAGGCAGGGGGATGAGTGGCTTAATGCTTTGTCATCATCTTTTTTCCCACCCCCCCAAAAAAACTGTTATTGGCGTGATGGAAGCATAGATCATCATTCTGTCGTCTTTGTGTGAATGTTGGCACCGTGCAGGTATAATCAATTCTAGGCGGCTGCTCCAACCTAGTTTCGCTCAGACGTTGCTGTGTTGCAATGATATTATGAAACGGGTTCATTGAGGAGTTGAAATGCAAATTTGGTGATCCAGTGGTTAGTGCGTCGACCTAACAGTGCAGAGGTCATGAGTTTGATCCCGGCTCCGGCCCTTCCTGTGTGGAGTTTGCATGTTCCCCCGTGCCTGCGTGGGTTTTCTCCGGGTACTCTGGTTTCCTCCCACATTCCAAAAACATGCATGGCAGGTTGATTGGACACTCGAAATTGTCCCTAGGGGTGATTGTGAGTGCGAGTGATTGTGAGTGCAAATGGTTGTTCGTCAACGTGTGCTCTGCGATTGGCTGGCAACCGGTTCAGGGTTATTGTCCTATTGTCCGAAGACAGCTGGGATAGGTCGCAGCATGCCCGCGACCCTCGTAAGGTGAAGCGGATTGCAAAATGGATGGATTGATTTTGCACATTATTTTAATTTAAAAACCCTTTAAGGCACTACAGTGGACAGTTTTATCATATTATCAGGTTACAGAATTAAAAATTAAAATTATGGATTAATTTCAATTAAAAAAAAATATTTAGGATATACAAAATTTATGAATTTACGTTCAAATCATTTGTAAATTTTCATTTCAAATAGAAATTCCACCTATATTTCTTTTAGAGGGCGGCCTGGTAGTCCAGTGGTTAGCACGTCGGCTTCACAGTGCTGAGGTACCGGGTTCAAATCCAGCTCCGGCCTCCCTGTGTGGAGTTTGCATGTTCTCCCCGGGCCTGCGTGGGTTTTCTCCGGGTGCTCCGGTTTCCTCCCACGTTCCAAAAACATGCATGGCAGGCTGATTGTGCACTCTAAATTGTCCCTAGGTATGAGTGTGAGCGTGGATGGTTGTTCGTCTCTGTGTGCCCTGCGATTGGCTGGCAACCAATTCATGGTGTCCCCCGCCTACTGCCCGAAGACTGCTGGGATAGGCTCCGGCACCCCCCGCGACCCTAGTGAGGATAAAGCGGTTCGGAAAATGGATGGATGGATGGATTTCTTCTAGATTTTTGGATTTGATACCTGTTGTTATTAAACTTGTCATACATTTATTTAATTTTTTCCCCCCAATTGCTCAGTTTTCATTGAAATTGAAAGATTTGTAGAATTGCCTTTTTTTTTACATTTAAGATGTACATTTGAAATGTATTGTTAAATCTACATTTAAAGCGTCCGCAAATTGCATTCGATCAACCGATCGTGCACGTTTTAAGAATGTGGGAGGAAACCGGAATACCCACAGAAAGCCCAACACAAGCATGGCGAGCCTGGATTTGAACCCACGACCTCTACACTGTGAGGCGGATGTGCGGATCAGTCGCCCTTCGTGCCGCCTATTTATGTATTTTTAATTTCTTTATTTTTAACCATTTATCGTTTTTACGACTCCCGAATGAGGTGTACAATACATGAACAACCTTGGGCGGCGAACCTCATACCGCTTTACCGAGCCGCAGACGCGACTTAATCTGATCGTGATACCAGGACGGCATGGCGTCACCGCAGACCAAGCACCGCCGCGACCAGTCCATTCTCCCATTTCCACTGATCAGATAGACAGGAAGAGATCTCTATCAGTCGGGATGTGCAGGCTAATGTAGCGCGGAGGCCCCGTGGCCCCCACTTCCCACCCCACCATTCTTACTTCTGGACAATGAATCAATTTTACGTTTCTGGAGGCTGTTTGCAAGCCGAGTTAGGTGGTGCGCGTAAATGGCGGAATGACATTTATTTATGTATTTCAGAATGGGACAGGGGCAGTATAGAGTTGATGGATAGGAAGGCTAGCTAGCCACATGGTCGTCCGCAAATGAACGAATGCAGCTCAGCCTCTGAAATTGACGTAAAAGTGCCTTCGGGCTCGCGTTGCGAACGTCACTTGACCAATGCCAGAAAACAGTCGAGGCTCGACTGTTTTCTAGCATTGGTCAAGTGACGTTCGCAATGCGAGCCCGAAGGCACTTTTACATTGCTTGCAGTTGACGGCAAGGGGGGTGGTGCTGGATAAAAATGTCTTCTGAGATGGATGGAAATGAGTGGATTAATCTGCTTCGTTCTCATTCCGCTAAAGCAAAATGAATCACAATACCGTATTTAGACTATTGGGGGTGCGTAGAGTATACAGCCATTTTTACTTTAGTGCTGTCACAACTGTTAATGGATTTGACACTTTCCTAAAAAGACGAGATAGGAGGTGTTATAGGTTATGACATTTTTTAATTATTGAGGAGTCAATAAATGTGTTCCGGTTTAAACAATCAGTTTTGTTTCCGAGTGTCACGTTGCCTTGTGGTTGTGGACCCCAAAAAAAGCAGGCAAGAGGGAGGAGCAGGGTGTACAGTCAAACCTCGGTTTTCGTCCATAATCCGTTCCAGAAGGCTGTTCGAAAACTGAAATTGTTCGAAAACTGAAACCACGCTCTTTTTAAAATCAACATGTTTACTGAACACGTCGGCTCACAATGGAAAGCAACACGAGGAAGTGACGCTTCCTCGTGTAAAGAAGCCCAGAGGAGTCAAATGGTGCAGTCAAGTGCGCTCAGTTTGTTTGAGAACCGAAGTTTGTTCGTCATCCGAGGCATAAAAAAAACTCCAAAACGAAATGTTTGGTCGAAAACCGAATTGGATGAGAACCGAGACGTTCGAAAACCGAGGTTTGTCTGTACTTTATAGATTGTGTTAAAACACAGAGAAAACTAAATCCTAAACAAAGTCCTGAAAACAAAAAGAATCCAAAGTAACAAACAAAACAATGACTGAAGCAAAAACTAACCATGACCGGAAGAAACATGACAGTGGCAAACAAACAGCAACAATGACCCGACAATGAGTGGTCAGGCAGGAGTCCTTTTATGCAACTAATTACCTAACGACCAACAGGTGTGCAGCTGCAGGGGGAGCCCTACAGTGCCACCTGTTGGTCCCAAACCGAATCATGACACCGAGCCCTTACCGTACCTAATGTAAACTGATCTTAAAACCACAGTGCATAATTTTTTTTTTTGGTGCACTGTCATTGTCACAGCCCCACCATTTTCCCATCAGAACAAAAAAAACCCCCGGCCGCTTATGATGCTACTGCTGCCGGGGTCACATGAGAGCAGTTTTGTGGTCACGTGAGCAGTCTCAATGCTCCCGTGTTGGCATTTGCCTCCCCGGTAACTGGGGGTAAAAGGTCTTTGGGTCAGGGCGTCTCACTTGCCTAAGCGTCGATGAGCTTGTCCATTCTTGTTATTGAGAAAGGATGTAGGGGGGCGGGCAGAGTGCTGGGAATGAAGCGACCTGGCATCTGAAATGTTTATCATTCGACTCCTGACCGTAACACGATGGAGGAGGCCTCCTTGGGTCTGTCTCGGGAAGCGTTAATTGCATTGCTGGAGCGATTGTGAACGTCTTGACTCCCTTTCCGGATAATGGCTTCTTTGGAGACGGATGAGCTTTGACATGACAGAACAAAGCCGCTATGAAGGACATGGAAAGAGAACACCCAATGATTAAAAAAAAAATTGTGATCTCTTTCTCGGCTGGAAAAAAAAAGTTTCAATTAATTTCCCCTTTTTTTTTTTTTTTGGAGGTGACATTCATCAAATCAAATCCAGTATACAGAATTCCCAATACAGTCAAACCTCGGTTTTCGTCCATAATCCGTTCCAGAAGGCTGTTCGAAAACCGAAACTGTTTGAAAACCGAAACCACGCTCTTTTTAAAATAAAAATGTTTACTGAACATGTCTGCTCACAATGGAAAGCAACACGAGGAAGCGTCACTTCCTCGTCTACCCGAGGAAGCGTCACTTCCTCGTGTTAGGAAGGCGGGAGGAGTCAAATGGTGCATTCAAGTGCGCTCAGTTTGTTCGAGAACCGAAATTTGTTTGTCATCCGAGGCATAAAAAACTCGAAATTTTTGGTCGAAAACCGAATTGGTCGAGAACCGAGACGCTCGAAAACCGAGGTTTGACTGTAATTGTTGGACCGGAGTGTGAAGATTGATGCCAAAGAATCACCGGCTTTGCCCCCTTTTTTATGTCGGAAGCAGTTGTCGTTATTGGAACGTGGAAAGCCGCAACAGCTCGGCTCAGCAATGTCCCACTTGGGCAATTTCGGACTTGCCGATGTTTCAGCGAGATCTGGCCGAAACTTTGCCGTGTCGGTGGCATGACTTCACACTCTTATGCCTTCCCACTACCAATTGAGAACTTCAAACCGCGGTCCTGGGTTTCCACCTTCGCATTATACGCACCTTGTGTCACGTTTAGTCAATGCGCACCATCCATCCATCCATCCATCCATCCATCCATTTTCCGATCCACTTATCCTCACAAGGGTCGCGGGGGTGCTGGAGCCTTATCCCAGCCTTCTTCGGGCAGTAGGCTGGGGACACCCTGAACCGGTCGCCAGCCAATCGCGGAGCACACACAGACGAACAACCATCCACACTCACACCTAGGGACAATTTCTGTTCAATCAGCCTGTTCCAGTTTTTGGAATGTGGGAGGAAACCGGAATACCCGCAAAAAGCCCACACTACCGACATATTTTTGGTGAATTCTGTCTGGAAAAGAACCGGCAGATGAATGCCGGGTATACCGTTACACTGCTGGGCCAATCTTCCAGGAAGGCTGCGTGAATAGCTCTGGAATTTGAAGAGATGAAATCCAAACAAAACTGGACAGAGCGATTGTCTGTTAACACCAGTACCGAGTGTTAAGAGACATAGCGCGGCTTTCCGCTGACCCCATATACTCCGTCCCCTTGCTGATGCTACGTTCTGTATCTGTGCCTTTCACACCGACGATTTCAAGTGTATGCTGACGTGTGCAGGCTTCTTATCTGGGGAGCCGCACGAATGTACGACACCTCATTTTGGTATGCTTTCCACCCTTCCTCCTCCGCACCGCCCAGTTTCCTCATTTTGTTTCCCATCACACAATCGCTTGCCTTGCAGGCCTCTCCTTTTTTTTTTTTTTTTTTTTTTAAATCTCAAACTCTCCAGAGAGTCTGCTGCCCCCCCACCCCCGATCAACTCATTAGCTATGCGCCGCGTGAAACCCGAGCCAAAGGCTACAGGTAGCGTAACATGAGACAGATCTCTCGGCGCTGGGAGTATTTAAGGAGTAATGAAGGTCTAGACGTCGTTTTGATATGATTCTCACACATCTTCAGTCTCGAAATTGCTGGGAAGACCTAGCATTTTATCACCTCGGTGAGAATACAGGACAGTGTTTCTGTAAATGGACATCATCCAACTTCGGTATGTCACCGAAATGGCATGTAAGCTCTTATCAGGGCATGGTGTGACGTTGCCATCTCGTCTTGTCACTATTTCTGGGGTAGATGAGAGGGGAGGGGAGTTGGGGGATGGGAGGGGTTCAGCCAAGAAACACTCGGACAATCAATAAACGAGTTACCCACTTCCTATAAATAACGAGCCGCGCGGGGGGGGGGCTTTTCACCAGTGCACCTTCGGAAAGTTTGGGTGGGGAGGAATCCAAATCGGAGAGACGTACGTCTCACTGAGCCAATGCATGAAAAAGTGACGAGGAGCTTTACAGGAAATGGAGCAGGAAGTCGGCCATTTTGGTCACCGGTTTCATCAATCAGCAAGAAATTCGGTTTCTCTTGTCACAAGATGCTTGAAAAAGTGTCAAAGACGCAATGCCCGCAAATGAACAGGAAACCGACCGTGGGAATTCCCAATACAGTCAAACCTCGGTTTTCGTCCATAATCCGTTCCAGAAGGCTGTTCGAAACGGACGAATTGTTCGAAAACCGAAACCACGCTCGTTTTAAAATAAAAATGTTTATTGAACACTTCTGCTCACAATGGAAAGCAACACGAGGAAGCGTCATGTAAGGAAGGTGAGAGGAGTCAAATGGTGCATTCAAGTGCACTCAGTTTGTTCGAGAACCGAAATTTGTTTGTCATCCGAGGCATAAAAAAACTCGAAATTTTTGGTCGAAAGCCGAATTGGTCGACAACAGAGACGTTCGAAAACCGAGGTTTGACTGTACGTCAATGTTACTTTTGGAGACTTTGACGAATTGCCACAATTTGGTTCACCCGAATTAATTTTCGAGGATTTAGCCTGCGAGAGATAAAGCCTTGACCGGCTTTTTCATGGATTCATCCACAAACATTTTCTTGGTTGGTGGCCCGGTAGTCCAGTGGTTAGCACGTCGGCTTCACAGTGCAGAGGTACCGGGTTCAATTCCAGCTCCGGCCTCCCTGTGTGGAGTTTGCATGTTCTCCCCGGGCCTGCGTGGGTTTTCTCCGGGTGCTCCGGTTTCCTCCCACATCCCTAGGTATGAGTGTGGGCGTGGATGGTTGTTCGTCTCTGTGTGCCCTGCGATTGGCTGGCAACCAATCCAGGGTGTCCCCCGCCTACTGCCCGAAGACGGCTGGGATAGGCTCCGGCATCCCCCGCGACCCTAGTGAGGATCAAGCGGTTCAGAAAATGGATGGATGGATTTTCTTGGTTTTGCTCGGTACTCCCGGCCTTGGTGTGTCCAAAAACCCCCGTGTGCCCCCATCGAAACCCACTCGGTCAATGTGTAACGATGAATCCCGATTTAAGCGAGTGGGTGTCACAACACATTCCATGATGTCACAGAAAGATGGGATGGGGTTGGGGTGGGGAGCGGCATTCCTTCTGAGCGCTCATGTTTCCCGCTGAGGCGTTATGTCACGGGTCAAAAGTCCTTGAATGATAGAACGCCTGAAACGCTTGAAACGTCTTCGCCCTTCCAGGGTCAACTCCTGGTTTCGATGTTTATCGTAATGACTTCTCATCATTCCCCCCCCCCCGAGCCCCCCCGTCACACCTGCCGTCTTATCTTCCCATCTTTCCCGAAAAGCACAAGTGATGAGTCTTTCCTGGAGGCACGCTCTTTATCCGACAAAAATAAGCCGCCTTGCTTGTCGGTCGGGCTTTTGTGTTTTGGCCGGGACATTCTCTCCTCCTGATACGTTTCTTTCGCCGCTCATTCGATAGCGGCGGGAAGCCGCCACGCTATTAGCCGCGCGCTATTATTTGTCCATTACGTATAATTACCCATCCAGATGACTGATGGAATGTTCTCCAAGGCCGAGTTGGCAAGTAGTCGGCCTGATCCTGCCGAGGACTTTATTTAATTACCCGGTCATTAAACTCTGCTCGGGAGGAAGACGGCACAAGAGGCGACTTGTGACTGGTTTGTTTGTACCCACTCGGGCATTGTGCCCTCCCTTGTTTTTGTTTGTTTGTTTGTTTGTTGTTTTTGATTGGTTCTTCAGTTCAAAGGCCAAAAACCCAGATCTAATCCAATGAAAGTTATGCGGTTGTCTGCATCCATGAAAAACCGCAAAGACATCCACATTGTCATTTCCAGCCGTTTAATCGACAAAAATTACATTTTGTCGTTCGCCAAAACTGGCCAACTGTATTTATAAGAGCACTTTTAAAACAACGCAGATGATTTGCTTTGGCGGGGCCACGTAAAATGAAGTGGCGGGCCGGGTTTGGCCCCCGAGCCTTGAGCTTAACACCTCTGCATGAAATAATGCGATGTAATGCTAACGTGAGGCTGAGTTATTCTACGTGCTAAGATTGCCAGGTGTCGAACCGTAGCAGGTTGGCGTCACTGTCACGGTTCCTGTTCCAGCTGGATATCGATTACCCGGCTCGCCTCCGCTGGCTCGATCCACCTCGGATTGCCCCTGGCGCGGCGAATTGAGCGGACGCCGCTTCGTCTTTGTCCAGGCAGCAACGGGATGTTAACGTGTGACGTCGCCTGTGGATGTCGGTGGTGCTTTTTCACCGTTGTTGCCGCTATCTGTCCCATCGCGGGCATCCAATCTGCTCTTCCATCCCTGGTCTGCTTTATCGCTTGGCCATTATAAACTCCAGCCGGCTCCTCTTCTTCGGTTTGCCGGGCTTTACATCAACCTCGCGATAAAGTTCCTAGTCCTATTTTTGGGTCTTTTTTTGTTTGTTGGTTTTTTATTTAGGGAGACGATAGGTTACTTTGAGCACACGGACCAGAGATAAAGTGGTTTCAAGCCAGGGTTAGGGTTTAAATTTTAAGGTTTAAAAATAAGGGTATAGAGTTTCAAAGAAGGGTCTAGGGATTGAAATTACGGTTTTGAAACACGAGTTCTGCTTTTTAAATTAGGTTGGACTTCAACCTTTTCAGGGACAGCGGTTACTGCAGTGGACAGGTTTCAAACAAGGATTGGAAATTGACAGAAGTGTATCAGGCCAGGGTTAGGGTTGGAAATTCTGAATGCAAATTCGAATTTTGAGCACTGGGTAGGGCAGGGGTCGGCAACCCAAAATGTTGAAGGAGCCATATAGGACCAAAAAAAAAAAATACAGTCAAACCTCGGTTTTCGTACTTAATCCGTTCCAGAAGACTGTTCGGAAACCGAATTGTTCGGAAACCGAAACCATTTTTCCCATTGAAATCAATGTAAAATGTTTTAATCCGTTCCAAGTCAAGAAAACAACTTTTTTTAAACCACTTATTTTTACAATTTCACACCATAAACTGTACAAATGTAATGGGAGATTACCAATTTTAACATTAACATAGTAACATAAAAATTGAAGGAACATCTCTCTCTCTATCTGTCGTGGGGTGTGCGCCTCTCCTAGCTGTCAGCAGGCAGTAGGCGGGGCATTTCGGCATCCCGAACTCCTTCGCCAACACAGACACACGCACACCTGACTCATATTTTGCGATTAAATCTTTCTTAAATTCTATAGTTTTGCGCCCTATTTTCCTCTTTTCTTCACCAGGTTCACCACTTCCACTTGCTTTCTTTGGTGCCATGATTTGGGGCTGATACACGATGCAAAAATAACAGTCCAATATTACGTAGTTCTCACCAAACACGTCTGCTTTTTAAAAAAAAAAATCTTAACCGAACAATACAAACTCGTCTGCTCACAAGCTGTTTCTGTACGATTATTGCATAATAATGAGACACCGGACACCAGAGTGTTCATTATGTGCCGCTGCATTGACAAATGCCGGCCGTTTAACAAACGCACGTTTATTGAACAATACAAAAACGTCTGCTCACAATGGTCGTCTGCTTCCTGTGTAGCGACGCGACACGAGGGAGCGCGGCGACAGGAGGGAGCGTCACTTCATCCTCTCGGCTTTGCTACCTCCTCTCGGCTTCGCTACCTCGCGAAGCTACACGAGGTAGCGAAGCCGAGAGGAGTAAAGTGACGCATTCAAGTGCGCTCAGTTAGTTCGAGAACCGAAATTTGTTCGTCATCCGAGGCATAAAAAACTTGAAATTTTAGTTCGAAAACCGAATTGTACGAGAACCGAGACGTCCGAAAACCGAGGTTTGACTGTGTATATGTGTATATGTATATATATATATATATATATATATATATATATATATATATATATATATATGTATATGTATATGTCCGGAGCCGCAAAAAAATAAAAGCCTTGTATAAAACTTACAATGAAGGAAACACATGCTGTATGTATGTATGTAGGAGACTAGACTGTCTCAGAATTGTTTGTTATTCATTCCTTTGTTGTGTGTTCACAAACACCCCCATAGAATTTATTTTGTAATTTCCTAGCTTGATATTTTTTTGTTTTGGTGCATTATTTTCACTTTTCTTAGTGTCAGTGAAGTGATCATGAATTTCCGTTTTTCAGAGGCTGTCTTTGAACGCCTCTCGAGTTGAACGAGAAGAGAGAAGGCATGGAGTCGGACGCAGATGTGTCTGTTTGTCGAGACTGTTAAAAGCATAAATAAAGTGTATGTTTTAAAAAACCCAACACGCTCTCCTTTGCTGCAACATGTATCTATATCAATTTGAGCTATATTAGCCTACTATCAAAATCTTTTTCCACTTTCAAACATTTTTTACAAAGCTCCAGGGAGCCACTAGATGTCGCTAACGAGCTGCATGCGGCTCTGGAGCCATGTGTTGCCAACCCCCGGGGTAGGGTATCACATTTTTGGGGGGTTTCAGGTTGACACCCTGTATTCAGCGTTCAAAGTAGTGTTTAAAAACGGTTCAAAACAAGGATTTGATGTGATGGTTTCGATTTTTTAGACAAGGGGTCAAATTATGGTTTGGAATTCGGGTTTCAAGACAGGGCTACGGTTTCAAATTAGGATTTCAATCCAGTGTTTGCGTTTTCGTATAAGATTATCGAGCCTCGTTTTGAGTTTCAAGCAGTTGTTAGCGTTGCAAATTAGGATTTCAAAGATGAGTTCGGCTTTCAGATTATGATGTCTGTCAAACAAGTTTTCAATTAGAGTGCCACTAATTGACGACAACTGTTTGCTTATTGTGTTTTCTGTTCCTTGACGCCCAGTCTCCGTCCAGACAGGGGCGTGGGGAAGAAAAAAAAAAAAAGCATGATATAAGGCATTGTGTTCCTGGCTCAAAGCTGGCTGTGTTGTTTGTCTCATGCCTGTGTTGTAAAGTGCAAAATGGCAGCCACACCCCTCTACTGTGTTGTCAATGCTTATTTACTAGTTACTTGGCAACCTTGTCATGTTGTTTTTTTGGGGGTGTTTTTGTAAAAAAAAAAAAATCACTGGAGACGTAAAATGATTTTTTTTTGCCATTCTAGTTAGATCATGCAAGGCTAATTGATCCTCTGGTGAAATATTACATTTGTTTTCTGAAATTAGTGTGTCAAACTTGGTGTAGGGTTTCAACATACTTTTGAATGTGGAAACCAGAGCAGAAGTATAACGTGCCGACGACGAACAAATAATACCATCTGATTGCGAGCCCGAAGGGTTGAGAGGACACGTTGGCGATGGTGCAAGATTCAACAAGTCGCAGCAGGCGGGCGAGCTGACAGCGGCACGGCAATGCTGCCAGGAAATCAGCATGCTCCTGTGTTTACACACTAAGGCTGATGGTGGGACACAAAAAAAAACAAACAAAAAAAAAACGGCGAGCATGTCTCATTGTTACTGACAGAAAACATTACGGCTATTTGCAGAGTACAAACCACCAAGAGTCCAAATTCGCCAGGAAAAATATAAATGACATTTTTGCAGACATTCATTCGCACATTACAACATAAGACAAAGAAAATGAAATTCTAACATCTCACTAAGCCACCAGAACAAAAAACAAACAAAAAAATGTCCAATTGCTGTGTAAAAAACGGGCCTGGCTCTTGATACTGTCCTTATTTACAATAGTGGGCGTCGCCAATACCGGTGACACGAGCGTGGGCAAAAAAAAAAAAAAAAAAAAATGCAACTCATGTCAGCTGTGCTGTCTGCTTTGTGTGACACAAAAATGCTTCTTCCCTCACAAACCGATTTTATTTCTTCTATATTGGCCACTGAAGGAGACATTAGTGGATGCATACATATTTATGGACTCAAATCTTGGGATGCCAGAAATTTTTGGATGCACATTTTTGGAGATTAAGCTTTTGATGAGGGAAGTTCGATACCACTTTTATTTTTCACTCTGAGTACTCACTGATAAAGAGTGCCCAGACCTTTAAGTTCTTAGATAAAATTTTAATTTAATACAATGACAAAAAATGGGAACACCTTTTTTCCCCCTGACACAGATTCACTGGCGGAGCAAGCCTTTTTTTTTTTGCCTTAAATATCTATGGCCGATATCGGCAGCTACCAAGAGTACTTGATACCTTAAAATCAAGCCAGGATCAACCCGTACTCGCCTATCCCTACTTTTGACCCGAATATTTTCAGATGTAATTTTTTCTTTGCCACACTTCTGGAAGTCTCGCTCACTTCACCCTTGCCTGTAAAGTTGCCTATTTTTTTTGTGGGTGCATTCCCAGCCTGTGGTAACGCTGCGCATAAAACCACTCGTTCACTCGCTTGTGATTTCTCACTGCGATCGTACAAGAAGACGACCACGTCCAACTTTCTCCCAGCATTCCAGTCCCGAGTCCCACGTATCTCCCCGGGCCACTGATGTTTCCTTCTTTTATTTCCTGACTGATTTACACCAAGCACGGCGTTCCTGGCGCTTGTGCGTGGCACGCCTGACGCTATACGGTGTCGTCTTGGGGAACCTCAAATCCTAATTAGCTGCACTGATGAGGCGGAATGGATAGCTCGCGTAACCGAGATGAAAAGGAGCCGTGCAGACTGTGAGGCGGCTGAAGGGGGGTAAATTTGACGGATTGAGTCTCGCTGTGTTCTGGAAGTGACGAGATGCGGAGGGCTCAAAACGAGCGCCAAAGCCGACGCAGAGGAGAAACTTTAAATGAAGGGATCGTCTGCAGGAATATTTTCTCTTATTCTGCAATCTCTCATTGTATTAGCAGTTCTTGTGTTGGTGGCACCGAAAAGGATGTGCTTCTGCTATCGCTGATGCTCATCTTCATTCATGCGGAAAAGTACTCGCAATACAATTCTCTTAGTTTTTCACACTGTGAAGACTAAAATTGGTTGCACTGACTGTTTTGTCCACAAATTTGGGGCCGGAAATTTTTGTGCCCAAATTTTTGGTGACTCCGTCTTAGAATGCGGACACTGTCGGCCTGACGCACAGTAATAATAATAATAATAATAATACATTTCATTTACAAGCGCCTTTCAAAACACTGTTTTCAAAACAAGTCCACAACATCGGCGTCGCGTGGGACCCAGCCAGGCCGGACGCCGTGGTCCGCGGATCGGCAGCCGTTTCTGCCGTTGTTTGCGTGGCCGGCGGGAGGCGACCAAAAAGGTGATTTCGAGGTGGTGACGAGATCCGTCTTCCAGGAAGGACGAGGAGCGACGCCCGAGAATGCCCCGGACACTGTCGGCCATTTGACAGTCCAAAGCCACAACGAAGGATTATTTTTTAAACCGACGCACAAAAAAAAGAATAGTAATTTTGCTTCATCATTTTTACTGTAAATATTTCTGTTAGTTGCACTGCTAAATAAATATTCTTACCTTAGTTTTTTTCCAGAAATTTTGGGGACAGAAATTTGGAGGCAGACATTTGCCAATTTTTTTTTCCCTAAATTTTTTGGGGACAAACTTTTGCCCACCCAATTTGATAATATAAAATTTGTCCCAATATTGTGAGTTGAAAACTTTTTACCACCTTTTTTTTGTATTCAATCTTTTGTCCCCAACTTTTTGGCTCTAGACTTTTGTCCACTCATTTTTAGACACACATTTTTGGACATACGCTTTTGTGCCCGAATTTTTTTGCTCCCAAATTTTTGTTTCCAAAGATTGTCGCAAACTTTTGTCCACCAATTTTTAGAGGCACAATTTTAAGTGTAACGTTGTGACAGAGAAATCTATGAGCAAAATTGTATCATGTTTGGGTGCGTATCCAGCACCCCCATGCATAAAGGCAAAGGCCACCCGGTCGGAGGGCTATTGAAGTCCACAATTACCACGTCAATGCAGGGGGGGGCGAACAGATTATCTCCTCTGTTCGCCCCCCCCTGCATTGACGTGGATAGACTCGGTCACAAAGGGGGAATCAATAATTTGGGAACAGCGGTTGAACAACAAAAGACGATTTGAGAACACCCGTCGCGCCCAGGCGACATTTGTCGTGCGCAAAGTCTGCAACGTGTTGATTCAGCGAAGACCAAATGCAAAGGTGTCAATGTACCGGTGGTTCAAAGCTCAAACCAAGGTAACCAATCACTACCAAGGGGCCGGACTGGGGGTGCGGTATGCAAATATCGGGGGGAGTGTCTTTCTTGTATTTTGTAATAAAAGTTGGAATTGGCGGGAAAGGAGTACGAGTGTGATCGCGGAGCAACTAACCGTCATTCGCTCTCAGAGATCCGCTCCCGTCGATATTGAAGACAATTTTCCTGTGTGCCGAGTCATTTCTTTAACTTTGTCCGAGAAAAATCTCTGACACGTTGATTCCACAATTTCTTGAATTTTTTACCTACAAATTTTTGGCCACCCGATTTTTGGACTTCCTTTCTTACATCAACAGCAGCAGTACTTTTCTATGCATAATAATAACTGTGGGCGGAGGAGTGGAAGCAATTAATAATGAATTGATCACTAATTGCCCTGAGGCATGCATAATAAATGCACTCAGCAGGGGTAGCGAGAGCCACCCTAGGGCGGGCATTCCTTCCTGTTTCTATTTTTATCTCCGTCAAGGATGCTAAATACAGGACTAACTTGACCTTTCATTTTCAGATCACAACGCTGATCAACCACAAAGAGCGTCCCAGGAAGTCTGAGCGCACCTTGGCGGCCATCCAGCGCGTGGGCCAGGCGGTCAGCGTGGCGGTGGGCCGCTTTGTTGCCGTCGGGGAGGCCATCGCTCTCGAGAACCACGAGCTCAAGGAGGAGATGGGGCACGCCTGCTTCGAGGCACGTCGCGCTGGTAAGTTTTTTGGGGGAGGGATGTGAGAAAAGAGCACTGACCACCAAAGTATTGGGAAACAACTCCTTTATTATACCATATCTGTCCTGCAGGGGACGCCATAGCTAAGCTGACCGACGTGGGCCCGGCCTGCGGTCCCCCTTCGCCCTCGGTGACCGTGCTCAGCGATCGCACGGGCATGGTGAAGGCCGCCCGTCTGCTGCTGTCGTCCGTCACCAAAGTTTTGGTATTGGCCGACCGCATCGTCATCAAGCAGATCGTGGCGTCGCGCAACAAGGTTAAACCCTCCACCCCTTCCAAAACAAAACACACAATACTGTCAAATGAAACAATGTGTATTTAAAACAACCACAAAGATTTGCCATTTTAATTGCCAATTTATTGACTGTCCTTTGGTGTTCCACAAGGTTCAATTTTGGGGCCCCTACTGTTTTCATTCCATTTGCTCCCCCGGGTTCCATTTTACTTCACTGGCTCCGTGCACATTTTAGAGTTCATTTTAAGATTTTTATTTGTCTTTAAATAGTCTCACCCCACCTTACCTCTCTGAGGTCCTCCACCCCCACACAAACCTGACCTGGTACCTCGGGTCAGCGGTCCAGACACTACTGGCGCTACCGAGGACTAGGTGGAGGTTCAGAAAGGATCAAGGTTTTTCAGTTGCTGGTCCCTCTCTTTGGAATGACCTCCCGGTAAATGTTAGGCATGCCCCCTCTGTCCAACTTTTAAACTCTTCTTAAAGCACGTTTTTATTACTATGCTTTCAACTCAGCATGAGACTCGACATTGTTTTAGTGCTTTATTGTGTTTTGTATTTTTAATTGAAAGTTTTTTTGTTTGTTTAATGTCTCTTTTTTTTACGTGATATACTGCACTTTGTATGGAGCTGCGGTTGCTTTTCAAGTGCTCTGTAAATCGAGTTGAGTTTAGTTATGAATGCGTCCACTAGCTTTATGCTCACACATAATAGAAAACGCCAAAGTATAGCATCACCATCGCAGCAATTATAATCCTTCGAGCAACGGATGTTTGGAAACAAGCTGTGTAGCAACACACGTAGACAGACAATGTAACAATATTAGCATAAGGTAATTGTTTCTCTCTTGTGCCAGGTCCTGGTGACGCTGGAGCATCTGGAACGCGTGAGCACCTTTCAGGAGTTTGTACAGATCTTCAGCCAGTTTGGCAACGAGATGGTGGACTTTGCCCACCTCACCGGCGACAGACAGAACGTGAGTCGAGAGTAAACAACAACTGTTCTAGTAGGCTATTCCCAACATGTTTTGTACATGGTTTACACTTTTTTTTTTTCAAACTGTACTGTATAAGCGCATGTCGTCTTCCCCTTTGGAGAAGCTTGCACCTTTTATTAGTTGAGCTAAGCGAGCGAGCGCAGAGGGGGAAATAACGGATAATTATGTTGTCTTTGTGCTAAATTGCAGAGAGAGCGCTTTGACTCTTTCTTTGTCTCTTTCCCAAATCTTCCTCATGCTCGTTTCTGTTTTGGGAGATGCAGTTTATGTCCCGCTCGTTCTATTTTCATGCCTTTATTTTTGTTAGTGTTGATTTTTTTTCTTTCAGCTAATGTCCCTTTATAGTAGCATGAAAGAGAGTTGGAAGGAGCTGGATGGAGTCAAGCCACTTTTTGCCATCTGCTGTGTGTTTGCAATCATTTGAGTGTGTCTGTGCGTGTTGGATTGAGGGTGTGGGTGTCTGTGTGTGCAGTTGTGTATTTGTATCGGGCCGAGTAAAAAAAAAAATATCACCTCAACAACTTGCAATCATATGTCGCATGTGTGTTACAGGACTTGAAAGACGAGAAGAAGAAAGCCCGAATGGCCGCGGCTCGGGCCGTGCTGGAGAAATGCACCATGATGCTCCTGACGGCCTCCAAGGTAAAACCGCTCGCGTTGGCTTTGTAAACGCCATCCAGATTTTTGTTGACGGTTATCAACGTATTTTCTTTTGGTGGCCGCAGACTTGCCTGCGGCACCCGGACTGCGAGTCGGCATGCATCAACAAGGACGCCGTCTTTCAGCGGATGCGCTGCGCCCTTGAGCAAGTCGTGGACATTGTGACGGAGGCTCGCGGCTGCGCTGACAGCATTGTTCCCGCAAGCGTCTACAACGCCATCAAGGACTACAGAGTTAATAAAAAAAAAAATACAATAAATACACTACGACATTACTACCGTATTGGCCCGCATATAAGACGGTGTTTTTTGCATTGAAATCAGATTGAAAAAGTGGGGGTCGTCTTATATTCGGGGTCTAGACATTATACCCATTCACGACGCTAGATGGCGCCAGATATCATTGAAGCGAATGCTGAACTTGACTCCCCAGGCCAAAGTGAACCCCTGTCACAAAGAATAAAAATAAAAATAGCGGTAGCACGAAGAAGAAAAATAAAAAAATAGCGGTAAGAAGGAGAAGAAAATAATAGAAGAGATAACGCAGTGACAATCTGGAGAAAAGTGGGTCAAAGATCGGCCAGGTTAACCGGCACTTGAGGAAAAGTTATGATGTAATTTACATTTCAAAAACCAGAAGCTATTCATTTACGAATGCGATTGGACTTTAGTTTACATATTTAAATGTTCAGATATTAAGATTTGAATGAGGCAACATAACATGCTTTATCTCTCAAATACATTGTTATAATCATTTGTTTCAGATGTACTGTAATTATTTTCTGTATAAAAATTAATTTGGTGTTCAAAAAGTCTTTTTTCAAACTTGAGTCTTGAAAAAGAAGGGGTCGTCTTATAATCAGGGCCGTCTTATATTTGGGCCAATACGGTATGCCTCTTATAAAAATATTTCGTAAAATCTTGCTGCTTTTGTTCTCGAAACACCTATCTAATTAATACACAGGGAGTAGCCAAATTGTTTCAAACTTTGAGTTGGCTTTATGCAGACGAGCGTGGAGTGCCTGCGCGACAACCT
The DNA here is from genome assembly GCA_018466805.1 of Hippocampus abdominalis. Lineage (NCBI taxonomy): Eukaryota > Metazoa > Chordata > Actinopteri > Syngnathiformes > Syngnathidae > Hippocampus > Hippocampus abdominalis. The sequence goes on along the minus strand of CM031713.1, from coordinate 603,718 downwards.
GTACGCCTCCCTGCCGGATGGCGTGGGCCGCCAGATGGAGGTGCTGGTGGAGCGCACCGAGGACTTCACAGACTCGCCATACACGGGACACGAGCAGCGCCAGGCCATCCTGGGCATGTGCCAGCTGGCCCGGCAGGATGCGCAGCAGCTGCTGCACGCCTGGAACCAGGCTGTACGGACTCTCAATATTCGGTCAAGTTAATGAGCTAAATCGATTTTTGCTGTTGAATTGAAATGTTGAGCAATGTTAAGGTACCACTGTTCTTCAATTTATACAAGCCAAGGCATGTCGGGGTTAGTCGCTGTTTTTCTGAAACTGTGTGTGAAATGTCTTCCGTCTTGGTTTGTCCCCCGGTCCAGCAACAATCAGTCCAGGCCAAGGAGACCACAGAGGAGTTGGAGGTGGCCATCGCTAAGTCGTGCCAGAGCGTCAACGACCTCAGACGTGAGGTGAGCGGCAGTCCGGGCTAGCTAGCTTGAACTCATTTATGGAGTTAAAGGGCTTTTTCGATTGCACATGAACTCTTTAATTTGTCAATGAGAATCCTTGAGAGGAGTCGACTACATTTTTTGATGCGAATGAGCGGAGAAGTATTGGCCAGCTCTGGGTTGGTATCATTAAGCTGAGAAAAGTTAAAAAAAAAAAAATTCTTCGCTGAGGATAAAGAATGTATGCCAGAACGTATTGTTTAACATGCACGATTTGTAATTCTCTGACTTTGGCCTCTCCCAGCTGCACAAGGTGGCGGTGGGTCGTGCCTCGGAACTGCTGAGGGTCCACGCTGAGGACTCACCCCTCTACGCACTCAAGGCCGCCGGCGCCGAGGGCAACCTGGAGGCGGTGGCGCAGTATTCCCGAGCGCTGACAGAGCAGAAGGAACAACTGGTGGAAGTACGACAATCGGAGGATGGGAAATAGGGTTCACCGAAGCACTTCCTGTTACCTCTGTTGACCCACAGAACTGTCGGCTGCTGTGTCACGTGTCCGGGACCGAGCCGCTGGAGATCACCTGCGTGCATGCCGAAGAGACCTTCCACGTGATTGGCCCGCAGGTTTGCACCACATCGCTCGATAGAACTGACCTCCACGCTGTCTGTATCTTGTTGAGCGATAGCAGATAAATGACGTCCGACATGTCTGAGAACAGAGCGTCCACCTCACCCTCGTCTAATCGTATTTGCTGTGGGAAATTGTCCGTGGTGGTAATTATCCGGTCCAGTCCTCCAGGCGGGATGTACGCCGTAATGACTAGACTGCTGCCGAGGTGAAAAGTCAGGCCGTCAATAATGCAGCAGCACCAGGCGCTATTGTTAGCCCACCAGGCTAATTGGCTATTAATAAGAACACCCCAGGGGGGGTGACCTCATTTCCTGTGGGACGAATTAACACCCATGTTTTTTTAAAACTGTTACTATTGTATTAATGCCGGCTGTCACGATGACATCATTTTCAGAATATATTACAAGAAAATCACGAGAATCTGAAAATGTATTCATAATCCTAAATGTCATTACAGTTAACCATTGTAATATGTCAGGTATTCCTACGTGGCTTTTCCAGATCATTTCGGCGGCGCAGACCCTGGCGCTACACCCATCCAGTAAGATCGCCAAGGAGAACCTGGAGGTGTTCTGTGAGGCCTGGGAGTCTCAACTGGGTGATGTGGCGCTGCTCCTGCACGAGATCGACGACGTCTTGGAGGGCAAGCGAGGTACACGGCGCTCCGATGAAAACTGGGACAGTCAGAGTTTGTCTTCATTTTTATCAACTCAGTCATTCCCAATAAGAATTGAAGTTGTACGTAATAATCAAAGCATTCGGTGCCAAGGTCATCTTATGCCGTTTGATACGGGGTTTTTTTTTTCATCGGGAACAGTTCAGAGAGGTGTGATGTGCCGGACTTTTTCATTGTAAGCACCTTAAATTCTCAGCGGTAAACCTATATAAATAAATAAATAATGTACCGTAAGCCAGGGGGCCCCAAACGCTGGGCCGCGGACTGTTACCGGTCCGTGGGTCATTTGGTGCCTGGCCGCACAGAAAGAATAAATAACTCGCATTCTTTCGTGTTTTATTCATTTCAGAATCTGAAAGATGTTTTATTTTGAAAAATTACCGGATTCTCTGTTAGATCAGTCTACAGTATGTTACTCTTGACGCAGGTGAATGCGCGCTTCTTTGTCACATGATAGGAAATGAAACCCAGGAGCTAGCAAAGTGAATAAAAAAAACAAACTTATTTGAAAAGTTTTTTCGGGAAGGGGAAAAGGCCCAGCCAGGAGACGGAAGAGTAGCCTACGACTTTCAAGAAAGAGAAGGCTACATTTAATAGACAGTTCCAGGAGTTCCATTTCAAATACGGCTTTATCTCAACGGATGATTGACACACACCAAGCCTACGCTGTATAATAAGCGGTGATGTGAATCGTATTTTTCATGCACTTTTTATTAGCGCCGTATCTTATTTTGAAAGCACATTTAAACGTTACCATAGCGACCAGAGAATGTTGCGGCCAGATAGGACATTCCTGGTGTCATGATTCGGATTTATTAGGTTTTGAAATGACCACAATTCAATCTGCTTTTGTGTTTACAGGAGACAAAAGAACGTATTTGTCACTTCCCAGATCCGGAGTGAGTAGCACGCCACCCACTCTATCCAATATAATAATAACAACAACAACAACATATGATTTATTTATTTTACTTGCAGAAGCATTCTGCAAATATGAAGAGCGCCAAGCCCGTTAAGTTGGACCCTGAGGTAAGGCCATGCGTCTGCGAAGGTGATTTATAGTTATGAAAAGGTCACTGTTGGACAGGGTAGTCAAAGTAGTTATGGATTCCCTTATTCCTTAATCCATTTATCAAGCCTGAACGAATGAGAACTACGGCGGCCGTGCGTTTTGTGCTCGGTGTACAGGAGCAGAGCAGCATGGCCAAAGTGGGCTTGGAGCTGCGTCTGTTGTCATCCGACGTTGACGCCGAGCTGGAAAAGTGGGAGGAGCAAGAGCAGCAGGTGGTCCGCCACAGCCAGAGCGTGGCCAGCATGGCTTACAACATGTACCTCTTTACCAGGTTCGCATGCGGAAGACGTACAGTCGTTGTCATTCATGGCTTTGTGTTCAATCAGGTTGTGGCTTCATTTCTGTGCTTTGCTTTCCCAGAGGGGAGGGGCTTCTCAAGACCACACTCGATCTTTTCCATCAAGCTGAGGTAGTTCTTCTTCTCGTACCTCAATGAGTGACGCAATTTAAAACGGTACCTCGGAAATGCTTCTGTGTGAGCAAAAATCTGAAAATGGAGTGTAGAGGGTAGTGGCAAAAAAAGTCATCTAGAAAAGTCTATTGGCTTCGAGCTTACAATGCAAAACGGCATAGACGGGCTGACGAAACTAGCGTCACGGTTGGCGGTAGTAAACCCTTGAAGCAATGGATATATGAACACAAGCAGTGTACTAAGATGCAGAAAATGAAACTATATTTAAAGGCATATATTCTTCATCCTCCGTGTAAAACGACTGATGTTACTGCAGTTTATTGAGCGGTTGTCTTCGTGTACTGCGGCCTCCGACATATTAGCGGTGTGGATTTTGCGATTACACCTCATGGAAAGCCCCAGTTGTTGTTTTTTTTTCTTTCCTGTTTGTTTTCAATATTCTTGTCTTGTCCAGGTTCTGTCGGAAGAAGGACTCCAGCTGTGTTCGTCCCTGCATGTCTTCTGCACACAGGTATTTATCGGAAAAACGGCACATGCACTAGCATCATGTCACTCGGAACTGTTGGAGGGTCCAATGTGTGTTTGGACCAACTGCCAACTTTCTGGGTCACAAAAAGCGAGTGACTCTCGCTGACCTAAACTGAAAACATGACAAAATCCCCAAATCTACTAAATCTCTCTTTTTAGCTGGTTAGTGAGGAGAAGTTGGCGCTGACGTCAGAGGTGGAGAAGCTGGCCGTGTTGTGTCAACAACTACAAGCAGGTGCCAGGACCCCCGTGCAGGGCAAAAGTGCCACCTTCCAGAAGGTACGGTACAAATACACGGTCCACATTTGATCTCATACAAAATTAAAAAAAAAAAATCTTCTAGTGGCTTTAGTAAAATGTCCAATTTTACTGTACAGTCAAACCTTGGTTTTCTCTGTTCTCGACCAAATCGTTTTTCGACCAAAAATTTTGAGTTTTTTATGCCTCGGATTACGACCGAAATTCGGTTTTCGAACAAACTGAGCGCACTTAAATGCACCGTTTGACTGCTCTCGCCTTCCTTACACGAAGTGACGCTTCCTCAGGTAGACGAGGAAGTGATGCTTCCTTGTGTCGCTTTCCATTGTGAGCAGACGTGTTCAATAAACAGTTTTTTTTTTTTTTAAAGAGCGTGGTTTCGGTTTTCGAACAGCCTTCTGGAACGGATTACGGATGAAAACCGAGGTTTGACTGTATTGGCTTGATATGCCAACTCCAGTGAGTTGGACCTCAGGAAAGGAGCTTACACAAATCTTACTTGAAAATAAGCCTTTTATGTACACATACTAATGCGAAAAAATTTAAGATATATAAATATCCTGGTTCAATTACAGCTGGTGTTTAAACAGTCGTTCACATTTTGACATCCTGAGACCAAGATGGCACCTAACAAAGGATCAACAGTACCTTACAATTGTGACGCCTGAAACAGGATGTGGCACAGAGTGTCATCAGCAGGTTGCAACAGAGAAACCGAGAGACCTGAAGAGTCACAGAAAGATGTAGAAGTAGATGTCCTTTGGCCACATAGAATTGAATACAACTTTGTCTTTAATCTCTCATGCTGATGGCCGCTGCATTGTGAGCAATGCCATGAGAACCCAGATGATGAATGCCACTCAAGTCCAGGGACGTTTAAGGGAGGTGAGAGGCACCTAGTGCTGATCTCTGATGATAGTCTATTCACGTTGAGCAGAAATGATGACCGCCAACAATGTTGAAGACGTCAAGGAGACCGCTATGTATCAGCCACTGACCTTTTGGTGGTGGCAGTGTTAGTGTGGGCAGGTGTGTCCACTCTGTATGGAACTGGCCTTCACTTCAGACCTGAATCCTATTGAAAACCCGTGGGAGCAGCTGAGTCTCCGTGTCGAGACTCGAAATTATGCACCCCAGAACCTCAATGACCTGAGGGCTGCCCTTCAAGAAGTCGACTTGTGAACAGCATGAGACGTCGTTGTCAAGCTGTAATTGATACTCAAGGGCACATGACGAGTTAGAGACATTGACATTTTTGTTATGGTGTAGCCACCGTTGTTGTTAGCTTTTGTTTCATTGAATTGTTTGAGATTAGGAAATCACCAGTGCATCCTAATACCTAAATGTCCCACTTTCATGATATCACGCAAGGACTTTTTACATTTTCCATAAACGTCACCTGAAAGCCAAATACTGTATCCCTAACTTGTTAGTGTAGAAAAATGCCCTTTCTTTAAAAAAAATAAAAATAAAAATCGCAGCTCATGATAAATATGCGTCAAAAGAGCACGGAGTTGTGCCTGAGGGTTCCTGTCTTGTTTCATCAGGTGGACTCATCAATTCAGACAACGAGGGGCGTGTTGACCCTTCTCCTGAACATCCTACCAGCATGTTACAAGCTCAACGCAAAGGTGACATCTATACACACAAAGACAAAAAAAATATATACAATAATTGTATTAAATAATTTTATCCTGTCATTAATGATGCTAGGTGCACGCAGTTGTTAACTAGTACCGTTAAGCCTACTACTTGAAAGTCATTTCATTCTACATTGGGAGTCTAGTTGTACTGGTGTGCCTCGTCCTATCATGCTTCACTTCTTGCGGTTTCAATTTCACGCATTTATTTTTTAAATAATACCTCATTTTCTCTATATCGCGGAATTTTACTCTGACTATTCTGTTTCCGCATGGGCTTTAGGTTCGCGTCGCTATAACCGCGAGCCAGGATAAAAAAAAGCCAACGGATACTAGTGGAGAACATGAGGGTGGTGACCTCAAGTGGACAAAAGTAATAACTGCACCTTGATTTTGGTACCGGTTTACGCTACTGCGGGCTTCCGTATGGCTTCCGGGTTGCGCGTAACGGAACTTCCGTTGATATGAATCGCTCGTTAATGTAATATCCAAATAAAGTCCAAATTTTAATGCATAGATTTTTATTCCGGGTGAGGGAATTTGGACAGAAGTCCACAGGTGGGAATACTTACTGCATTATACATAAAGCTTGAAAAATATATATATATATATATATATAATCAAATACATGGTAGCTTCTTGGTGGATTTCTTTTTTGTCGCGAGAAGTCCATAGAACATTTATTCTTTAAAGTTGCTCTTCAAGTGCATTGAGAACAAAGAGTATTACTAGTGCATCGACCGCAAAATGGATGTCAAGGATATCGAATAAATACTCAAGCAGCTTTCCATATCCTCATCGCAGTACAAGTCGGAGCGGAGCAGTCTGGGCTCGCCGCAGGACTGGCGCTCGGAAACCACCACGCCTGTCCAAGACGGTGATGCTGTGCTCCACAACAACAACGACAGCAGCAGCAGCAGCAGCAATGGCAACCGCCATGACGACTTTGTCGTCAAACCCTTCGAGCAGCTCAACCTGCTGGAGAGCAAGTAATACGCACTCTGGCCTGGGGGCGGCCGTGTCATTACCGCGACAGCGACAGGGCCTGGTGACAAAACTGCCGAAACAGAGAAAGAACTCACGCTGTCCTTGGTTGGTGTCGAACCTGCTTGTTTTGTGTTGTACACACTGGGGATGGAATTATTCACACCTCTGTTCAAAATCTTGTTTATTTGTGAGATTTAAAAAATATATGCCAAGGTCAATCATTTTAACTCAAATGAAAAAACTGACAAGAGGTCAAAAGTGTGCACACCCTTTTATAACTTGGGATGTGAATGTGTTTCGTTCAATCTGAACACATACACATCCTTATAAGAGGGTGCGCACACTTGTGCAACTGCATTGTCTGTATTTTTACTCAGCCGCTCCAAAAATGTGTTTTCAGCCGAGTTGCACAGGTTGTAAGTCAGAATGATGGAAAGGGTTTTAAAATGATTTATCTTGGTCTTTTTGTTTTGAACACAAAAACTCGACACTAGACTATTTATATCCACACAAAGTGTCATTGCACACGTGATTGTCTTGATGTGTGTCAGTTTTGCGCTACTCTGTTACACACTATGTGCCATCTAAGGGAAGAAAAAAAAAATTAAATTAACAGTTAATTGCCAAATGCGATCTAACGAGTGATTTGATAGCATTACGCGCGACACAAATGTTGGACGGTACTTGGAAATGTACGTGGAATGCTCGGGAACAATTTTGTGCTGAGATGCTTTTTGTCGTTTGTCTCAGAATGTGAGCAGCTAAGGATGCCGAGTAGTTTAATGAGGTGGTTCACAGGTGAAGAAATCATAGCTCTAGTTTTGGATATAGTAAGGAAGAAAAAAAAGATGACATGATCGAAAAAAAATAAACAATATTTTTTATTAAATCAGTGTTGGTTGTTTTAAGTAAACATGATTCTTCCATCGACCAAAAATTAAACCATAAATAAGGCTTTGAAACTAATTTAGACTATATACACACTCCGATGGGTATCAGATCCAATACAAGATGCAATGTGAAATTTGAGCGCTGACAAAGTCTCAAGAGGCCATGTCCAAAAAGACACAGGAAGTCGGCCATTTTGGGTGAAAGTGGCCATTTTAGAGTCATTTTGTCCCATTTACAAAAGCTCTTCAAAAGAAGACTACAATTTGTAACATATTGGGAAATATTTTTGTTTTGGCCACGGACTGAGGGTAGTAAATGGTGGTGAGGTATGTTATAAAACACTCAACTCATAACTTAAATTGCTGTTGCCATCATGATTACACCTGAGAAAAATACGTCTCCAGAACCATGACAAAGATAGTTTTCCCCATTTCCAGATGTACCTCATAGGTAGACTTGCTTTCTCTTTTTAAGATGCAAATGTCTAAAAAGTCCATTTCACAATGTCAGCGCCAAGACCGAACGACCTCATGCTGAACATTCACAGGCATTTTTGTACGCTATGAAGTGGCATGTATGCTGACCTGAAGGCCAGTGCAACTCTTCTTCCACGATTTAATTTCACGCAAAGCTTCGTCATGACGGCTGTGTTACGCCCGTTGCCTGCACGGCGTCCCGTCCGGCGACGAGTTTTTCAAAGTCGTCTCTGCTCAGAAGGTTCTCTGTGATGCTTTTGCTCTCCTCGAACTTGGGCAGGATGACGGCGATGTAGCCGTCCGTTGATGGCTGTGCGCACAAAGCACAACAAATGTCAATGTTTGACATTTTTAGACAAACAAACCAATTCCAATGAAGTCGGGACGCTGTGTTAAACAAAATCAGAATACAGTGATGTGCGAATAATTTTAGACCTATATTTAATGGCTGATAAACTTTGTTCTTAGAAAATAATCATGAACTTAAAATTTTATGTCTCCAAAACATTTCCAAAAACTTGGGACGGCGTCACGTTTACCACTATGTTACATCACTTTTTCTTTTGCCAACATCAAGAAATGTTTGGGAATTGAGGACACTAATTGTTGAAGCTTTGTAGGTGGAATTCGCTCCCATTTTTGCTTGAGCTGTTCAACAGTCAGTTATTGGGAAACGGGTCTGGACTGCAGGCAAAACGTTTCCGTTTGAACATTAAACTTCTTATCTTGGTCGTGTATTCAATTAAATATAGGTTGGACTGTATTTTGTTTTTATTTCTGTTTCACACAATGTCTCAACTTCATTGGAATTGGCTTTGTATTTACCTTCTCCTGTAAGAGAGCGGGTCTTTCCAGAATGTTCTCATTGACCTCCAGAAGACGTCCCCTGATGCAGCTGCCACATCCACAGATTCAGACTCATGAAAATCCTTAACACAAGAATTTGGGATGTACAATGGAGGGCTCACCTGTAGACGGTGAACTCTGTTTCGTCTGTGCATGTTATCCGACATAGAGGAGCAAATTCGGTAAGGAACTGACCTCCCTGGTGATTACAAAGCAAGTAAAGTGAGTAAAAGGACGAGCTGAAATGCACACATCCGGGGTGCATAACCTTACTCGCTTGGACTTTCCGGACACTTTGTTGTTTAAGCGACTGCAGCCATTACTTATTTGGTAATCGATGTTTGAGATGGTTCGTCCTTTCTCCAGCAACGGGTGAGTCTCGGCCAAAGTGATGACGCATATTCTGAATATACAGCCATAGAGAGAGTTTTTAAAAAAACGTTTATTTATGACACGTGTGATCAATCCTTATTTTACAATACTAAAGAATAAAGAGTTACCTGTTTGAATGCTGAAGGATGCAATGGTCCTCACATGGCTTTCCTTTCATATCTATTAAATATATGCATTATGTATAAGATACATACTACACTCACAATAAAGCAATAACAGAACATAAATTATCCAGTTTGAGCTTACCCCCCGCCACCCAAAAAAATATTGCAGTGTCGCGAGTGTGTCCAACCTTAACATACCTTCTTAATATACTTAAAATCGGAAAATTACGAATTTTTTTGTGACAGGCTCAAGTCTACTGAACACGCCGGCTAGGCTAACAGCTAGCTAGTTTACACACCGGTTACACGAGCACCATTTTATTTTTATTTACCGGCTCTGTACCATCGTGTGTAGTAACGGTCGATGACCGAAGGTGCGGCGGCTTCACCGTCTTTGTGCTCCTCGTCGTCGTCCATGAAATAGATTAAAAGAGAAAAACGATGATCATGTTACAGTATTCGAAAATGAAACTGTATGTTTCTCGTCGGTCACGAAACGGCGTACCAAAAGAAGATTGTCCGCCCCTGAAAATAGACGTTCAGGAAATCGTTCCGGTTTCTTCACTTCCGCGTCCACGCAAAAAGCAGGTAACTGTGGTCAATTTTAAATATACGGAATGTAGCAGGCCGCTCATTTATGTTAATCTGTCAAATGTTCTACATGTACAGTCCGACTAGCAGATTAGCAAATATTTGTCGGCATTTATAATTTAAAAGACATCGTTTGGAATTCAAGGCCGGTTAAAAAGTGGATTTATTGTTTGTGTCAGTGTTGTTTTTTGCTATAATTGATCATGTGTGTTTGTGTAAGACAGTATCATAATGGCAAACGATAAAATATCGTTTCACGTTTGGTGTCAGAAGAATAACACAAAGTACAACAAGCATCATTTCCACCTATGGCACCAAACTATTGAGATATTTACACGTCACACTTTTTCAAACCATTTCCACGTGCCATAGATTTAGTCAAAATATCCTATGTAGCAATAATTATTCAGCATTATTTTTACACCATTTTTTTGTCTTGCACTGTTGATATCGGCTTGTTTAGGGGCGGATCTGTCACATGTGGCGTGTCAACAGTCATCCTGATCCTACGTATTGCTGGACTAGTGGCGGACCCAGGTGTCAAGAACCACTTGTCCGGATTTCGCCTGCACCTTCATCCCGGTGTTTGGCTTCCCCAAGTCAACAAATGGCGTTCATAAGAAGCTAACTGATGTTATCAAAAGACTGATGGATGCAGCATTTGACCGACAGGTAAGTGTTTTGGAATCATAGTGTGTGCTATATTTCACTTTAAACTATGACTATTAGCGATTCTAAACATTTTGGGAGGTGCAGCATGTCATTCAACTGCTCATATTTACTATTCAAAATACTGTAGAGTCTCCAGCGAATAGTTACTGTGTGTCCCCCTTAAACCAGGGGTCATTAATCCTCTTCCTTAAGCGCCATTGCCTGGCCTGTTTTCCACCTCTCCCTCCTGTAACGCACCCGATTCAAATGATCATATTCCGCAGAAGGCTGGACGGCGATTCTGATCATTTGAATCGTGTGTGTTGCAGCAGGGAGACATACAACACCCAGGAATGTGGCCTCACTGCATTTGAACAGTTTTTCCACATTGTCCACTAGATGTCATACAAGTACAACTAACGTCAGTGTTGGTTTCTGGCCAGTGAAATTCCTAAAACTAGATAGCTGAATCTGCTTTTTGGACAGTAACGAATATATTTTACTTTTGTACTACAGTCCGTTTCAGAATCTGTACATTTGTACTTTTACTGAGTTGGATCAAGCATCTCAATTTTTTTTTTGGTGTGTGACATAAGTGTCTGTACTTCTATTTAAGTACAGAATGTGAGCTACCTTTTCCACCTCTGATGTCATCTAGAAATATAATATAAATCACATTCCAGTCATAACTGCCCGCGGTGGGATTAGGCATGAGACAGGTTGCGTCATAATGATGGTGTCCTCTTTGCGTGCTACAATTAATACCGAGAAAATGAGTGCATGAGAAAGTTTGAGGGCCAAATGAGTTTTCCGTGAATCTTACCGTCTGCGTTCATCCACCACAGAGATGGAAAGTTTTGCCGTCAGGACCGTTCTGTTGCCTTTTTCCCCCCATGACTCTCACACAACACAAAATATTCAATGGCTGGGTGGAAAGAGTAACCTAAAGGGAGAATCTTGCATCAGCCTTGGAATACAAAAAGCATATGGTCAGCGGTGTTTTGATATAAAAAAAAAAAATAGTGGCACAAAAAAACACTTGGCGAGGCTACCAGGAAAATTACTCTTGGCCTCTGATTTGTATTTTTTTAAATTTAAATTTCTGTCAAAGGCAATGTATCTCTTATAACAGTCAAGACTTGTTAAAGGTGACAAGTGTAATCAAATTTTAGCTAGCTTGCCCAAAATGGTTCCATATTTCGATTGCTACATGCTATGCGCCACACTCACACTTTATGCTAACTTTAAGGGTACATTAGCTTGTCACTGTGGTATTACTGTTTTGTTGGGGGTGTTGAGGGGGAGGTGTAATCACACCATTTTGGACTTGAAATTGTTTCTTGGAGTCCACTAATCATCCCATTTAAGTGTCGATGGTTCCTCGAGGGGCGCCTTTAGCCTTGCTGTTATTCCTGTCAGGGCATTCTGAAGTGTTTGTCAGTGCTCTGTTGTCTATTTGTATCCGTCCGTCTGTGTACATTCCCCACATTTCACGACTTACGGTTGGAACGCTCTTTCCCGAGAGGTTCACTGGCAGGCCATCGTCGCTGGAGCGTCTGCAGCTGCAACAGGCCCGCACACATTCACAAACACACACATAGCTACACGTCAGCTACTACTGCCACACTTGGCTTCTTTTTTGGCATGAGCAACACCTCGCCAGAAGCCCCCCCATCCCGCCTCCTTCCACGTGGACCCGGTCCAGGAGCATTGAGAGCCAGATAATGAAACGCTGAAGAAGACAGGCCAAGATCAGGATGCGCCTAGCACAACATGGTGCATTCAAGTCGAATGAGGCCAAATTGGAAGACCAGTGCAGCCAATCGGAAGCCAGGGGGGAAAAAAAGCCATTTCTAGGAAGAGCTGCAACGACAGCAAGACATTTTGCAAATTTGCGTACGGAAGAATTCTAACCATTTGTGCATTTGATTTCAAGCTTATCGCAAATTCCACTGCTAAACTCATCAAAATGAAGCGTTTTGTGCACGCCACACCTTTGTGAAGGGAGCGCTCAAAAGTGCTTTTGTGTGTGTGTGTGCGCGGTTGCCGTGGCAACAATTAGCTCATCCGTGACATTTAACCTGTTCAAAGAGTTCACATAGCAAAGGTGCTTTATCTTCGGGTTGAATCTTTCAGTGTTTTTAAGCGTCCTCTGTCTTAAATGCTTGCTAATCAATCATTTGCAAGTGCCTTTTTTTTTGGGGTGTGGGGGCCTGTCAAAGTCAATCATCACTCGCCGATAACAGACTTGGGCATAAATCCTCCTGAAGATCTACGATGAGACATTTTACTTAATGTCTCTTGACTTCATGAACTATTTCCATCAAGTGCAGATCCACTCCTCCCCCTCAGGGTGAGGGTTTCGAAAGCTTGAAAAGTAAAACACGTTAAAACTCACTGACTCATGACTTGCCAAGACTGTAAGATGAAGTTGCCTGTGTTCTGGCGCTACTTTTAGCTAGTCGCTAATGTTATAGCTGCTTGTTGGCATGCATACCATTTGTCAGTTGGATATATGTATATGTATATATTTTTTTGTGAACGTGGACACTGCTGGTTAGAATTCGCTTGGATGTTGCTTGTTACAATGGAGTCTTTTGGTTAGCATTTTGTTAGCGTCAGTCCTGCTCATGAGCATGATTGAGAGCGTCCCAACTGCTTGCAGCTGCTTCTGGTTATGTTTAATAGGACACGGAGCATTTTCCTGTTCTTAGCGTAGGACATTAAGCCTACGAGAACACGTTTTTCTTTTTCATTTTAAAAACGGTGGATATTCCGCCATCCGTCACTTGGCTACTCCCCGTCTTGATTTCATCCACCTTGTTCATCTTCACCGTCACTCGAGCCAGTCAGTCGGCAGACTGGTCCCCGCTGGTAATTTTTCCTTGGGTCGTTTCCCCTGGAGAAGCTTCAGCCAGTTGAGTGGAGAAGCCAACAGCAGTGGAAAGAACGCACACTCAGCCTGGGAGGATGCAGAGTTAGCGTGTGAACCCCACCCCCCCCCACCCCCATCCTCTTTGAGATATTTAAGAGGTTTCAGGTGGCCTGTTTAAACCACCGCCGATCATTAATTTTGCCCTAATCACCGCAACTGTTTCTCCTTTGCCACGTTTGTCATAAGGCAGGGCTACTGACGCATAACATTTTTTTTTTTTTTTACAAGGCCGACATGTATAAACATGAAGTCAGCAGCCAGCCTCGTGAAGACTCGCAGACGTCAAATCGTACCTTAACAGAAGACGAAGATGAAGAGGAAACAGGAGGAGGACAAACCCAAGACATTTTGTGGAGCCATTTGGCTCTTAGGGGTGAGATCAAAGATCTTAAAATTGGATCCAAATATTCTCCCGAATGTCTTCCCAGAACAGCTCCAGCTCGCCTTCCCTCCTCTTCAGCTGCACCGAGACTTTCCACATGCAAATGTTTGTTTTCTTTCAAAATATGACCTCCGTTTTCCCCCGAACCAAATCCCCATTAACATTAGTTCACATTGAGCATCTCACCTCGTGAGTAACAACGTGCTAATGTGGTGCTAGGTGGCTCTTCTATGATAAAATAATCCTAAAATGATCACCAGAGGGAAAATTAAAGCGTCAGTAGGAGTGATTCATTGAGGGAAAGAAATACAAGGAAAAACACAAAATGTAATGCAAAGTGCCTTTTTTTTTTTTTTGCAATGAAAATATGGACTTCTTTTCCCACAGCACCAATCCCAGTCTTATTTTACGAGTTTACGACATTCCAGTAAAGTCCTAAATTGCATCCCATTTCGTAACATTATGTCATCGAGAGTCCAAAATTTCAGAGGAATTTTGCAACAATAGTGCCGTAAATGTCACCTGATTCACATGCAAGTGACTGCTTCCTGAAAAAAAAAAGTAAGAAAAATACAGTACCCAGTACAGTACCCTGGTGGTTACCAGTGGAAATGTGGTGTTTTGTATTTGTGTCCTTTTTGTGGTTCTCATCATTTGCATGCGCGTTTCGAGAAATAGAACATATTTGAATCGTGGTCAGATTCAAATTTTGGGTGAGAACTTCCTTTTTTCACCCAAAATACATGGGCTGTTGCATTAGTTTCAATTTATTTCACCTGAGTGGCCATCTCTTTAGAAGGAAGGAAAAAAAAGCTTTGGGTCAACTCAACAAATGTCGATACATTTTAATTTGGGTTTGGGAATGTGACTCATTGGTTCAAATTTTCCTTTTGATCAAGTTGGCTTTCACACATGCCAGAAGAAAAAAATACGGGTTTACAGTTTACTGTTTGCCTTTCTTTTCGACCCCAACTGAAAGATTTTACTAAAAAAAACAAACAACAAAAAAACCTCAAATTGTTTTGGAATAAATAACTTCTTAGCTTTGTGGCGCTAACATTGTTACCGTTCATGTAAAAAAAAAAAAATCTATTTTAAAGTTATAAATGACTGTTTTAGGCCCTAAATTACCAGTTGTGTTTTACGGACAGTTTATTTGTACATAGGATAAAAGTGAAGCTCGTGCTCTAATCATCTTTTAATTAGCCTGGAAGAAAGTACAAAGTGCACGTAGGCGTAAGCAAACGTTGATTTGGAGTGTTTGCAGCCTTCCATCCTGTAGGTGAGGTCAGATGTTTGGACAGCTGCTTATGAGGATGTGGAGATTAGACGAGGAAGATCTGTACACAATCTCTCTCTCTTTTTTTCTGTCTTTCTCTCTCAACCCGACTTTCTCTCCTTCCTCTCCGGACATATTTTACTCAGGTCAGAATATTTGGTACGTCACAACCTACTGCAGGGGTGGACACACTTTTGAGGGCCGAAAGTTACTTTTTTTTGAATGAGTAGGTGGGCCAAATCATTTCTCGATAAGGCAGAAAAAAAAAATCTAATGCAGTGAAACTCCTCTACAACGAAACCTACATGGGCGAAAATCCCCCCTAGTGTGAAAAAATGTTCATGCATTAACACCATTCCCACTTTCCTGCCCCCCATACAACGAAAAAAAAAACCTGTTGCGTTATACGAAATCTTTTTCTCTGCTCTTGCCTCCTGACGAGATTCACTACAACGAAGTCTAATCAAACAGCGACATCTAGTGCTTCGTTCGGAAACGGCAACAGCAACCACCACAATCGTTTACACATGCGCAGTAGTACAAGAAGTATTTGTTTCAGACGCAGCACGAATGTTGCATTGCTAAAATCACAAAATGGACCGTTGCATACCAAGGAGTTAAGAAAAGATAAGCTTTAATGCTTGAAGGCAGGATAAAGGTAATAAAAATGAAAGCTGGAGGAAGCAAAATAAAAGACATTATGCAAGAAATTGATGTAAGTGAAAGTAAATGCTGATCATAAATTTCACAATTTCACTTTTTTTTTCTTTTTTACACATATAGGTTTTTTGTGTGTGTGTGTGTTCGTGTTTCCGTCTGAGATAAAGTTTGCTACAGTGAAAAGTCCCCTGTTGTGAAAGATTTCTTGCTGCAAACATGATTTCGTTGCAGAGGAGTTTCACTGTCGATGCACAACATTTCTATTTAGGCATTTCAATAGTAAAATAGTCGTTAAAAACAGCCCAATATATGTTTAAAAAATGGTTAATTTTTTTAATGGTGTATATTAAACTAAAATGAATGAAAACATTTACATTTATTACACATGAACCAATTTTAGGGAGGGAAAAAAATCAAAATCAACATATATTACAGGACTCTTTCGGGTACAACGGTTACTACAGTGGACATCTTATGTTATCGGGTTTCAGGGTGCATGAAAAGGTTAAATGCTCAGTGGGCCACCTTAACCCTGGAGAACCCAAGAACCCTTTTCTTGTTTGGAAAATGATGAATTTTACATTAAATGACTGCTATATGTTCACTGAACACCAAAATATATGGGGTTTTTTTCAAATATTTAATGCTTTAATCCTAAATTAGGATTAGGGCCAAATTTGACCTAGTGGGTTCTCCAGGGTTAAAGTGTGCAAACATTTGCCAAGGCCAAACAATCAAACGTGCTGTCCGATCCCGTTGGTGGCGGTAAGACTCGTAGCGAAGTTAGTTTAAACTGCCACACTCGGCTTTGAGCTTTCTTTCTTTCTTTTTCTTTTTTTAATCATAACACCTCTTGCTGGATCTGGTGGGGCACTGCCCCATTTGACCTCATTGATCTATTCATTTTATGATCAACGCATGCTTAATCTTATTTATTTCCCGCACTTTTAACTACTTTGAAGTGATCACAAAGCCTCCGAACAACCATCCAAAGTCGTCTTTGGAAGAAGATTGTGGGATTGTTTAAGTTGTGGTGTGATCTCCCAAATCGTCTTCTCTAGGTCCTATGGCGGTGCTGAAAAATACTCATTACAGTGTGGGGTGTGGTCAGAATGGCTGAAAATGATCACAAAGTTGTGTGTGTGTGTGTGTGCTTGTATGAAATAGAGAGAGAAAAAAAATACCATTGCAAGTCAAGATGTAATGTACCTTTACCAAAATTAACGTAGTTAGCTGTCAGAGAGAGAGCTATTCATTTCAGAAAGAGCTTCAAGTTTTTTATCATGGTTTTAAGTGCATCCCAAAAATTCATTTTGCCCTTGTCAAATATTCTCAAACGCAATCTCCGCAGAGCTCGGAATTCTGTTGATCGCAATTTATAACAATGTGTGCAGCGGACTGGGCCGGCTTGCTCATATTTTGGCTACAAGAGAGCAGAACCCTTCTGAAGATTCCACCCGAAAATGACCCGGCGGTGGAAAAACGCCTACAGGAGGTGAGGAGATTTTCTGCCGACTAGTCACACGTACACACACAACGCTGATTTATTTATTTTTTATGAGCGCGGACATTATTTGATCCTGCGCTTTTTACATCAACAAAACGCTGAGCACGTCTGCTTCTCGCGCTTTCATGAACACGCGAGCTTGTAAAAAAAAAGCTACAAAGAAGAAGCCATTAACTTTTGGAGCCGATCCGGTTAAAGATGCAGATGCGGGATTTCTTCACACCATTTGGGTAGTCTTTGCAAAAACGTGGACACGTTGTGCGCAGTTTTTCACCGGGTGACGCAGCACTCTTCAGCCTCTTTCGAAATATTTTATCGGCCCGCATCTTTCACACTGAAGCCAGCGAAGCAGGACCTTGCCGTTGTCAATCAACTCAACACGTCTGGTGTGACGTGTCGCACCCGCCGAGTTGTTTTCTTGACACCCCAACGGCATATTGACCATGCCGGAAAAAAAGAGACATCTCCCGCTTTTGAACAGCTCAATTCCCCCCCAGGCCCCCCAATAACCGACCGACTGGCTCGCCCAGGCAGGCCGTCGCTCATCGGCACAAACTTAACAGCTTTATTTAGACACCACGTTTGTGCTTATAAAGTCCAAACGATATGTTTGTTTTTGTTCCAATGGCTAAATGTAGATATTGCGCCGGCGCAATCACCGAATACAGAATAGCGGTTGTAAGGCGAGGATGTCACACAGCTATTGAGTGATAGGATGGTGCATTGACACCGGGGGAAATAGTCACAAGCCCGGCCGGATGTTTGTGAGGAAATTTAAATAAACGTTGCAGTCATCATGGGAAAGACAGAGAGAGAAAAAACGAACTTGATTGTGGAAACAACAGGAATTTCCCCAGTCCAGTGGGACTCTTGTGACCAGTGGATAAAGTGATCCATCACCTATATCAGGGGTGCCCATTACGTCGATCGCACCAGGAGATCAAGGACTGGTCCCAAGTCGATCCGAGGGGTGTAGAGGAAAAAAAACCAACAACAAACATTTCTGTCTCTGTGCATGCTGGTATTACAGTCAAACCTCGGTTTTCGTCTATAATCCGTTCTAGAAGGCTGTTCGAAAACCGAAATTGTTCAAAAACCGAAACCACGCTCTTTTTAAAATAAAAATTTTAGTGAACATGTCTGCTCACAATGAAAAGCGACACGAGGAAGCGTCACTTCCTCGTGTAAGGAAGGCGAGAGGAGTCAAATGGTGCATTCAAGTGCGCTCAGTTTGTTCGAGAACCGAAATGTGTTCGTCATCCGAGGCATAAAAAACTCAACATTTTGGTTGAAAACCGAATTGGTCGAGAACCGAGACGTTCAAAAATCGAGGTTTGACTGTAATATATTTTTTGCGTTAATGCACACTGCACCCTAATCATTCAATCAGTCTCTCTTTCACAAAAAGTATTTAAAAAATAAAATAAAGCAGGTCATCTTTAACCTACGGTGACGTGTGACTGTTTCACCGGAAGTTGTTAGCGCTTAGCAGTCTGCATTTGCTGGTTGTGCTCAGAGTTGTTGCACTATATCTTTTATCGTTATCGTTATTTTCATTTAGAGTTTGTTTTGTACAATTCACCAAGGGGATGGGCAAAGAATGGGAATCTGGAGGGCTGAGAGAAGCGTTTTAAAACGGTATTCGTGAGCTACGATCGTAAACAGGCTGCAAAAGTGCATCGCATGCCTCAGCGTCAGGCTATTGCTCATCATGGCATGCGTGTGTACGTGCGTGCGTGCGTATGCGCGATAACGGGTCGATTGCGGCAGGTTGGTTGATCGAAAAGTAGATCTTCGTTCAAAAAACGTTTGGGCACCCCTGACCTCTATGAAAGTCTCCTAAGGGCAGCAAAAAGTTTTAACCCTTTCAGGGACAGCGGTTACTACAGTGGAGAGCTTATCATGTTAGCAGGTTACAGGGCGGGGGGGGGGGGGGCATGAAAGGGTTAAAGGCCACCGCTTTCGGGGAGCACATAAAAAGATTTGCTCTTCTTTTGCCTGCTTTCCTCCCTCATGCTTTGGGCTTCTTCACACTCAGAAAAGGACAGATAGGCAGCAATGCTGCTCCGGACGCCATAACTCAGCATGTTGTCATCTTGGCCGCCCATGCTGGCCACTTGTGGCCTGGGGAAAAAAAACACACAAAAAAATGCCTGGGCAATGAGTGAGTGTTTCCACATGGTGGCCGCCGTCCTTCCGGTGTTACCTGTCTTTCTTCTTCCCGTCGGCATGGCGTCTCATAACAACCGACGGAACCGCTGTCGGTGGCGCTGTTCGGTTCGGCCGACTCGGCGATGTCAACGTGCAGCACAGGCCGTCCGCAAACTCTTGAAAGGAAGAACGACATCAGCATACCGTATTTTCTGCACTATAAGGCGCTTCGGAGTACAGAGTCAAACCTCGGATTTCGTCCATAATCCGTTCCAGAAGGCTGTTCGAAACCCGAAATTGTTCAAAAACCGAAACCGCGCTCTTTTTAAAATAAAAATGTTTACTGAACACGTCTGCTCACAATGGAAAGCAACACGAGGACGCGTCACTTCCTCGTCTAACCGAGGAAGCGTCACTTCCTCGTGTAAGGAAGGCGAGAGGGGTCAAATGGTGCATTCAAGTGCGCTCTGTTTGTTCGAGAACCGAAATTTGTTCGTCATCCGAGGCATAAAAAACTCAATTTTTGGTCGAAAACCGAGTTGGTCGAGAACCGAGACATTCGAAAACCGAGGTTTAACCATATAAGGCGTACCCTTCAGTGAATGGCCTATTTTAAAACTGTTTTCATATACAGGGCGCACCGCATTATAAGGCGGGTAGAATAGAAGCTACAACAGTGGGTGCGGTTGCATTATGCATCCACCAGATGGAGCTATGCTAAAGGAAATACAGTCAAACCTCGGTTCTGTTCTCGACCAAATCGGTTTTCGACCAAAGATTTCGAGTTTTTTTGCCTCGGATGACGACCGAATTTCGGTTCTCGAACAAACTAAGCGCACTTGAATGCGTCACTTGACTCCTCCCGTCTCCCTTACACAAGGAAGTGACGCTTCCTCGGGTAGACGAGGAAGTGACGCTTCCTCGTGTTGCTTTCCATTGTGAGCAGACGTGTTCAATAAAGATGTATTTTTTTTAAATAACGTGGTTTCGGTTTTCCAACAAATCGGTTTTCGAACAGCCTTCTGGAACGGATTATGGTCTAAAACTGAGGTATGACTGTACGATACAATACAGCTTTATTTATTTACCGCTTTTACCACCGCTGCAATTGTAACAAGGCACTTTAAGAACATTTTAAAAAACTACGTCCAAGAAATAAGAATATCAATCTTTATATAAGGCGCGTCGGATTGTAAGGCGCACTGTCGGCTTTTGATGCAATTGAAAGCTTTTAGGTGTGCCTTATAGTGCGGAAAATACGGTAATTAATGCACATCACGGGCCTGCATCTTCGTTTTTTGTACACACCCTCACCTGAGTAGTGGTTGATCATATCTTCCAGGCACTGGAAGGTAAGGCCAGGGGAGATGTAGTACCAACTGTTGTCCAGTCGACATATACGATAGTGCCGTATCACGCTGTGCTTTACGGACAGCACGTACCCCCCTAAAAACAGACACAAGGTTGCTTTTAAAAATGGTTCTTTTCAGGAAGTTGTGGCGGCATTGACAAATAGCAGAAGTGTGATGCTGTAACGCGTTGTACTTTATATCGCGCTTCGTCATTGGAGACAGTCCCATGAGTCATGAAAGGCTGCAGACGAGTGGAAGCGTTTGTCATGAAAGCAAAGATGAAGAGGCTCATATCTGAACGCAGCAAATCTCAAAATCCAGGACCCCCTCCTCCCCCCAAAATATTTGGACTTCAGAATAACTACCACATAGTGTATAAGGTCATCTCATATGAGCTACCAGACTGGTCTTCCTCACCCTGCTCTGTGGAGCTCTCCCGTACCAGGAATGAGCCGACCCTGTTTCCGGGAAGAAGCAGAAGCTCCTCTGCCTTCTGTCTCGTCACCCCCTCGAAAAGCCACCTGATGGAGCAAGGAGCACCCCACTCTATAAAGCCTGATCAGTGCAATGTGTTCCTTACACAAGGGGTGTCAAACTCATTTTTGTCGTGGGCCACATTATAGTTACGGTTTCCCTTCGAGGGCCGTTATGAATTTTGGGAAACCATATACAGTCAAACCTCGGTTTTCGTCCATAATCCGTTCCAGAAGGCTGTTCGAAAACCGAAATTGTTTGAAAACCAAAACCACGCTCTTTTTAAAATAAAAATGTTTACTGAACACGTCTGCTCACCATGGAACGCTAAACGAGTCAAATCCGAGGTTTGACGGTAAATGTTTAATCACCGCCATATTACATACACAGCGGACAACAAATTGATGGATAACTATTTTTAAAATCAGAAGTCAAAAATAATGACTGGGATTGTGGATTACATATGACAATTTGAAATTTTGGTTCAGACTTTAGCAAGCATCATGGAACTTGACATGCTTGATTTGCTCTCGCGGGCCACATAAAATGATGTGGCGGGCCAGATCTGGCCCCCGGGCCTTGACTTTGACACCTGTGCCTTACACTGTACGTACCCGTGATACACTTTGCCCACATGGAACCCAGGGATGTAGTTTTCTTTTCCTGTCTGGAGCGAACGGACCTTCCACCAGTACCCCTGCCTTGAAAGAAAAAGAGAAATAGGAGTCGCTCCTGCTCTGAATTGACATTTTGAAAAACATTTTTTTAAATGCAGTCATGATGTGTGCATACTGAGCGACAATGCCAAGCTTCTCCCCGATCCTAAAGATGGGCTCGCTGACGTCAGGAGGTGGGTAGTGGGCAAGCACAACCGCCATGTCTTCCTCTGGGTCTGGAAAAAAACAACAACTGAGCCTTGTTGGGGGAGGAGGGGGAGTTCAATGTCACCCCCCCCCCCCCCTTGTCCACTACATTGGACAGCTTATCACGTTATCAAGTTACAAGGTGCATGAAAGGGTTAACACAGCCACTGTCCAGGCTCCGACACTAAATCAGAAGCAAAGAATTCCTCAGGTCAACTCAAGCCCACCTTCTGTCTGGGTACATTTCACAGCAGCGTGGAGGGGGAGGTGGGGAGGGGGGGGGGGGGTGGAAACAAGCCGTCATTTGCAGGTCATTGTGCCAGTGATGTCATACATCCTTCTGAAGTTCCAGTGCATGTTTGAAAAAGGTTCGGAGGGGAGATCTCACCTTTCCCAAGACTGCTGCTATCTATGCCGTCAAGTTTGTTCCCGGCGCTCCTGCCGCGCATCGCGTTCCCCATCCTGAAGTCCCAACAGACGCGTCTGTTTCGTGAACTTCCTGCACGCTTGTGACAATCTTATCGCCGCGCGTATAAATGGGGAAAAGCTGAGTGACATTGTCTGAGTCCGCTCAGCCCTGTTCCGTGAAAAGCGTAAATGTCCGGCAGGGAAGAAAAAAAAATATTTCGTGAGGTGTGAATTTGGGATAAGAAAGAAAAATTACGTCAAGTGTCTTGAACGAGATGACAAGTCGTTTTGACGGAACGTCATAAGGGTCGAGGAGGACAACTTCACAGCACATTCCTGCCACCAAAAGAGGAAGAGGACCTGCCCCGCCGGTGTTTCACAAATTCAATAATTACGATGATTGCGTCATTCAACTCCTGGCTGCGACTGTAGTATCTTGCTTTTGGTTTGTTTGGTTTTTTTGTTTTTTTATTGCGCACCGGCCCAATTTCATTGTTCCACCGTTATTCAAGTCTTTAGAGGAGCCACAGGGGTCAACGTCTAAATCAGGGGTGTCAAACTATTTTTGTTGTGGGCCATATTTTAGTTACCGTTTCCCTTGGAGGACTGTTATGACTCAAACCATGTCAAGGAGTCAAGAAAAACAGTTCACTATAGTTTCGGTTACTGTTTGTTTTACGAGAAAATGCCTGCTTGCAATATCCTTCTTATTTATTTCAGATGAGACTTTAAACATTTTGGTACAGATTTTAGCTAGCGTCATGAAAGTTGACGTTTGATTTGCTTTTGCGGGCCACATAAAATGAGCAGGGTTCCCACTGGTCCTTAAAGTTCATAAAAAGCCTTAAAAACAAGTTGTAAAGTTATGTTCTTAAATGTCCTTAATTTTCAGGGAAAGCTTCTAAAATCAATAAAAATCCTTAAAATTCTATTTTTATTCAAAAATAAATTGAAGTTTTATATTTTCCACATTTAAATTTTTCTGAGTGTACTTTATTTGTTTTTTTCATTTTCTTACCTGTATTACAAGTAGGAAAATGAAAATTTGACATACATAAATAAAGGGTAAGCTGATTGCCCCTGCAGCAATGATTTGAACACTAGCTCAGTGATATGTAGCTTTCTGTTCAGCCTGCATATTGCTGAGCGGGCATGAAATCCACTGTGAATCCCCTGCTGAGTGGAGAAAAAGTCCTTTAAAAATGGTTACATTAGCCCTCAAAAGTCCTTAAAAGGTCCATAAATAAAAAGCAATTGGAAGAGTGGGAACCCTGATGAGGTGTCGGGCCGGATCTGGCCCCCGGGCCTTGAGTTTGACACCTGTGGTCTAAATCCACCGTGGCCCTTAACAGCAGGTGTTGTGGCTCCTGCTAATAAAAATTACGGTCCGGGACTTTCCCTGCACCAGCCTCCATCTTGGTTTTTGTTTGTCCGCAGCACACTCCAAGCAATCATGCAAAAGTTGGTTTGTAAGCAATTTTCTGGTCAAAAAAGATTTATAAAGGCAGATGCTTTCCGTCTGTGGCTGACGTCAGCCAAATTACCCACTAGAAGGATTTGCCATCACTTATTTTTTTTTTTCTTCTTACAAGCCAAACTCCCCATATGCTCGTCAGGGTTCATTTTTTTTTTCCTTCCAGGGTTCATTCCTCCCTCAATGATAGACATTCCACATGCTGCGGCACCGGTCATTAGCGCCTCCGTGGCTGCGAATAGCATCTAAAAGTAGAAGCAAGTCTGACTTCACTGCATCGGGAAAACCCACAAGACTGACCGGGCAGGAGACGGCCTGCGCTTTTTTTTCATTGTACGCAGATGATAGGTCTCTCGACATGTTTGTTGTCCCAGGACTTTTTCACCGAACGTAAGATTTGAGACTGAACCCGAAAGCACTCACCCTTGTGACCTTGGAACCACGGCTGGCAAAAAGCGACCCGGTGGCATTTCGGCTTTTGCTATTTAGGCCGGCTCGTTATGTCACATGTGGGTTATTTCACGATAGAGTGTGGTTATTCGTCAATCTTTTGGAATGAATCCCCTCAGGTGTTTTGTGTAGCAAGTGTGGAAGTCTTTTGTGAGGGGCCACCTGTGCACTCAATCACCCCTCCGACCCCCCTACACACCCCATGACCTCAAGGAAAGGAATCATGCCAGCCTTTACGTGCAGGGCCGTGTAACTACAGGTTACCTTGCCAGGCATCCCATGCGAAGCCCATAATGAAAGTGTGTTCCCCTTGGGTCGTCCAGATGGGAGTTGAGCATTTATCGCCGCATCATCATCTATTACCCAGTCATTATGTGCCGAGGGGCTATTTTCATCCATCCATCCTTTTTCTGATCCGCTTAACCTCACAAAGGTAGCGGCACGTGCTGGAGCCTCTCCCAGCTGTCTTCGCGCGGTAGGCGGGTGACACTCTGAACCGATCGCCAGCCAATCGCAGGGCACACAGAGACGAACAACCATCAGTGCTCACAGTCACACCTGAGGACAATTTAGAGTGTTCCATTCACCAGCCATGCATGTTTTTGGAATGTGGGAGGAAAGCGGAATACCCAGAGAAAAGCCACGCAGGCACGTGGAGAACATGCAAATTCCACACAGGAAAGCCCGAGCCGGAATCGAACCCTGTACCTCTGCACTGTGAGGCCGATATGCTAACCGCCCTCGGGCTATTTTCCCCACGTGCGTTTTCCATCCATCCATCCATCTTCTACCGCTTATCCGAATTCGGGTCGCGGGGGCAGCAGCTTTAGCAGGGAAGCCCAGACTTCCCTCTCCCCAGCCACTTCTACCAGCTCTTCCCGGGGGATCCCGAGGCGTTCCCAGGCCAGCTGGGTGACATAGTCTCTCCAGCGTGTCCTGGGTCATCCTCGGGGTCTCCTCCCAGTGGGACATGCCCGGAACACCTCACCAGGGAGGCGTTCAGGAGGCATCCTAATCAGATGGCCGAGCCACCTCATCTGGCTCCTCTCGATGTGGAGGAGAAGCGGCTTGACTCTGAGCCCCTCCCGGATGACCGAGCTTCTCACCTTATCTCTAAGGGAGAGCCCGGACACCCTGCGGAGAAAACTCATTTCGGCCGCTTGTATCCGGGATCTCGTTCTTTCGGTCACGACCCATAGCTCGTGACCATAGATGAGGGTTGGAACGTAGATCGACTGGTAAATTGAGAGCTTCGCCCTTTGGCTCAGCTCCTGCTTTACCACGACGGACTGATACAACGTCCGCATTACAGCAGACGCTGCGCCGATCCGCCTGTCGATCTCTCGCTCCCCCCTGCCCTCATTCGTGAACAAGACCCCAAGATACTTAAACTCCTCCACTTGGGGCAAGATCCCCTCCCCGACCCGGAGTGGGCACTCCACCCTTTTCCGACTGAGGACCATGGTTTCAGATTTGGAGGTGCTGATTTTCATCCCGACCGCTTCACACTCGGCTGCGAAACGCTCCAGTGAGAGTTGGAGAGCTCTGCTTGAAGGAGCCAACAGTACCACATCATCTGCAAAAAGCAGAGATGCAATACTGAGGCTACCAAAAAGGACTCCCTCAACACTTCGGCTGCGCCTAGAAATTCTGTCCATAAAGGTGATGAACAGAATCGGCGACAAAGGGCAGCCTTGGCGGAGTCCAACCCTCACTGGGAACGATTCCGACTTATTGCCGGCAATGCGAATCAAACTCTGACATCGGCAGTATAGAGACCGAACAGCCCGTATCAAGGGGCTCGATACCCCATACTCCCGAAGCACCCCCCACAGAACCCCCCGAGGGACACGGTCAAACGCCTTCTCCAAGTCCACAAAACACATGTAGACCGGTTGGGCGAATTCCCACATACCCTCGAGGACCCTGCTAAGGGTGTAGAGCTAGTCCACTGTTCCACGGCCGGGATGAAAACCACACTGCTCCTCCTCAATCTGAGGCTCGACTTCCTGACGGACCCTCCTCTCCAGCACCCCTGAATAGACCTTACCAGGGAGGCTGAGGAGTGTGATCCCTCTGTAGTTGGAACACACCCTCTGGTCCCCCTTTTTAAACAGAGGGACCACCACCCCGGTCTGCCAATCCAGAGGCACTCTCCCCGATGACCACGCGATGTTGCAGAGACGTGTCAACCAGGACAGCCCTACAACATCCAGAGCCTTGAGGAACTCCGGGCGGATCTCATCCACACCTGAGGCCTTGCCACTGAGGAGCTTTTTAACCACATCGGTGACTTCGACCACAGAGATTGGAGAGCCCACCTCAGAGTCCCCAGACTCTGCTTCCTCCAAGGAAGGCGTGCTGGTGGAGTTGAGGAGGTCTTCGAAGTATTCCGCCCACCGGCTCACAACGTCCCGAGTCGAGGTCAACAGCGCCCCATCCCCACTGTACACAGTGTTAGTGGTGCACTGTTTCACCCTCCTGAGACGCCGGATGGTGGACCAGAATTTCCTTGAAGCCGTCCGGAAGTCGGCTTCCATGGCCTCACCGAACTCTTCCCATGCCCGAGTTTTTGCTTCGACGACTACCGAAGCTGCATTCCGCTTGGCCAGTCAATACCTGTCAGCTGCCTCTGGTGTCCCACAGGCCATGAAGGCCCGATAGGACTCCTTCTTCAGCTTGACGCCATCCCTTACTGCTGGTGTCCACCAGCGAGTACGGGGGTTGCCGCCACGACAGGCACCAACCACCTTACGGCCACAACTCAGATTGGCCTGCCTCAACAATAGAGGCACGGAACATGGTCCACTCTGACTCAATGCCCCCCGCCTCCCCCGGAACATGGGAAAAGCTCTGTCGGAGGTGGGAGTTAAAGCTCCTTCTGACAGGGGATTCCGCAAGACGCTCCCAACAAACCCTCACAATACGTTTGGGTCTGCCAGGTCGGACCGGCATCTTCCTCCACCATCGGAGCCTACTCACCACCAGGTGGTGATCAGTTGACAGCTCCGCCCCTCTCTTCACCCGAGTATCCAAAACATGCGGCCGCAAATCCGATGATACAACCACAAAGTCAATCATCGAACTGCGGCCAAGGGTGTCCTGGTGCCAAGTGCACATATGGACACCCTTATGTTTGAACAAGGTGTTTGTTATGGACAATCCGTGACGAGCACAGAAGTCCAATAACAAAACACCACTCGAGTTCTGATCGGGGGGCCATTCTTCCCAATCACGCCCCTCCAGGTCTCACGGTCATTGCCCACGTGAGCATTGAAGTCCCCCAGCAGAACAAGGGAGTCCCCAGCAGGAGTACTCTCCAGCACACCCTCCAAGGACTCCAAAAAGGGTGGGTACACTGAACGTGCGTTTTCACCGGTGCAAAACCGCGTCGACCCTGCTTTCCGCCCCTTCGGCGAGCCTCTGAGGCACGTCAGATAGCGTGAAATGCGAGTGATTTGCAGCCACTTGAAGAAATCAAAGAGATTCCAAAGCATCACGTTCGTTCCCGAAACAGCACCACGGCAGCGACTGCTGTCGGAACCCGCTGACGCAAAGGGATGCCAAGGCAGCTATTGCATAATGAAGGCAAAGCTCCAGGCTTTCTTTTCCGGTGACTGCTTGTCAAATTCCCTGCTTTCTCCAATTGGCACTTCCAGAAGGATCTTTAGACTTTTTTTTTCCTTCCAAACCCTTAAGAACCATTCCAAAGTGCCGCAAATAATTCCCGGCATGACTCGACTTTGTCATCCGGCCAGGCTTCGGCGAAGTCAAACAAGGCAAAATGATCCCTTAATGCAGGAGTGTCAAAGTCATTTTTTGTCGCGGGCCGGTGCAAAATTCCAACGTTATTTATTACCCATGACAATTTGACATTTCGGTAAAAATTTGAGCAAGAATCATGATAGTTGACACACGATATTTGCTGCCACATAAAATGATGTGGGGGGGCCAGATCTGGCCCCGGGCCTTGACTTTGACACCCGTACCGCTGCTAAAACCGCTCGTTCGTAAAAGACTCCCATCACAAAAAGGCTTCTTGAACTTCTTCGTTTTAGATGCGAGAGTCTGAAATCGGACCAGCGAAGGATCAATCATCCATCCGGTCACTTTTCAGTATCACAGATTGAGCTGGGACGGGTGTCACATGACTTGGGGTCGCCACATTAGATTGGTCGCCAGTCAGTCCTGCCAGTAAGAATGATCACAATACATGAGCGATTGTCGCCAAATATCTCCAACGACAGTCAAACCTCGGTTTTCGAACGTCTCGGTTCTTAACCAATTCGGTTTTCGACCAAAGATTTTGAGTTTTTTATGCCTCGGATGACAAACGAATTTCGGTTTTCGAACAAACTGAGCACACTTCAATGCACCATTTGACACCTCTTGCCTTCCTTACACGAGGAAGTGACGCTTCCCTCGGGTAGACGAGGAAGTGATGCTCCATTGTGAGCAGACGTGTTCAATAATTTTCGCTTTTCGAACACCCTTCTGGAACGGATTGTGGACGAAAACCAATGTTTGACTGTAATTGCGGCATCGATGAAACTTAAAAGTGAAAAATGTATTTCCGCGGTTGGTTTACGAGCACAAAGGCTCCAGACACTCGGCTCCAATCTTGGCAGTATTGTGCCTCTTTGTGCTTAAAAAAAATTGTAAACACAGCATAACAAATCAATATTATTGCATTGTTTTACCATATTAACATTTTTTTCTTTTTCTTCAAATGACGACCAGGCGTTGCCAGATCAGCAGTGCTTCCGTTCCAGCGTCTCCCAGGTGTGTGCGTTCATCCTCCGATGTAGTTTAATTTGACGGATGCGGGAAAAAAAAGTCAAAAGGAAGAATTGCTTCCCGTTGTCTCCTTTAGTTGTCACTGTGATGAAGTTAAGTTGTTGTGTTTTTTTTTCGGAGGGTGCAGGGGGGCCCGCTCTAAATCCACTTTACGACTTCACAATGACTCCGTATTGCCTCTACCCGTTGGAATTTTGCAACAGATGGAGGATATCAAGCAACTCGGACCGCCGTCCATGATTACGTTGATCTGCATCATAAACTATTTAAAAAATAAATAAATAAATGTCGAAAGACACGGATGGATAACAAGCCGTTGAAGAACAACGCGTGCGTCTTTTTCCCCAAACATGTGAGCCATTGTCTTCGGCGGGCCAAGCACTTTGACCTATTTACAAGAAGATCAGAGGCAAGGCCTTGTCATCGCCGAATAGCCGAAGCGTCAAATCAATCGCTCAGATGTCGTCCATGTGTCGCTGACACGCATAACTGTGAAAATGTTATTGTTGTCCTTCACTGATTCTTGCAAAGCTCCTCTCGAAAATGTTACGTCTTCACAAAACTGCTCCAGGATTGTTTAGCTTTGTTTTTGTGGTGGTTTTTTTTTTTTTTTTTTTGTCTTGTGAACCCTGAGACCGCTGACGTCGTGGTCGACAACGGGTCAGCCAGCCTAAACGCTCCCACGACAACACATTCCTGCAGTGGGTTGAGCACACGCTATCAAGTAAAGGCTTATCGTCCATTTTTGCACGTCCAGTATTGCACAGAAACATTTTTGGAATGAAAAGGAACTCACAGTGAGTCCAAGTGTTTTTTTTTTTTGTTGTACAGTCAAACCTCGGTTTTCGTCCATAATCCGTTCCAGAAGGCTGTTCGAAAACCGAAATTGTTCGAAAACCGAAACCACGCTCTTTTTAAAATAAAAATGTTTATTGAACACGTCTGCTCACAATGAAAAGCAACATGAGGAAGCGTCACTTCCTCGTCTACCCGAGGACGCGTCACTTCCCCGTGTAAGGAAGGCGAGAGGAATCAAATGGTGCATTCAAGTGCGCTCAGTTTGTTCGAAATTTGTTCGTCATCCGAGACATAAAAAACTCTACATTTTTCCGAATTGGTCGAGAACCGAGACGTTAGAAAACCGAGGTTTGACTGTAGTTTATTTATTTATTTTTTTCTTTGTCGACACGTCGCTTCCCACCGGCAAACAAACCACCGAACGAGCTCCTTGAATCCCGCCTCAGATATCTTTTGTGGTCGTATCATCTCGTTATCACATTTACGTGATGTGACTTTTTACATCTTTTTTTTTTTTTGGATGCCATTTTTTAATTGCCCCAATAGCATCGTTGAACATTTTCAGAAAACCAAGACCAAAATATATATATTTTTAAATCATGCACCAATAACGATAACCTGTAACCCGATAACGTGGTAAACTGTCCACTGTTATTATTATTATTATTACTGTAGTAGCCGTTGTCCCTGAAAGGGTTAATTGACTTCATAACAGTCATTTCAAAATCACTTCCTGTCTGTTATGAAGCTAAACGTTCTGTTTCCTCATACAACAACAAAATCGTCGGCCAACATGCGCATTGTATTTAAATAATAAATGTTTCTGACAGTTCACGCCAGGCTGCGGCATTCTTACAGACTCTTGCCAGTGCGCATCCGATTGGTTTTTTTTCTTTTTCGGGGGGGGGCGTCCGTGAGCTCAAGACCGCAGCTATATAAAGCAACTGTAATTACATATGTTCAAATACAAGGCAGCTGAACCTCAGAGGCCCCGCGTGATCTTTTCATCGACCTAAAAAAAAATCTCCAGAATCGCAGTACGCAACAAGAAAACCAAAACGCCACCGGTTCTCTATCCTTTCTTTCAACCGTCATTTCTCAATAAATTGCAACGACTGAAGTCAGCAGTCGTTCTCAATAGCACCGTTTTTATCACCACACAACCTCCCAGTGTTTTGTGTAACCCGTTGTTGCTAGGCAGGTTTCGCAGGGCCCAAAACACTTCAATACATTTATGTCACGCCGGGAATAATTGCTCTTTATTTCATGTCAACACGTTTCGAGCACATCTGTCTTTTGACTCCCAGCGTGCACTTTTAAGTGGCTTTCCGACACCGGTCGACTATAAAACTGCTCATTCTCCCGAAATGCACTTTTGACTAGAGGGCATCTCTTTGGAGTTCAGGGTGCGCTTTAAACCCTTTCATGCACCCAATAATGATAACGTGTAAACCTGATCACATGATAGGCTTTCCATTGTAGTAACCGCTGTCCCTCAAAGGGTTGAAGAAGGGATTCCCCCCCCCCTTTTTTTTTTTAGTCCGGCATCTGTGGACACGCCTCATCATCCTGTACCTCCTTGTCTGTTGTCTCACCGAAATGACTGAAAAGACCAACGAGGTTGGGGGGCACGCTTAGGCTTGCTCACGTTTGTTCGCAATGGACTCCTCTTGTTGACTGCAGAGTTTCGTGTCTTTACGTTTTGTTTTTTTTATTGTTAATTTCATCCAGAAGGTGGTGGATAGATGACATCGGTCCAAACAAAACTGAAACAAGACTGCCAGGAAAAGGCGGGAAAAAGGGGTTACGGGCTTGGATCTGAACGACATGGATTGATGTTGTGCATGTGTGCGGCAAATAGCTTGAATGCTGTGCCCTGGAATTTTTTTCGCGTCTTATTAATTTTGAAGGCTTAGTCAGTCATTTTATCGATGAAGATTTCGATTGGACGTGCGCCGATAGAATCAAATGAGAACCACCATTTATTGAATTCTGACTTACAATGAGCCAAAGTAAGCCACATACACAATTTTATGCTTCCATAATTGAAAAGGACAAAATATCATGAACCGGTATGTAATTTAGGAGGGGGGGTGAAGGGAGTGGGACAGGAGTTGAGGGAAGCTCGAGCAAAGGAAAAACCAAAATGAGTGATGTGGAGGAGGACAACCTGAATCATTGGGGGTCTGAGGAGAAGACCAAAGGAAGAGGAGGAGGTGACCCGGATGCAGGAGGAGGAGAGGGACCCGAGTTAGGCGTGCGACTAAGCCGGAGAAGGTAATCATGAGCAGGCGGAAGAGAGTAAATGAGACAGGTGGACCGTAGGAAACACGTTGGAGAAGGAACGGCGTGGAAGAGGAGGAGGACATGTTTGGTGGGGAAAGGGCAGACCTTGTCTGAGATGGGAGAAGAGAAGGAGAGCAAAGTCGAGAGGAGGGTTGAGGGGGTGGGGGGGGGTGTCTGTTAGGAGGAGGAAGAAGAGGAGGAGGAGCTGTACAGTGAAAGCGCAGCGGCAGGGGGAGAAAACTCCACATGTCAAAGCTTGTCGACGTCATCATGGACTTTTAACACTTGCGCTCGCTCGCTCACTCACTCGCTCGCTCAGTCGGGGTTGGAGACGTCACATGCCGGCGGCGAGATGTGCCGCGTACGTGCCGAACGCTGCGCCGCGCCGCGCGGAGGAGCATGAATGAGGAGCACGTGAAACGGCATTTTTGGAGTGGATGCACGTGAGGCTGCTCGTCAGGGATGAGTTGGCTCCTCTTGTGGATTCTCACTGCAGTTGGGATTCAACAGGTACCGCGTCGACAATTTTTTTTCTTCCTGATTTCAATAGCGAATGCTTGTAAATACGTTCGCGTTGTGAATGAAGCCGATTTAGAATGGAGCAAAAAGAATCCAAACGACATGAGAAGTAGCCCTCAAACGTGGATTTTGGCAGACGTCATTAAATCGTCGTTGGCGCCCTCGTGTGGCTACGAGGGTCACTGCGTCACGAATGCTGCCCTCAAAATGAATTGCTGTTTGTTGTTATTGCTACTACGGTCTACAAAGCTTTTTCTACATGCTACATTCCTTCCAATTTTTGAATGAGGAAATCATGTTTCTCCAGGCAAAAAAAAATAAAAATCGAGCGACACTTTATTTTTGGTAACCGAAGGCTGGAGCTCATCCATCATCCACATAAACCTCAGGCGACAGGAGGTGCACATTGAAACATGCCGAGGCAGGACGCTCATCTTTTTTTTTTTGGATTATTCGACGTGGGGACAGACGATCCGCATCCATTTGTGTGAAAAATATGAAACTGATCATATTTGTCAAATATTTCCACCCACCAGCCACTGAATGTCGTAACGACGTGAATCTCATTGTGAAGCAAGAGCGGAGAAAAGGATTTCGTATAACGAACAGGGGGACTTTTTGTCATGGGGGGGGTGGCAGAAAAGTGGGAATGGCTTTCATGCATGAAAACTTTTTCACACTAGGGGGTATTTTCGCCCATGTATGTTTCGTTGTAGATTTAGGTGCTTTTGACAGTCCTGACGGACCTCTGAGAGAAACCATAATTACGATGTCGCTGGATTTCAAGAATATCCTGCAGTTTGGAGTCTCACATGTTTTTCCAACCTAATTGTCCGACAGGCGTCCTCCCAGAATTCCACTGCCATGCCTCCGGTGGTCACGTCGTCGGCCGCCGAGCCCTTCACCCCGATGCAGTACTGCCGGTGGCCTTGCGAGTGTCCCGCCGAGCCGCCCGCCTGCCCGCTGGGCGTGAGCCTCCTGACGGACGGCTGCGGCTGCTGTAAGGCGTGCGCCCAGCAGGTAGGCGAGGTGTGCAACGAGGCGGACACCTGCGACCACCACAAGGGGCTGTACTGCGACTACAGCTCGGACAAGCCGAGGTACGAAAAGGGCTTGTGTGCATGTAAGTGTCGCTCGCACGAGCTCATCCATGACCTCTGCCATGTGAATGTGGAGATTCTCACTCATCTGGGTAATGCCCCCCCCCCCCCCCCGCCCCCCCACAACCCCCCACCCCACTCACCTGGTAGACATGGTGGGCACTGGTTGCGAGCACGACGGCGTCATCTACCGTAACGGCCAGAGCTTCCAGCCCAGCTGCAAGTACCAATGCGTGTGCGTCAACGGCGCCATCGGCTGCGTGCCGCTCTGCACCGAGTCCAAGCCGCCGCGCGTCTGGTGCCAGAACCCGCGGCGCGTCAAGGTGCGAGGACAGTGCTGCGAGGAGTGGATCTGCGACGAGCCCCGAAGGGGACGCAAGGCAGCTCCCAGGCACGCCGTGGAGGGTAAGTGTGATGAAAAGCCTGCAGTTTACGCCAGAATACAGTGAAACTCCTCTACAACAAAACCTGCATGGGCGAAAATACCCCCTAGTGTGAAAAAATGTTCATGCATGAAAGCCATTCCCACTTTTCTGCTCCACCTACGATGAAAAATCCCCCTGTTCCGTTATACGAAATCTTTTTCTCTGCTCTTGCCTCGCGACGAGATTCACTACAATGAAACCAAGCCTTCCGCAAAAGTCTAATCCAACAGCGACCTCTACTGCTTCGTTCGGAAACGGCGACAGCAACCACCACACTGGTTTACACAAGGGCAGTAGTCCAGGAAGTATTTGTTATTGTTGGTTTCAGACGCTGCACGAACGTTACAATGCTAAAATGGCTACGAAACGGACCTTTGCAGACCAAGGAGTTAAGAAAAGAAAAGCATTCACGCTTGAAGACAGGATAAAAGTCATAAAAAGAAACATGGAGGAAGTAAAAAAACATTATGCAAGAAATTGATGTCAGTGAAAGTGAATGCTGATTGTAAATTTCGCAATTTCTTTCCCGTTTTTTTCTTTCTACACTGGCTACATGAAGTGTCAAATAAGTATATGCTCATATTTATGCATGACGTATTGGAATAAAAATAAATAGTACACACATACGTTTTGTGAGCACGTGTGTGTGTGTGTGGGTATGTTTTACATCTGAGATCAAATTTGCTACAGTGAAAAGCCCCCTGTTGTGAAAAATTTCTTGCTACAAAGATGATTTCGTTGTAGAGGAGTTTCACTGCACCAGCGATCCAGACTCGAATCTCCTTAGCACCACGACGCCACAAGATGGTGGCAAAGCACTGCTTTTATGAAAAAGATGAATTTGCAAATGCCGAACTGCCGTCTCAGCATTTCTCGGCGCATAACGCTGGCGCCTCTGCGTGTGTCAGCGCCCCCGGCTGAGCTGAGCAGCTGGCACGAGAACTGCGTGAGCCAGACCACGTCGTGGAGTCCCTGCTCCAAGACGTGCGGGCGGGGCCTGTCTCTGCGCGTCTCCAACGCCAACCGGCGCTGCGAGCTGGTCAAGGAGTCGCGACTGTGCAACCTCAGGCCGTGCGAAGTCGAAATCGCCAAGCACATCAAGGTACAAATGCCGGTGACCCCGAAACCTCCGACCTCCTTTCCCGCTTGACCTGCTTCCTTCCTTCTTTCCTCACTGTCCTACTTCCCCATCGTTCCTTCCATTTTCCCCCCCCCCATTCTGCCTTTCTCCCTGCTCATCATCTTTCTTTCCAACCATCTTTCCTTGACCCAAATAATATTCGCCATGACGACGTTTTGAGTGAGACGCTTGTCGGTCCTCGTTGTGGTCCTCAGACGGGCAAGAAGTGCTTGAACGTGTACCGCGGGGAACGCCCGTCCAACATGAGCATCTCAGGCTGCACCAGCACCAGGCAGTACTGGCCAAAGTTCTGCGGCGTGTGCACGGACGAGCGCTGCTGCATCCCGTATAAGTCCAAGACGGTGGACGTGGACTTTGTGTGCCCGGACGGCTCCACCCTCTCGTGGAAGATGATGTGGGTGCAGGCCTGCTTCTGCAACCTCAGCTGCAAGAACCCCAACGACATTTTCGCAGATCTGGAGAATTACTACGGATACCCCGAAGTCATGAACTAACTAGGCCACGCCCCCTTTGGAAAACGTTTTGGTGTCATTCATATTTCATCTTTTTGTATTTGTAACTCTTCTCTTTTTTTCCTATTGGAAAAATATGTAAATAATGAAGTCATATATTTCCACTAAGGACTTGTTAAGCAATTTTAAAAAAGGGACTGTCTGGGTCAGGTGTGTGTGTTCGTGTGCGTGCGTGTGTGGGTGTTTTTAACTCTTAATTGAACAAAGACATGACAAAAATAAATACCTAATATTTGTAAAGATGGGTCTATTAGTTTTCAGTTCTTTTCTTGCTGTTCAGTTGTGTCATTTTTAGTTACTAAAGGTAATGCGAAAATTTCTCTCTCATAAATTCAAAAATATATTGTGCAGTATTTTAAAAAGAGGCATATAGAATTCTTATAATAATAAACTAATACACCCAAAATCTAATTCATTTTAGTTTATGCATATTTTTTCAACACTTTTATATTTGAAACCCTTTACAGGACTTGGACATGCAAAAAAGCTAGGGTCATTTTTCACTTTGACTATCATTACCGGAAAAAAATGTATACTTTTTCTTACTAAAAATTCCAAAATATATCAAGTATTTTAGGCTTTTAGTGTTTTGTTTTGGGGGTTTTTTTGTGCATGACTGGGGTCTGTGCTTGCTAACGTGACTAGGTTATTTTGGGTTGGGGAGGGGGCGGGGGCGTGGTATTGCTGATTAGTAAATGCACTCACCTGGGTGTGCGGGGTGCGCATGCGTGTTTACGTGAAACTTTCTGCTGACTGCAAAAATTCTGGCGAAAACATTCAAGTAAAACGACTCCAAAAAAAAACCGACACGCTGAGATGAGTTAAGTCTTTTTTTTTTCCTCAATAAATACAAACTGTTATGCGGTTCTAGCGCCAGCATCTTTACAAAGCCGTCAACAAGCACCTACAAAAGCAAGCCTTTTGCCAACGTAGTGTCAGAGAGGAGAGAGAGAGAGAGAGAGAGAGTGTTCCACACTGTTATCATGAATGACAGCCAAAACAATGATGACAAAAACTTTTACGTCTCACTCGTACACATGCACAAAGTGAACAACTGCGTTGTTTCGTTCTGCTTGATTGTACAGAGAGAAAAAAATCGTATAAAACTGTTACAGTAATCGTTTTGTCCGCCGGCGTTGTTAATAAAGCTTTTCGATTTAGTGGTTTGATTAAAAAAACAAAAGTATGTCCCTTAATCCTGTATGGTTCTCATCTTTAAAAAAAAAAAAAAAGTTACTGAAGCGGAAAAGAAAGTTATACAATTGCGACAATGTAGCAAAGCTGTCCGTCTGGAAAAAATAAAAACAGGAAGAGACAAATAAGGATGCACAACAACATTCCTCTGCGCTCTCTGCCTCCCCCTAGTGATCCCCCCCTCCACATTCTACATCATCTCTAGACTCAAAAGCACTGATTCAACCCTCCTAATAAGGTTTAAAAAAAATACCTTTAAAAAAAAAAAATTGCCTTCGGCTTGGCGTGGTCCGCAAGGGCAACAAGAGCAAAGGGAGGGGCGGCACAGCAGCGCCTTTTAGACCACAGCGCCACATGTGGTGTGTGTGTGTGTGTGTGTGTGTGTGTGTGTGTGTGTGTGTGTGTGTGTGTGTGTGTGTGTGTGTGTGTGTCTGTGTCTGTCTGTGTCTGTGTGTCATGCCTAAATTTTGCCTAGCAGTTAAAATTTTGCATGGAGCAAAGGTTTCACTGCCCAACGAGGCCCAGTAGATGGCCCTTTGGTTGGGGAAAAATAAATCAACCCCAATAAATTCTGCCTGGCAATGGAGATTTTATACAAGCCAAATGTGGCTATGCCCCATCTGATCCACATAATTTTTTTTTTTCATCACCCCTCAGAAATTCCGTCCTACCAGTGGTAGGCAAGTGTTACATTTCCCCCCACCATAATTTTAAATCATGCCCACAGAAATTTGATTCTCGTGGTGGGGATTCTGCTGCTGGGGCAAGTGTCACACTGCACATG
The DNA here is from genome assembly GCA_018466805.1 of Hippocampus abdominalis. Classification (NCBI taxonomy): domain Eukaryota; kingdom Metazoa; phylum Chordata; class Actinopteri; order Syngnathiformes; family Syngnathidae; genus Hippocampus; species Hippocampus abdominalis. The sequence goes on along the minus strand of CM031713.1, from coordinate 565,642 downwards.
TAAAAACTTGGATAGTTGACTATATATGGTGAAAAAGTTGTCCGTTTGGTTTAAAAAACAAAACAAAAAAAAAACAGGATGAGACAAATAATGATGCACAACAAGCTTCCTCCACGCTCTGTCACCACCTACGGATGCCCTTAAACACTACATCATTATCAGACCCAAAAGCACAGGTTCAACCCTCTGAATCCCGATTTAATTATAAAAAAAAAAAAATTGACAGTGGTGCAGCAAAAAAAAAACAAAGAGGGAGTTAAACGAGATTTTTTTTGTGTTTTTTTTGCCAATTTAACAGGAGACTTCGGGAGCCTTAAGCAAGCCCTGGTCCACGGCGGGAGTGGCGGCGGGGGCGGCGTCAGTCGCGGGGGCGTGGCCCCGCTGGTGGTCAGCCGTGTGGGAGCGTGAGCGCGGGCCCTCGTTGGTGTGTGAGCGTGAGCGGTTGCCCTCGTGGGTGTGCGAGCGGGAGCGCTGGCCGTCGAAAGATGTCACGCTGGAACCCGAGGCTGTGCGGGAGCGCACCAGGCGGGTCATGCTCGCCGTCGGCACTGCGAAGAGGTTGTGGTGCAGGGGGGGGGGTTAGAAAAAAAAAAGCAACAAATTGAAAATATGTCCTGTTTGATTGACATTCTGGTACATTTCTCACATAATGAGCTGGTGTATCTAATAAAGTGTCTAAAAAAACTGACTGTTCCAATCCGACGATTGATCGAGATTGCGTTAGAGGCATGTGTTGCACAGCCTTGCCTGATCCAGCAGATTTTTATAAAAAAAAAATTTTTTAATTGCCAGACATTCCATGATTCAATAGATTTTGATCTCTTATCAGATGCAGATGTTCATCATGCTCGGCAAATTCTGCCTAGTAGCAAATATTTTTTGCAAAGTTGCTCTGCCCTGCCACAGCCAGCACATTGCATTGTGGTGGCAGAAAAATACCTCGTGGATTTTGTGTTTCATGTTTGTTTTTTTTACAATCACAAACCAATTTTCCCTCGCAGTGAAGTTTTTTTTTTCATACTGGCCAACATTTGCTCTGCCTCTTTCAGAGCTAACAGATGGCCCCTGTCATCATGTTTTGTTTTTTTCTACTCATGGCTCACAAAATCTACCTAGTTGTGATGATTTCGCACAATGGGACCTCTTGCACTTCCCTATCAAATCAAGCAGCTAGCACTGTAAACTTAAAAATATAACTCTGCGGCCCGGTAGTCCAGTGGTTAGCACGTCGGCTTAGTGCTTTTCAAAAAAATTTAAACATGCATGAAAATAAATTGTCCCTAGGTATTGTAATGGTTGTTCGTCTCTGTGTGCCCTGCGATGGCAACCAAATATCGAAGACAGCAAACCCTAGTGTGCGGTTCAGAATGGATGGATGGATGGATAGTATATTATTTAGCGGCGGAGATTTTGCATATGTGGCAAGTGCAAAGCCCTAATGTGGCCACAAGGGGGAAGTCGTGTATTCGTAAAGAGCAACGTGGACTCACTGTATCCCATGCCTTGAATGAAGTACTTGAACGCCTCTGTCAGTTTGCCGGGCTGTAAAAGAACAAAAATACAAAATGTATTCACATGATTTATGGTTTATATAATATGACTTATATTTATTTCTAAAAAATATTGTATGAATTATTTGCCTTTAAGATTGGAGTAAAATTTTGGCCATCGCCATGCTAGCTTGTGATCCGACTAGTACCGTAGCTAATGTTATTCACACCGTTAACCCTTAATTCATGAATGTTAATCAGTGTAATCCTATATGACAATCTAGTTTTGTTATCACTATTTAGTAAATTGTTATCACTATTTAGTAAATAGTGATAACTAGTGATGTGCTTCTCGGGTCGAATCCCTGAATCACTACTAACTAATTACTACTAACATTTTTGAGTGTTTTTCGTGTCAGTATCGCACAAAAGATATGAACGTCACTTTCAACTTTAAAATGCAGTACCCCAAATTTCCTTACAGAAGTCGCCAGAGTACAGCTATGCAAAGTATGTCTCCCCTTTAGTATTTATTTAATGTAATTGTCCATTTCTTAATCTGTCTATGAATCTACACATGTCATACACACCTGGTCAATCTGGGGCATGCCTCCACAGTCGGCCATCTAAAGGGGAATTAAATATTATATGATCACAACACTGATTTATGATCAACTTCAAAGCAGGTAAAAAAAAAAAAAGGGCAGTAAAGATTGCTGACGCTGTTTTCTCCACAGCGCCATTAAATGGCACATTAGCTTTGGCTGCCACGCACATGGCCAACGTTTTGGCCGGCGGCCTTTCGGGCCAGGCCACAGGTCGCAGCAAGTAGGTCAGACGTGGCAGATTGAGCACAGGCGCTGGTTAATGTGTCACCAGGTGAACACACACAAACACACACACACACATATGCAAGTTGTGTCATATCTGTGATGATCGCAAATAGGTGGAGGCTCGCACCTTAAGCAGGGTTGCTTTTGTGGGGTCCAGTTTGGTGTTGCACTCCACCTGCACGGACAACACATCAAAAGTTGGGTTTCGAGACAAGCTCAGGTTTCAAAGTAGGATTTTTTTCAACAAGGATTCAGGTTTCAAAATATGCGTTTTCAAGATGGGGATAGGGTTTCAAATTAGGGTTTTAATCCCTCATTATGGTTTTTAAATTGGGGTTCAAGCCTAAAATGGGGTTTCAAGTTGGGGATAGGGTTTTTAATTAGTTTCAAGCAAGGATTCAGGTTTCAAAGTAACATTTCAAGCCTGGGTTTGGGTTTTAAAATTAGGGTTTCAACCATGTGTTACTGTTCCAAATTAGCTTTGATGTAATAATGTGTGTCAATGTGATAATGGTGTCTTAAATTGGGGTATGTAGCCTGGCTAAGAATTTCAAATGAGGGTTTCAAGCATTAGGGTCATTTAGTTTTAGCGTGTCCTCACCACGGCGTCCACGGCAGGCGAGCTGTCACCGACCACCAGAAGGCTAGGACACCTGGGTTCAAAGGTCACATGAGTAGGGCGCCGAGATAAATGACAAACGCAACCGGCGCTGACTCACTTTAGGGTTCTGACGTTGCTGCCCGGCACTGGCCTCTCGATATCCAGGTCCCTCCGACTTCAAAAAGACAAACAACCCCCCCGCCCCCCCAAAAAAATGTAAGTAAAATCCAATGAACTACTAAAACTAACTTCCCAGCCGCCATCAAAGGCACCATGACCTTTCACCTTTCGTAGGCCTTGATGAAGAGCTGCAGGTTGAACTGATTCATGTCCTTCATCACATGGTGGCGGTACGTGGCCACCATGTCCTGGTTGTGGTGGATCTCCTCCTGCGAGATTAGCATTGAGCAATGTTAGCATTTGTTAGCCACCGGTCACGCGAGCAAAGACTAGTATGGTGCAAGCTAACCTTGCCAAAGAGGTGGCTGATGACCAGGTCAGGCAAGGCATGTGTCCAGCCGCTGATCTAAAAATCAGAATTGGAGTCTTTTATCACAACATCCATGAATTAATATATTCATATTTTTGGATTTTAATTGGGCATTTGTTACCTTGTGGGCTGCCCAGTCCATCCAGCCCTCGGCACATGGGTTGATGTTGATGAGCACCAGACCTTCCACCATTTTTGGGTAATCAAGCTACCACAAGCATAACATTAATTATGTTGGATGACAGTCATTTCGATAAATGTATCGCAGTCATGATTGTTTTTTAATTTGTGTCTGTTTCCATGTTGTAGTAGTAGTAGATTTTCCATCAATTATTGCCCACAAATGGTGTGCGGCAGTAAAGATTTTCCTGTTAGGGGTAAGTTTTGCATTTCCCCGCTAGATATAGAACACAGGTGTCAAAGTCAAGGGCCGGGGGCCAGATCTGGCCCGCCAAACCATTTTATGTGGCCCACGAAAGCAAATCAAACATGGCAACTCCCATGATGCTTGCTAAAATATGTAATAAATAAGAGAGCTATCGTAAACATTTTCTTGCTGCCAAACGCCCCATTACAATAACTTAAACAATTGTTGCATAAACTGTTATTCTTGTCTTCTTGATGATTTCAGTCATAATGGCCCTCCAAGGGAAATGGTAACTAAAATGTGGCCCGCGGGACGAAAAATGGGTTTGACACCTCTGATCTAGAAGATGGCGTTACTTTTAAATCCGGCCATAAAATCTTGTAATGGAGGTTTTGCAGTTAGGCCAAGTGTTGCCCCACCAGATTTTTTTTTTTTTGGGAGATTCTTCCAACCAGAACATTCTGCATTCGAGACGTGTTGCGGTGTCCCATCCCATTCAGGACATTTTTTTTTCTTCCAATTCATGCCTGACAAATACTGCCTAGAAGTAGTCTAGCGCCAGTCTCCCAGATTTGAATTTGGCATCCCAGCGCTGCCCCCCCAAATGCAAATGAGATTTTGCGTTCCGAGAAAATCGTTGGCACAAATTCTGCCAAATAGTGGAGATTTGTTCTTCCCCATCTGACCCAATTGATGAACTTTGGTTGTTGTGGGTTCATCATCCCCCCTCAAATTGAGGAAATTTTGCATGATGGACAAGTGTGGCACTGCCCCACCAGTCGAGCAAATGATCATGTTCTATAAATACTGTCTAGCGACAAGTGAAGTATTATCCATGACTTAAATTTTTTTTTTTTTGAGTAAATGATTGTGTGAGGAAGAGGAGTTGTGTGTATGGTTTACAGCGAACTTGGTCAGCATGAAGGCTCCGGCTCCCATCCCTAATCCAATAACAGACTTCAGCCTGCAGCGTGCACACAAACACACGCGCACAAAACACACACGCGTGGTGTTAGAACAAGTCACAATAACAGTCTGGCGCATGGGCCATTGAACAAGCAAGCGTTGCAACCTACCCAAAATGCTTCAGTACAAGTGGGAGCGTCTCAGACAGTTCATCCATGGTCGGATACTCATACCTGCAGGGGGTGGGGGCAAAAATAGAATTTTAAAATGAAATGGAAAAATACAAGGAAATTGTAATTGAATAAAAACTGAAATGTATAAAAGTATCATAAAACTACAAATAAAATGACCGAAAATCAATTATTAAATTCAACAAAAAAAGGAAAAGTTTACAAATAACAAAATATAATTTGATATGTAAAATTAGGTTTTTTTTAATGTATAAATAAAAATGGAATCGTCTAATTTAAAAAAAATAAAATAAATATATATATATATATATATAAAATATGATTTAACACTCAAATGTAATTTTGTTCAGAAAAAGTATTGGAAACATCAAATAAAATATAACAGATTGACAATATGTTATAAAGAATAATATGACCAATGAATGACATAAAAACTACTGTAAAATATGTTAAATATAGTAGAACACAGAAATTAACCATACACACATTCACACACAAAACATATATTTGAAATATAATAAAAAAAATAAAATGTCTTTAATATGACAAAAAAAATACAAAGACTTAAATTTAATATATAGAATATCTAATACTAAAATTCTAATTCATGTGCAATATAATCCAAATATTTAAAAATATAACACAAAAAAAATCCAAATGTCAAAATGAAAAAAAAATCATTATCATGTACTTTAAAATAACCCCAAACACAGTAATAAGAAATATATTTAAAAAAAACTATTAAAATATTATATATATATTATGAAAATAATCATTCGATTTAGGCGAAAAAGAGGTCGCGCTCCCACCTGCCTAAACCAATACAAAATGAGGTCACCTGGCACTGATCTCGCCGCCATCTCAAAGGTCACCGCCGTGCATTGTAATGTGCGTGTGCGTTTGGCTCACCCGGTGGAAAAGGTATTCGCTCCCTCGTGCTGTCCGAGGGCGTCCACGTGACACACGGCAAAGTGGTGCAGGATCTCGGCCATGTCCTCGTGCTGGAACAGCGAGTCCCAGCACGTCTTGTCTGCGCCACAAACACACAAAACATCACATCGAGATGAGTGCGAGGAGGACGAGCAAGAGTTGCTCGCGGGCCGTTCTGCCTTACGGTTTAGCCCGATGTCGTGGAAGGTGAGGACGACGGGCCGCTCGCCTTTGGGGACCCCACGCATGGTGCAGTGGAGTCTTCCGTACGGGGTCTCCACGTCATGCTCCTTCCAAAACAACGCCAAAACACTACTTTTAATCATTAGACACCAGAAACTGCTGGCTACAATGTAACCCCACGTGGGTGACAAATAGCCCATGTTGGGTTGAAAATAACCCAATATGCACTTTTTTTTTTGGTAATCTATTTTGTAGGGTGCATTACAAAACCCCGCGACCCGACCTCGGATAAGTGGTGTCAACATTGAAAGTGATATGAATTAATATCGGTAACATAAGTGAATAAAACTTGTGTTTTATTCAGATATAAAATAAAATAAATAAAAAAAATAAATACAAAAACAGATATAAAAAAGTGAATTTTTTTTTGAATATTTACAATTTAAATTCAATATTCAACCCTTCATGCACCAATAATGATAACCTGATAACAGGATAAACTGTCCACTATAGTAACCGTTGTCCCTGAAAGGATTAAAATGCAAATTTATTTTTTCTGCCTTTCAAAAAGTATAAACAAAGTTAAAACATGAAATCAAGCGAAGCAAAAACAGAATTTCGTGATATTTCCTTCTTTGTCAAAGTATGAAGGAAAATAATATAGACTCAAGTAATAATAATAATAATACATTTCATTTAAAAGCGCCTTTCAAAACACTCAAGGACACTTTACAATCAAAACAAGAACAATAAAACCACAGATAAAATTATAAATAATCAAAAGGAGAAATGCATTTAAACTGAATATGTGGACATAGTCGTTTTCCAGCAACAATGTCAGATGCATGTTACAAATGAATAACCAACAATTATTATTCATCAAGTGTTGGCAATTCACACGTTATATAAAACGTCCTCAATTTTCAAACCAGTTTCTTGTAACCGCTTTGCATTTCTGCACAAGCGCCTGACAAAGCACCCCATCGTGCCATCTGCAAAATCCCCCCCCCCCACCCCCAAATAGATCTGACAAAACTCCCTCCCGCACGTGGACTCACAGTAACTTCAACGTCAGTCACGATCATCTCCACGTCGGAATCGTCCAGAACCATTTTTGCCAGAAACTCGTGATCGTATTGAAAAAAGTCAGACGCACCAGTGGGGACAGTAGAGGGCGGCTCAACGCCTTTATAGCGCTAATACATAAGCCCCCCTGACCTCCCATGGTGCCTTGCGACCTGGTCAAAACAAGCTAATTCTAGATGGCGAGATCCTTAAATTGGATTGTCGTGACCAGGCGGCAGGTTCGCGGTTATTCACTGACACACTCAGGGGGCGGGAACTTGAAATAAAATGGGAGACGAAATAACGCTGTTGTGTTTGAGCAGCTGTGAGATTCCAAAAATATTCCACCGGTTTTCAGGAATGTTCTTAAGTAAACCTATTTCAGTGACATTCTGATGTCAGATATACAAAAGTGGCACTGGAATCGCAAAATCTCGTTGACTTTCTACTTTTGGTTTTTCTTTTTACCTTCACCTCCTGCTTGACCGAGAGAAGAGGATGACCCGTTTTACCTGACGTAAATACACAAGACGTCATCCGCAACCACGCCCACACGACACGAGCTCATAGACATGTAGGCCGCCCCGCACGTAATCCCGTCGCGCGCGCGCGCGCTTGTGCGTGTGACACAAACAAGTTGTGTTGGGCTGTAATCATCACTGTGATGAAATCGATCTGCCTCAGGCACTAAAAAAAAAAAAAAAAAAAAAAAAAAAAGCCCTCCCATTTTGGTGCCATGTACAGTTCATTACGGAAGGAACGTATATTATTTTTGCAAACAACATATGGTCCGGGTCATTTTTACAGGAGGTTAAAAAAAAAAAAGCGAAATTGTTCACTTTTAGTTATTCATTTCAAAGTATTTTTAAATTGTGTATTCCTTTGATTAACTTGTATTTATTCCATTTAAATTTTTACAATGATGTAAATGTTGATATAAACAATTTTGTATTATGGAACACATTTGAATAAATAAATTAATCAGCAAATGACTGCAGAAAAGAAAAAAAAAAACATTAGACGTGCATGAGCAGGCAGACCTAATTAGCTGAGCCCAGATTCGATTTCCCAGCTAACGAGATCACTGAAGATGAAGCCAAGACCATTAGCGTCACTTACTCATTTTGCCAGTAGATGGCGCAAGCCCGGGTGAATCAAACTGGGTCATGTGACAAAGGTCGCTAGTTCAGATAAGATTTACTAGCGGCCTGGCTAATAAGTGCTAGCATACCTTGATAGTGAGCTAATAAATGTCCACCATGTGTGCAAGCATACCTTGATAGCGAGCTGCTGCACCGCCTCCCTCAGGCCCTGCCACCACACACACACACACAAGAAAAATAACATTATACATCCCAACAACACAATTAGCATATGACTAATCCCATATCCCGAGAGACGGTCAAGTCCACCGATATCCGTGGCGCATATATATATATATATATATATATATATATATTAGTTTTGTGAGCGACAAATCTTTAGATATTGTTGAAATACATTTTTTTGTAATATTTCCTACATCATGTCATATTTCGCATAGTTTGTTTAAATTTTGTTTTATTTTACTTTTACGTATTTTTACATTCATACTTTTTTCCTATATTATAGTTTTCTTATGTTTACATTTTTTTAACCATATTTTTATTCCGGATATCTCTTACTCAGATGGTTTTCTCTGTCAGTCACCCTGCATCGTGTCGCTCACAGCACTAAAACGGCCATTATAATCCTTATATTAATCATGAAAATGAACACATACGGGCAGTTCCCTGTCGACCAGCAGAGGTTTGGATTCAACAACCTGGATGTCGTCCATGTCAATGGGCTGCGCAGCCTGTTGGTACACAAAACAATTTACGTGACATTACGATAGAGTTATAATCCAAATGTGACTTCCGCAACCTCAGCGTGTTTCTCGCCCACCAACTGGTTCTTCTGGTGTGTTTGCTGCGTTCGCACTCCTTTGGCAGTGGACGAAAAATTTGACTTGTTGGCTTGAGAAAAAAATAGATGACTTTTGCTCTCTTTTGTTTCCACGTGAAATTAAATTTTAGGCCGTCGCCCAATGCGACCTGGTGAGAGAATGTGCCGCCAAGCATTGTGGATAGTTTTTTCGAATATCAGTCACTCAACATGTCCTGTCAGGCCTACTGTGCCCACATACTTCTTTGACGTGTGCTTTAACCACACCTCATCTGCTACTTGTTGTTAACATGGATGCAGACATGGCTTACTCGTGTAGTGTATACACAATACAAGTACAGATACTTGCATTAAAAAAGTATAGACTCTGAAGTGTACTTAACCCTCATGCAGTATTTTAAGCGGCTGCATGAAGGGTATTACGTCCTCGAGGATTATCCCAAGAATGTCCCTCTTCCAATGTGCAACAACTTTTTTCACTTTTAATTTTTTTTCACTTTCAACCCCTCAAAATGTTCAGTGGGAATTGGCCAAGACATAGATATACATCCTATGCAAAATTTCAGCTTCGTGCAGTTATTTTTCACTGTTTTGTCTGTGGTGTTCATTTGTCCAACAGTCCAAAATCGTCCAAAGTGTCCGAAATGTCCAATTTTGGGATAATTACTGCATGGGGGTTAAGTACACAAGTAAAATTCTTTTTTTTTTACTGGTACAATTCACATTTGATAGCTTGATATTTTAAGTTTTTTTTTTTTTTTTAAACAATAGCTACCCAGCGTTGGCGCGTATGTTTTAAGCTAGCAAAATGCCTTCCAATAAGTTTGCTAGCATCTTGACCCAATAACGAAAAAATGCTAAATTAGCGAATGATAACTGACAAATACAGAGTAACTTTGGTTCGCGAATTAAATCTGTTCTGTGGGGTAATCTTTCTTTTCCTTTATTTCTTTTTACTACGATAAAAGTAGGTTGCAACTTGGCTATCGCAGGAAAACAGTTGAGAACCACAAATGTGGACCATGTTTGCTACTTAAAATGTAAATGCCACATTAGCACATCGTGCTACTCGTGTGTGTCCAGAGTTAATGGCTTGTCAAGCTGACACAGCGAGACGTCTTGCACAGGAAGTGTGAAATACGCTCTCTCTCTCTCACACACACACACACACACACACACACACACACACACACACACACACACACACACACACACACACACAGGGTCGGGGCCAGCCAGGAGACCGGAGCAATCCGGATCACACAATGGCAACGAGGAATATCAAACAACACGGCCATTTTTTGGGTGGGCTGCACTGTGGAACTTTTGTTGAAGGACAGGGAGAAGGAGGAGAAGAAGATTAACAAAGAAGGCGGGGCAGCCACAGCGATGCCTTGACCTGTTCCATGTGCTAAAATGCTAACATGAAGTTAGCAACTTTCGATGATGTGACAGTAGCTACTTATTGTGATGTTTGTTCCTTGTCTGTATGACAAGAAATTTGCATAGCTATACTTGTATAGATTGTGGTGGTGTGTGATATCATTGTTAGCTATTTTTTTGTGTGTAGATGATAGCTACTTGTATCAGGAATGTTAATGACTTATTGGCATGTTCATAAATATGCACCGAGGGTTCACCCCGACTGTTCCAAAAAACAGACCATTGTCGAAATGAACAGTTCAGTTATTCAGAGTGCACCAACACCAGAATACCGGTGAAAGTTCTAGGCGCACCAAACTGGGGACACGGTGCACGCCAGCACAAATAGAAATGGCTCAAGCATGAGATGCTATTTGGTTCAAAACATAGATTGCATTCGGAAATTAACAGGAGCTGGACCTTGCTCTGCCTTTCCGGATGATGTTTTCTACTTGTAACGTAGACGATGTTAGCTACATGTTCTACAAAGGAAGCTACCAGATGTCTATACGATGTTATGTATCGAAAATTTGGGGGGTGCGGGGGGTAATTTTATAGATGTGGCTTGTATAGAGTACATTAGCAATATGTACGCGCTTGTTGTGTATACTTTTGTGACTTCTTGGGAATGTTAGCAACTTATTATATCGATGTTAGCAACATGTATAGCTGATTTTTGCGACTTGTTATAACCTACTTGTCAGTGTTCACTACTAGTTGTATAGACAATGTTAGGTACTTGTTCTGTAGACAATTTTTGGTACTTCCATAGGTTATAGCTACTTGTGTCAATATTAGTTACTTGTATAGACTCCTAGCAATGTGAGCAGATTGTGTTGCCATTAGTTGCTTGTTGTCTTCGGGATGTATGCCACTGGTTGTATAAATGATATCTAATGATAGATGAGACAATGCTAGCAATTTATGAGCTTTTGAATCCAAAAATGCTAACATGACAGAAATTGGCTTTGATCATCACAACTTCCTATGTTGCTATTGTCACATGACTAGCCCATGTGCTCTTCTATCAAAGCTGGACATTTGATTTTTCTTTTGTAATTGGGGGAGTTTCATGCAGGAAATTTGATTAAATCCTCAAGGTCCTCAACTTCCTGTGTCCTCATATGCCGTATAACCGTTGTACCAAACATATGTGTGAACTTTTTCTCACAGGGGTCTTCTTATGATAGTAGAATGATGGCGATAAGAGCGCATTCCGTGCTAAAATGCCAATATGGGAAAACAGACTTAAGATCTTCATGGTGAAAAGCTTCCTGTGTGCTTATCGCCGCATGAGCAGCACACGTGCCGTGAAATCGAACACGCTCGTGTGAATTTTGACATCTTTCGCCCCCACCCCACCACCACCCCCTCACAAGGGTCTTCTTATGTTACTAGAAGGGTGGTGTGAAGGAGCCATGGGAAGGGAGTAGGTTGGCAGCGCTGGTTGTTGCAGTTTTGGTGTATGTTGCAACCACCGCACGTCAAACCGGTCTCTCGGTGCGTGTCCTGACTGCTCTGATTGCTGTCTTTTTTTTCCTTTCTTTTTTTTTCATTGCCGAAAGAAATGCTGGCACAGGACAGACTTGTTATGCAATTGGGGGAGGAAATGAAGGAAGGGGAGAAAGGAGGCGTCAGGATGGTCCCAAAAATCTCCTGCCTTGCATAAAAAGACGAATTAAACTGAAACAGATAATGATGGCACTTTAAATTAGCAGGATGGAAGCTGGTAAACCATGTGAGTGACGTTTTTTTATACACGATAGTTGAGGATTTTACAACTTGTTCCATTCCCAATGATACAATACATCTTTATTTATATAGCGCTTTCACAACAGCTACATAAAATAACAAAATACGGTAATATAACACAACACATGATATAGGACATGGACAGTCATGCAATCGTAACAGCTATTCCTGCATACGCCTTCTTGTTTGAAGCAGGTATAGATGAAAGAAGGGAAGAATCAGTGTCCTTTCACCATTGGATGCTCATTATGTGCATGACATCCCACACGTCTGCCACAAGCTACGTTTGAAAGAAAACAAGAGGCGGTAGCATCCAAAAAAGAGATTGGTTTACTTCTCTTCTGTCTTACATAAATCCGCCACACAAAGGACAACAAACACCGTAGGAAAACACAAAAGACAAAAAAACAACAAAAAAAGCCAAAAATTGTTAACTACGGTGCCATTTTCTTGCGTGATGATATTCGTATCAGTAACCTGTTGCATTCACAATTTGAGCAACACAATGTTAGCAACTTGTATTCACGCTGTTAGCGACTTATTAGAGACACAATGTCAGCTGACTAAGCTAGCACCTTGTTATATAATATTAACGGATTATGTTCACAACGAAAGCTGACAATGTTAGCTGCTTGTCGTCTCAATGTTAGCTGACGATTTTAGTGACTTGTATTCATTGTATCAGCGGATGTTAGCAACTTGTTACCTGGTTTGGTTCCCCACTTGTATTTATATACAATTCATATTGTAAGTTGATTACGTGACGCTAGCTGCCAATGTTAGCAACAGTTTATCTTAACCATCTTGGCTAAAAGTGTTCATTTATATTCATAATGTCAACAATTTATGTTCATGATGTTGGCTGATGATGTTAGTGACTTGTTGTATTCACATTGTTAGCAACTGGTTAAATACAAAGTACACAATGGCATCTGAAGATGCTAGCAACTTTTTCCATGTTATTCACAATTTTTGGTACTATAGCTACTTGTATGGATGGTAGCTACTCATATAGGCTATGTCAGCGATATTAACGCTTGTTGTGTAGATATTAGTCACCTGTATCTGGGATAATAGTGACGAGTTTAGAGAACTTGTATTGCTGATGTTGATATTTGTTTTATAAACGATATTAGCTACTTGTCACGTTGACAACTTGTATGGACAATGCTTGCTAAGTGTGCAGAGAATTTTGGAACATGGATAGATGTTAGCTACTTGTATACACTTGTGTTAGCAATGTTAGCTACTTGTTATTTAAATGTTAGCTACTGGTATCAGGATTTGAGCTACTTGTTGTGTCAATTATGTTAGCTACTTATTGTATAGCCATTTTTTTTGCTCACTATGTGAGCTATTGTTTGCGTTAACAATTTTAGTTAACTTTTTGTCTCTAATCAAGGATATTTCTCTCTTCAATCCAAAGTCTGCATTCATCTGCAGCAACAATGATTGCTTCCCTAATCTTTTCTGACAGACTCACTTAATCTGTCAAATCCCTCGCTTGTCAAATATCAACAGAGGCAAGCAAGCTAAACTGAACTAAACTAAGCCGAGGCAGACCTACATTTGTACTAAACGACCAGGGAGGGAGGGGCGGGGGTCCTGTGTTTTGTGTGGCAGAGTCATGAAAGTGGGCGAGGATGCGTTCAAGAACCAGATTTTGTAATATCTCCACACAAAAACCGGAGGGACCCTGAACGTGGCTTCAAAGGGATTAGTTACCAGGTCAAAACAAAACAAATCAGTGGGAATCTGAACGTAACACTCTAATGAGTTCACCAACCCACCGACCCCAAAAACGAGGGACCCTGAACGCGGCATGGCAAGGATGAGTTACTGGGGCCAAAGGAGGACACGCGTAAACAAGCCACCAAAAACTTTTTGTCACCGCCAAGAATGCAAAGTAAAACGTCTCGTTACGCAACTTGATCATCGAGTCATGTGACCAGGGTGCTGTCACCAGTCACGTGGTGTCTCCAGCGATTTATATTTCTCTTTTACTCATAAAATGAAAAGAGATAAAAACCCATCTCCACCATTAGTGGGTTAAAATAATGACTACATTAAAATACAAGCAAAAATGACCCCCCAAAAAGGATTCCAACACGCTCGTGACCATAGAAAAAAAACTATTTTTTTTAAATAAAAGAAAAAACATGACAATGCACCTTTTTATGTGCACAATGACGTTTTTATTGTTCGCATTTCCAACTCTACTGTGACCATAAACTAAACTCCGACTTTTTCCGTCATGTGTTTTAAACAGGCGCATTTATTTATTTGCTTATTAATTGCAGATTGCACGGAAAACCCGTCACATGTGCATCCCCCCTGCCCCCAACCTCATAGAAAAAACACGTCCGGACACGTCTTGACCAGCAAATCTGCACCCACACACACGCCTCTCCTCCTTTTCTGCACGTGAATTTTTTTAAAAAACAACATCTTTTAAGTCTTTAAAAGTCCAACTTACCAGCAGATTTCAAAATGTCCCGAAAGAGGCGACGTGGGGAGGAGTCCACCCCAAAAAATGTCTTTCAAAAAAATGTGAGGTGTTGTATTCAGTGACGGCAACAGTTTTGTTTACAACGTGCAGGCGGATGTATGAGGGAATTTTATAAAGCCTGGGGAGGGAGGAGATGAGAGTTACGGAGGGGAGGGCGGGGGCGGAGGGGGGTGGGTTCAAACTCGGCCCACTTTTCCCGGATTGGGCAACATCTGCCGCGGGGAGTGATCGTGGAACCGAGTGTTACTTTTCCACAGCTTTGCAGGAGCGCTAAAAAGAACGGCAATAAAATTCCCTTTAAAAAAATGAAAAGTACACGGGACAAAATTGCACATGTGCAGCTATTGAACGTGACGCCCACAAACGGCGGAGCAGCAAAATGTTGGCAAAACCGTGTGACGTTCAATGACCCAGCTCAGGAGGTAGGAAAACAAAGGAGGCGCAGGAACTCGGTTCAACTTTCTTCAATTTATCCATCCATGATGTGAACCGTATCCTGACGAGGGTAGCGGGCATGCTGGAGTCTATCACACCCGTCTTCGCGCAGCAGGCGGTCTACACCTTTAACTGGTCGCCACTCGCCAGCCAATCGCAGGGCACACAAAGACAAACAGGAATCCTTCACAAGTGGAATTGAACCCATGACCTTTGCACTGTGATTCGGACATTTTTAAAAGCTCCAATTCAGAGATGCGTACTTAAAAAATGTAAATATCTCCAAATTTAGTGCCTTTTTTTCTGTTTTTTGCGCACCAATTCCGACAATGCTTGCTATACGCCGGTATCCCAGTTTTACCAGCGCAACCCATGAGAATGAGAATTTTACAATTGCACCGACATTATTCCGGCAATGAACATTGAGGAAAATTTCCTGAAAATTCCGAGGGCGCCCGCCAAGAATGCAGCCCTCGGGGCGCGCCCCTAGCGCCCTCTTGGTAGCTCGACCTCTCGAGGCCTCAGATCAGCTCCTCTCATGTGTCAAAATCAACAGCGGCCTTTCTCATCCCTGAGCAAATCGAAACGGTTTTGGGGTGTTTCCTCTGGGCGAATGCCAGATGTTTTCATTACAAGACGAGCCGAGGAGGAGGAATGCCGCCGGGCCGCCGGGGAGATAACGCGGCACAAAGGAGGCCCGTATTTCGGCCTCCGCATCCTCCTCCTCCCGATTGGAGGGCACCATCAAATGCTCCCATTTTTTTACTCGGGAATGGAGTTTCATAAGTGTGCTTCTTGCAATTCCACAGAGATGCGTCCGGCTTTCACGCCTCCTTGTGGAATTTTCCACACCTGCCGACGACTGACTGACTGCTGCACTGTGTGCGCGTGAGTGGCCCCGGCTGGGGCACAATAGGCGCACTGTTGCCTTGTAACGCGAGCGAGGCCCTCAATGGGAACACAATGGCCGCATTGGAAGAGGCCAATAAACAAAACGAAGGCAATTTTCTTTTTGGTGATGGTGGAGGGCTGGGGGGTGGGGGGCACTATCTTATGTAAAATGTGTAGCACGGTTTGCAGCGGAGAAAAAAAAAAAAGCAGCAAATGTAGGTTGATAGTTGATAACAGCAGCAGCGGTTTGGACTTTTACCCGCTAGATTACACTTTTGTTTGCAGGAAGAAGTCAGTGAGTGTGGATGGGGTGCCGAAAGGCAAGTGTCCCAGAACACACACGTTATGCATTTTGGTTTTGACTTCATCTTAGCTATCAAAAAAAAAAAAAAAATAATACAGTACATCAACCAGATTGCTCAAAAGTTGATAAAAGTAGTGGCGGACTTTCACCCTGGGAAGAGTCAGTTTTCGAAAAGCAACAAATGTGCCTTTTATATGCTCTTTTACGATGATAGTAAATTGCCAACATAGCAACTAAACGACGACAGCTCAACAGAATTACAAAGGCTGTCATTTATTGGCCATTCAATGGAGTTGGAGCTAGCAACACGCGGCTAGTTGAAGCTAGCAGCGTAGCACTCCTTCACCGGTCTTGTTTGCATTTTCTAAGTCTGTTGCCGTCGCCACCGTGTCATTCCTACACAGGGCCGTCGCGCTATGACAATATTTTACAATGTCTGACCTTGATATCGATCGTCTCACTCAAGTGGCGATAAGACTGCCCTCTTTTGCCTCCGGGTGCCGATAAAACTGTTACTGAGTGACTCACCGCGCGGGTGGACAGAGTGAAGGTTTAATGGCGCTTGTTTGCTCCGTGTGCGCAAAGGTTAAGTTAAGAATAGTGCTTGAACATGTCCAACCGCTATTTCCTAACTGTTTGCCGAGTATCTGAAGTTGCCGTGTCGCTCAGCTGACAGATCTTTAGCTTATTCCGAGAAAGATGCCAGACTCATGACATGACATGACATGACATGCTATGCGCGACGCCTTGGCATTTGGCACGCATTGTTTGTTTGTTTGTTTGTTTGTTTGTTTATTGAACATATATAACATACAATACAATAACAGATTAACAAAAGTGTAGGCAAGTAATAATTGTAAAAATAAAAAATAAAGACAGACATCATCACAGTTTTTTATGTTCAAAGGAGTAGGAAGAAGTAAATAACTTATCTAGTCCTACCCCTTGTTATGTAGCAGTATATGAATTGATCTTTTTTCAATATAAAGAAGAAAAGGAAAAAGTCTACATATCATCAAATACTTTTACCCTTGTGTGTACTGTACTTATCTATTTAAACACCTTTCAGTTTATATATATATATATATATGTATATATATATATAAACTAGTTCTTTCTCCTTTATACATCATATTCATTATAAGTACTGCATTTCTTTAATACATTTAATAAATTGATCTTCTTAACTCTGATTTGTGTAGTTTTGTTGTACTAATCTTTTGAATTTGTTTTTGAACTCCAACAGCGATTTGCTCATTTTCAGGTCGGTTTCGAAATTATTCCACAGATTGACACCTATTACTGATACACACCTTTGCTTGATGTTTGTTCTTGTTTTGGATTTTTTGTATTGGTTAGTACCCCTTAAATTATAACAACTATCTCTAATTTCAAAAAGCTTCTGGATATTTTGGCAAAGGAGATTATTATGTGCTTTATACATTAATTGGGCGATTTTGAATTCAACCAGGTCATAGAATTTCATTGTGTTCGATTTTATGAATAATGGATTTGTGGGTTCAATATATTTTGACCTATTGATTATTCTGATTGCTTTTTTTTGTAGTTTTAAGACAGGGAGTGTGTTAGTTTTACAGGCGTTCCCCCATAATTCCACACAGTAAGTCATATATGGGAGTAATAATGAGTAATATAATGTGTACAAAGAACTCTTATTCAACACATCCTTAGTTTTGTGGAGGATCCCTATAGTTTTGGATATTTTTCTTTTAACGTTATCTATGTGTGGCTTCCAGGATAGTTTAGTATCTATTACTAGTCCAAGAAACCTATTTTCATAAACTCGTTCTATTTCAATTGAGTTTATCTTTATTTTAATTTGGTGTTTGATTGGTCTCGTGACAAAGACAACTAACTTAGATTTTGTCAAATTTAGTGATAGTTTATTTCTGTCAAACCAGTTTTTTAATTTGTTTAATTCATTTTCCACAGTTTTCAGGAGTTGTTTTATATTTTCTCCAGAGCAGTAAAAGGTTGTATCATCGGCGAATAGGACACATTTGAATTGTTCTGAGACACTACAGATATCATTTATATATAAGATGAAGAGTTTTGGTCCAAGCACTGATCCCTGAGGAACTCCATGAGTAATCTTCAGTAAGTTAGAGTTTTTGTTATTGAACTGCACATACTGATATCTTTCAATCCATTTATATGCTATGCCTCTAATACCATAACTCTCATTGCTAGCACTGTAGCTCCATTAGTTTGAATGAGGGCCAGGGCAACCGTGGGATTATAATTCGTATAAAAGGGGTGAAAAGATACACATCCAGTACAAATGCCATTTATGGATATTAGCATCTAAGCATTTGCACGCAAGTATGAAAAGTTAAACAATTCTTACCACAGCTGGGTTTTTTTTAGATCTTAAGATGTTTCAGGGCAGGCGTTGAAGTGCCCCACCAGAAGCAGAAAACGGCACAACGCAAGGGAAATTTTTATCCTATCTTTTTGTTTGTTTGTTTTTTTTCTCCTGGATTTTAGCATTAATAGCTCCTTCATGAAACATTCAACCAGCTGCGCAATCAGGCGATGCTCGCAACTTAACAGCAGTCACTGCCGATTTTGCGTTTACGGCACTGCTCCGACTTTTTGTGGAGTCAAGAGAAATATGACGATAAAAAAAAACAGACGTAAGAATTTTTTTGTGTTTTTTTTTCTGTCAAAAACAAACAAAACAGTGAAGAATGGCGATCTTAACAGGGGGTGTCTTCCTGGATTTGTTTTGTGTCCTGTGATACACAACATGAAACAGAAATGTGATGTCACAAGCGGCGGAGCAACGGGGTTTATAAATAAGCTATTTTTGAGGATGGGATGTTTTGAGGGCAAGAAACGACAACAATTGACATTTGGCACGGTCGCAGTCAAACATTCACTGTAGGCGTCAATGAACAACAAAACGCTACTAATCATTGCGGAATTGTTTGGGGGCATGGAATTTGGGTGTCTCGAGGACAACGGTCACGCTTGTTTGTTTTAATATTTGATCACCGAAGTGAAAAATTAACACAAAGCAGGTCATATGAAGCCAGCGCGTTGTAAATCAAAGGTTAGTGACTCTGTATCACCGACTTCATCTTGAGACGCGTCAATAAAAAAAGGTGATGAAGAATAATTGAAACTTTCAAAGGCAAGCAAATATTGTCTTGTTTGGAACTTGAAAATAAGATCAAGAAAGAATCCCTTGATGTGATTTTTTTTAAACTACAGAACATTTGTTGAATGCTACTAAGCCATAGCATTGTAGAATACATTTTATTTGCATTTAACATTTAGCATGCTTATAATGTGTATAGGAGGCCCGGTGTGCCAGTGGTTAGTGTGTCGTCCTCACAGTGCAGAGGTCGTTAGTTCGATCCCTTCCTGTGTTGAGTTTGCATGTTCTCCCCGCATGGGTTATCTCCGGTTTCCTCCCACATGCCAAAAACATGCGTCGCAGGCTGATTGAACGCTCAAAATTGTCCCTAGGTGTGAGTGTGTACGCGGATGGTTGTTCGTCTCTGTGTGCCCTGCGATTGGCTGGCAACCGGTTCAGGGTGTCCCCCGCCTACTGCCTGAAGACGGCTGGGAGCGGCTCAAGCACCCCTTGTGAGGATAAGCGGGCCAGAAAATGGATGGTTAATGTGTATATCTGTTGTAGTTACAATATTATGTATATTACAATTGTTTTTTTTCTCATTTTTTAATATTTAATATCTCTATTCTCTCCTGTGTACTTTTTATTTTTGAATACTTCCTAAAAACGATGTACACTTTATTTACAGTTTGAGTATTGCAATTAAATTTGTACTTTTTTTGTATTCCTTTTAACTTCTATAAGTCTATGTATTTTATTTTTGTACAGTAATTTTATTGATTTACTTTTGGTTTTTTTTATGTTCATCAAAACATTTCTCTCCTCTTTCACGACATTGTTATATCTGCAGCACAATTACATGTGTGGACTTTATATATTTCCCTGTTGTTAATTTCATTCCTTAGTTTAATTAGTATTTAGTATTGAGGTTACGATGATGCAAATGAAGAACTCAATCATACTTTGATTTATTCATTGACTGTTTTATTTTTGCATGCTTATTGTACTAAATATCCCCAATTAGAATAAAAATGAAGACGAGACAAAATACCGTACATTAACTCATGACTAAATGATGAAATTGCTGCTTGTTGTTTTATTAATCACATGCTGGTGACTAATTATTGACTGTGCTGGGTGTTGCCTCTGTGTGACGCAATACCCCCCCCCCCCCCCCCGCCCCAGGGTTGTGGTGGGCGTGGCTGCGCACGAGGACGACGAGTAAGACGTGACTAGGCGACCCGGATGCGACAGTGCCGCCACGTGGCCAGATCAGGAAGTATAATGGAAGATTCACTGTCATATTTCTATACAAAAATACAGGAGACTTGTGACAATTGTTTTTATTCATTTATTTATTTTTCTTTTACATTTTGGCTGTCAAACTTGACAAACTGTATCAAATGAACTATTACGTAGCAGTCGTAGGTTGAATGTTTTTTTTTTCGCATTTCCGTTGTCATAAATCGCAAAGATAAACGGTTGTGTGACATCATCTACAAGGGATATCGTTGGATTTGTAGTAACAACAAAATAATCGTACCGGTCTTTTTAACGTTAACTGTATTTATATTACTTTTATTCTACTGTCGATACATATACAGTCATTTAAAACGTCATTCAAATTGATTGACTTGAAAGTAATTCCAATCGAAATTTGTTTTGAAATTTCAGCGACAGACAGGGGCAAAAATGATCCTTCCCACAATCCATCGCTGCGACGGATTACGGCGGTTTGAGCCACTTTGGGTGATCACAGCCTGAGACGGGGGGATAATCCTCACAAAGCACAAACACACACTCAAACATGTAAACAAATTGCAAGACAAAGATTGTTACCTCAGCTAAGGAAGTTTTCAGTTTTGTGGTTTTGGTATGTGTTCATCTGTGTAGATGTATAGATGGATTTCAGATTGTCAATGGCCACAACACAATTAGTGATAGATTTATTTTCTATTTTCATTTATTTTACATGCTCTATACTTTTGAATGTAAAAATGGCATTTCTGATTAGCATATTTTAAAATGGATATTAAATGAAATATTTTTTAAACATTTTTAATAAATTCCGCATTATATTATTAGCCATAATATTATGACTGAGTATTATTTATTCCGGGTTCATCTTTTTCCCCAATCACATTAAACTAGAATAAGAACTAATTTTATGTATGGTATCAGTGTCTCATTGTTCATCTGTCAAACACAGACAAAAAAAAAAAAGATTGCATGCTAGTTCTCAATCTGGGTCGCTCCAATAATCTGCCGACAAACACACAAACATAAACCTCCCTTCCTCCGGTTGCCATGACGACAGGACTCACGTGTTGCCTCCTGAACGTTATCAGTGCGCAAAAGACGGCGTGACCCTGATTCATTCGGTCAAAATGGGAGACTGCAGAAATGTGAACTTTTGAAAGAATGTTTTGCATCAGACAGCGTTTTAAACACGTTTGTTTATTGTGGAAAAAAGTGTGACCCCCTCCCCCCCATCATGCTTAGGGCTTGTGTGTGTGTGTGTGTGGGGGGGGGGGGGGGTGGAGGGATGGCTGGGGGTTAAAATAAGATTATTATTCTCCCAATTATTTTTTCATTATAAATGATAAATTAGGGCGGCCCGGTAGTCCAGTGGTTAGCACGTCGGCTTCACAGTGCTGAGGTACCGGGTTCAAATCCAGCTCCGGCCTCCCTGTGTGGAGTTTGCATGTTCTCCCCGGGCCTGCGTGGGTTTTCTCCGGGTGCTCCGGTTTCCTCCCACATTCCAAAAACATGCATGGCAGGCTGATTGGGCACTCTAAAATTGTCCCTAGGTATGAGTGTGAGCGTGGATGGTTGTTCGTCTCTGTGTGCCCTGCGATTGGCTGGCAAACAATTCAGGGTGTCCCCCGCCTACTGCCCGAAGACGGCTGGGATAGGCTCCGGCCCCCCCCGCGACCCTAGTGAGGATCAAGCGGTTCGGAAAATGGATGGATGTATGGATTTTGTTCACATCTGGTGGGTTAAATTCATTTGATTTAATTTAACCCTGGAGAACCCAAGAACCCTTTTCTTCTTTTGAAAATTATGAATTATACATTAAATGACTGCTATATGTTCACTGAACACCAAAATATATGTTTATTCAAATATTCAATGCTTTAATCCTAATTTCGGATTAGGGCCAAATATGACCCTTTGGGATTTCAGGGTAGCATTTGAGTAGCAGAATTTATCGGGGCCAAATTTGACCCCGAGGTTTCTCCAGGGTTTTAATTTGTATGATATACATTTCAAAAAGTGTACTGCTTATGTTTATCACATTATTGGCGAAATGTTGTCTTTTTTATGTATTCTGATAGTGATTGTCATCCCCTATCAATTGTGGTGTGAGTTCAACGAACGAAAACAGCGACGTGTCATGTGTTTCCTGTTGCAATGAGCCTGAGTGACCACATAGAGGCGCTGCTGCACTTTCAAAAATGTTCAGCGATGAAGGAATGGCTTCATAATGGAAACTGTTTTACATTCTGAATTCAAAATAAATAAACAGAAAAAAAAATATTCCCAATGAAGAATGGTGACAAAGCAGGAGGGGAAAGAGAAGCCACAGCAGCAGTGCTACGTTACCAATTACTTCCCGTGTTTCTAAGTACAAATAAATCTCATAATTACTCATGTTGCAATGAGACTTTACGACCACATATAGGCGCTGCTGCACTTGTTAAAGATGGTCAGCAACGTATTGTTTTGTTCCTAGAAAACGAAGAACACGAAGAAGAAAGTACAAACAGCAGAGGAAGTTGCGTCGTATCACTTTTTAGCTCATATTTTGAGACCAAGAGTTAGGTGACTAAGGGGATTAAAAATGACCCAGTCTGTCATAGTTCAAGTCGGACAGTGTGGAAACCAGATTGGTTGTCGCTTTTGGGATCTTACTTTGCGAGAGCACGCCCATTTCAACAAAAAGGGATGCTATGACGATACCACCGGCACCTTTTTCCACAATCCGAATGGAGACTCTTGTGGTGATAGTGGGAGAATCCAACAGCTGAAAGCAAGAGCGGTGCTGCTGGACATGGAGGAGGGTGTGATCAGTGAGATCCTGAAGGGGCCTTTGGGAGAGATTTTCGACAGCACTCAGCTCCTCACAGGTGTGTCGGGTGCGGGCAACAACTGGGCAGTTGGACACATGACGTACGGTTCGAGCTCCAGGGACAAGATTGTGGATCAGCTGAGGAAGGCAGCAGAGCAGTGCCACTGTCTGCAATGTTTTTTTCTTATCCACTCGATGGGAGGAGGTACCGGTTCAGGGCTAGGGACCAAAGTGCTGCGTCTTCTCGAGGATGAATTCCCTGAGGTGTGTCGCATTGTCATACCTGTCTACCCATCCGTGGACGATGATGTCATTGTCTCACCTTACAACAGTATGCTGGCCACGAGAGAGCTCACAGAGAATGCTGACTGTGTTCTCCTTGTAGAGAACCAGGCACTGGTCGAGATGTTAAAGATGGAATATGCGTGTCATGGTGGACAACACACGAAAGGCCATAAAGTCTCAGCAATGGATAGGCTGACTGGTCCCGAGAGGCCTTTCGATGCTATGAATGACATTGTTGCTAACATGTTACTCAACCTTACTAGTTCTGCACGTTTTGAGGGTTCTCTCAACATGGATCTAAATGAAATTGCCATGAACCTGGTTCCTTTCCCTCGATTACACTACCTGGTTCCAAGTCTCAGTCCTGTCTCCACACTGCCGCGTGTTAGCGACTCAACCAGAAAACTGGATAAGCTCTTTAGTGATGTCTTCAGTAAAAGATACCAGTTAATCAAAACAGACCCGAAGCGCAGTCTCTACCTTGGCTGTGCCCTCATGCTAAGGGGGAATGTTCACATGTCAGACCTGCACCGAAATATTGAGAGGTTAAAGCCCACAGTGCCCTTTGTCTCATGGAACCCAGACGGCTGGAAGACAAGTCTTTGTTCTGTGCCTCCTCTTGGTCACTCTCAATCACTGTTAGCCCTAGCCAACACCACCGCTATCAAATCCACATTCATGGAGATGAGAGAACGATTCTACAAACTTTATAGGAAGAAGGCACACTTACACCATTACCTGCAAGTCGAGGGGATGGAGGAAAGTTTTTTCTCAGAGGCCGTAACATCCCTTGACTCTTTGATTGAGGAGTATCATGATCTGGATGCTGGTGTGGGGAAATTAATGCCTGCTGCAGCGAGATTAAAAATTGCAAAATAAAATACTGCTGAAATTTAGTGCTACTAGCAAATATAGCGTAGTGTATCCTTGTCTCATTGTACAGCAAGAACATTTTTAAGGTTGAATTCAGGCATGAACTGTGAATCACTATTAAATCAATCTTGATTGTAAACCAGCGTGAGCAACACAAAGATGGACTGGTTAAAGATTTTTTTAAATCCCCTCCAAAAGATACTGAATTTCTACAAAAACAAATTTAGTCCAGGGACCTAAATTGAAATCACTACATCCACGTATTGCACAATGCACTACCTCACTTTAACCCACAATAGTCATAAGTGCCGTTGTTTATACGGTTTAGATTTTCATGTCTTTTTATTCAGTGTAGTTATCTTTATCTCTAGCTGTGTGTTTTAATGCAAGCATGTTTGTATGTTTGCACTGAGGATTGAGAGGAAATAAATTTCATCTCTGCTGCATGTTATACATAAAGCATATTTGACAATAAAGATGACCTTGACCTTGTGTGGAATAATCCACTGCAGACCATCCACATCCAATATGGCCGACGCGCTGACGTACCAGAGCATTAGACCGATACGATAATGGTGAGTACGTACGTATAAAATGACTATGGTGCTAAACAAAAGCTTGTTTATTGGTGGTCGAACAATGAATCGCGTGAATAATGTTAGCCAGTGTTTAGATTAAAATGTCGAATTTCGATAGTGTAAGACAGTAAGAGCATCACAACGACAGTAAGGCATCTTTTTAAGCTGTAGTATATAGGGTCACGTATGTACAATCAAATATGTTCAAATAATCAAATATATTGTGTACAATTGGTTACCACGCTCTTAAATTTTCACAAATAATTTTTAATATATTTCAATTCAAAATGGACATTTTGAACATTCAAATTCAGGCAGTGTTGAACGCGTCATAGCAAGATACGGAAGTGCCTCGCGCAGGCAACCGTGCTAGGCTAGGCTAGGCTAGTCAAGAATGGCGCTGCGTAAGTGGTGAGCTAACATGTTTTAATTGTGGGTGGTTGTAGTTTCGCGTATGGAGCATTTAAAGTAAGCAAAATAAATACTAGTACAAATCAAGAAGCATCTATATAGGAAGCTAGAACACCAACGCTAACGCTGGTCGGTAAGGCGGCTAAGCGACGACTTTTGTGCGGCGGTCGACATGTCCTCGTTCTCCGAAGCTGCTCTCGAGAAGAAACTGTCCGAGCTAAGCAACTCTCAGCAGAGCGTCCAGACGCTGTCTCTTTGGCTCATCCACCACAGGAAGCACTCCAAGACCATCGTGCACGTTTGGTACAACGAGCTCGTTAAAGGTAAGCGAAGTCCGGGCATCTGAAAGCGTTCTTTGTCAGCGTGTGCAGTTGGTGGTGCAGGCGACCTCCGGGGGACCGGCGACCAAGTGCGTAATGTGTGGTGTGTTTACAATTATAGATAAAGGGTCCTGACGAAAGTACTTGCGATCAGCCTAACCAGGAATTAAAACCTTTAACTTCCCCCCAGCCCGAGGGCTAACCCTTTAAAACCTACATCTTGGCCCAAACCGCTACACTCTATTCAAGACCACATTAGCCGAGACCTCAGAAATTTCAGTCGAACACAAGACAAGCTCTTGGGAGTTGACCAAGACTTTCAAAATGTGTCCATAAGACGAAGACCGGCCTTGAGTGTCACATCTGCTTGAGCCGTCAGCTGCTTCTTGATGTTGCAGTCTAAGTTCTCTTATCACGAAATGAGTACTCTCCTTGCTTGTGTGTGCAGCTCCGGTGTCACGCAAGCTGACTTTCCTGTACTTGGCTAATGACGTCATTCAGAACAGCAAGAGGAAAGGACCGGAGTTCACGCAGGATTTCGCACCGGTCATCGTTGATGCGTTCAAACATGTTTACAGGTATGCTTGCACTATGCGCTCCTCTCCCTCTCTCTCTCTCTCTCTCTCTCTCTCTCTCTGTGTGCCTTACGTTAGTCCAGGGGTCACCAAATAGTAGTGTGTTCAGTGTTTTCACATAGATGAAGTAGTTATTCGGAACATACAATTTGAAGGTCATTTTTGCAAATTTGTTATTCCAGAAGTGTGTATGAAACTGGTAACGGGGATACAGTAAATATTCTCTATTAAGGAATCATATTTGCGCTGTCCAATCCTTCCTTGTAAAAGAATTTCCTGATGTGGGAAATGAGCATGGTACATGTCCTTTATGAACATGTGAACAAAACACGCGTGTAACAACACAAGCAATGAAATGCAAAAATATATGCTCCTAACACTGTTTATAACACAAAAGCTACAGTACAGTATACTGCACAGGTACATGAACAAAATACAGTATCACAAACCTAGGACTATTTGCTCTAAAATGAGACGAGTAACAGACCCGTGTGCTTTTCTTTGCACTATCTCACTGTCTCTCACTCGCCCTCCCCTCGATCGCCACCCAAGACAGAGTTGCTCAGCTGATGCCATGCAATGAACTTTTAAAGCCAGCCACGGGACGCTTCGTAGTCCTCGATGGCCATAGTTAGCGCGATGGAACTCGCCTTCTCTCTAATTAGCACTCCAGTTAGCGTACGGTCTTTAGGATGATAACGAGTAAAGCATTCCAGGAAACGTTCGTTTATTTGACTGTCCGTCGAGCCACAAGCAATTTACTCTGAGCAGCTAATCGGATGCATTCCACGCTATCTTCCACGGATCGAGCTACAGTATCTACACACATAGACAGTGAGGTTCCTCTTGGCCAATGGGAGGTCAGGATGATGCTCGGTAAGCCAATTGCAGAGCAGCTATGAGTGTGTTGCGTTCAGGAAACTCGGAGCAATGAACGAAATAAAAATCGTTCACTATTCCAGTAAAACTCCTGCTAATAGAGTCACTTACATCTCGCCGTTTTGCATCCAATGAGAGAAAATAGCGGCGCGGACAGAGTTACTCCGTAGTATCGAGCGGGACTTGCTTGTGTTTGCGCCACTGCGTGCTTCTGTATGGCTTCCGGGTTCCGGGTAGTGGAAATTCCGTTGTTATGAAATGATCGTTAATGTAACATCGTAGTCGAAATTTTAATGCATAGGTTTTGAGTCCGGGTGAGGAAATTTCCTTTTGAAAGAACTCCGTAGATGGGAATATTTACTGTCCATGAATCAGTAGCCAACAGTGACCCCTGACCTTGTGCTAACCCAGTGTCGCAAACAAATTGCAGCCTTCAGTTTGTTCTCATGGTGTGCATTGTCCCTCAGAGAGTGCGAGGAAGGTTGTAAGAAGCAATTAGGCCGGGTGTTGTCCATCTGGCAGGAGAGAGCCGTCTACGAAAACGACCTCCTCGACCAGCTGTCCAGAGTCCTCTGTAAGCTTCTGTTTGCTTTTCGTCTCAAGCGTAATTGCAATCGTATACTAATGAGTCATCGTCTTCTGTGATGTTGTGCAGATGGCGAGAAGAAGCCCACGAAGAGGTCCTACGAGTCCATCCAAGCCCTGAACGACAACTTTGCTGGACAGACTTCTCCAGCCGAGCCCCCACAGGTCCTGACCTTGACTGTGTAGTAAAAGGGGATGGAATTGAAACGGTTTCCGCAATCTATTGTCCACATTTCACCAAATATATCATACTGGGTGGCTGTGGGGCTTTTTCCTCGCTGCAACGAGGGGCTCTAAAGCGCCCGAGGCAGCCTGAAGCCCTGCTCCACACGCTGTAATGAATATGCACTCTCAGGCGGCCACACCAGTGCAAAGTACTGGTCCACACACATGATGTGCACTTGCAGCAGACAGTGAGATGACCTAAAGCAGACACGTCAGCTAGAAGACCCAGTTCCCATTCTGACTGTCATGTTTGACTTCTTAAAAAAAAAAAAAAATTAAATCCTCCCTTTTGGGACGTCCACTTATCTCACCGTGACGTATGTGCACACATGGACGACAGGGCGCTCTAAAGCAGCCACGCCAAGCTCAAAACCCCAATCCACACAATGGCTATCAACTCAAGGATTTAAAAAAGATTGTTATTATCAACTTCTTTTCCCCTTCTAGCACGTCCACCATGACACATGCACACTTATGGGTGACAACAAGGCGCTTTAAAGCAGCCGCATAAGCACAAACCCCAGCTCAAAATCCCCCTTTTTTACACCACTTGTCAATACCGAGGAGCCCGATGGCATTGACATCATCAAATTATCTAAATGCATGAAGCTGCCTCTGGGGAAATTGAATTTATCTTTTCCTTTTTTCAAGAAGTGACTTTCTTCTGGTTTCCGATAGGCCCGAAGGGGCCGCTGTAATACAACATGCTTGAGTTTGAGGCCTCATGTTGCGCTGGTGTCGTCCTGACAGACGTCTGAGTTGATCCGAGCGCTTCAGGAGCTGGAGAACGCCACCTCGGAAGACTCACTCCTGCGTCAGCGCATTTCCTCGCTGCCCGCCGAGGTGCAGGACACGTCGCTGCTGCACAGGATCACAGGTAGGCGGAGACATTGGACTCACGTCAGACATCTTTTATGACGTCGTCATCGTGGTGCTGTTATTTTTAGCGACATTCGCACGTCACAACGTTAACGACACTTGCTGAATCTCAGAACAAAGTCAAATTGGATCTTGTACAAGAATTTTTGACATCTGAAGAATTTCTGACAGCTCTGACATTAAAAAAATATATACATGTAAATGGGCATTTAGATGTTATTATTTTTTTAACTTTGTCAGAATTGATTGTTTTTTTTATTTTGGATGTGTCATTCAAAACTGGTCATTTTCTTAAATTACTTCAAATAAGAGTTTTAAAATTTCACATATTTTAGTTTGGTTAAAAAAAATTATTTCCTAAATTGTTGACTCAGCTCTTCACGATTGTTGTTATATATTTATAATATGTATATGAATATTTATTTATTTTTATTTTGTTTGTCATGTCAAACTTATACAGTCAAACCTCGGTTTTCGTACTTAATCCGTTCCAGAAGACTGTTCGGAAACCGAATTGTTCGGAAACCGAAACCATGTTTCCCATTGAAATCAATGTAAAATGTTTTAATCCGTTCCAAGTCAAGAAAACAACTTTTTTAAACCACTTTTTTTTACAATTTCACACCACAAACTGTACAAATGTAATGGGAGATGACCAATTTTAACATTAACATAGTAACATAAAAATTGAAGGAACATCTCTCTCTCTCTCTCTCTATCTGTCGCGGGGCTTGCGCCTCTCCCAGCTGTCAGCAGGCAGTAGGCGGGGCATTTCGGCATCCCGAACTCCTTCGCCAACACAGACACACGCACACCTGACTCATATTTTGCGATTAAATCTTTCTTAAATTCTATAGTTTTGCACACTATTTTCCTCTTTTCTTCACCAGGTTCACCACTTCCACTTGCTTTCTTTGGTGCCATGATTAGGGGCTGATACACGATGCAAAAATAGCAGTCCAATATAACGTAGTTCTCACCAAACACGTCTGCTTTTTTAAAAAAACATTCTTAATCGAACAATCCAAACTCGTCTGCTCACAAGCTGTTTCTGTACGATTATTGCATAATAATGAGACACCGGACACCAGAGTGTTCATTATGTGCTGCTACATTGAAAAATGCCGGCCGTAAACAAAAGCACGCCCCCCCCCCCGCCCTCCCCCGTGCTGCCAGGGCAAACCATTATGAAAAGAGGGGGCTTTCACTCGCGCTAACAGAAGCGTCTCACCAAACACGTCTGCTTTTTTTTTATTGAACAGTCCAAAAACGTCTGCTCACAATGGTCGCTTCCTGTGTAGCGACGCGACACGAGGGAGCGCGGCGACAGGAGGGAGCGTCACTTCACTCCTCTCGGCTTTGCTACCTCCTCTCGGCTTCGCTACCTCGCGAAGCTACACGAGGTAGCGAAGCCGAGATGAGTGAAGTGACGCATTCAAGTGCGCTCAGTTAGTTCGAGAACCGAAATTTGTTCGTCATCCGAGGCATAAAAAACTAAAAATTTTAGTTCGAAAACCGAATTGTACGAGAACCGAGACGTCCGAAAACCGAGGTTTGACTGTACTGTAGTTATTTTTATGTACTTATATATTTCATACAAAGTATTTTGAAATGGTATTTACATTTTTTTTATTTGGCCGTACCGTTTAAAGTAGTACTTTTGAACACCGCTTTTGGGTTGGGACAAATGAAGTGTCTATCACATCCTATTGCATTTCCGTCTCAGATAAGGAGTCTGGCGCACGTTTTTCGCGCCAGGTGGATGACGCCTGCATGCTGCTGGCCGATTACAGCGGCCGCCTGGCAGCCGAAATCGACGACCGGCGGCAGCTGACGCGCACGCTGACCAGCTTCCTGCAGAGCCAGCGGGACGGTCTGGTGCACAACGAGCACAAACTTGAGGTCCGTAATAAGTTTTTGGGGGGGATTTGAGTCACTTTGTAATGAATTTTAAAAAGAGGGGCGGGGGGACTGATCTTGTTGGTTGGTGCTGTTTTTTGGCCAAATGTTCGCTTTTTGTGATACATTTTTAAAAAATCAAGATGTTGTAAATGTAATTAATTTTACAAGACAAAATCCAGATTTTCTCCTTTTCCAGGAATACAAACGCAAACTGGCCCGAGTGAGCCAGGTCAGGAAAGAGCTGCGATCCCGCTTGAACAATCTCCCAGGCAGACTCCACAACTCCTCCACCTGACATTCGACCTGGAATCTCTCTCTCCTCTTTTAGCATTGTTTGTTGTCTTTTTTTTTCAGTGCAAATAACAGCAGTGTGTTTTCAATTCCTTCACTTTGTTTTGCTCATTTAATGCATATTATTATTGCTATTCTTTTTTTCCCCCCC
The DNA here is from genome assembly GCA_018466805.1 of Hippocampus abdominalis. Classification (NCBI taxonomy): domain Eukaryota; kingdom Metazoa; phylum Chordata; class Actinopteri; order Syngnathiformes; family Syngnathidae; genus Hippocampus; species Hippocampus abdominalis. The sequence continues at coordinate 534,218 of CM031713.1, read as the reverse complement.
ATGTATACTCTTTATAGCCCGCCCTTCTTGCCAACTTGTTTCGTCCAATATTCTGTATGAACTGTTCATTCAAGCTGCAATTGAAAAAGTGTGATTAAGGAGTCAATGTACATACCGGTAAGAATTCGTGGCTGCATGTAAATATCTTATTTGTGAATTCATGTCAATATGAAATTTTTCCATTCTGATTGTGGCATTTTGTACATATCTGCTGGTGTCCAATAAAGAAAAATGGCTATGAAGCTATACCTCTGCCTTCTGTGGTGGATTTGCATTTCCAATATTTTTTTCAGGATCAAAATCGAAACTTTAAATTGGAAAAAAACAAAAAGTGTTAACTGTATATGATTTTTGTTGTCTTTTTATAAGAAATTCTGTGTATTGTAAAACAATTTGTTCATTTGAATTCCGATTTTAAAGTGTTTTAAACAGCATTTGTTAGGATGCTTATTTTTTAATAAACTGAATTTATTTCAACATGTTTTTTCCACGTGTTTTAATATTCAAAGCCAGATCTTAATTTTTCGAAAATTCTGTGTTAGAAATTGAGATTCAAGCTTAAATGGCCCTGAACGTCCAGGTCTTTTTTTGGTCGTTGGATGTTACGTTTGGAAGCGGATTTTGAAAAGAAAAGCGACTAGTTATTTGATTTTTGTACAGTATTAAAATGAAAACAAAATTGAAAGACCGCTTGATTTTCTCGTTTGTTGTCTGGAACGAGTAAGGAAAAGTCGAGTAACAGTTTTGTTGACATTTTTATTTCTACCACAAAAACAGAAAACAGTATAGCACGAGACACAAAAGCAAAAAAAACTCGACACGACTCTGTTGATTCCCGGAAGTTGTCACCGACAGCATTTCTCCTACTGACCAGGAGATGGCGACAGAGTGAGGACTGAAGACGATATCGTGTCGTGTAATGAGAATTAGGTTGCCGTACTTTATGGCATGTGATTCATTTTTGTCGTGTGAAATGGAAGCTAAAGCAGCCATCATGACAAGATCACGATGGACCAACTGCTTTTTAAAATTTAAATTGGCATGCAGTATAGCGCTCAGTCGAGAGGGGGCGTCGATGATAATTTCCTCTACATACTATTGTACTCACCCGGAAGGGGATGGTTTTGAGTCGCAAACCAGCAAATCCATTTGGAGTAACATGGCTTCCGATGAAGATTAAATATTAAGACGAATGATATACTTATCGTCCGAAAATATTACTTGAACAGAAATATACTCAATACATCTTTCATTCTGTGGTTTACGTTAAAACCGAAATAGCTTCAATTTTAAGCCACGTACTAGTTGCGTTTGCATTCTAGTTAGCTTAGTCTCAAGTGCTATCGTCAGCGCTCCTGGTGAAATTTAAACAAAAAGAAGATCAAGTTAAGCAGTAATGGACGGGTTGACAACTCCGTACGAAGATGACTCGGAAACGGAGTTCATGGAATGTTCGGTAAGCGAGCAAGAATGGAGTGTGGCATCGTCGTCATTTCGTAAATTGTTTACTTTTTTTTGTTTTTAATTCGTCAAGGTGTGTGAAGTATCCCTAAAGGGCCTCAATTTGTTTAAGATACACGTGACAACGCCGGGACACTTAAAGGTACATACCATTTTATCATAATAAAACAGAATATGATTGTTGTACATGACTCCAGTCGTCCCACAAAAAAGGTGAGTTCTGTTAGAAATTACCTCCTTCAGAATGGTGAATTTTTGAGTCTGTATTAAAGCGCCGTATTGACTCATTGTTCTGTAGGAATGCCACAAACACAGACTCATTGGATAAAGATTTTAGCTTTATTTTCAGCATTTGGAGCCAAAACGGGGGGCCAGCAAGAAGGAGCTTTCTGGACGTTGTTCAGCCACCAAGGAGCAATAGATCAGGCATTCTACATCTGTTCGCGACAAAAAACATTGCAAAACCACTTGGCTGTCAACCAGCAATGAAGAAAACGTGTGGTCTTGATGTTCACAGAAGAAAAGACTATGTTCCTTTTCTGCTTTTCCCACCAAGTCTTGGCATGTGGTGAACACGGCTTGTTTTCTGCTCGGCAGCCATTTGTTGTCTTGATGCCACTGTGTACCGCGAGTACTGACGAGCTTGAAATAGTCTTGATTACATCTGTGAGGTCTTCAGACTCAAGAATATCAAGGAAGAGGAAAACTCAATTTTCACCCCCTAGGTTTTACTAGCTCTCCAATCTCTGGCACACACTCCAGCTTTCATGCTCCACTTTTTGGGGATCCATGGCTCATCTCGAACCGAACACCTTCTGGTCCTAATCAACTGAATCAATACTCTCACATCTTAGTGCAGCTTCTTGGTCAAACTCTTATCCTTTGATGCTTGTCTTGTCTTCTCTTGGATACTTTGATAAGAACCTTTGGGATCAGACCCTCTTGAGTACAATCGACCTGAAGGCATCAAGCAATGTCTTGTTCTTTTATTGTACCCGAAAACAACTTTTGTAAGGATGGAGGACTTGGTAAGTTTAGTCACCTGTGATCCCCCCATGTCAGTACAATCAACTTTTTGACTGCTATTTGAGTGCTTGGTTCTCCCTAAAATGAATGTATCAAATGACCTCAATGTTAAAGATGTCTGTTTCCATCGTAGAGCCATCAACACCTGTGCTCAGCACTGATTGATTTTTATTTTTTTTAATTGCTGTCCTTTCATCCCCTGGCAGAAAGAGGATGCCGCCGTCGCCGCTGGTAAGTAGACTCAGTTGTCCATCAAGCCGTTTGGCGTCTGCCATGGCCTCTCGTATGCTAGCTCAACTTTTCTGTCAGCCTGTTATGTACAGGTGCACACGCAAAGGCAGGAACTGTTGCTTGTTCTTTGCAGACATTTTCCATGTCTATGAAATTGTGGTCGCGGCGCCTTCAAATTTGCTATCAGCCATTGATATTTTCAATCGGATCATCAAGTCTTCACTTCTGAGTCCCGGCAAAGTTCTCCTGAATTTTCATCGCGGTGGTGTTGCAGAGAACAAAGTCCTGGCATGTTTGTGGCAACTCAACGAAAACAAAATCCATGACCAACCAGTTGCAAGAAATGGAGGAAGCTCATTTGTCTGCCTTAAATTCATGTCATTGTTTTTCTCTTGTAATCATAGCTTGTTGTTGGGAAATGAAGTTACTGGGAACGTTTTTATACATGGCACCAGACTCAACTTGTGGGTCCCAGCAGAGTTCTCCCATGCTCTCCTATTGGTGATCTTATAGGGAATCGGGTGCTGACACTTTCCGTACCGCTGCTCATCTGAGGCAAAATCCAAAACCAACCAGTTGCAGGCAACGCGGGAAGCAAATTTTTTTCTGTCTCCATTTTTCATTTCAGTTCTTAAGTGCTGTAAGTGTCGCGTTGTTCTTGGGTACCCAAAGCTTGGTTCTCTTTGGTTCTTGAGTTTGGTTCTTCTCTTGAGGAACTTTAACTTGGTTCTTGCATACATGTAGTGATGCTCTTTTTTTCTTTTTCTTTAAAAAAAATTTTTTTTTTAAGCACAAAGCTGCATAACTTCCTGTAAACGGGGCCTGGCTCCAGTAGTTGCGATTGTTTTTTGTTTTTTTTGTGAATCAGAATTATCATTATTGGCCAAGTATGTGGAACACACAAGGAATTTGTCATACAGGATACCCGAGTACCATCAATAACAAGCAACTACGATAAACAAGGACATGACAAATGAGTATGGAAAGACATTCCGTAATGTAATGATACCATTGTGCGGTGGTACCAACCAATGACAGCTGTGAGACAAAGTGCAAGTATCAGCAGAGCTAAAGTGATCAGTGGTACAATACAATATTATAACAGTTGTGCAGTTGTTGCAGATAATCATTGCACCATGTTAAAGTGACCAATAGCCGTATATGTAGAGCACATTTAAGTGTGCAATTGTACAGAAGTCCTTGAACGCTTTAAAGTGTCTGGTGCTGTGGAATAGAGATCAATGACAATGGTTCAAGTAATTACAGAGCTAGAGCTACAATGATTATTGCGGTCATGCTGTTCCACAGGGGTGTGCAAAATTGCAAAGAGCCACTATACAGGTCGATTTGGGTTACTGTTTCGGGAGTTAATGGCTAGGGGGAAGAAGCTCTTCGAATGTCTGCTGGTTTTGGTGCACATGGCTCAGTAGTGCTTGCCTGACAGGAGTAGATGAAAAAGGTGGTGGGCAGGGTGCGGGGGGTCCAGTAGGATTTTCCATGCCCTTGTCTTGTTTCTTGCAGTGTCCAAGTCCTCAAGAGTGGGTAGGGCGGTGCCAATGATTTTTTTCCGCCGTTGCAGTCTGATTTTGTCCTTTTTTGTGTCGGCCCCAAACCAAACCGTGATGGAAAAACACAGGATTGATTCGATGACTGCCATGTGGAACTGTCTTAGCACCTCCTGTGGCAGGCCATGCTTCCTCCGCAGCCTCAGGAAGTACTTCCTCTGCTGGGCCTTTTTCAGGATGGGGTTGGTGTTGACCTCCCACTTCATGTCCTGGGAGCCTGTGATTCCCAGGAACTTGAAGGTCTCGACGGTTGACACAGGGCAGTTGGACAGTGTGAGGGGGCAGCTGTGGTGAGGGATGTTTCCTGAAGTCCACGATCATCTCTACCGTCTTGAGCGTGTTCAGCTCCAGGTTGTGTTGGCTGCACCAGAATACCCTATTAACAAAGCAGGCTGGATCAGAAACCTCCAGGATCGATCGGTCACTATTCGTTTTTTTATTTTAATCGTTTACCGTGCCGGGTTTTGGTCATATGGGCAACGGCATCGCCATTTTTTTTTCCTAGCATGGGCACCCCCGTGGAGGATTTTACTTTTCTTCTGGAGGTCTTGAAAGGTTCACGCTGACATTGAAAAGTCTTCTGATTTTCTTGACGCATCATTCCCAGTATGGACATCACTTGAATGGGTGTCCCAAAGTGCAACAACGCCAAACTTGCTCTCTATGAATGCATACGTATAACGATTTACAGAAGGTGAACATTTTGTCAATTATAAAAATTAACCAGGTTCAGAAAATAAATGGCGTACTAGTCTTCTAGGTTATAATTTAAGCAGTGTACTGTCAGCAAAACTCAAAATGGATTCAACTAATGCCCTGTTGTCATGCGTCTTTTTTCTTTTCTTTCTTTTTTTTGGGTGGTGCTATCAGGTCAGATGCTCCGAAAACAAATCATCCCTAAATTTGACGATATTTTACAATACGTGGATTACCTGAACCTTGACGAACCAGTAATCGGTACGTACCACAGAGTACACTTTTCAGCTCTTAAATTAATGTGCCGTAAGAATCGTGTTCTCCCATTTCAGGTTTAAACTTCTTGGAAGAGGTGCTGTGTGTGAATGCGGCCCATGCCAGTATGGGGCCCCGATACACATGCACGCTTTGTAACACCACCGGGTACCCCCCGGAAATGATCCATCATGTGATTGGGCGAAGACACAGGCAGAAATATATTGTAATACAGTTCATATTTCTACACATTTAAAAAAAATAAATAAATAATAATAATAGTGTGACACAAAGCAATGTATCATTGCAGGAGAACAAGCGTCCAGATCTGGTTACTTGGGATAAACACTTGGTTATGCAAACGGGCAAGATAATTCGCACCAGAGCAGAAATCATCGCCCGTCAGGACGGAAGCGGACGTCCCAAAGTAAGATTCGTGGTCTTGTAACTTTGTCCTCGGATCCAAAGAGTGAAAAGAAGAAAGGACCACAAAAAAACCCTTCTGTTTATATTACAGCCGATGAAGAAAATGCAGAATGTGGGAAACCGAATGACAAGAGGTAAATAAATACACAGTAAGAGCGCCTGCAGTTATGAGTGCAAACAAACGGCGGTAGAAATAGGTCGCGGTGTTGTCATGGCGACAGTTTATGCATCAATAAATATGATTCGTACAAGCATAGGTACCTCCATCTTGTTTTCTGACTACCAATAGGTGGTTTTTCCGAAGTGCGGGTACCTTGGTACAAGTGAACCGTGGCTTGCTTCTTTTTGGTTTGTGACTTATTTCGAGTCTTGAGGACAGGGAGCTTGGTTCTTGTGGACCAGTAGCTTGATTCTCATTGGTTCTTGAATGCATGCTTTCTTTTGTTACCTGTAATTTGGCTCTCTTTTGATTCTTGAGTACCTGTAGCTTGGCTCACAAATACACAATGAAGTGACTGCTGTACAGGTTGAGCAGTGGTGGCGATTCAATGTTCAAGTCCCTTTGCTTGTGTAGTTCCCCTCTGGCAGATGCCGAAGGTCGACCCACAGAACATCTCAGACCAGCTCCAATGGAAGCAGAAATCCCAAGACACGGACCGCGGTAGTTTTTTGCCGGATCCTGTGAGCAGAGCCCCGTTCGTCCCGGCCGAGGCTCGCCCGATGAATGTGGCGGAGGGCAGACAGACGACAAACCCGTGGGATCAGCAGCCGGCGAAGGCGGACGGCTGGGAGAGGGTTCCTCTTCAGGGAAAGAGTTTGGACCTGGATTATCGTCTCGATAATGACGTCACACAAAAAAGAAGGGTGGAGCCCTACAAGGAGACACAACGGGGTTGGGATCAACCCGCAGAGGGTTACACCACCTACGGAGAGCAGGGAGCAAAAAATGAGTTTTTGACAGAGGATGGAAGGCGTCATTTTCAGCCCCGGTGTCTTGATTATCAGCACCAGAGTCCTGGCTTTCAAGGAGATGACCAGCAGTGGTCCGCTGACCATGATCGAGATGTGAGGCTCGGAACAAACGTGCCGAAACCTCCCACGAGGAATGTTCGGTTACCTTCGGACAAGCCGATTGAGCATTTTACGGATTACAATCACGGAATGCGACCAGCAGAGTCATTTTTGGCTGGAGCCACCAACTCCCAGACTCCTCAGGAAGTTTCCAGGAGTACGTCAGCCATTCCGGAGCCTTTCCGCCGCTTCATGAAGGGTCCTGCTGGCGACGAGGTATCCGGTAGACGCAAAAGAAAGAGCCGCTTCTCGGACGCCACACCTGAGGAGGTGGCGGTGGTCAATAGGATGTAAGCAAGCTCTTGTTCGCGTTCTTTTGTTCTTGTTGCCATGAGTTAACTTCCCCGGATTATTGGTAAACAGGTTCAATGCCGGACCCCGAGATGCCAAGCTCAGAGCTCCTCTGGAATCAGGCGGTGGAACGTTCCAGCAGGTAGTGCATCGTAATCCAAATGACAATTTCTCTTAATGCCCATCATCCCATGCCGGGTTTTGGGTAGTATTAACATTAGCCGATGTAGTAAATGTACCAATGTGGAGGGTTGACTTGCAAATGGCCTAATTTTCGAGGTAGTACCACATAGTCAAAGTGAATGGGGGAGAAACGCTTTGGGGTGGAGTTTACCATCGTTTGTTGAAAGCAATGCCGTCCTCTTGCAGTCCGAATTGGCCGGGTTCCGTGTAAAAGGACTTTTCTATTTTCAATCAGCAAAACAGTCCTGTACTTCTGCAGACGCCCTCACAACGCGACGAAACATTCCAGGAAGAGTCCGACTTCAGAAGAGCTGAAGACTGTTACGGTGGGGAAGGCAACGGAGGAGGAAGAGACTGGAACAACGCGCGTGATGGCCAGCAGGTGTACCAGCATCAAGGACGCAGTGAGCCCAGCGACTTGAACAGCAACCGTTACAATGGTACTGAGTGTAAGTTTCACAACATCAGCTCTATGTCCAGAATCTATCTTATCACCTTTTCTCCTGTGCTTCAGCTGATTTTGGCCAGCAACAGATGTACATGACATCTCGTCTGGATGAGCGAGCACAGTTTCCGGAACAATTCCAAGGAGGTGGCCAGCAGCGGCTACAGTTCCAGCAGTGTGACCAGCAACAGTTCTCCAAGAGTTTTTTTGATTCCCCTTCGCCACCATTGGACATGGAGAGGCCTGTCGGATTGCACCGGAACCCTCAGTACTCCAAAAGTCTACAAAAATTCACATCCACTATCCTGGAATTACTGTCCAGGAATTCATCCTACAATAATTAGTGTATCATAGCCGCAGTTTTGAATTGAATGTTTGAAATACAATGTTATCTTTGTTGACTATCTACCAAACACTTTCTTTACTGTATGTTCTCATTACGGTTGCGCGAGAGCCAAAACCTAAATTGGTTGACTTTGAGCGAAGGTGATGTTCAGCTTGGACTGGTCATCAGCCAGTCACAGAACAAAGATAAAGAAGCACATCTGTGATCTTTGATGCAATGATTCCCGACCAGGGTGCCATGGGAGAACATAGGGTGCTGTGTGAGATGATCCAATTTCACTCCATTTGTATTTGAATGTAAAACTGCCTGATTTTGGGAGTGTATGAGAAGGCCCACACCAGAATGGGGAGAACTTCTGCAATTTGAGGCAGATGTGCTCACCACTTACACAGCGTGCACCTTTTCCATTGTTGATGATTTTTCAGCAGACTTGAATAATAAAACATTTGTCGACTGCCTTGTCACTTTTTGCTCACCGATGGCAAAATAGGTTCTTAAGAGTTTGAGTGTAAGGCATTTCATTTTTTCTGTTTCTTTTATGTGCCTGGATATAATGTGAGGGGAATCATTTTCTTTGACATTTTTGTGAATGACGGCCTACTGTTGTGTGTGTGTGTGTGTGTGTGTGTGTCTTAGAAGCCCATCTATAATGGTGCATGACAGTGTCATAGTCACTAAACTTAATATGCAAGACTATTACATGTAAGTGCCAACATCTCATTACCATTATTTTATAGTTTGCAATTACTCTTGAAATACACACCAAAAAAATATGACCACTGAACAGGTACAGTACTTGGTACTGTACAGGAACTTGCTGTAGTTTTTTTGTAATTAAGTCAAATAGACACAAAAATAGGGCAACTATGAAACAACTAGTTATGAAATATGTTTCACGTTGTTAATGAAAACCTTTTACACAAACATTTCTTTTGCAATTTTTAAACTACAAATAGAATAAAAATCGAATTTTATTCAACACAAAAACATTGATATATCATTTTCAATTTGTATGAACCATAAACACTTTTCACATAAATTGTTTTCCTTTTCATGAGCCGTTCCTGTTCACACTTTAATACTACTAATACTTTATTTAAATATAGGCGGCTTTCTGAATCACAGACGTCATCACATCGCGCGAGAAACAACTTCCGGTACAGGCTGCAGCCATCTTGTTTCACTTCGGATAACTAAATAAAATAAATAATAGTGCCGAGCCGGTCGTCGCTTCGACATCAACAAAGTGAGTACCCAAAGTCTCAAATTCTTTGTGTGACGTGTATGAAGGCAGCGTGGGGCCCCGTGACGGTTGCTCGCGGTGCGAGGGTGGCTGTAAGACTTTTCCCCAGTGTTCATGTGTTCGTTCTTGACCAATGGACGATTGTTTTGGGGGCGAGATGAACACCGGCGCCATTTCCCTCCCCGCGCTGCGTGAGGCGCTTATTGGGTGGCCCGCTCGGAAACCGACGCCTGGTGTCCTCCATTTTGGCTCGCCTCGTCAGTGAGCGCACGACCCAGCAGGCTGTTGGTGACGGAGCCCGAATGGCGCCAGTTGCTTTACCAAGCAACATTGGCCCCCAAGAAAGCTTGATTGGTGGAATGTAGTCCGAGGTTTGATTGGTCTGAATGACACATCCAAACGTTGTCTTTATTGGTTCGGGCTCCTTCTTGCCCCGACCAGAGTGAAGCTTCATTAACTTCCCACTTGATGATGGCGGTTGCGATGAAATACCATTAACTCTTAGCTCACAGCATTGGCGTTAGCTTCAGCATTATTGTTTGAGCTAACGTTTCCAAACCGAGTTGAAAACATTTCGCTAGCTTGTGTCTAGCCACACTTAGGTTAACTTAAGACACGCTTTGCATCTTTGCCTTCGTTTCGTTTTGTTATGGTAGCCACCAAAGTCTTTTTGTTTAAAAAAAAAAAATGTTTTACGTCGACGTCGTTTGAAAAACGTCAGCGCTTTGACGTATGCTGGCCAACCAAGGGGACCGCAAGGTCACGAGGATGATGTTACTGGTGGCTTTACGTACAAGGTGCTTCTCATAAAACGACGTAAGATGCAACAAAAAGGGGAAAACGTTCTAACAAACTGCAGTAAGAGAATGAATGATGAATGTTTCTATGGGCGTTTCGTTTCAGAAATAGTGCACCGTTTCTCCAAGACGATCAAAAGCAACGTAATACACCCCCGGCCCCCAAAACAACAACAAAAAACGGATAATTTATAATATTATTATAGATGAAAGAGGAGAGGATCAAAGTGTCCTTTCACCAGTGGATCAGAGACGTCATGCTGAAAATGCACACGTCTGCTACAAGCATATATGATAATATGTATATACTATATTATATGTAATAATATGACCCCCATTTTTAGACTAAAATACAAGAAAACTGCAATTCTTATTCTTGGTGAGGAATAAGAAATAGAAAATAAGAAAAAAAAGACAATATTCAGACAAAAACATTAGATATGACCAAATAGACAATACACGGAAATACTGTACACAAATTGAAAATGCTTACTAATTGAAAAACAAAAAGAGCCTCGATTAAACGCAGGAAGTTGCTGTAATGTTTGTCTTTTTTTTTCTTGCAGCGTATCAAGAATATATGTGAGGGTTATTACAACATTGATGCTACTTAGCATAATTATGGCTTTTTGTATTGTGTGTTACAATTAAGCTCGCAGATTTTAAAGACTAGCACAAAATGTGTTTTATTAGTTTACTGAGTGTTAGCAGTTTTTAGGGCTAAATATTTGATAAAAGTGAGCAGGTGAAAGTCAGCTTTGCCTCCATGGTGTGTGTTTACCAAAAGGTGCAATCTGCCTCCTGCGTGTTTATCTCCAAACACGAAGCCGCTGCAGGTCATGGGAAGGTCTGCCGTCCGCCGTGACCTTGACAGGTGCCTTCTTTTTTTTGGGGCGGGGGGCATGTTGTGCTGTAGTAGTCGGTCACCCAAATGGAAAAAAGGAACATCGCACGGCACCTCGGTTTCTCCCATCCCGTTTTTCATCATTCAGTTAGATTTTCCTGCTTGCCCATGCTAAAGTCCCAGAGGATGTATCGAAACTATAGGAAAGGTTTGCAACAAAAGAAAACGGTATTGATAACAAGCGAAACTATTAGGCAGGCTATTTGAAAATGTACATATGCAAATAAAATAATATATATAAAATTTTAAAAAACTGTTAAAATAAAAATACTTGAACATTTCTTTAAGTCTGAGACTGAATATTAGAAAAATATTAAATGACGACGACACATATAAAACAAAAAATACTAGTATAACATTTTGGGTGGACATTGGCTATGACAACATATTTAAAAAATAGCAGAAATTATCAGACAGAATAGTAGAAAAACACATGAATATTACGTGAAAAATACGTCGAATATGGTAAAGTAATTCAAAATATCAGACAGGTAATGTACAGATGTCAGACAAAAAAATTGAAAGCAATCCAAAATATTAGGACAGAAAATAAATACAAAAGTATCGCAAATACAAAATATTGAATCGAAGCAAAATAAAATGAACACAAACATTGGATGAAAAATTGATGAAAGAAAAATATGGTTGAATAATACACAATTTTAGACAGGAAAAAACTATATTCTGATAAAATAGTATATATTTCCCAAACATGACTAGAAATCAAACAAAAAATTGAATGATGGAATGCAAATTATAAGACTAAACTGTACAGATATTGTGCCAAGAAAATTGAAAGGAAAGTAAAATCATTGCAACAGAAAGAAAGCAAATATCACAGCAACATTTTGGAAAATCATACAAAATATTCAACAGAAAATATTTATTATACCAAAAAAATATAGACATAAATATTAGGTGGAGAATGCACATAATAGACAAAATGTCACAAAACGCCCACAAAAAAAAAATTGGCCAAAAACGATTTCTTTTGACAAAAATATTCATTAAATACCAAATATTAGGAAAAAAACATGATTAAATCAGACAAAGTGTCATCCAAAGATATTGTGTATGAAGAAAAATACATTTTACACAAATATTATCCATGTTGTACACAGTGGAAAAGTTGTGTGTAATGATCGTTTTGTTTTTTGTTTTTTTCATCCTTCCCTCCTTTCTGTGTCATTACGAGGATCTCTGCTGATTTAAGATCAGCAACATGGGACGCGCGCATGAGCGCCGTTTGGCCTCGCTGGCCTGAAGCGAAGGTCACCGCGTTTGAGGTGTGCTCGCCAGCCAACAACGGGCACCATTGTATGCCTGCAAGTTGCTTTCTGGAGCCCTTAGGTTTATTTTTTAATCTCCACACTTATGACTCGTAATTCGTTTCGTCCATTAATGTCCCGCGCACTCTAAGTAGCCTTTGATTTTATTAGCCTCCCTTTCTCGCCGGAGTATTCCGACGTTTTTTTTTTTCTTTTCTTTTTGCGTCATCTCCATTCACGTCTTATTGGGATTTAATTGGATTCTTTATGTGGCTGTGGCGAGTTAGGACAATTGTCGAGTGGAAATAGAGAAGAAACATAATATCATTATATTATGGTGCCCAAAATGTTCACGGTTATATCTGTAGTATCGCCAAATATGTCAATCTCAGTGTTGTATATCTTCTGTGAAAAACAATACATGTAAATATACGAGCCAAATGTATGATAATGCACACACATTTTGTACTATTTTGGCATTTAAAATCCACCATTTTAATGCAAACACTCATGAAAAAAAAAAAATCTAGCTGGGATATAAATTTTAAACTAACTTAGAGTTGAACACAAGTGGTAGCAACACATTCTGACAGACTGCAACAATCATCAAAATGGCTAATAAACTGGAGCTTACCGCGCAGTTGTGACCGTCTTCTTTGTGCATTTATGTACGTTTGCCAGATGTTGCCTACTGGTGACCCGTAAACCAGAAGGAGTGGCACAATGAAATAAAGCATGAAATTACAATGCACAAAGAGTTTCTTATTTATTTAATATACAGGTTGAATATTTTAGAGGTGCACCAATTATTTGATTATCAAATTAGTCAACAGTTATTTTGACAATCGACTGAATTGAATTCATTTATAACTAGCTTTGTGTATAGTCAATATAAACCAGTTGCGCGGGGGTGCTGGTAGGGGGGTTGAATGTCATTAGCTGCATCTTATATTGAAATGTGTACAAAGTCCCCCGAACCCCCCCGCCCGCCGATTTTTGCCAATTCTTAAAATGTTAATATCGGCCGAATTTTTCTTATTAATAAAAGTTGTCCATTTATCTGGATGAGTGCCATGTTGTACCTGCGTCGGCTAGCAAGGATGAATGAGAAAGCAAGGACAAAGTGTCAATGTGTGTGTGTGTGTGTGTGTGTGTGTGTGTGTGTGTATCTGTGTGTGTATCTGTGTGTGTGTATTGCGTGCGCCTGTACTTTAAATCATGCGCATGCAACATGCGGCGGCACCGCTCAGGCACCTGCGCCGGCCAATGAATCCTCAGCGCGACCACCTACGTCACTCTCTTGCCGGCCAATGGGCTGGCGTAAGAGGCGGGGCCACGGGGAGACGTCTAGTTTGACATTGTAAATAAGAGCGCAGCCACATACGGAGTAGCGTGCGGAAGCCGAAGGGGGGTGGGGGGTGCTGGGAGGGGGTCACAGTGTAGAGGACAATCCAAAAGAGGCAAGCCAGCACGAGCTCGCACTCCCTGCGCTGCGCCATATCTTCCTTCCCACTTGACTTTTCTCTTTTCAACGCTTTTCTCTTCCTCTTTTTCTTCCCCCTGACCCCTAACGCTGCCGCTCAAGGTAACTTAGAGCAGGAAGTTGGCCGTCAGCGCAGAGGGGGCCGGGGAATGGAGTAGAGGGGAGGGAGTTTGACAGACAGGCTCGTTAAGCCAATGAGGCCGCAGTATCACTCGCTCTCCTTGGTGGAGAGGCGGGGCCAGGGCGTCACGTAGCAGGCTAGATTGATTGCTCGGCCAGCGTTAAAGGCAAAGGGCTTTGAGTCGGGAGTCGGACTGTGACTGCTCTCTCGAACCCTCCTCCCTGTTTAGTTTTTTTTCCTCCTCCTTTCTTAAGCTGGGAGTCTTCAAAGGAAATTCGGAAGGGGGGCTAAGTGAAAGATTAAAAGGAGAGAGTTTCTTTTTCATCCCGTGGCGGAGCGACACTGCCTTTTTGGAAAGAAGTTCTTGCTGCAAGGAGACTCCAAACAGCTTCCTGCCCCCCCTTCCCCCGCCTCCCCCTCCATCAACACGGACCGGACCATCCACCATGAAGGGCACGGGGTGAGTGCGACCACTGGAAACGACACAGTTAAGACTGAAAGGGGGACAAGCGGCATCTTTATTCATTTGAGCTGTTCTTTTTGACAGTCACCTCTTGTAATCAAGAGGCTGCCCTGTCCTGTCCTGAGTTGTGTCCTTGAGTTGTAGCAGCAGCCTGCTCGTCTTCAGGCTCTCACTTGTTGTGTTGTGATGTCCCCCCCCCCTCCTTTGGTATTTAGGAGTATTATTAAAAAAATTTTTTAAAAAATGTATATATGTATTAGACTACTAGTCCATGGCCTTTCACCCAAAGTCAGCTGGGATAGGCTCTATCTCCCAGTGACCCCCAACAGCAGAACATGGATGGAATTACAAAAACAATTAATTAATTTGTTGATTAATTAACAAGTAATTAAAAAAAAAAAGAGAAACATGCACAAATAGCAGGGAAGTTGTCTAAAATGCACATGCATTAGAAAAATATTGTAGGATGTGTAAAAAACGTACCAGAAAACAGAAATGTTACAAATGTGTAAGAAGTACAAAAGTATTGGGTACAAAATAAACTGGAAAAATATCAAATGAGGCAAAAATATAAAACCATTTAGAAATATTTGGAAAATGTCAGGAAAATTGGATGAAAATATTAGAAAAATTAAGCATATGAAAAAAAAAACGGAAATTTGTGTTGGAGCAGAGAAACACAAATATAAAAATAACAAATACCGAAGACAAACATACAGAAATATAGGGGAAAAAAGGTGCATTTACAATAAAATGGTAGATGAAAATGCACACACTGTAAGACTAAAATGAAAGAAGTTGACAAAAGCTGCAAGTCGCCTGTGCTGTCTTGCTACTTTCCTTCATTGTCGTTACATCAAGTGGTGTGGATGAATCCAAATTTTGACAGTGGGATATTTCCCCATGTCATGCTGATTTCTCAGGACCCTCCAGTCGCCTGACGTCCTTGTTTACATGTTAGCTTGAGCCGCTGATGCTGCGGCGCCGGCATCCATCTTGAAGGGGACACGCAAAGGTTGGGGGGTCCTGCAGGGTTGGAGGTGCAGCTGGTTTCTGTGACCTCCACCCTCCCTCGTTCCCCCCAGCCCCCAATGCTGCCAGCCTTCCAGATGGGCCGAGGGAGGGTGAGGAGCAAAGTGTGTGTGTGTGTGTGGGGGGGGGGGGCAGAGGAGGCTAATGGTCTGATCTGATCTTTTGTGATGGAATCTTTTTGGAGGGCGCCGCTTTTCCTTACTTGCTCTCTGTCACTCTCGCTCTCTTTATGTTCTCCCGCCCTTGTTGAAAGTTTCCACTGTTTTTTTTGTTTTTTTGTTTTTTTCTGACAACAGTGAGGAAGACTAAAAATAACCCCTCCTAAGTTGAATCCTCAAATCTCAGGGTTTTGGATGTGGAGATTTGCGGCAACCGTGGTGGACCGCGACGCTAAGGTCAGTGCTGGTGCCGCGTCCCTTTGCCCTTGGCAGGTAGCGTCAGCCCTCCTCCTTCCTCCTGCCTCCTCCTCCTCCTCCTCGGAGGTCTCACATTAGATGAAGGTCACAAGAATGTGAGGAAGTATGTGGAGGAAGTGAAAGCCCCAAATGAGCGAGGCTCGATTGTGCTAGCTGCGTGCTAACAAATACCAGTCTGGGTTCACTCCAGTGCTGCAGTGCAAAACCTGCACCACCTCACCCATACCATCCCCGTCCCGTTGCTCTCCCTCCCTCCACCCTCCCTCGTCACGTTCTCCTCTGCCAAATGACCTTGACAAAGCAGTGACAAGCACTTCCTGGAGTTTTCTCCAATGCAGGAGCAAGAGCAAAGTTTGAAAATAGATAATTTTGTGTCCTAAAATAACCCAGATCCCATACAGGATGTCGTAGTTAATCTGTAAAGGCCTCATGGGAACTTGTTTTTCTTTCGTAGTAGATGATTGACCCTCGCATTTTGGATCGGGTCCTCTATTTGTAAATGACTCTTTCAAGGTCAACATCATTTGCCTACGATGGTAGCTTTAGCCCAAAGCTAGGACGCCGACAGAGGCCTCCCGATCTTCACTCATTTCACCAGTCGCCATCAGGAAGGTCGACTCGAGGTCGCGGCAGGAAGGAAGCCGTCCGTCTTTCGTCAGACCTTGTCATCACTGTAAAATGCGGCTATTTTCATCGCGGATCACACATTAGGCTCGCACGTCGGCGGTTTTCACACAAGTTATTCAGATCAGAAAATTAAACACTCGATGACATCGTCACGCCCCGATTGTTGTGCTGCAGGTCGGGCTGACAGTTATTACTTAGCTTATGACAACTTTACTTGTCCTGACCTAAAAAAAATGGACCTTTTGTACACAAAGCCAGTTAGGTGCTGCGTCTTGTACTTAAAAAACTCGTAACGTGTTCTATTTCATATAACTCTAAACTATTGATTTGCCAACGTGCAAAAGGCTGAAAATTCTTCAAAAACTTTTATTTATTTTTAACACGGGCACGAGACGGTTTTAGTTGTCAACATATACCACAGTTTTAAAGTCGTCGTTTCAAAACCACTCAAATGTTTCCATCAATAATATGAGCTGTGTTTAATTTTTTTAAAAAAGGTCCTCCATGCAACTTTTTATACCACAGACCGAAATGTGTAAAATATTCATTCTTTTTTTTCTTGCCTGTGCCATTTATACTGAAAAGTAAATATATGCCCAAATCTTTGAAAATGTTACTCAAGTTAAAAAAAAAAGGCTCGCTTGCCCATAATCAATCATACTGTAGCTGTTAAAATGTAAATGTTTCTGGCTTTTTGTTGTGTCTGCCATTGAAATTAGAAATGGGTGATGATTGATAGTAGGTATGTGTATCGGGCCGATACACATAACGGATTTCCTCTCAAACCTCGGTTTTCAACCATAATCCGTTCCAGAAGGCTGTTTGAAAACCAATTTGTTCGAAAACCGAAACCACGCTCTTTAAAAAAAAAAAAAAATCTTTATTGAACACGTCTTTGCACAATGGAACGCTACACGAGGAAGTGTCACTTTCTAGTCTACCAGAGGAAGCGTCACTTCCTCGTGTAAGGAAGGCGGGAGGAGTCAAGTGACGCATTCAAGTGCGCTCAGTTTATTTGCGAACCGAAATTCGGTCGTCATCCGAGGCATAACAAACTCGAAATTTTTGGTCGAAAACCGAAATGGTCGAGAACTGAGACGTTCGAAAACCGAAGTTTGACTGTATATGTTGTTTATACTTGAATCATTTCACCGTTTAGAATTTTATGCCGTGCATGCAAAGTTGGCAATGACATTTTTTTTCTCCACGTATCACTGTTCTGTCCCAGAATTTTAGACACAAGAGTGCTGAAGTAAACGCGGCAGTTTTCCACCTTGAGTGGTTCGTATCATAGCCGCGAACAAAGCAGGACGGGCTTGTGTGTAAGGCTCATCATGTCGTCAGAGTCCTGCAGCTGTCACGCGCGCACTCGCATTCTGACAACCTTACCAGTCCTCTCTGCAAGAAAAAAAAACTGAAAAAAGAAGGCCATTCACACGCTCATCAGCTCATTAGGAAGCCAATTAGCCGCAAAGCATTTCCCTTACCCCAAGAGCAACTTATTTTTACACCTGATTACACTCCTCTTATTAAAGAGTACAGCACGGCGTACGGCTAACCGCCGTTATCTAGCGTTTGGCGAGGCGGGGAAAAAAAAAGGACGGGCAAGAATGAGACGGCGGAAAGAGGCGAGCGAAGTGCCACTCGAGAGCAACATTAGTGCCGCTGCTGATTCAGCGCAGTGGCGTTGACTTTCCTCGACGAGGGGTGTCAGGTGAAAGTCGTAAAGGTTGAGGTAAACGTCAGTGGCCCAGGAAACTTGACACCGCGGCTTCTGTCCACCCGAAAGGACGATGATGACACTGCTGCAGGGAAGACGAAACCAAACGCATTTTCCCTCCTTTTTTCACTTGCGCCGTTTTGGATGAACCGCACTGAGATGAAGCAATCTCGGAAAAGTTACTCAAAACATTTGAACACCGTTTGGTGTTGATTTTTCTCTTCTGCGTCGATGCTTGAAGTCAATGACATCACGGAATCGACTGACTCATCACATTTGCCGGCTTCCCAAATAAATAAATAAATGGGCAAATTAGTAGACAGATTAATAGACAATTAATTATTTAACTAATTAATTAATTGCCGTTCAACCCTAGTTTATACGGAACAGTGACAAATCAAATTTGTGAAAAATCTTTAAAAACTTGTTCTTTTCATACACTTTTTTTTCCCATATTAACGCTCTGTTTAAAAAAAAAAAAAGCTGAGAAATTTCACACCCGACTCTCACTTGTCTCATGTCGAAAGCAATCGTCGCCTTCCCCGACCGTTTTTATGCGTCACATCTTCTATTTGTGGGACGTCACTGAAGTAAAGGCTATTTTAAAGCAGTGTTTCCCAACCTATATTGAGCCAAGGCACATACTCTTGACTAGAGCGCAATGATGAGCACCTTGTTGACAGAAACTTCCCTGTCGCTCGTTTGTACTCATTTCCTGCCCCTTATCAGTGACCCGCCTGTGCATTTAAATCAAAGTACACACCGACTCAGCGATCGGGTGTGAGGCGTGTCAAAAAAGTGAACGTCTTGAACCGCTTGCTTTTTATTTCCCCGCCGCCGTTGCCATGACGTTCAAGTTAAACTCCCGACGCTAATGGGTTCAATTGTTCAGGTTCGGGCGAGGGAGAGCGACTCGCCCCGCCTGGCAGGCGTGCTCAGGGACAAGGCCATCTTGTTCGGAGTTACCACGGGACCGGTTGCTGATTTAACCGCCTCCCCTGGGACAAACAAACACTTCTCTTGCCTTGTTGCTGTCGGAACCCCGGATGCCGGAAGACGTCGGCGAGGATCAGCGGGGTTCGCCGCCCCCTGTTTCAATCGAGCTCGAAGTGAAGCGGACAAGCGCGCGCGGTGGCGTCGGCGGCGGGCTATTGTCAAGGTCAATCACTTGACTGTCATGGCAGCTACAAGCGACGCCATTGATCGCCACAGCGGCCTCTCTGTCGCATTCATTTAGGTCTGCGGCGACGTTCACCCGCGCCCGGGACAGTCAAGAGAGGAAGTCGGCTGTCATCGGTCACCTTGGCCCCGAAAACATTTTGCTGCCGATCAAGGACTCTGTTTCAGTTTTCTGCATTTATTACGATGATGATTATTCAGTAATTTATCTTGTTTTAGAAAGTAAACATTTTTTGGGTCCATTTACATATACAGTCAAACCTTGGTTTTCCTCCAGAATCCGTTCCAGAAGGCTGTTCGAAAACCGAAATTGTTCGAAAACCGAAACCACGCTCTTTTTAAAATAAAAATGTTTATTGAACACGTCTGTTAACAATGGAACGCTAAACAAGGAAGCGTCACTTCCTCGTTTAAGGAAGGCGAGAGGAGTCAAATGGTGCATTCAAGTGTGCTCAGTTTGTTCGAGAACCGAAATTTGTTCGTCATCCGAGGCATAAAAAACTCAATTTTTGGTCGATAACCGAATTGGTTCAAGAACCGAGACGTTCGAAAACCGAGGTTTGACTGTAGTGGATGTAAAAAGTAGGGATGGGCGTTTTGATAGCAGGGTTAGACAAAAGTGGCACATCTCTGAAGAAGAACCCATAACATTTTAGTGGCAAATTTGGGATTAATTTTTCACTTTTTCAGTCTCTCTTTTTTTTCCCTTTAAATCTTGTTTTGATAAGCGTGTTTTTGTTGGTACAGTAATGTATTTAGCAAGATGATGCAAAAGCATCAAATTGTATTCTCCGGACTTTCCCCGATGGCACAAGAGAGCAGAATGAGCCCAAAACATTTTAGTGGTGATTAAAGAAATATATCTGCCTTTTATTATTAAAAAAATAAATAACTCTTACTGTTTGATCACTGCTGTTAAGTTTGTTGCATTGTCAACAGGATCAGGAAATGTTGTCAATGAGTGAAGAATTTTTCGTGCAGTTGCCAAAATATCATTGGTATTTTGGTGTTGGGGTCTGATGCGGCAGTGAGCCACCAGATTGAGGCGGCGTCACGTGTCTTTCTGCTCACCTTGACTATCCAATCCTACGAGTTCATGTACATGATACCAGAGGTCTAATTGTTGTTCCTGCGCCTGCTTCTGCTCGTTTCGAGTACTACACTTGCTGCTAATTTAGACGATTCTAATGTAGTAATACCACTCTTGGCCTTTTGGCAGAGTTCTGCTCTCCAGCAATTGTAGTCTGCCTGGCATGTATTTCCTGTACTTGGGAATCATTTTGACCCACATCGCGAACGTAACTAATGTGAACGCCTGTGGCACTATGGCACTAACTCGGGCAAACGCTCCTCACATCTCTTCAGCGCGAGACCACAATCCAGACACTCTGTAGCTGTGCTTGCCCAGACTTGCCGCCCCGTATTGCCCCCCCCCAGCAGATTCCTGGCATGCCATAGTAACCTGCTGGATCCTCTTTTAGACCCCCCGCCCTCCAAAGTCTATCCTTCGGCTTCCTCCTTAGCTAGCGGCGCTCTTCTACACGTTACTTGGTTTCTTTGTGACTGAACACAGTGGCACGGCTGCCATTCAAAACATGCCAGGCGAGGAGCTCCAGCTATGTGGAAGATGATGACGTTCCTGGCAGAACCAAAATAGAAGCCCGATCAGGCCTTACTTTTTCAAACGAAGACGATAATAATAGTGTGTGATGGAATATGACCCCGTTGTGTTCGACATACCTGCTTAAACGATGCCACGCATTGTGTTATAATAAGCCACTGAGCGCTTCGGTTCATTCTGGGCCGACACGGTTTTAGAATGTTTCCAGCACGCGGGGGGTGTGTAGGCGTGATGGCGGCGTCCTCTACTTTAATAGCGTGGCGACGCACGAGTTCAACCGAGAGGAAGGCCACGCCGTAAACGGCAATTGAGGACATTTCTCATCTTGACACGAGGTGCTCAATTACAAGGTGATGATAAGCCTCAGCCCCTTTTACACTGCCC
The DNA here is from genome assembly GCA_018466805.1 of Hippocampus abdominalis. Lineage (NCBI taxonomy): Eukaryota > Metazoa > Chordata > Actinopteri > Syngnathiformes > Syngnathidae > Hippocampus > Hippocampus abdominalis. The sequence continues at coordinate 512,964 of CM031713.1, read as the reverse complement.
ATCAATGCTGACTTATTCCTGGGGTCGTTGTTCGGGACTTGGGATTGGGTGTCGGGGTGGGAGGGTGTCAACCTGCCAAGTTGTTGCCTCCGGGTGTTGCAACCAAAGCTGTGTCAAAGTAAATGCTGAGAAGACAGGGCAGGGATGCGAAGTTTTAACATCTGGCACCCACTCTGGCTTGTAAAAAGATACCATGTCTACTTGCGCGACTATGTTTGCCAATTTTCCACAAATCTTTGGAAAAGGACCACCAATGTGGAACGGAGTCGCAAAGTTACCTGTCGATTTAACACCATCGGGGGCAGTGTGATGGTCCTCCTTGAGAACAAACTGGGCGTAAATTCATGTTATGGTATAAATTGGACTCTTGGAAGCTAACTGTAGATATCGCAGAATCAACTTTCCTGTAACAATCGTAATGGAAGTATTAGCTCTGCTCCCTAGCTAGCCGCTAACTCCTGGAAGCTAACTGTAGATATCGCAGTATCAACTTTCCTGTAACAATCATAACGGAAGTATTAGCTCTTCTTGCTAGCTAGCTGCTAAGTCCTGGAAGCTAACTGTATATATCGCAGTATCAACTTTCCTGTAACAATCATAACGGAGGTATTAGCTCTGCTCGCTAGCTAGCTGCTATCTGCTCTGATGGAGCACAAGGTAGTGTAGCAGCGAGCATACCCACCGTAGTTCTCGAGCAGCGGGGAAATCGGGGAAGTTGGATGACTAGAAGTTGATGTGTGGCAACATCTGTTATCAGACATTTTGTACATGGTGTCTACCAACTACTCCGGTTGCTAAAAGGTGCGAACAAGCATGCTACGAATGGAAACTGAATTGTACTTAGGGTGCAAATGTTGTCTCTCCATGCAGCTTTCCAGATCATGTCCGCGGATTCGTTTGGCGCCGGCAGCACCGATGCCCAGCAGACTCTTCAGTCCTTCTGGCCTCGCGTCATGGAGGAGATCCGGAACCTGACTGTGGTATGTCCGCAGTAACTCACAAGTTTTTGACGCTCGCTACGTGGTTGCTTTGTCACTCGCTAAAACCGTTTTATTGATTCCAGAAGGACTTCCGCGTGCAGGAGTTGCCTCTGGCTCGAATCAAGAAAATCATGAAGCTGGATGAGGATGTTAAGGTGAAAGAGCAGAAGCGACGCTGGAGTTCTTCCACAGCGAGGGGAACATGCCAAGTGGCTGGCGATTTATTTCGCTCGTTACCGCCAGATTATCGGCTCGGACCGCTAGCGGGCCGCAACCCGTCTCGTGTCAAGAGCACCGTTAAGAGGAGGCTTAAATGCAGTAAAGAGATCAAGAGATCATTGGCGTGTATGTGAGGACAACGAGGACCCTTCTGGGAGCCGCAATAGCACGGCTCTAACTGTTTCTTTATCGCCTTTAGCTGCTCACATTAGCAGCGGAGCTACCCAGCGACACAAACACAAACCGGCACAAGACAGACTTGAACATGTGCAAGTCGAGTGGCGAATTGCAGACTACAGTCAAACCTCGGTTTTCGTCCATAATCTGTTCCAGAAGGCTGTTCGAAAACCGAAATTGTTTGAAAACCGAAACCACGCTCTTTTTAAAATAAAAATGTTTATTGAACACGTCTGCTCACAATGGAAAGCAACACGAGGAAGCGTCACTTCCTCGTCTACCCGAGGAAGCGTCACTTCCTCGTGTAAGGAAGGCGAGAGGAGTCAAATGGTGCATTCAAGTGCGCTCAGTTTGTTCGAGAACTGAAATTTGTTCGTCATCCGAGGCATAAAAAACTCGACATTTTTGGTCGAAAACCGAATTGGACGAGAACCGAGACGTTCGAAAACCAAGGTTTGACTGTATTTACTTGCCTGATAAGGGCTGCTGTTTTAGCTAGCAACGGGCCAGTTAACTCTTCACGGTCCTTTTGTGAATGATGGCATCTAAGAAGTCAAGAGTCTGTTCCTTAATCGTTAAATCCATTTTAATACCCCCCAGTCGGCACGTTCAACACACAGAGCACAACGCAGACTTTTTTGTGCCGGGTAGGTGCTGCTGTTTTGGTTAGCAACAGTGCCAGCTAACTCACTATTGTCCCCCCGCCCCCCAACTAACTGTGCAGATGATCAGCGCCGAGGCACCGGTGCTGTTTGCCAAGGCGGCGCAGATCTTCATCACGGAGCTCACCCTCCGAGCGTGGATTCACACGGAGGACAACAAGCGACGCACCCTACAGGTCAGTTATAGTAGTGCATACTCGAATTCTTCCTCCCATTCTATCTTGTACCTCGTTCATCATTTTCCTTTGCAAAAAAGAAGCCTGCATTGCCTTTGATGTGGTTCACTGTGGGCCTGTGACAGTGCACTGGGCGCGTACAAGCAAAAGGGGCCCTCATTCCAGCCATCCCCCCCGAGGAATGACCCTGCCTTCACTTCTCTCTCCCTCCACTGACTCTGAAAGCCAGGCGGGAGCCACTGACCCACTTTTTGAACGCCCCACGCTGCCATTTGGGCATAAAGTTGAAGAAGCCGGACTCTGGGAACGGCGCAAAAGGGGGGTGACGGAGGTGGTGGTGGTGGTAGTGCTGAAGGGCAGCAAGCGGTGATGGGAACAGTTGGGGAAGTTTGGTTCAGAGCTCGTCTCACCGGGATGTTAAGAAGGGAAAATTGTGAAGCAGAACATGAAAGCCCCTAAGTCCTCTTTATCCATTCACATACCTCGCGGAGATTAGCGAGTCTGTGTGTGCGCGTGTGCGTTTTTGAACGTGTGATGTGATGCAGGTACGCCCTTATCACGTTCATCAGCAAAGGGCTGGAAAATCTAAAACTCAAGACCTACTTTGGAAGTCCTGCCTTTTTTTAACTCTGTTGTTTTGAAGGCAAACTCAATAAAAGCAAGGTCAAATGATGTAAAAGTCACTTTTAGTGATAAGTCAATTTAAGTCACGGCTACCACAGCACACCTTGGGGGTAATGGAAATACAAAGCCGTAATAGTTTGCACAGCCAGCACGAGATGGCGCTGTGGCTCAAAACTGCTGCTCTGATCGTCTTTTTGACTCCAGACATTAAACCCTTTCCTTTAAAATTTGCCACAGAATTTCCCGTACACACGGCACAGCGTCCGGGATCACCACGGCAACACATCAATGGAACAAGTGTAGATGTGTGACCCGGTGTGGCTAGATATTAATCAAGTGACTATAAATAGCTCCCCTAGTGCTGGGAGGGTCACAATGGGGGTGGGTGGGGAGGGGGCGGGGGGTGGGATCTGACAGCCAATATCCTGTGGAAAATTCCACAGAGGCAGCAGCAGCAGCGACTCTCAGCTGTGGAAATGGGAAGAGATGTTTGGGAACCGAGGAGAGTTTGAATCAAGTTGGGCCGAATAAACAGAAAGTACTTTATTTCTCAGGACAATTAGATTTCTTCACTCTGATTTGCGGATTTTGTAGTCCCCGCTGACTTGCACTTCCACTAACATCTCGTGGCGGATAGCTAAGTAGTTAGTGTTGCCAAGTTAGAGATTTTATGTTGTTTCTATTTTTAACCACGTTTCCAACTCGATAGTGATTGTTTTTCCAAAGTTATTAGTTCAGGAAAACTAACAGAATAACTAAGATGAAAATTGAAAAAGCATTTTTTGTTCATAAAAATGACATAAAAATGAAAACCCGTACCGAAGAAGTAAGTAATTTGGGGATTGGGAAACACGATATTTATTGTGACTTTGTTTTTTAAATGAAAAATGAACTTCAGTCAAACCTCGGTTTTCGAACGTCTCTGTTCTCGTCCAATTCGGTTTTTGACCAAAAATTGTGATTTTTTTATGCCTCTGATGACGAACAAATTTCGGTTCTCGAACAAACTGAGCGCACTTGAATGCACCATTTGACTCCTCTCGCCTTCCTTACACGAGGAAGTGACGCTTCCTGCGGTAGATGAGGAAGTGACGCTTGCTCGTGTTGCTTTCCATTGTGAGCAGACCTGTTCAATAAACATTTTTATTTTAAAAAGAGCGTGGTTTCGGTTTTTGAACAGCCTTCTGGAACGGATTATGGACGAAAACCGAGGTTTGACTGTATTTATAAACGTCTTTGAAAACAATTTTAAAAATGTGTTTTGTTTTTGTTTTTTAAATAGAAAATGAACTATCATAAACCTGGCGTCTAAGAAAACAATTTTTAAAATTTGCTTTTACGTTTGAGAACAACGAAAAACTCAGATTTTTGCCACCTTCACAGCGGAACGACATCGCCATGGCGATTACCAAGTTCGACCAGTTTGACTTCCTCATTGACATCGTCCCCCGAGACGACCTGAAGCCCCCGAAGCGACAGGTAGGAGTTCGTTATCTTTATTTATTTTTTTGTGTCTAGGATTGTCATCCGCCGTTCCCTCTCATTGGCAACCTGGAGGTGCTGTAAACATCCTTGACTGGAAGCTATCGGTCGGAGCAACAAGGGCTTTCAGTCGGATGTTTGCAGCGTCTTATTGCTCCTGGCATCCCGCGACGGCTCCCGCGGCAACCTTTCTTTTCGGCGGGGGGTTTCCAAACGCCCGACGAGAAGACGGGCGTGCGAGCTCTTTGCATCTCTGGGCGTGTAAACATCCTACACTCTCAGCTGTGCTGTCATAGGAGCTGGGAGAGGGGTGTTTACGCTCCTGGTGACGGCCAGGACAACAGGGGTCAGCATCCACTCGGTGCGTTTTTGCTTCTGGGTGCCTTACGGGCTGGATTTACACCAACACGCTCCCAAGAAGCGTATTTCAAGTTGTTGTCTTTCTATTGTGCAAGTTTGGGCAGTTTGACTGAGTAACTGGCGAGGGGAGCTCGCACATTAATGAAAGGATACATTTGTAGGAAACTTTGCTTCAAGCTATAAAAACAAGTTTACAATTAACTTTGCCTTGCATTCATGCTCTTTATATCATGGGGATGCAAATGGAGCCGATTTGGTGAGCTGTCATGCACGTGTCACCTATTCTCAGCTATGTGGAGAGAAAATTACCTTGAGCTCTTGCTGTAATGCTCGAAAAGTCCATATCTACGGTATTTCCCGGACCATAGGTCGCAGTTTTTTGTTTTTTTTCATAGTTTGTCCGGGGTGCGATTTATACTCTGGAGCGATTTACGGGTGAAATTATTGAGACATTATTACAGTCAAACCTCTGTTTTCATCCATAATCTGTTCCAGAAGGCTGTTCGAAAACCGAAATTGTTCAAAAACCAAAACCACGCTCTTTTTAAAATAAAAATGTTTACTAAACACGTCTGCTCACAATAGAAAGCAACACGAGGAAGCGTCACTTTCTCGTGTAAGGAAGGCGAGAGGAGTCAAATGATGCATTCAAGTGTGCTCAGTTTGTTCGAGAACCGAAATTTGTTCGTCATCCAAGGCATAACAAACTTGAAATTTTTGGTCGAAACCCGAATTGGTCGAGAACCGAGACGTTCGAAAACCGAGGGTTGACTGGTTATCATTTAATGTGTTAATTTCACATTAAACCACAAGGGGGCGCACTATAGCCCTATGTTGATAAATTGACGACGGGTCTGACGTGACGTAAGCGACCCAGAAGAGAAAAACGCCGCATCTTCTACCTCCGGAGTTGGAAGAGTTGTTTAAAAGAGGATGAAGATTTCAATTGATTTAGTGATTTTGGAGTGACACCGATGGTTTGGTAAACTTGTTCACATGTTATTTAATCTACAGTTATCTGAACAAGTGTTAATATGGTACGTGAGCATACCTGGCACGTTCTCTGTTCGTTATTTTTGCGTCATGTAACATTAGCATATCGTACACTTATTCAGCGTGTTCTCTATTTTGTTTTTATTTTAAATTGCCTTTCAAGATTACCTGTCTGTTCTTGGTGTTGGAATTTATCAAATCAATTTCAAGTTTTTTTTCTTCTTTATTGTACATTTTATGGCTGATTGGATTTATACCCCGGAGCAGTTTATAATCTGGAAAATACAGTAATAAGAACAGCAGTGGTATATTGTACTTACATTTCCTACAAAATACTCACATATTTTCTCCTAATTATTTCTTAGTAAAAGAAGCGTACCCACCTGGTTTGGAGCAGCATGATGCCCTTGTAACGGCTCTCCAGTCCAGATTGCATCACTCTTTCCCCACTGTAGTCACAGCTCATTAGTTATTCATCAGCCCCTCCCCCACCGCCCTGTACCATAACACCCACCAACACGCTGGACGGAGACGTAATGTGCTGACCAGCGTCCTTCTCTCCGCCGCCGTCTCCACGCGTATAGGAGGAGATGCGTCAGACGGTGGCCCCGGCAGAGCCGGTACAGTACTACTTCACCTTGGCGCAGCAGCCCGGCACCGTGCAGGTGCAGGGCGCGCAACAGGGCCAGCAGGCCGGCGCGCAGACGGCCGCCACCATCCAACCCGGGCAGATCATCATCGCGCAGCCGCAGCAAGGACAGGTAACGATAACTGACAAAACAAAAGAGGACAGAAAACACCCGAGCTCCAGCCGGTCCCGGGCATCCTCATTGTGGTTTGAGAGCAGGCAGAAGTGCCTGGCTTTGTTGACATGAGTGAGCGCTCACCCAGAGCACACGCAGGCACTATTGCTGAAGAGGAAGCGGTTTACCTGAACAAACACTGGATGAATTGTGCCAAAAGATAGGCCTGGTAATCGGTCGCGACCGTACTATGCAGCGTTTTGTCTTCTTTCTAGCCTTTCGAACTCATTTCAAATTAGGTTTCGGTTTCAAACAACGGTTAGGTTTCAAAGTAGGTTTTCCAAGCCGGGCTTAGGGTTTAAAATTGGAGTGTCTAAGTAGGGCTGCAAGTAACGTTTCGGTTAATAATCTGTCAATTATTTTGTGAACTAAAGTTTCAAGCCAGGGTAAGGCTGACAAACTGGGATTTCAAGCCAAGGTTTTACGACACTGTCTGGAGTTGATATCAGGGTAAGGGTTTTCAAATGGAGGTTTGAAGACAGGGTTAAGGTTTTAAATTGGGGATCAAAATGGAGTTTCAAAGTAGGGTTTCCAGTCCAGATTACAGTTTTGAGTTGGGATTTCGAAGTAGGGCTTCCGGTTAAGGTTTGAAGCCAACGTAAGCCTTTACAAGAAGGCTTGCAGGCCAAGGTTTTATACAAGGTTATTTTTTAAAAATGATAGTTTCAGTGCAGAGTTAGTGTTTTGGGCAAAGGTTAGGCTTTCAGGTTCAGGTTTGTGTTCTAAATTAGGATTTCAAGTCATATTATTGTTAGCCTTGTTCTTAGCATCATTTTTTGTCATACATTGAAAAATCTAGGCCTCCGTTATGTTGTGCGTGTGTGCGACAGCGCAGACGCCCTCCTCAGCGTTATTGGAGAGCCTAGCTTAGCACTTGTCTGTCCTCCTGAGATGGAGGAGGAGGAGGAGGAGGAGGAGGACGTAATGTGCAACGTCAAGAAACATTTCATCCTGGTCCTTGTGTGCGTCTATCTCTGTGTGAAGCTCTCCCCGCCATTCCTGCTATTTGTCATGCAGAGGCTTTGATCATTTTGATTTTGAATTTTTGCTTTTGCTTCACATTATGCCACCCAAAACATGTTGCCGCCCTTCTCACCCTGCCTTTCTCTCCCATTTTCTCATCGTCCCCTTTTCGTTCCTTTGGCTTTGCTTTTTTTTTTTGTTTGTCCTCCTCCTCATGGGCCGTCAGATGCTTCAGGGGGCCACCATGCAGCAGTTACAGCAAGTGCAGGTGCAATCACAGAACACGCCCATTACGGTAAACACAACATGCACTTATTTGTCTGCTCCATCTGGCCCGTATCCATGCGCCCTCTCCTGGTTCAGCCTAAAAAAAAATCGCCTCTTATGTCCCCTTTCTGTTCCCCTCCACTCCCCACACCTCCATCAATCTTTTTGTGTCTATCTCTCCCCAGAGCGCCCCCGTGGCCATGCAGGTGGGTGACCAGCAGGTGCAGATTGTGCAGGCGGCGGGGGCTCAGGCGCAGACGGCCCAGGCCCAGGGCCAGACCATGCAGGTCATGCAGCAAATCATCACCAACACGGGCGAGATCCAGCAGATTCCGGTGAGGAAATACCTCGAGCGTCCGTAGAAGCTCTCATTTGGACCATGTTTTGGGGACCAGTGTTAAGTTGAAATGGAATGGGAAAAAGTCTTGAATGTAACTTAAAAATCAGGTAAACATAAAAAAAAAAGTGGGATTTACTCCTTGTGTATTTGAAACAACCACATTGCTTTATATGACGAAAGTCTGTTTAGCGTCATGCAAACAATGGAAAACACAGAAGACCAGTTAAGCAATAGCATTACTAATACGGTGTTGTGACCTTGTCAAAAATATTAGGACACAAACTGAGGGTGAATCATACGGACAGATAATATAACACTAGACTTGCCATATCTTCTTTATCCTCTGGCGAAGAACGACCAATAGTATTGCAGCTTCCTGATGTTTTGTGGCCAGGTCAGAATGGAATGTATGGCATTACCATTCATTTAATTTCAATAAGGAAGGATGACTTTTGTGATACAAACGTTTTGAAAACTATTGTGGTCAAGGAAATACATTCAACTCTTGTTTCAAGGTACCACTTCGCTTCCTAATCCAAATACTCGTAGTTGTATTTTTCAGCGAATACCGTATTGGCCCGAATATAAGACGGCCCTGATTATAAGACGACGCCCTCTTTTTCAAGACTCAAGTTTGAAAAAAGACTTTTTGAACACCAAATTAATTTTTATACAGAAAATAATTACAGTACATCAGAAACAAATGACGATAACAATATATTTGAGAGAAAAAGCATGTTATTTTGCCTCATTCAAATCTAAAGTGCAATCACATTCGTAAATGAATGGCTTCTGGTTTTTGAAATGTAAATTACATTATAACTTCTCCTCAGCTGTCGGTTAACCTGGCCGATCTTCGACCCACTTTTCTCCTGATTGTCACTACGTTTCTCCATTTTCTGTCATCTCTTCAATTATTTTCTTCTCTTTTCCTTCTTACCGCTATGTTTTACTTTTTTTCTTCGCGCTACCGCTATTTTTATTTTTATTCTTCGTGGCAGGGGTTCGCTTTGGCCTGGGGAGTCAGGTTCAGCATTCGCGCCATTGATATCTGGCGCCATCCAGCGTCGTGAATGGGTATAATGTCTAGACGCCAAATATAAGATGACCCCCACTTTTTCAGTCTTATTTCAATGCCAAAAACACCGTCTTATATTCGGGCCAATACGGTAGTTTACGTTGTTCACATGAAGCTCACCAATGTTATGAGCCTAAAAAAAAGGCTCGCACAAATTGATGCAACGTCACACATGAGCGGCACGCAGATGTGGGCAATAACATTTTGATTTCTTTGGCCTGAGCACAAAAACAGAAAATAGGTGAGTTTTTCAGCAAATAACTGCGGACATGTTCCGAAATTTTAAATTCTGCCATTTTGCAAATGCCAAATCGGGGATGAAGCAGGTTTCCTGTTTTATCATGATCACCATCACACTGTGCTTATTGGCGCTTTGTCTCTCCCCTGTGGTGACCGAATTCAGGTGCAGCTCAATACGGGCCAGCTGCAGTACATCCGCCTGGCCCAGCCCGTCTCTGGTGCACAGGTGGTCCAAGGACAGATTCAGACCCTGGCCAACACGCAGCAGGTAGACGCTGTTTTGTGTCTTTCTAATCCGACGCTGAATGTTGACTGGCTGCTCACCCTGCGATGTGCTTGTGCGTCCAGATCACGCAGACCGAAGTGCAACCGGGCCAGCAGCAGTTCAACCAGTTCACCGACGGACAGGTAATGACTCACTAAGTCATCTTTTGGCTCAAGGGAAGGGTTCAGGTTTCAAATTTTGGGTTCAAGACAGGGTTAGGGTTTGAAGTTTGGGGTGCAAACAAGGGTGGGGTTTCCCAATTCTGATGTAAAGCCAGGGTTACCGTTTTAAATGATGGTTTTGGGCCTTCAAGTTAGGGTTTCAAATACAGCTTTCAGTTTGTGGTGAGTGTTTGAAATTAGTTTGGAGTCAGGGTTTGGGTTTCAAGTTAAGGTTTTCGAGTCAAGGTTGGGCTTTCAGGTTTGAGTTCTGAGTTTAGGGTTTGGGTTTCATGACTGCGTCTTAAACCTGAGTTCGGGTTTTAAATAATGATTTCAAGTCTGGTTTTGAGTTTTAAAATTAGGTCAGGGTTTCAATCTGAGAATTCAAATGAGGGTTTCAAGCCTGGGATAGGGGTTCAAATACAGCTTTTCAGTTTGGGGTTTGAGCCAGGATTGGGGTTTTAAATTACGTTTTCAACTCCCAGTTAAGGTTTCAAGTTAAGGATTGTAGCCAGCGTTACGGTATTAAATGAGGTTTTTGAATCAGCGTTAGGTTTTCAAATTAGTGCTAGAATTTCAACCCAAAGTTAGTGTCTTCAATTATCGTTATAAAGCCAGGTTTAATAATTTAACATAGGGTTTTTATAATTTAACAAAGTGAGACTTTAGAGCAAAGGTTAGGCTTTCCATTTTGTGTTTGAAGCCAGAATTTTGTGCTTCTAAGTCTCTCCTTCCTCTGTGTGTCCTGGCCATGCAGCAGTTGTATCAGATCCAGCAGGTGACGGTGCCGGCCGGTCAGGATTTGAGCCAGCCCATGTTCATTCAGTCCACCAGCCAAACGGGAGAAACGCAGGTCACGCAGGTCACCAGCGAATGAGCTCCGACTGACCACCTCGTCCAAAACCAGGCCCCGCCTCAGCTTTTTTTTTGTTTTTTGTTTTTTTTGTACAGTAGCGCCTTGTCCTTGTCGCACGCTCTCGGCTGTGCTCCCGTCTGCCATTTTACGGGAGTAGCCATATACCTCACACGCACACACCAGGGCTGTTGGCAAAATTCTGAATTTCAGTGTGACTAAAAAACAAAAACAAAACAAATGCTACCACTTTGTTATAATTAAGTCTCCATGAGTCCTTTGAATAATATTTGTACAACATTCTTGTTGTAAATAGGTTTACACACTGATTTTGCATCACAAATTTCTTTCAGTTTAATGGAATCTGAATTCTACTTACCGGCCATTTGAATTTCAGTTGCAATTCTGTGGCCAGTTTGCCACCTCAATTCAAATTCAAGCTCAAATTTTAAGAATTGAGTTGGAATTTAGGGGTCGGTGTTAATTCAAATTCAGAATTTTGCCCAGCCTGGGCACACGCATGCACGGAGGAGGAGCGTCAGCAGTTACAATTAACACCCTTTTCTTTTTTTTCTTGGGTGTCTTTTTTAGTGCTACCCCTTTGCCTTTAATGGCGTTTCATCCTTTTTTTGTACAGTAATTGTCAGCGATTGTCCTCATTTGTTTTTGTGCATGTGGTCCAAACTGCAGCATGCGTGACATGCGGTAAGATAGGTACAATTTTATTTTTGGGATGTTTTGTAAGCAAATTTTGTTGGTGACCAAAAAATAAATAAAAAGAAAAGAAAAACCCTGAAACATGTTGTAAGACTTGTGTTCCTTTGACCTACTAACAAACCGTGAATGCTCTTTGTTGCTGTTTTTAGGCAAGGGTGGTGTACTTGTTTGCTTGGTGAGTGACTAGGGAGGCATTGAAAAGAGTCCTGTCATGGACTTCGACTGCACGAACAGGTACATGTCTGAATTTTGGTCTGAGTTCATTCAGATATTCAATTAAAAAATTGACAAAATAATTCATCCCTCAAGTTAGGAACTTCTCCCGGAAAGTGAATGACAATGAGTTTTCTAGACAAAAATTTGGGACACATCCCTTCATCCGGTTATCAGACTTGACTATATTGGGCCAGTCCTGTCTTAACTTGTTCACTGTCGTGGATGTTTATATTATTCAACTTCATTCCAACCTTTTACTGCCACCGACGTGTATATTCGCCGAGTATGGGCTGAGAAAATCAACTTTTTAATCCAAAAAAATGCATCGCTTTGGATTGGATTTGAGGGTCAGGACAGCTTTTGAAAAGGTTTAAGATGAGGCATTATTCTCTCTGCTCGTCACGTCGTTTATGAAGTTGAGAAATGCCCAAAAAAATCTCAGCTTTTTTGGTCTTTTGGGGGGTGAATGGGTAGGGAAGGCTGGAAATACCTTTTTTTTTTTTCCCTGGTGAAATTGGATTCTACACTTCTTTTTGGTAGGTCTTTGATGTTTATGATGTCATAGAACAATATTCTGAAAGATCAGTCATTTTTGTGTTCAATGGTTGCCACTAGGGGCACTCAATGGTGCCATAAATACTCTTAAGGTTGAATCAATTATTTGTATTGGAACCCCGTCATGTAATGTCTGTGTTTCTCATCAGTGGTGTTGGCTTCCTTTAAACCAGGGGTGCCTAAACATTTTGGACCGAAGGTCAACTTTTCCATCAATCAATCAATCTCCCGCGATCCATCCGTTACCGCGCACGCGCACACACATACACACACACGCCATGATGAGCAACAACCTGACACGGAGGCATGCGACGCACTTTTGCAGTCTCTTAACTATCGCCGCTCACACGTACCGTTTTAATTTAAAGTGCTTCCCTCGGCCCTCTAGATTCCTATTCTTTGCCTGTGCCATAGGTGAATTGTACACAAAACAAACTGATTGAGAACAATGATAACGATAAAAGATATAGCGCAATTGCAGACTGCTGAGCGCTAACAACTTCCGGTGACGCAGGTCACGCGCCACCGTAGGTTAAAGATTTACCTGCTTTATTTTATTTTTAAAATACTTTTTGTGAAAATGAGACTGACAGGATGATTAGGGTGCAGTGTACATGAACACAAAAAAAATATTACTAACATGCACAAAGACACACAAATGGTTGTTTGTTTGTTTGTTTTTTTTTCCCCTCTACACTCCTCGCGATCTTCTTGGGACCAGTCTGCGATCTACTGGTCACTCGCGATCGGCGTAATGGGCACCCCTGCTTTAAACACTCCAGGCTCCTCCAGCATACAGTTCAGTACTTACAATGTGAGTCCTGTGTTCTTTAAAGTGACCACTTGGGGGCAGCATTTATCCAATACACGGCGAGTGTCCCAAGTCCTCGCCACTATTTTTTCCAATAAGTACAAGAGGGTAGTTCTTAGTCGTTTAGGGCCCCAAGGCAATCCAAGTTATGCCCTCCTCTCCTGTACAATGCAAAGATGTTGATTCTCTAGGTTTATCATGAATTTAAAAAATCTTAACTTTAATAAAACTCAGATTTGAGCAAGATAAAGGTCTTAAAATACTTCTTAAGGATTATTATCAAACAAGTGAATCATATCGATCATTTTATTGTCATTCCTCAGAACGGGACTCAACATTTTATTCATGTTAGCCAGCACTACTGTGAAAACTCCTCTACAACGAAACCTACATGGGCAAAAATACCCCCAAGTGTGAAAACATTTCATGCATGAAAGCCATTCCCACTTTTCTGCTCCCCCTACAATGAAAAGTACCCCTGTTCCGTGATATGAAATCTTTTTCTCTGCTCTTGCCTCGCAACGAGATTCACTACATCGAAAACAATCCTTCCGCAAAAGTCTAATCCAACCTCAGCATGCCACACAGCACATTTGACAATAAAGTTGTATTCAATTCAAGACGTCTACTGCTTCGGTCGCAAACGGCAACAGCAACCACCATACTGGTTTACACATGCGCAGAGGTACAGGAAGTATTTGTTTCAGACGCAGCACAAACGTTGCATTGCTAAAATGGCGACAAACAAGGAGTTGAGAAAAGAAAAGCTTTAACGCTTGAAGACAGGATAATGGTAATAGAAATGAAAGATGGAGGAAGCAAAATAAAAGACATCATGCAAGAAATTGATGCAAATGAAACTAAATGCTGATCGTAAATGTCGCAATTTCTTTCCCTTTTTCTCTTTCTACGCTGGCTATATGAAGTGTTAAATAAGTGTATGCGCATACTTATGCACGATTGGAATAAAAGCAAAAATTATACATACGTTTTTTGTGTGTGTTCGAGTTTACGTCTGAGATCAAATTTGCTACAGTGAAAAGTCCCCTGTTGTGAAAATGTTCTTGCTGCAAACATGATTTCGTTGTAGAGGAGTTTCACTAATACATCTTGGCGATGAAAGGCGTCACTCGTGTCACTCCACTTTGTCCTGACTGCAGCTGCCTGTTTGACTTGACAATGTCAGCGGTGCTCCTTCTGGCAAAGGCGTCTTTTGCTTGCTGTTGGCGTTCACGTGCAGCCGTGAAAAAGGCTGACACCTTTGTAAATTTAACTGTTTTGCGGGTCTGAGACCATTAAATTAAGTATATTAAATTGTTTTTACGAGATATTTCAGGGCCATTGAAAATCTCAGCGGCCCCAGGCAATTGCCTGTGTTTGCCTAATGGTAAAGCCGACCCTTTGCCGAACTCGCCTTGTTTTCAACTTACTCCTGACGCAACAACAGGAAGCGCGGGTTATCCGGCAGCCCCTTTCAAATTCTCTGCCGGACGGTTCATTACGTCGCAGCTGATACGTGGCGCAGACATAGCTATCTCGTTCCCACCTTGTGACCTCACAGAGCACAACGGTAGTCTGCGCAGGCGACTAATGGAGGGGGGGGGGGGGGGGGGCTTAATGGGCCAACAATAACGGCATTGATGAGCGGGGCGAAAATGTCGGGCTGCTTAAGTCGAGCATGAAGGGGGATTGTCTGCCGCTGTTTGTCTTGGCTGGCTCCAGCGCTCACATCAAGGCCCGCCTGATTCCGGACCGTGTGACCGGTTGGCAGCTAACCCTCCCCAAGAATGGACTTGCCCAACAATAATGATGGTTTAGCCCCCAAGATCTTGTTTTTCACATGTGGGCTACTTGCAACCTGTTCATGGGACCGGAGCATTTTAGATTGACTTTACTTTGAGAATTCAAAACCACTAGACTGCCCCTTTTTGAAAAGAAGCAATTAATTCGGAATGAATGAAATCTATGGAGTGTGTACATGTGTGTGTGTGTGTGCCAAAATTCTTCTGTCACAAAGGCAATTAAATACATTATAAAATGTGAAATAATTCTGTTGAAATATATTTAACAATTACAGTCAAACCTCGGTTTTAGTCCATAATCCATTCCAGAAGGCTGTTCGAAAACCGAAATTGTTCGAAAACTGAAACCAAGCTCTTTTTAAAATAAAAATGTTTACTGAACACGTCTGCATCACATCTGGAAAGCAACACGAGGAAGCGTCACTTCCTCGTCTACCCGAGGAAGCGTCACTTCCTCGTGTAAGGAAGGCGAGAGGAGTCAAATGGTGCATTCAAGTGCGCTCAGTTTGTTCGAGAACCGAAATTTGTTCATCATCCGAGGCATAAAAAACTCGACATTTTTGTTCGAAAACCGAATTGGACGAGAACCGAGACGTTCAAAAACCGAGGTTTGACTGTACATTATTTGAACCTCTAATTTATTTGTGTTAAACTCCATACAGTACAAAGTGATACATTATAAATCTTTAAAGGCATTATATGTAATAAAGATCTTGCACTGGGCTTCTTAACTCATTCACTCCCAAAGACGTTTTTAAACGTCTTTTCAGACTTGGTCCAGAATTGGCTGATACTGAATGAGTCCATATGCACCTAATATTTTCGGCAGTGAGTGTATTGAAAGTATAATATATATGTTCAACCTATTGTAAAGGTTGGTGTTATCGGCTTATTGATGGCCGCAATTAGCAAACCATATCACTCACATGCCACAATAAAATGATACCATTTATCAAAAGTTTAGTCATCTACGGTGGAGTGAGAACATAGTTTGATATCCAAAATGGCTCAGCAATTTCATTTGGAAACCAATTTGTCAAGATTTTGAAGAGGGACGCGTGGTAATGGCCAAAATTTCCCTGTAAGACAGAACAGAATGGCAGCTTTCCAGCATCTTTTTGGGCATGGCTTCTCAAGACGTTTTTTGTGGCTATTCCACGCTAGCCGTAGCAACCAAATTTCACTTTGTCAGGGTCTCAAAAGAATGATGGCCTTTAATGGAGCCATGGAAATGAAATTATGGTATCATTCAAATCAAAATGTGGGACTTCCTGTGTTTTTGGGGGTATGGCTTCTTCAGACTTTTTTTTGTGGGTTTAATCATGATCGGCACATGGATCAAATTTCACGTTGGAGGAGTAAAACAAGCTTCGAAGAGCTTTTTTGACTTTTTAAATAAGTAAAATCATCCATCTTCTGTTCGACTATGGAAAAGCTCCGACATAGTTCATATCCGCAAAAGTAAACATTTCATTTTCCGCCATCATCATTCCCTCTCATCCAAAACCGTTCTGTTCCACATCACCGAAAATCATCTTTGATGCCACCAGGAATGACTATTGTCGCGTCGCCTAGCCTCGCCTTTTGCTACATTTCCCCCCACTCAACCCAATTAGACCGACCTTGTTTTTATTTTTTTTATCACACTTGAATTTTGGTGGCTCCACTGTGTCTTTTCCTGTGCAGCTGCGTTGCGTCGTCACACCACCTCCAGTACCACAGAGTGACGTCGTGTCTGCCAAACATCCCAGTTTAGTGGCTCCAAAAGCAAGCGCTGGCAGATTCCAGGTCACAAAGGAGCCTTTGACTGGCGCTTGCTTGAATTAAACCCTTTCTCTGACTACCAAAAATGTAGTCTCCCCTCCAAGATCCTGTTTTAGCTTCTCTGGCCTTTGCGCTGCCACACCTGCATGTACATTAGAGGCCCGGGCGTTTACTTGATCAATGAGAACATTAAACGATCAATCATGGATTAATAATTCATTTTAAAAAAATTTAGATTGCGGTCAGATGGCAGGAACTAGTAAGGAACGCACAACATCTTTACTCCAAAGTGAAATGACATTCCAAAGATTGTCTGAGTAGCTTCATGTGAATTCGTCGACAGGACTGAAAACAAATTTCAGCCGCAGAGCTGAATTATAAAATGAATAAATAAATTGAGAAATAATGTCATCTTGCGAACGTGGCCGAATTAGACACGTTATGAGTTGTGGAGGGGCTAATGTCTTTCTAACGATGAACTTTGCTATCAACCCTATCAGCCAGTTTGTGTTCTAATTACAGTGTAGTGCAGTGTACGCGAAATGATTATCGGCCGAAATGAAACCGGCCGACATCAGCATTATTATTATTAGCATTATTATTATTATGAGGTCAAAGGTCCCACAGCTAATCGAGGAGATGCAGAGGCGCACATTTTTCTCCCTTCTGGTGGAACCTCACTCCTACTTACTCTTTACTTGTGGTTTCAATGTCCTCTACAGCAGGGGTCCCCAACCACCGGTCTGCGGACCAGTACTGGGCCTCGGCCCATTTGGGACCGGGCCGTACAGAGACAGACCTGCGAACTGAACAAATGTACTCCCTAAGACAGTATACAATATGTTATTTATCACGTATGAGAATTTGAAATTTTGCAATATTTTAGCAAGCATCAATGATGGAAGTTGACATGTTTGATTTGCTTTCGCGGGCCACATAAAATAATGTAGCGGGCCAGACCTGGCCCCCGGGCCTTGAGTTTGACACCTGTGCCCTAAGATGTGGCTGAAATGTGCCCGACTAGCCAATCGGAGTCCACCTTCTAAAATTGGTTTGCAAGTTGAAATAAACAAAATTCGTCAATAATTGAACGAAAAAAACAGTAAACAGTCAGTCGTAGTAACAAATTGAACAACGCAAAGCTAAAACGCGACAGCCAGTGACCCACTCTGTATTCTAGATACATATGTGCAGTTTTTACTTAAATACCAACAACCATTTTTGTTACATAACTTTCATTTTGATGACTGCTGCAGCCAGTTAAGCCAGGCAACTAGCCGGGTCTAAATTGCTAATTCTAAATCTAAAACCAGAGCCACAGGTCTTGATGTGCCTTTCAACTTCAGCTTTTCATGTCCTCTGCAGCAACAAACGATTGAATTCATTTCACCTTCTGCAGCCCAGCGACATGACTGCGTTGCAGATAAATGTGCATGAATGTTATTTCAGTATTCGCATCTGTCATTTTTGTCCTTTTGTTTTGATCTCTCCTGCCGTCCGTTTAGGCAGCAACAGCTACACCTCCCCCGCTATGCTAATGCTCCGTCACTGTGCTGTATCAACAGTGGAGCCCCCCCCGACCCCCCACCCCCATCACCTCCATCTGAGCTTCTCCAACACTTTCAGCAGCAGAACTTAAAGGAAAGCGTAGTAAAATAAGAGCGATGACGGGGCCGATGAGGCCATTAGGCGGCGGGAGAAAAAAAAAAGTTGGTGGGGGGCCGGGTGGTGGTCTGACCATAATGTGCACATTTGCTGACAGGAGTAGTTACATCCCTGTAGACCCCTTTCAGAGTTCCTCTCCCTGTAGTAGCTCCCAGACTGGAGTGGAAAAACAGCAGAGTGGCAGAGTGGGTGTCTGTCCAACCCCCCTCCTCCCGTGCCCCCCAGGTGATCCCCAACTGTTATTCCACTCCGGTACACCACGTTGTTGATGATGGGGATTAAAAGCCCTCCCCTCCCTATCAGGGAGCGCCCCCTGGCACCCTTGTGGGCCCCCATCGGTTGGGGAGGGGGCTCAGAGAGAGTGAAGCAGTTAGCCAACAGAGGCAGGCTTGTAGTAGGAGATTCCCAGACCAGGGAGGGTCTGTGTTGACTTTTGGATACTTAAAACCCTGAATTTAATGCGCGGTACTGGACATGATTTTCAGTGGATGATGCAGTATTTATGATTCGTACTAGTTTGATTATTAAATTACTTTTGTACTTGTCTGTAGGAGTGGCAAAATGTGATTGTATTGGATAATTTACGCACAGCTTAAGTGGTAAATGCCATACAGTCGAGCCTCGGTTTTCGTCCATAATCCGTTCCAGAAGGCTGTTCGAAATCCGAAATTGTTCGAAAACCGAAACCACGCTCTTTTTAAAATAAAAATGTTTACTGAACACGTCTGCTCACAATGGAAAGCAACACGAGGAAGCGTCACTTCCTTGTGGAAGGAAGGCGGGAGGAGTCAAACAGTGCATTCAAGTGCGCTCCGTTTGTTCGAGAACTGAAATTTGTTCGTCATTCGAGGCAAAAAAAAGTTGCAATTTTTGGTCGAAAACCGATTTGGTTGAGAACCGAGACGTTCGAAAACCGAGGTTTGACTGTATTTGAAATGTTTCTGTATTTATGATGTTTTTTTAAACTTTAAATGTGCATTTCTGGGCTACATATAATTTACAGTTTTAATTATGAATTTATCGGTTTTAACATTTCGATTTTTTTTATGCTTCTCTGGCTTTACTATAACTATTTATTTAAATAATTGTTTGTCCGAAAATGTTCAAAAATCACTTGTGCAAATACACTATTGGACTCATTATTATATTTTTTATCCTCTGAAAAAAAATGACCAGGACTGCAGTTGATTCGCAACAGTCTTCTTCTGGTGGTCATCATCAAATCCAGTGTTGTGCAGAGTGTCTGTATGGGTTATACTGCCCTCTGGTGGCCCAGGAGTAAACACTGGCCACACAATGCCCATTGAATTCATCCATGAAATTAGAATGCTCAAACGATTTAATTATTGACATTGTATTTATGTATTTTTTAATCAAGGAGAACACTGAAGAGTGCTTTTCTGAATAAAAAATAATGGGGTTTTTTTGTTCGTCTTTTTTGTAAGGGCTGGTACAAATTAATGGCATTTCTCTTCAGTTCAACGGGCAAAGGTGAAAGATGTTTTTGAGAGATTAGCCACGTCAAAATCCGCGCCACGAGCAGACCCTGGCAAGATTATTAATCCGGATTTGTGACTTGTGAGGGATTCCAGCCACATTCCCGCACGTCGGCTCCGTCAACGTGAGCGCCCGGACCCCACCGTTAACGTCTGCGTTGTTCAAGAGCACCTCATAAAAAAAGCTTTCACTGTGCTTTTTGATTGCAGGATGAACGGCGTGGCCTTTGCTGATGTCACCTTTTGGCGGTCAGATGACAAAGTGAGGCTGGGGGGCCGGGGGCTGGCTACACAATGCATTCCCCCGGAGGCTCACTTGACAGGTGATCTCGGTAGCGTACAGCGGTGCATTGAAAAGGTCCTCCAAGCAGACTGTTTTATTCCGTGCGCCCCCCTCCCCACTAATACCCCCAAGATAACCACCCAGCAACTGTCTCTGGTGCTTCTGTGACAGCCAAGACCCGCTCCCTCCCCCTCCTCCACCCACAATGACTTCCATCAAAGCAAAGGTGAAGGTAATGTTTTTCTGATTAAAATAGAAGTGGGCGCTTTGCACATTTCACACATCATAAACGTGCATCAGATAACTTGCTCCACTAATAAATTACGATCTCATCTATTAATAGTCAATAGCGAGCCCTCGAGGAGGTCTTTGAGAGTCCCGTCCCCAAAGTCACTTTCACACGAGAACCTGAAATTTGGGAGGCAGGTCTATAAATCCGTCGATTCATTAACCTCACGAGGGTCGCAGGCGTGCTGGAGCCTATGCCAGCTGGGTCCAACCTGAACTGGTTCCCAGCCAATCGCATCGCACACATAAACAAGCATTCACACTCACGAACACACCTCGGGACATTTTGGTTGAAGCAACCATTTTGGCGTACAAACACACGAATGTGTGTGAATGTTTGAAAGTGTTTGCTCCCAACTCCACTTTCACTTAGCAACATCTATCATGACTAGACACACACAAAAAAAAGTCTTCAGAAGGCAAGATTGAAAAGACACTAAAATTCTGACATTTTGGTTTGAAGTGCCCCCCCCCCCCCCATTTTAAAACGTGGCCCTAACAAGCATAGGAGTGTGAAGGTCTGTTCCCCTTGACATTGATGAAGCTGTTATTTGACATGCAACCCCCCCACCCAACCCCCGCCTCCAACACACACACACACACACACACACACACACACACACACGCGCAGGAGGCAGGCACGACATCATCACATTTGGCGTAGCAAGGTCGTTGTTTAAAGTAATTTACTGGCCAAATGGACACAGCAGGAACTTCAATGGTTACAGTAGCGACTGAAATCTACTTTTGGTGAACCTCAAGCACCCCCCCCCCCCCCCCGCCAAAAAGAAAAACAAAATCACCGGACAAAAAAAAATGAAACCGACAAAAATATATATTTAAAACACTTCTAAATCCTCCTTCAAAATAAAAAACGGCTATTTTTTTCCTCAAAAGAATGCAATAGGCTTCCGTAGTTTTAACGTGAAACTTTTTTTTTTTTCATGAACCAAATTCATTTCCCCCATCTGTGATTCGGTGGAATGACTTGAGTGCGTGCGCGAAAACGTGCACATCTCGACGCGCGCGCTCCACGGGCACAGGCGGAGCGACGGCTTTCAGCGTGCGCGCGACCCTCCTTCCTACCTCCTCCTCCACCTGGTCTGGACGCCCACTCGCTCAAAAGTGGACCAGAAGCGAGCGCCACCAGCTCAGCACCAACCAGCACCATGAAGTTTGCAGGTCACGCCACGCGTGTCCGGACGCTTCCCTTTGCGACCGTAACTTGACTTAAAGTAGTTGGAAAGAAAATCAAAACAAACCTTCACGTGTTTTTTTTGTTGTTGTTGTTTTTTGGTTTGTGTTTTGCTTTGGCGTGCGGAGCGTTTCGGGATGGATCCAAACTTGGCGCCCCGGAGAGGTTGATGTTGGGGAGCCCGTCCAACAACGGCGGCGTCCGAATGCTGGCGCCGGGGCCGCCGCCCGCCGGTGACGAGCGGCGGGTTGAGTTCGTGGCGCTCACCGCCGTGCACACGGAACGCAGCGAGCCGTCCACCCCTGAGCGCGGCTTGCCGTCGCACCGCACCGGGCTTCTGGGCACGCCGCTACCCGGGGCCCCTGGGCCCCGCGCCGGTGCGTCCCAAACCAGCAAGCGCTTCCGCAAGCTCCAGAACTACTTGTACAACGTGCTAGAGCGCCCGCGGGGATGGGCCTTCATCTATCACGTCTTCATGTGAGTCTCCTTTTCACACTCAAAAAAGAAGAAAAAACAAAACAAAGCAAAAAAGTCACGTGTGGTCGGATCAGCTGTTTGATGTGTTTTCCAATTAAGCAGGCGGCGTCTCAGCCATGCGTCATCTCCGCAGGAGCTCCACTGTTCAATTTCCACTTAATGAAATCACTTGGGGGGGGGGGGAATTTTTCAGATTAAAATCAGTTCATCTCGACATCAGCCATGCTTCACAGCCTACCATAGAAACCAGGGTTTGGTTCGTAATAGTAACCGCTCACATGTTCATCATCGTACGATACAACATATATCGTCGATATTATGACACTCAAAAATGAAACCGGTAGATATTTTTAATAATTTGTTCACGTTGTGTTGAACAAAAACATTGTCGTCATAGATTAATCAACTTTGACTAGTCTTTTTTTGGGGGACATTATAGCAGACTACAATAACATTGGATTATTAAATCATGATAAAATGCTAATTCTGCTTCAGATCGAGTTCAAGTATATTCGGCAGAGGCAAATGATTTCTGACGCAACAGAGATTTCTTTTTCCTTTGATAATAGCATTTGCGTGAAAGTCGTTCGGTCAATGTCTGCTACACTATGGCAATATCGGCACTGCGGGTCAATTCCGAATTGTTATTATTTTTTTTGTGACAATATATGACATATATCTGACTTTGACACGTCGGTGTAAAAAGCACAATTCAAATTTTCCAATTTGGTATGTGGATATGAATCGGATTTGTGGCTGATGCTTTACGAATTTTTCGGACTATAATATATATATATATATATATATATATGTATAAAATTCTCATTCGACCGTAAGTCATGTTTTTTCGAGAAACTGATTTTATAAAAAACAGTAGCCCTCGGACTCGCACTCAAAATCCCCGTTTCTTTATCTAGTTCCAGTTTTGATTTGAAACTTAAACTTCCTACGAGGCAAAAGTTTTTCTTTTAAGTTTAAAATTACTTACCCGAACTAGAATCCTGTGTGGCATTGTGGCCAAAGGGAAAATCTTGTTTGGTTTATTTTGCCTTTAAGTACTTTAACCAATAAATCCTTGTTGCGGGGGATGCCGCATGCTAAACTAGCGAGCTGGCTGTACATGTCGCACAGTTGCCATGACTTTTTCTTCTTCTTCCCTTTCTTCATCTTCCCTTTCTTCTACCAATTTCTATTAGCGAGTGGGAAATACTTTTGGTGCATTCACAACACCTTCATGTAAGCTATTTTAAAGACAAAAGAAAAGTGGCAGTTTTGAATCCGAACGGGAACATGGATTTCGGGTTCGACTCCGAGCTGACTAAGTATGACTAAGTCTGACAAATACGCTATACGTCATCAAAAGTCAACATTATATGCAGTTACATTAATACACGATACATTCTAAGTTGCATTTGTACTGTGAACGACTACTGTATATAAAAATCTTACATTTAACAAAAAAATCCAAATTAGATGTCGTATCCTGCAGTGCGAACACTGCGTACTGTATGTCAACAGTGACAAAGTCAGGACCTGAGTCAGTATGCGGGCGATGAAGTTGTTTGCAAGTCGTCTTTTTATTGTCCTTGTCAAATGAAGAATGCCGCATCAGCGCGGCCGCGGAGCGCCGGCTAAAGTCAAAGGTCACTCGCCGCTTATTTATAAAGTGTGTCAGCGTTGGTTTGTCTTTGCCAGGGTAGGGCAACAGTTGTCCTCGGGCCGGCTGCTCGCTCGGCACATGACGCGGACCCGCCGTTCATATGCGGACACTCCCTGGACCGCGCCGTGCATTTTCCGCGCGCAGCTGCCGCCTCGCTGATGCCACGGCGCTTTGATTTCGCAGGGAAATCCCAGACTTGCTTTTGCGAGCCCGACGACGCGGCATGTACTCGCCCGTCCGGATCCGGTTTCACATGCCAGGGAAGTGTGTTTTGAGATTTCTGTCAAGTTGTGTCGGAACCACGTGGTGCTTGGAGAGTGTTCTTCATAACAAAGCCCCCCCTTTAAGGCGGCTTTGATCTTTGCTAATTGAATTGAACCGCACGCTACCGTGGAGGCGCGCAGCGCTAACGTCCCGTGATCCTTTAATCAGTCTTCAGTTTGCAGCGAGGCGTCCGGAACATTTAGATCTGAAGCTTTGACTTGGGAAAGGCGAAAATGTGAAATGAAAAGGAGTGATGTCATGGCATTTATTGGAGTAAGCATCCAATTTTCAAATTCAAAACAGGGTGAGCTGCTTTTTGTCATACGCCGATTTTTTGTTTTTTTAATTTAAAAAAAAATATTCAAAGGCGGTATTGTAAAACAAAAAAGCTAAGATTTCATGGCATTGCCAGAACATCATTCATACGCATTAAGTTGTAATAAAAAAATAAAACAAACAAAAACATCCTTTGTCGTGACTAAAAGTTTTTACTTCCGAAAAATTTTAAAGGCGCAATAAAATACAAAATGTCATGGCAGTGCAGAAATATCATTTGTATTTTGGTTGAGCTATGATTTTTTTTAATTTTTATTCAAAAACAGCAACATTTTTGATTGACCTATTAATCCTGGAGCATCTTGTACAAGTTTCTTAAAGTCCAACCAACAAAATAAAACCAAGACAAATAATTTCAAATCATTAGAATCACCTATATAACTCAACAGTAAAAAAAAACAAGTCGCCGGAGTAAAAATTAAGTGTTTGCGTAAGTGTGCACACCCTCTTGTAACTGGAGATTTGGCTGTGTTCATTCAGACTGAACCAATCACATTCATGCTAAAGGTAAAAGGGACTCGGCAAACACCTGCCAGCAAATCAACTTCAGATGTTCTCGTAAGCATTTCAGTTGACTTTGTCTTCATCAGCCGTGACATGATTTATTTATGATTATTTTGAATGTCATAAAAACCTGGCATTCGAGCAGGGGTGTGTTGACTTTTTATATCCACCGTATCAAGTTTAAATCCCCCGAATATCAAAAATAAAATACTCTTAAGGGATTGTTTGTCTTCACCTTTGACCCCTCACCCAGGGCTGTATATAGCATGTCACATGCCCCCCCCCCCCCACATCCCCTTTGGGCCTTCACTGACCGCGAGACGCCAGGCTAAATCTGTCCCGACTATCCCCCTCCAAAAAGCGACATCACGTCTTTGGAAATCCAGTCATACTCGTAAAAGCGCCGCCGTGGATGCGAAGCGAGTCGTCGTCTTGTGATTGATTGATGGGTGGAAATAGAGCGAGCTATGAATTATTGATTGCGGCAAGATGTGCAGTCCAAGTATTATTATTAATGGCGACTTTTAACCTTGCTGCCGTGTTAATATGAAGCAAGGTTTGCTTCTGGTTCTCAGCATTACGAGGGTGTGTAGTCGTTGAAGAACGACTGCACAAAATGTAATGTTTTTGGAAGACCACAAAATAATTTTGTGGGCTGTAATTCAGCTTCAGTCTTTGGCTCCATGCAGGAAAACATCCCGTCACCTTTTATGTCCCAGACTCCCTCTAGCTACTGTGTGTGTGCGTGGGTGTGTGTGTGTGTTTAGGAAAGCTTGAGCCGAAAGTCGTCTTATTTATAGATGAGCTGGGAGAAAGTGTCAACAGAGCGGAACCGTTGCTCGTGTGAAAGGGGCTTCGAGTTAACATTTCTAATGCTGGCGTGCGCTTACAAATGCTTTCATGTTCTTCACTTTTTGGAGAGGAATCACCAAGCTCTTCAAATACAACTGGCTGAATTTAATTGTTGCGGGCTAGTTTTAGAGCAAGAAAAACAAAATAGTAGCAAAAAGATGAAAAAATAAATTCAGCAGTTTAAATGGAAAAAAAGTAATAAGAAAAATTCATAAATGATGGAAAAGTATAAATGCAAACCTAATTAAATAATTCAAATAAATGAACGAATAAACATAAAACAACACAAACAGTAAAAATGGAATTTTAGTATGAAATAAATAGCCAAAAAATAATAATTTTAAAAATGGTTAAAAAAAACTCAAAACAAATAAAACATTAAATTGTTTGATCCATAAAAGTACATATTAAAATATTAAAAACAAATACATAATCTAATACAAACACAAAGGGAAAAAATACATACAAAATGCTGAAAATGATTGAATAAATAATGAAAATGTTTAAATGAATAAACAAATCAACATTTACATAAAAAAAGTCATTTAAAAACTGAGAAAAAAGATAAAATGAATAATAAAAGGAATTAATATCCCAAAAATTACAAACAACAAAAGGTGCATTTTCTAATTCCCAATATATCAAAATATGCCAAAAGCTGACAAAAAAATGTCACGAACGTTGTTGCCTCCATTTCAAGCTTGACGTCAGTGCATCTTCTATTTTTGCTTCTGGCCAAGTCAGCGAAATGCGCTCAACTTCACAGGCTGAATGATGATGTCACAAATTGGCGTTTTTGTGTTTGGGGGCGGGGGTTTCTTTTGTGGATTTGTGTTTTTTTAAACTGGGCATAATTTAATTGTATGTGTGTGTTGTATGTCAGCGACTGGTGTAAATTCTGCTCCATTAACAATCCTTTATGAGCTCCATGCCTTTCTTTCTCTCTCACTCTCTCTTGCTCGCTTGCCCTTCCTGGATCTCTCATTAGCGGGCTTCCCACTCTCGTTGACCCTCCCTCCTCCATCCCCCCCTTTCTAACCTCGCCGTCTCGTGCCCTCTCCAAAGCTTTGGTTTTAATTCTGTGCCAAGTAAAATGCATAAAGTGTGTTGGGGAGAATTTACTCGGAAAAACAAAAATAATTTTCTTTGCTTAGTGGAATACGGACAAATGAATTCTTATTGCGAGGGGACGTCAGTTTCAGGCTTTGTTTGGAATGAAATAATGACATTTAAATGGACCTGTTAGCATCAAATAAACTTCAGATGTTCTCGCAGGTGTTTGAAATAATCAGGTAACCGCGCAAAATGTCAGTTTTAACAACAACAAAATATATTTTTTAGATTTTTGGTGTTTTTTTTAGATTTCATGAGACGATAATTTTTTTTTTTTTAGTGTTTCAAGTTTACAACAAAAAAACTAAAACAAACCGGTCTTATGTTGGAGCTAGCACAACACAGCTAGCCTCAAAAATAGTGAACAAAAACGGACTCATGATTTTATTTTAATATTTTAAGTCATAATAATATAATGATTTTATTTTCGGCTAGCATTATTGAATCCGCCCCCCAAACCCCCCGCTCCTCCCATCCCCTAAAACAGGTGTGTCAAAGTCATTTTTGTCGTGGGCCACATTTTAGTTACCGTTTCCCTTGGAGGGCCATTATAACTGAAACCATATAAAAAAGTCTATAATCACGGTTTATTCAACGATTGTTTAAGTAACTGTAATGAGGTGTTTGGTAACAAGAAAATGTCTCTTATTGATTACATATGAGAATTTTAAAGTGTGGTCGAGATTTTAGCAAGCAGCATGGAAGTTGACACGTTTGATTTGGTTTTGCGGGCCACATAAAATGATGTGGTGGGCCAGATCTGGCCCCTGGGCCTTGAGTTTGACACCTGTGCCCTAAAATGTCCCCGCACACATCCAGTCTATCCTCTGACGGGATTAAAGGCTGTCAAGAACAGATCTTGCAAGAATTCCAGAGGCTGATTTATGAGCACATGAAATTCGAAGAAAGTTTTCCAGGGACGCCAATGTTGCCAAGTAGCCGCACTGTTGACGTTTCGGCACCCTCACTCCTTTCAGGGGCAAAAAGTGTCTCGTGGAGACCTTGAACCTCCTGCGAGGCAGTCGATATGCCGGGGGTGGGCGCCCCCCTTCATCTGCGGCAATGTGCCTTTATGTTATGAGATTTTCGCCAAGAATACCGTGGCGTTTGCCTCGCACTCCATCCAAGACCGGGAGTCTCCCCTTCCTCTGTTGCGTCTGCAGTTTTTGGACTCTGTGAAGAATTTCTTTGGCGTCAAATTGGTTGGATTGATTTTATGGTTGGGGTGGATGAAGCTTTTGTTAGTTGAGGCTAGGATTGGGTCAAGTTTGTTATGTTATGTCAGAGTTATGTCATGCCTGCTGCTTGCGGAATGATCCGGCCGGACATGATTGAACTGGGCACTAGGAAAGAAAGAAAGAAAATCCAACCTAACCTACTTGCTGCGAGAGGAAAGAAAAAAAAAATAGGGCCCCTTGCATTCTCATCAGGAAACAATTTTTGAGGTTCTCCAGATACATATGAAATTATAAATAGAATTCAGTATCCTGTAAAAGACTGTCCTGTATATATTGCATCGGTCCACCTTGGGATTTTTTTTTCCTTAAGTCTTTCATGCACCCTGTAACTTGATAACATGATAAGCTGTCCACTGTGGTGACCGCTGTCCCTGAAAGGGTTTTAAACAAGTCTGGTGGTCAGTTATTTATTAATGTATTTATTTTTTGGTACTGTGTTCCTCTGCGACTATTCATTTCTCGTCCTTAGAAGAATGCCTAACACGGGAGTCGGCAACCCGCGGCTCGAGAGCCGCATGTGGCTCTTTAGCGCTGCCCTAGTGGGTCTCTGGAGCATTTTCAAAAATGTTTGACAATGGAAAAAGATGGGGGAAGGAAATATATTATTTAGTTTTAATATGGTTTCTGTAAGAGGATAAACATTATTAATGTTTTCCTATAATAAATATTACATTTCAACATTTCGTCAACGATGATTTGCGTCATAGCCTGCGACACACGTTTCTATTGCGCGCGTGTGCGGTAACGGGAGGCTGGTTGATCGAAAAGTAGATCTTCCGTTGAAAAAGTTTGGGTTGCCCTGCTCTACAGGATGAACTGAAGGGGAATTTATTTTTATTTTTATCATGAATGCTTGTGTAGTTGTAGCCAACTTAGTTATGTTGATAGTAGGCTAATACAGTAATCCCTCGTTTATCGCAGTTAATGGGGACCAAAACCACCCGCGATAAACGAAAATCTTTGAAATAGCGACCAATAAACATATACAGGTAACATATATATATATATATATATATATATATATATATATATATATATATATATATACACACAGTCAAACCTCGGTTTTCGTCCATAATCCGTTCCAGAAGGCTGTTCGAAAACCGAAATTGTTCGAAAACCGAAACCACGCTCTTTTTAAAATAAGAATGTTTACTGAACACGTCTGCGCACAATGGAAAGCAACACAAGGAAGCGTCACTTCCTCGTCTACCTGAGGAAGCGTCACTTCCTCGTGTAAGGAAGGCGGGAGGAGTCAAATGGTGCATTCAAGTGCGCTCAGTTTGTTCGAGAACCGACATTTGTTCGTCATCCGAGGTCATAAAAAACTCAAAATCTTTGGTCGAATTGGTCAAGAACCGAGACGTTCGAAAACCGAGGTTTGAATGTATATATATATATATATATACAGTCTGCGAGAAGCTGCAAAACAACAGCGAGTCACATAGAGCGACATCTACAGTACTGTACTCCATGTATATGGGGAAAAAAAATATATATATATATTTATTTGTTTTATGATGTGTTTTTTTCTGATATGTTTGAAAAAATCTGCGATGCACTGAAGCCGCGATAGACGAACCGCGAAATGGCGAGGGATCACTGTGTCGCTATTATAGATACATACAGCATGTGTTGCCTTCATGACATAGCTCTTTCAACATTTTGGGTTGCCGACCCCTGGCCTAACATGATAGAAAACTCCAGATTGCCTCATGGAAAAGTCGATGCCCCCAAACTGGCTTCCACCGAAGCCCGTGTCTTGTTGCGAGGGTTCCGAGTAACTCCAACATTTAAAGCCTTAGTCCCCAAAGTGGCACTTTGGGCCAGGATGATCGACATTCCCATGTTTTCTCTTCACACGCCAGCTCTCAGCTGTTCTGGGAGTTTTCTCTCCTTCCAGCTCCACGCATTTTGGTTCTCACACTTACTTTAAATCAGTCACCCCCGCCCCCTCCGATTAAGCATCACCACCCACATCCCCGCCAAAGTTTCAGCGGTGACGAAGAGAGCGGCGAACCGGTAACAGACGGAATGTTTTTACTATGAACAGTGACAGGAAGGCCGGCTGGTGACGTCACGTGCACGCAGACGAGCTTCCAGTTTGTTTACGTAGGCAATGAGTCGGTCGCCACCTATGCCACTTCAGACCTGTTTAGGCGGAACTGCTCGTCGTCAAGTGTTTTGTGCTACTTCACAGCGCTCGGTGATAGAGGCGGTCTGCTAATAAAGAACACAAATAATTGTCAGTTGATGGAAATGTTTGGGAAGTCCTCAAGACAGGAAGTGCTGATTCAGCAGCACAAGATTAAGGGGAAACTTCACAGAAATCTGGCCAGGGTTAGGGTGGGCTATGTAAGGGTAAGGTTAAGGGTTAGGAGGAAGGTATGCCTCAAATGAATGGTAAATTCCACCATATTTCGGAAATTTAGAACATGCGAACTCCAAATTCCAAATTCTCCTCCAAACTTCTGTGACTCGCCATGAATCATCTTTCCTGGGACAAAGTCCTGGGCCCTCACCAAGAGGCTTGGATCACTGTGGTCACACTTATGTTAAATTACTTGACTTTTTGGGCCAGAAGGTCGGATGAAATTTTTTGGAACGTTTTACTGTGTTGTGTGAATATTGTGTTTATTTGTTGTTTTCACCGCTCTGCGAGTAGGATGACACAAACCGCTGCACCGCGTAAGCGCTCGCTTTATTTGACTTTGCGGTGAAAAGCGTGCCATGCTGTATTTCTGCGTCAGCATGTTTGCCTCTCACATACACACACGCACGCAAGGGCTTCCATTAGAGTGCTTTTTTTTTTTTTCCGTAAGCTTCCATCAAGAGGCGGCGTCCGCCTTGCTGGCCTTTTAGAGTCGTTTTGTTTGCGCGTCCTGCAAAGCCGAAGGCCTCGGTCCAAGCGCCTGGGCCGCTTTGCGCCCACGTGCTCAAGTGTTGTTGAGATGGCCTTAATTTATGACGACGCTCACTGTAAACACGCCAGGAAGCGGCACCATGGCGACTGGACTCAAAAACAATCACAATGCGCGGGGACGGTATTTATAAGGTCTGCCTGGCCTGCCGCGTGCGTGTCTGTTTGTCTGTCTGCGTGCGAGAGTGAGAGTGTGAGTGTATGTCTCTGAGTGATAGTGTGTCAGTGTGTCTGCTTGTGTGTGTTAAGTGACTGTGAATTTGAGCGTGCATGCAGGAGAGAGAGTATTTGTAAGTGTGAGCGTGTGTGTGTGTGTGTGCGTGTGTGTATGTGTGAGAGAGGGCGAAAGCGCATAGGTGTGAGTGTGAACGTAAGTACAAATGTGTGAGAAGGTACGTTTGAGAGTGAATCTGCACGTGTGCCTTTGTGTTACTGTGTGAAAATGTGTGAGAGCATGCGAAAGTGTGTGAGTGCGTGTGTGTGTGTGCTTGTGTGTGTGTGAGAGGGCGAAAGCGCATATGTGTGTGGGTGTGTGAGTGTGACCCTAAGTACAAATGTGTGAGAATGTATGTTTGAGAATGAATCTGGATGTGTGCCTTTGTCATACTGTGTGAAAATGTGTGAAAGCATGCAAAATCGGGTGTGTGAAAAAGTTAACCCAACAATATTTCTACCTTCTGTGGACGTATCGGAAACGGCACGCAGCGTGTGTTAAGGTATTTCACCAAACTGGCACAGGGGTATGAGTTTTAATATTTATCCTGCCCTGTCGTGTTGAAAACAGTCATTGTGGCAGCTTAGCGGGGTTTTGTGGAAAAAGTTTAATGTGCATTTTCAGGCTCTGATGTGCCAATTTTGCAGAAACTGCGTAAAAGGGGCTGAAATTCATTTCAGTATGTCCACCCCCTTTCAAATTGCCTCTAACATTGTGGCGTAATTAATTCTGTGTAAAAAGGGGGATCAAACTGCATGAAAGGGGCTTTATTTTCAGTGATTCTAGAGCCATGTGAGCTTGGAATGAAATGCTTTCACACACGGACACAAATGCTGTCATGCGAGTGTCAGCGACAAAGCTGAAAGCGTCGCTGACATTTATCTGCCGTATTGTTTGGGGCAGGCAGCCAATTAGGGGGGGGGGGGGGGGGGGGGACCACCCGCCGCTGACATTTTAACCAGCGATGCGCCGTAAGAGAACATATCACGGCACGAAAACAATGGCGACAGCCTTTTTCACGCAGGTTGGGAAAAAGTTTCTACCATCAGAGTTGTAACTGAAGAGCAGGTTTTGATCCACGTGTGCCTTTCACAGAGAAACTAGCAACAAAAAAAACAGGGTGGTTCAGTGACAGCTTTTACAGGCAGGGAAGCCGGGCCACCGTTTATTTGAAGACCCTTCCACACAAACTTTTCACACAACAGAAGATAATTTTTTTTTTCCACGGAGCTTTTCTTATACTGTTTGGCGTCCAACTTGACACCACGTCCCGACATGGCGGCATTCACTTCCCACGCAGGCATCACTCTCGCTCAGCTGCAGCTCCGATTACTACCACTGATGGCATAAAATTGTCTGGTCAACTTCTATTTTGTGTCTGTACCTTTGAAACGCAGCAGCGACCCGTTCGCTTGTTTCGGCCATGCCGTGATGCAAAATGCCCATGTTGCACCTTCTCGTGCAAATTAATAAATCATCGGGTTGAGGGGAGCTCCCAGGAAAACAAATTTATATATTTTTCCTCTTAGTCACGTCAGCAAACAAACATAACACCCCCCCTTTCACCCTCCTCCTACTTCCTTTCCATCTTCCTGGGAGGGAGGGGGGCATGGGTAGGCGGAGGGGGGCACTCGAGCACTTGAGCCTCTGGATCGCTTAGTCAGCATTTTGGGGTGGGAGCACTTAGCGTTTCATATTTTTTGTTAGTGTTGTCATTTTTTGGGGGGTTTGTTTTTTCACCTTTCTTAGGTGCACTGACACAGGGGCTACGTGTGCGGTAGCTCTGTTGTTTGCACCCGTGCATTTCACGCTCAACAGTTGCTTGTCTGCTTCCTGTTTGCGGCGTCCATGCACACATTGTCATCATCACCAGAGCCCCTTTTGCGCAGAGATATTGAATCACAAGATATGGCATTTATCTTCCTGTGCCTTTCACACAGCCAATGCAGCAGATGCTGCTACTGGGCGCTTTCACATGGTCAAGTAGTAAGAGGAGATCAGCACTTGCTTTCACAGGGAGAGTGAAGTGGGTGTTAAACGTCACGCTACTGTTGCAGCAGCCCGGGAATCCCCTTACACACACACTCAGCATCCTGTCTCTGTTGCGGCTGTGATTCTACCTCCGAATAAGGTCATTTACTGGGTCAGCTTTTTCCATCTGCTGTATTTCTTGTCATTGTTATTTAAACTCAGTAGTGTCATGGAAAACAAGTCGAATAATGATGTCTTTCATAAAACCCCTTTCACACGATCTTTTTACATCAGGGTCTGCACTTTGTAACAGCTGCAGCTGTTGTGATGATTTATGACAGAAAATCCAGAATTACCACCCATCCTGCCATTTCTTTGGGTGAAAAAAAGTTAGCTTTTCCAGGCTGTGTAAAATGGCATAGACCTTTTTTTTGAAGCCCCTTTCACGCAACTTTTTACCAAAATTGGCATAGTGCCTTCTCAGAAGAGAAAAAGCGGAATATTGCGGCAACCACCGCTTTCAGCTAAAGTGGGCTGGAGAAGTGATTGTTAAAACACCCCCATCCCGTGCCGCAATCCCCTTTCACACAGGCCGCGTTGCTCTCTCCT
This sequence comes from Hippocampus abdominalis, assembly GCA_018466805.1. NCBI lineage: Eukaryota > Metazoa > Chordata > Actinopteri > Syngnathiformes > Syngnathidae > Hippocampus > Hippocampus abdominalis. Next base: position 479,371 of record CM031713.1, on the reverse strand, counting down.
TGCTCACATCAGCTCCCCCACTTGAGTATTTAGCGCGTTCATCATTCACGGGTGATTGAATCAAACCTGCAGACGTGCTGGTTAATGTCTCGTTATCCGGCAGGAATATTTTCGCGGGGTAACGTGAGAGTGGCTTATGGATGCTGACAGCAAAATGGCGATAAAAGCCTGCCTCGCCCCCTTCCTCGCCGGCGTCCATTAAGCAATCAGGTAGCCAAATTGCATTTGCGAAACTTTGTTGTTAAACCTCACGGCAACATGTCAGCTTCAAAAGTCAATACTCAACTGACAAAATATGTACAGCACATATGATACACTCGGAAAACGCTTTGATGAAAAGTAAACGAAATTACACTTGTATTCTTTTATATTTAATAATTGGAATACAATTTTTAATAATGTTGATTACATTTTCTCAACGACGCTGATATTTTCATGACTTAAAATTCATTTTTTTATCATTACTATTATTTAATTTTGCTTTTTTCTTATAGGGTATTTTTGAAATGTCCTTGATCATTTCATATTTTACTTTATTCTTCATTATATTGTTGATTTGATTGTTGTCGTACTGTTGCTGCTTGTTTTCAAGATTTTCAATTTACTTTGTAAAACTTTTCGTGCGCTTGAGGCTGTCGCCAGCTGGGCCGCGATGCAAACTTTCCACCGCGGCAAAACGTAAAACGGCCTTCCAGCAAGCGAGGATGAAAAAGTGTCGGGATGAAAGGGGGAAAGGAAAAAAAAAAACCTCTCAGCTGCTGTCTTGTTGTTTACATGAACGCCAGCGAGCCGCCAAGTGGACCACGTAATGGAAGCAAAATTTATGCCATGTTTTAGTCTCCACCTGAAGTGGCCATTACTTCATTGAAGCACTTTTAACAACTACAAAGACACTTTGTATTATTATTATTATTATTATTATTATTATTATTATTATTATTGTGTCATTGTTGTTGTCATATGTGTTTCAGCTTTCTGCTGGTGTTCAGCTGCTTGGTGCTGTCTGTCTTCTCTACCATCCCCGAACACCAGGGGGTTGCCAACCAGGGTCTCTTCATACTGGTAACACACACACACACACACACATTTAGGTTTCCTAGTGTACTTGAAAAATAAACACAATACAGGCACAATTTCTCACTTTCACACACAGCAAGTGTGTCGTTTCTCTCGAGCCAAACAGGTGTATCCGTTTCCCTAGCAACAAAACTAAACATGGCGGTCCTTAAAGGGACCGCAATTACTTTAAGTATTTGCAGTTCGTGGTGAATTATGAATTGCGAAGTCACTACAATATCCTTGAAACAAAAGTTATGTATGGCTTGAATGTGAAATAACCTTATAAAATGAAATTATTCTATTTACAATAACAATAAAATATCATTCTTTATTTTGGAATTGAAATATAATCAGTTCTTCTCCCTGGGCGGCCCGGTAGTCAAGTGCTTAGCACGTCGACTTCACAGTGCAGAGGTACCGGGTTCGATTCCAGCTCCGGCCTTCCTGTGTGGAGTTTGCATGTTCTCCCCGGGCCCACGTGGGTTTTCTCCGGGTATTCTGGTTTCCTCTCACATTCCAAAAACATGCATGGCAGGCTAATTGAACACTTTAAATTGTCCCTCGGTGTGAGTGTGTGCGCGAATGGTTGTTCGTTTCTGTGTGCCCTGCGATTGGCTGGCAACCGGTTCAGGGTGTCCCCCGCCTACTTCTCGAAGACAGCTGGGATAGGCTTCAGCACCCCCCGCAACCCTATTGAGGATAAAGCGGTTCGGAAAATGGCTGGATGGATGGATGGACAGTTCTTCTCCCAGAATAGCCTGTTCTTTGTGAAAAAAAAAAATAAAAATCAAGATTTTGTTACATAATACAGTCATAGGATCTTTTAAAAATTGTTTTTTTTTTCGATGTACAGTGATCCCTCGCTTTTTTGCGGTTCGTTTATCGCGGCTTCAGTGCATCGCCGATTTTTTCAAACATATTCATAAATAAATAAATTCATATACATGGAGTACAGTACTGTATATGTTGCTCTATGTGACTCGCTGTTGTTTTGCTGACTTTCGCAGCTTCTCGCGGACTGTTTGCGGACTTTAAAAAAAAAAATAAAATTATTTAAAAAATGTTTTTTAAATATGTTTACTGGTCGCTACTTCGCAGATTTTCGTTTATCGCGGGTGGTTTTGGTCCCTATTAACCATTATCGCGATAAACGAGGGATTACAGTAATCCCTCGTTTATCGTGGTTAATGGGGACCAAAACTGCCCACGATAAATGAAAATCCTCAAAGTAGCGACCAATTAAAATATATATATAAAAAAAATTGCCCCACGTGGGCCTTTGAGCTTGAGCAGAGCCACTACACACACACACACACACACACACACACACACACACACGCACACACACGCACGCATACATGCACACACACACACACACACACACACGCGCGCGCATACATGCACACACGCACACACACATACACAGGCCAGCGATCCTGCAGCGTGCAGCAGTGTTTATGATTAGTCAATTAAGCTTGTTAAGACAGTTAAGGATAGAAGGACCTGCTTTTGTTCTTATAAGTCTCTCTCTCGCACGGCTGCACACACTAGCAGCATCGTAAACAACACTTAGACACTGAGATTAAAGAGTAACCTGCGTGATAAAACAGAAGATGCACAGCCAATCAACATGGCTTTACATCTTCTCAGCCCCCCCCCCCCCCCACCTCACCCCACATGTACTGTTTATGTTGCTCCATGTGTGTTTTGCTGACTTTCGCTGCTTCTCGGGGACCATTTGCGGACTTAAAAAAACCCCAAAACAATTATACGTTTGAAAAAATCCGCGATGCACCGAGGCCGCGATAAACGAAACGCGAAATAGCGAGGGATCACTGTACTGTATACATCCATATTTCGATAAGACTCCTGGTTAAGCACAGTTGCAAGATTCAAAGCTTAGCATCCGCGGTAGAAACTGCTTGAAAAAGCGCTTGAAGTTAACCTTAAAAAAAGGTGCGTGACGCTCACACACACGCACACACACACAGTCTAGCGCGGTGATTGTTTGCAGAGCGCCGACTAAGCACCGCGGGGGATTCAGGTGCTTTCCAGAGCAGGAAATCTCAGACACCGTCCACTAATCCTAATAGCCATCCCATAATAATGCTCCCTACCGGCTGCCGTGACGTGGCCTCTTAATGGCCGACAGCCTCACCGCCGGCGGCCTTCAGTCCCCTCCCGAGCTCCTCCCACCCCGCCATTCATCACTTTCGTCCACGCCTCGGTTTTCCCGCGGCATTAAGAGCCGAGCCGTCAGGTTTGTGAATATAAGACGATGAAGCGTAATAGTTCTCAATTCCAAAGTAAAAATCCCCGTTTAAACCGCCGCTGGGTGAGAGCTACATTTCTTGGTTCACATTTGAACGCACGCAAGCTACAAATATAAGAGTCCGCAAAACGCGAGCATGTAAACAACAAAATACCGCATGCTAACTTTGTTAGCTTGCGGAACGATAGTCCGTTTGCTTTGTGCTAAATCCAGTTTGACGTTTTCCTCTTCAAAATCGTCTCACCGCACGCTTTGGCCCGATGTTTCTTGACCTTGTGTTTTTGGGATACATTGCTGTAGAAATAATTTAACTTCATTTTGTTCTTGTGTCGCAGGAGTTTGTGATGATTGTGGTGTTTGGCCTGGAGTACTTCATCAGGATCTGGGCAGCGGGCTGCTGTTGCCGATATCGCGGCTGGCAGGGACGGCTGCGTTTCGCCCGCAAGCCCTTCTGCGTCATCGGTCAGGAACCCCCTCGGAGAATCTTGGGGAAATCCTCGTTTGGTCGCCCCTTTTAATTTCCTCTTCCCTTTTGCGCACTCTTTGTCGTCAGACTTCATCGTGTTCGTGGCGTCGCTGGCGGTGATCGCAGCGGGCACACAGGGCAACATCTTCGCTACGTCGGCCCTTCGCAGCATGCGCTTCCTGCAGATTCTGCGCATGGTGCGCATGGACCGGCGGGGCGGCACCTGGAAGTTGCTGGGATCTGTCGTCTACGCTCACAGCAAGGTGACACGTTCACCGCGGCAATTGCGATTTCCATTCGCATATCGTGGTGCATACATCTGTGGTGTTAATATTTCCGAAGTCAGAGATCAGGATCCTGATCATGAACGCTAATGATCCGATAATCGCGTTGTCCGAAATTCCTAATGGCAACGTAATGAGATTAAAGCTCAAGAATTCGCGATGAGCGTCCATTTTGTGATTAGCAAGGCCAAAGTCCACTGGAAGGCTCATTTGGCGTCCGGGCGTTTGTGCTGAGGAGGAGGAAAAGCGCGGCGGCGCCCCTCGGCGTCGGAAAGTGATGAGCGTGGCGTTCCGCAGGGCAATGATGGATGGCCGGGCTCACTCACTTCCTCTCGCTCTCGCAGGAGCTGATCACGGCGTGGTACATCGGCTTCCTGGTGCTCATCTTCTCGTCTTTCCTGGTCTACTTGGCCGAGAAGGACAATACTGACTTCAGCAACTATGCAGACTCCCTCTGGTGGGGCATTGTGAGTAGCGTGCCCGCTTTTTTGGAGGCCGATCATTTTATTGGGTACATGTGAGAGGCAACACAAGAGCTGGATATATGTATGTCATATTTCAGTGTTTTTCAAACTTTTTTGAGCCAAGGCACACTTTTTTCATTGTAAAAAATCTCGCGGCACACCACTAGCTGAAAATGTGAACTCCCCCCTGCTTATTTTAACAATTAACGTGTTATATTGTTACTATAACCGTTTTTAACATTGAAGAATGACATTATAACAGCTTGAATTGGAATCAAATGAACACAAAGAAAACTGTATTTTATCATCGTTCATATTTATTGTTTCACCGTCATCCTGCATTCATGCGTCACAAATTCGCTTGTCTCTCGTCGAAACACAAGGCAATTGGCTAGCTGTTGCTGCTCCCTAGCGGTATGGGGGGGGTACTACAAGATTACTTTCTGGGCAAAAGACCGCACAGGCATATAAATTGGATATTTTCCCGCGGCACACCTGACAATGTCTCGCGGTTGGAAAAACACTGTCATATTTTACTAAACGCGTAACAAAAAAAATATCTGCACAAGGGTCGAATATACAGTCAAACCTCGGTTTTCGAACATCTCGGTTCACGACCAATTCGGTTTTCGACCAAAAATTTTGAATTTTTTATGCCTCGGATGATGAATGAATTTTGGTTCTCGAACAAACTGAGCGCACTTGAATGCACCATTTGACTCCTCCCGCCTTCCTTCCTTCGTCGGGTAGACGAGGAAGTGACGCTTCCTCGTGTTGCTTTCCATTGTGAGCAGACGTGTTCAGTAAACATTTTTATTTTAAAAAGAGCGTGGTTTTGGTTTTCGAACAATTTCGGTTTTCGAACAGCCTTCTGGAACAGATTATGGACGAAAACCGAGGTTTGACTGTATTTAGTTTTGTAAATTAATTAAAAGTGCATTCAAACAGTAATATTTTATTTTATTTTTATTTTGGGTATGTCATGTTTTAAAGCTAAATGCCAATTCTGCCTCTATGATTTCTTGTTATATTTCTTGTTTTTTGGTGCATTATTTCTTTTGGGTTTTTTTTTCCTCCCTTGAAAAAAATGAAATAAATTACATGAAACAAAATCTCCGTATATATGCACCAAAAAAACGTTTTTTATATTATTTGTAATGACAAATATATACAATCACTACTGTATTTGTATTATTATTTTTTTAAATGTCTTCTGCATTTTTCAGTTATGACATTTTTTTTTTAATGTGCTATATGTATTTTTCAGATAACGTTGACCACCATCGGATACGGCGACAAGATCCCTCGCACTTGGCAGGGTCGTCTGCTGGCAGCTGGCTTTGCTCTCTTGGGCGTCTCCTTCTTTGCCCTGCCCGCTGTCTGTCTGACTCGTGTTATTTGAAGGTTCCTGTCTTCCTATTTGTCCTCCACCCTATCAATCCTTTTCTTCACTTTTTTTTTTTGTAGGGAATTTTGGGCTCAGGTTTTGCCTTGAAGGTTCAGGAGCAGCACCGCCAGAAGCACTTTGAGAAGCGACGCATGCCCGCCGCCAACCTCATCCAGGTACCATCTGCAAAACCCACAACAATGAACTTAGCCCGATTCACTGTATTGCGTGTAAATATGTTAACATGTGTGAACCAGGCCGCGTGGCGTCTCTACTCGACCGACGCTAAGCACTCGTACCTGACGGCCACCTGGTACTTCTACGACAGCATGCTGCCTTCCTTCAGGTAACGCTTGCCACCTTTCCTGGCTGGCTCGCCACTGCCGCTGATTGCGTGTTTTGGAGACGTTTGTTAGACGCACAGGTGTAGTAGCGTTAGCCGGCGCGCTCAAAAACGCACACACACACACACATGCGTACACGCACATACACACATTCTGGTACATATAGTGTACATATCCAGGACATCCTGCCCCTCTGACTTATGCTTTTAATGATTTCCTCCCTCATAACTGAATTATTTCCCGATGACACCACCATTTGATTCTCTATTTGATTTACAGTCTGACATTGTGCTACCCCGCCCCATTCATTTCAGTAATTTGCTGTAAAGGAGAGGAACCACAGAGAAACACCTAATAAATATTCACTTGTGACTTAGACTCTAAAAACGGAACTGAAACCAAACCGGGGCATAAAATATTTGTTACTCAATGAACTCAAAAGGTTGGGTCAAACGAACAACCCCACAAAACAACCCAAAAAATTGGGTTGCTTTGTATCAAGCCCCCCCCCTCCAAAAAAAAAAAAAAGGGTTCCAAAATATTGATTATTTTTAGGGTGATTCATCTGATCAAAGTTTTGGGGTTAAATCAATAAGACAAAGTTGGGTCTGTATCTTTTTTACCCAATTTTTGCTATTTTTAACACCTTTGTTTCAAGTGTTTGAAATTATGCAAAAAAAACAACAAAAAATTTCGTGAGCAAGAATTTAAGTCACAAAAAGTAGTGAGCTTGAATTTAAATAACAGAAATGAGCACAAATTCAGTGAAAACATGACTTTAAGGAACCAAAAAAAACCTGTCGGTGCAAAATTAGGTAAAAAAAATAATAAAGAAAATAATCAATGTGGATTTGGACAGCAAAAAAAAAAATGGATTTCAAATTCGGATTACAAAAATCTGTGATTCCAATTTGGCAAAACAAAAATGTGTGACTCCATATAACAAAATGCAATGAGAACACAACTTTGGATATCAAAATGTAGGGACATTAATTCAGATAACAAAAAGCTGGTAGCATGAATTTAGTTCACAAAAAACTTGTGACCTTCAGATTAGGTGATCAATCTCCGGGCAATTGGCAGGATACACCCTGAACTGGTTGCCAGCCATTCACAGTTTAGACATAAATTGACATAACAAGTAGGAGAAATCTTGTAAGCACAAATTTTGCTCAAAAAAACTTCAATAGGTGTAATTTTTTTAATTGAGAAGCATGATACTGAGTAACCACCTAGTGACTCTTTCAGCGAATTTAGATTTTTCAACTACCACACTAGTTAAGATCATGAAAAATTGTGAGTGCGACTTTTTGCGAACTCAATTATGAATTGCATAACCACCATTGAGCATTTTGTGGTTCCACGCTGCGTCTTCTCTGTTGTGCATCTCCTTTAGAGCATTGGGACCCTGATTTTGGCCTTTTTGCGTGTTTTGCTTTTGCCTTCTGCATTCCCTGTTGTGTGTGTTTTTTTTGTTGTTTTTTTTTTTTTTTGTCATTTTGTTGAATTTGTCATGTATTATGTTTATTTTGTGCACGTGGCCGTCAGAGAACTGACACTACTGTTCAGTCACCTCCAGCGGCAGCGGAATGCCAGCAAGAAGGCGCCGCCGCCGCCATACAGCGCCAACTTCAACCACATGCCGCTGTCAGGGCTACGGCCCTACAGCGCCCCCTATATGTCGGGGGACAGGTACGCACCTCGCACCACTGCCCACGTGACAGGGACACACACACACACACACACACACACAGCCGAGCTTGTGTGTTGCCGTGCGTCTAACAGCGAATTAACGCACTAACTGTGTTGTAGGCACTGCAAAAACTGAGCTAAAATGCGAAATCTATCAAATGAGGAAAATTTCATTGAAAGCAAAGTGATCTGCCAAAAGAACAGTTTGATACTTGTTTTGAGGTTTTGTCAGTAGTGGTACAGTAAGTAGGTTTAGGTAAATTGTGATTCTGAATGGTAGGTGTAGTAGCATGTTGCAGTATTTCGCTTAGTTTAGTTTAGGGAGCGTAGATTTCACTTGGAGGACCACAGTGTTCTGTTGGCTCGTTCACAGTGCCAGGTGGGCATTCGTGGTTTCGAGCCTATTTGGCAGACAGAGGTTTTTTGTGTGAGCCTTGGTTGCTCTGAGTGTCATTCTGCCCCACTGTCATATGGTGTTCCACAGGGTTCAATTTTGAGTCCCTGTGGTTTTCAATGCTGCCTCATCTTAAAATCTTAAGAAAACATGATGTTTCCTGGCAGTGAGATCTATGTCCCTGCTGAGCAACAAGGACGCTTTCTCTTTAAGGCCATTTTTGTCATGTGTAGGAATTAAAAACAGAAGTTATGGCGTTTGGTCTCAGTGGCCTTTGTACATCTCATCTTCCTGACTTGTGTCTAACGTATATAAAGCCAATGGTCTTGAACTTCAAATATATATAGGCCAGGAAGCTTGAGGGTTCTACGCAGTATCCGTGCTGTTCCCAGCACTGCGCTTTTCTGGACTGAGATGTCCGATGTTGTTCCCGGGATCTGTTGCAACCACTCATCTAGTTTGGGGGTCACTGCCCCGAGTGCTCCGATCACCACAGGCACGACTGTCACCTTTACCTTCCAGGCTCTCTCCAGCTCCTCTCTGAGCCCTTGGTATTTCTCAAGTTTCTCGTGTTCCTTCTTTCTGATGTTTCCATCACTTGGGACCGCTACATCCACTACAACGGCTTTCCTCTGCCCTTTTATCTATGATCACGATATCTGGTTGGTTTGCCATTACCATCTTGTCAGTCTGGATCTGGAAGTCCCACAGGATCTTCGCTCGGTCATTCTCTACCACCTTCGGAGGTGTTTCCCATTTTGACCTTGGGTTTCCAGTCCATACTCCGCACAGATGTTACGGTAGACTATGCCAGCCACCTGGTTATGGCGTTCCATGTAGGCTTTCCCTGCCAGCATCTTACACCCTGCAGTTATGTGTTGGATCGTCTCAGGTGCCTCTTTGCACAACCTACACCTTGGGTCTTGTCTGGTGTGGTATATCTGGGCCTCAATGGCTCTGGTGCTCAGGGCCTGCTCCTGAGCAGCCAGGATGAGTGCCTCTGTGCTGTCCTTCAGGCCAGCCCTCTCGAGCCACTGATAGGACTTCTTGAGATCAGCCACTTCAGTTATGGTCCGGTGGTACATCCCGTGTAGGGGCTTGTCCTCCCATGATGGTCCCTCTTCCAGCACCTCATCCTCTGTTCCCCATTGTCTGAGACATTCTCTGAGTACGTCATCCGTTGGAGCCTTCTACTTGATGTATTCATAGAGCTTGGATGTTTCATCCTGGACAGTGGCTCTCACACTCACTAGTCCCCGGCCTCCTTCCTTTCGGCTTGCGTACAGTCTCAGGGTGCTGGATTTGGGATGGAACCCTCCATGCATGGTTAGGAGCTTTCGAGTCTTAACATCCGTGGTCTGAATCTCTTCCTTTGGCCACCTTATTATTCCTGCAGGGTATCTGATCACTGGCAGGGCATAACTGTTTATTGCCCGGGTCTTATTCTTGCCATTGAGCTAGCTTCTTAGGAATTGCCTCACCCGCTGGAGGTATTTGGCCGTGGCCGCTTTCCTTGTTGCCAGTTCAAGGCTGCCATTGGCTTGTGGTATACCGAGGTACTTGTAGCTGTCCTCAATGTCTGCTATTGTTCCTTCAGGAAGTGAGACCCCTTCAGTGCGGACTACCTTGCCTCTCTTCGTCACCATCCGACGACATTTCTCAAGCCCGAATGACATCCCGATGTCACTGCTGTAGATCCTGGTTGTGTGGATCAGGGAGTCTATGTCCCTTTCTTTCTTAGCATACAGCTTTATGTCATCCATGTAGAGGAGGTGACTGATCGTAGCTCCATTTCTGAGGCGGTATCCATAGCCTATCTTGGCGATTACTTGGCTTAGGGGGTTCAGTCCTATGCAGACAGCAGTGGGGTGAGTGCATCACCTTGGTATATGCCACATTTGATGGAAACTTGGGTAAGTGGCTTGCCATTGGCTTCAAGTGTGGTTTTCCACATTGAGTTTGCAACGAAGGCTCTTAGGGTTCTGTTATATACAGTATATAAATAATATATCAATGTATTTTTTAAATGTCTTTGTTAATTAATGTTAAGGTTGCACTTGTATGCAATTTGTATGCCGTGATGGTTATTTTGCAGTGAGTTGAGTTGTCTAGGTACCATGTATTGCTGTCGGTGTAGGTAGCCTAACATTTATTTTAGTGCAGGTAGTTTGTATTGTTCTTTACATGTCGAGGTGAAAATGTTCTGCTCTATTGGCAGATAATTTATCTTAAATTAAGTCATACATTGCTTATTTCACGATGTTCTCCCCCAGTTCTTTAAGCCCACTTTTTTGCTTGTGTATAACTCGTCGTACGCTGCAAAAATTGGGCTTGGGGTGAGGAACAAACAAGGAATTTAATTTGAGATCTTCAATCTTGGTTCAGTTGAGGTCTTTGCAGTGTCGCCGCATGTCTCTCCATCTTTTTGTGTTCCTCTTCATGATCATCTTCATAATCATTATCATCCTCACCACTTTTCACTCTTCTCCCCCTTTTTTTCTCTTTGTGGCCACCATCATGACACCCACCCAATTGCACCCCTTCTTGTCCCCGTCCATCCTCAGGAGGCCCGAAGAGCCGCGCAGGTTTGTGCTTCACGTCCTCAGCCTGAATTTAAGGGCGCCGGGCTTTGGCGCGTTCTCATTGCCTAACTTGTTGTTGATGAACTCCAGAAGAATAGTCACGGAAGTTACTGCCAATGTGTGGAGGAATTGTTGTTGTTGTTGTTGTTGTTGTTGTTGTTGTTGACCGATATACACTTTGCCCTGCATGCTCACCACCCTCTGCTGGTCCCAAAACTGACGACTCACCAAGCATCTCCATTCTCTGAAAACTGCCGTCGTTGAACAAAACATTAGATACGCCTGGAGAACAGATCAAATGCAAGACTTAAAGGGGGAAAAAAACCAAAACATCTTTTCACTTGTGGGGGGAAATAGGATTGAAATTGAATTGCGAACTTTGTATTTGCAAGTAGTGAAATCAAAACAAACAAAATGAGAGTGAAGAAGGAAAAAGTTAATAAAATCTTAATCTATTTGTAAAAGGCAGGTGTACCTAATGAAGTGGCTAACCAGTGTACATTTGGCAGTTTCAAGACTATTTGGAATATTGAGACTCCCTCAGTCCCTGACTTGCCACCTCACCTGCCTCCTCCCCACCACACAGTCCCCCGACGTCCCCTACACACCCTCCTCTCCCTCCTCACCCACTCTGCCTTGTGTGTCTCCTCCTCCAGTCAAGTCCTTGCAAAAAAGCGAGGTCTCTTCCGGATTCATGCCGGACGCAAGCAGAGGTATCGGCGCGCACCGCCACTTTTGACCTTTACCCGCCTTGCCTGTTGCACCCTTTTGGCGGACCAGAGCTATTAGTCGTTTAACGGAGAAAGTCGTACTCCAACGTGGAAATGCTGAGAGATGAAGACTTGTAGTATGACATCATTACATGATATGCTGGTGACATCTTTGCAAGTGGCGTAATAGCCGCCCAGTGAGATCGAGAAAAAGTTATCTCTTCTATTATTTTCTTTTCTTTTCCTTCTTACCGCTATTTTTTATTTTTCTTCTTCGTGCTACCGCTATTTTCATTTTTATTCTTCGTGGCAGGGGTTCACTTTGGCCTGGGGAGTCAAGTTCAGCATTCGCTTCATTGATATCTGGCGCCATCTAGCGTCGTGAATGGGTATAATGTCTAGACCTCGAATATAAGACGACCCCCACCTTTTCAGTCTTATTTCAATGCAAAAAACACCAGTGGAGGCGCATAGAACATATTGTCAAGAGAATTTTGGGGGGGATTCATTTCCTCTTTAATGCACACATTTTATAGAAATAGTCATATTAATAATAATAATAATAATAATTCATTTTATTTAAAAGCGCCTATCATGTCACCCAAGGACACTGTACAGACATTAAATTGCAATAAAAACTCCATATTTTAAGTATGATTTAATTGAAATTTTAAAATTAAATGTACTGTATTTTGAAAATGTTAGGAGTTACAATATAAGACCCTATGATTTGTATTTTTTATTTTTGAGTGTATACCTTTTGTTTACACAATAAAAAAACATGATACTACTTGAATATAGTTCTTTCATTACATTGAAATGTATCAAATATAACAAATAAATTACCAAATATTTTCAAAATATTTCAGACATTTTCTTTAGTTCTAACGGAAAATAACGCAATAAAATTAAAGAGAATATTTTTGTCATGTTTGCTTACCATAAATAATTTTTTTTTAAATGTCAATAAATTCCAATGCATGTCAGCTCACCTTAAATAATATAACTTAGAACACATAGAACGCATGTGCTGAAGCCGCGGCGGAAGTTGCCAACGTTTTACGAGCGCGACAAGTCCAGCATGTCTAATGGCGAATAAATCATTCATCATGCCTCACTTTTCTTTCTTCATTATTCACCAGCTCTCACGTGCGCTAATGTCTTTGCATGGACAATTGCCGCAAAAAAAAATATTAAAAAAATAAAATAAAAATCTCAAGCTTCTTCAGGCCCATGTGCACACCAACGCGATCCAACCAGTCATTTTTGTTGCAGGTAAATGTACAAATTCCGAATGAAGTTCCATCCATCCATCCATTTTCCGAACCGCTTGATCCTCACTAGGGTCACGGGGGGTGCTGGAGCCTATCCCAGCAGTCTTCGGGCAGTAGGCAGGGGACCCATGAATTGGTTGCCAGCCAATCGCACACACAGAGACGAACAACCATCCACGCTCACACTCATACCTAGGGACGATCCAAGCCTGCCAGCATTTTGTGTGAGAACATGCAAACTCCACACAGGGAGGCCGGAGCTGGGTCGAACCCGGTACCTCTGCATGTGAAGCCGACGTGCAAATTCCGAATGAAGTTGAGATCGTCAAATTCCAAATTAATATTATTAGCTAAACGCAATCAAGCCCATCAGTTTGAATGTTAAATATCTCGTCTTTGAAGTGTATTCCAGTAAATGTAGGCTGAACATCATTTGCGTGTCATTGGGTTCTGTATTTACGTTTGACACCACGTTCCCACGCTTGACTCCAAATACACTTGAGATGTTCTAGTAGGCTTTTCAATTGAGTTGTACGGGTCACGGGGCTACTTTTTAAATTTACGTAGGGAAAAAAAGAATCCGTAACGGTATGAAATAAAATGTAGAGATGAAATTCAGTTATTTGACCTCAAAGGTTTTGTGTCAAACAAAAAAAAAAAAGGAAAATTATGATGTGGAGAGTCATAATTTGAAGATGAAAATTGTAATTTTACATGAGTCATAATGTAAAGGAAGAACTAGATTTATACTTCGTTTGATGGCTAAATCTCATTTTACTTGAGTTGGAAAGTTCGAAACAATTTCTTTTTTTTTCTTCTTTTTCTTACATATAAAGTTGAAATAATGGAAGAATGTAGTTTTACACTTAAAAAAATTGTTTCAGAAAAAAATTACATTTTATGTTAACCCTTTCAGGGACAGCTAATCATGAAATCATGGTGCGTGAAAGGGTCAAAGACAAAACATAAAGGCAAGTTGTAATGTTATGTGGAAAAAAAATGTAGGTTAAAATGCATCAAGATATTAGCAAAAAAAACTACCACATTTTGTGGGAGAAAAAAAGGAATTCAATATTTTTTTAAAGATATATTTTAATCAAGTGGTCATATGAAAAATACTAGTGAAAAAATATATTAAATTCTATTTTGACATGAAAAAAAGTGACAAATTATTTTTTTTCATATCACAAAAAGCAAACATTTGAACAGGGCTGTGTAGACTTTTTTTTTTTTTTTAAGGACGTACCTGCATTTGTGTGGCCATGTTGGGAATCTTTACTGACTTTCACAGCTTCTTAGCACAGACAAACACACAAACACACACACACACACACACACACACACACAAAAGTATGTCATGGTTTCATCCAGTAAAATGCATGCATCTGCAAAAAAGTGGACGGATGCGTGATGGCACTTTTGGAATGGCAATAGTTTGCGTTTTTGCTGATTTTTTTTTCCAAAGCGTGTATTTATGCGTGTTCATTTTTGTGTATGCACTTTGAAGTCGATTTGAATGCCTAATCCCTCCTGCCATGCGATTAAGAGAGGGTGTCTTTTATTCTGACGGCATTTTCCAGCATCTGCCGAGTCATGCTGAGATCCATTGGGCATGCTTCCTGTTGTCGTGGCGACACTTATTTGGGGGGGCGGGGGTGATGTCTGTTAGCGCGGTCGGTGCTTTGCTGTTTGGCTAGATTCCCATCAGTTTATATCTAATAATTTTACTTTATGGAAAGAAAATTTTGCCTAGTTATAGAATCCAATTACAGTGGTACCTCTACTTGTGAAATTAATTGCCTCTGGAAGAAATGTCTTCACTAGAAAAGTTTGTAAGTCGAGACGCGTTTTCCATGTAAATGTCCTAATTCGTTCCCAGCTCCCCCATTCATGTTGTCTCTCACAGGTGGTTTTTGTCTCGCGTTTTGTAAAGAACTGATCCAAGGACGTTTGCTTTTCTCGGCTTTGAACAATCCTTCGAAAATGTCCAAGGCAAACTTCAGCAAAGTGAGCGATCGCCCGACTGTTGAACACTTTTTCTGGGTGATTCACATTTACATCAAACTACTGTATCCGAACACCTCATGGCCTGAGAGGCGAATGACAGGGATGCTGCATAGACACATACCTATCTATCTATCTACATACACAGACTCGTACGGTAAAGGTCCCTCTTAGCCAATGGGAGGCCAGGATGATGCTCGGTAGTAGCCAATGGCAGAGCAGCTATAAGTATGTTGCGTTCAGGAAACTCGGAGCTGCGACTAGCAGCCTATACAGTATTTTTACCTTTCGTATCTTGAAATTTCTTTCGGAGCAAGAGGCAATATTTTCCTGTTGAGGCGTTTCGTAACTTGGAACATTTCGTACGAAGAGACATTTGTAAGTAGAGGTACCACTGTATTTAGAAATTTGAAGTCATCTGTACGAGAGTACTTTTGAAGAAATACTTTGATAAATACCAATAATCTGACTTTATGCTGACATGGAAAGTATTTAACCCTTTCTGGGACAGCGGAAGTGGTCATCTCAGGTAGGGTGCATGAAAGATTTGCTGATTTTTAACTATCTTGTTTTAAGATTAATACTTTGATAAACCTGTTTGGAAGCCAACTTGCATCCTCATGACAAGTCGTGCACCACAATGCAAAACCAACACTTACTCTTTCTTCCCCTTGTTGGTCACCAGCAGTAAACTGGGCTTCCGGGACAGGATCCGGATGAACAACTCCCGCTCGGCGCAGGTGATCCGGAACAAGGCATCGCCCCAGGCGCCCGGCCTGGCCGTGAGGCACTCGCCCAGCCAGGAGAACGCCCCTGAGGCGGCCAGCCCCGGGAAGGTGCAGAAGAGCTGGAGTTTCAATGACCGCACTCGTTTTCGGACGTCCCTGCGGCTCAAAGCCAGGCCTCCCGTTGACGGTACCGCCCAAATTGACGCTGCTTAACGGTTCCGTCCGCATACTAACCGATGGGAATGCGTCCCCAGTGGAGGGTCTGGGCGAGGACAGCGTGGACGACAGAGGCTACTGCGACATTGCCATGGACGAGGTCATTCCCGCCGTCAAGACGCTCATACGAGCCGTCAGGTTAGTTGGATGCCGGAAGGAACCTCTTTCGAGGCGTCGCTTAGCCCAACACGATTCAAGACAGTCCTGGAAACTGATTTCAGTCGGGATCAAATTGAGATTGGGCATTTACACGAGTGAAGCAAATCCCTTTCGAAATGAATGTCAAAATGCTCTGCAGTGAAAAACAAACAAATGGATTCTAAAATATGAGTAGTTTACATTTTGACTTAAATTAACTACAATACTAAAATTATGTGTATAGAGTGAAACTCCTCTACAACGAAACCTACATGGGCGAAAATACCCCCTAGTGTGAAAAAATCTTCATGCATAAACACCATTCCCACGTTCCTGCCCCCCCATACAACAACAAAAAAAAACCCTGTTGAGTTATACGAAATCTTTTTCTCTGCTCTTGCCTCCCGGTGAGATTCACTACAACGAAGTCTAAACCAACAGCGACCTCTACTGTGTTGCTCGGAAACGGCAACAGCAACCACCACACTGGTTTACACATGCGCAGTAGTCCAGGAAGTATTTGTTAGTGTTCGTTTCAGACGCAGCAAGAACGTTGCATTGCTAAAATGGCTACAAAACGGACCTTTGCAGACCAAGGAGTTCAGAAAAGCATTCACGCTTTAAGACAGGATAAAAGTCATAAAAATGAAAGATGGATGAAGCAAAATAAAAGACATTATGCAAGAAATTGATGCAAGTGAAAGTGAATGCTGATCATAATTTTGCAATTGCTTTCCCTTTTTTTCTTTCTACACTGACTATATGAAGTGTCAAATAAGTGTCTGCTCATACTTATGCACTATTGGAATAAAATTAAAGAGTACACATACGTTTGTGTGCGTGTGTTTACATCTGAGATCAAATTTGCTACAGTGAAAAAAAACCCTGTTGTGAAACATTTCTTGCCGCAAACATGATTTCGTTGTTGAGGTGTTTCACTGTAAAACTAACTTCCCTATTCGTTTGATTTGGTACAATTTTTTTCCTTTACATTTGGGTGATAACAGACGATTTTGAAGCAGGTAAACGGTATACCGTGTACGTGGTTTGTTTTTCTGCCATTCTTGTCCTTGGTCCATTTTTGTCGCATTCTTGCTTTATGCCGTGTGATGTGATGCTCTTGCACTTTGCTGCCTCTTTGAGAACAAGCTGCCATAGTTTCAATTTCAAAGCGAGTACACGAATGGCAGGGGCGGTGGGGGTGGGGGGAAGAGTATCAGTGACCAAAACCAAAAGCTGCCCTTTGCAGAATTAGCTTGATTTTCAATTTCTTTCTATCATAACACTGTGGTTCTCCTTTACTTATTTGGGCACCACATCCTGTTTCGGATTTTTAGATTTAGTATATGAACCTCCTATGACATTTTGGCGTTGATGATGTCATCAAAAAATAATCCAAGGGCAAAATATAAAAAAAAAAAAACCTTTTCTGGTTTGGACTAGATTGACTAATCCAGATCTGATCCAGGTTGTGTGTATTAACATTGGACACATTTAGGCAGGCGCAATATAGCTCTCTGTAAATCCTTACATTTGAACTAAATTGTGAGTATGCATGATAATAAGTGACAATGTCAAGTCAATTTGAATCCAGATTGTGCGTTTATAGAGACCAATTTGGGTTATCTTCAATTGAATTTCATTCAATCATATTGTTATTTACTGCTCATATGTTCGCTCTTAATCGCTAAAAGTGGGGGTGGAGTCTTTAATCCAGCGCCCTGATTTTTCTTCAAAACTTGTTTTTTTTCCAGCTCCCATACCAGTTCGTTAGGCTCTATTGTCTTCTCTTTGAATTTCAGTGAGCGGCTTTGACGGTGCATTC
The DNA here is from genome assembly GCA_018466805.1 of Hippocampus abdominalis. Classification (NCBI taxonomy): domain Eukaryota; kingdom Metazoa; phylum Chordata; class Actinopteri; order Syngnathiformes; family Syngnathidae; genus Hippocampus; species Hippocampus abdominalis. The sequence continues at coordinate 461,532 of CM031713.1, read as the reverse complement.
CATTTAGCGACTCTGGCTCACGCTGTTTCCTGTCTTGCTGAAGCAGCAAATCCCGATAAACCCAAATGTCTCATCTTCATCCTCATCATCACCAGCCACACACACTCGTTGCTCTTTTTGATTGGGCCCGTTTGTGAATGATAAGGTCATTGGATACTGTAATTAATCTTAATCGGCGGGGCTTTTATTGTTTAATTGTGAGCGTGTGGTTAGCACGTCGGCTTCACAGTGCTGAGGTACCGGGTTCAAATCCAGCTCCGGCCTCCCTGTGTGGAGTTTGCATGTTCTCCCCGGGCCTGCGTGGGTTTTCTCCGGGTGCTCCGGTTTCCTCCCGCGTTCCAAAACATGCATGGCAGGCTGATTGTGCACTGTAAATTGTCCCTAGGTATGAGTGTGAGCGTGGATGGTTGTTCGTCTCTGTGTGCCCTGCGATTGGCTGGCAACCAATTCAGGGTTGCCAGCTGCCCGATGACGGCTGGGATGGGCTCCGGCACCCCCGGACCCGGTGAGTGAGGATAAAGCGGTTCGGGAAAATGGATGGATGTGTGAGGAAGCGGGGCCGCCCAACGCTTCTCTTTATTTGCACGGCGGCAGGATTTTGAAGTTTCTGGTGGCCAAGAGGAAATTCAAGGAGACGCTGCGTCCGTACGACGTGAAGGACGTCATCGAGCAGTACTCAGCGGGACACCTGGACATGTTGGGGCCGCATCAAGAGCCTGCAGATGCGGTAGGATGCGAGAATGTCATCATGATCCCCCCCCAAAAAATTCTGAGGATTTTGATGCCGCCGCGGACCAGGGTGGACCAGATCATCGGGCGAGGCCTCCCGTCCAGCGATAAGAAGGCGCGACCAGAAAAGGGCGAGAAGACGCCGCCGGAACTGGAGTCTCTGGATGAGCTGAGCATGATGGGACGTGTGGTCAAAGTGGAGAAACAGGTACCGTATTTTCCGCACTATAGGGCGCATCAAAAAATCTTCCATTTTCTTAAAAGCTCACCGAGCGCCTTAAAACCCGGTGCGTCTTTTGTACGGTCATTACGGTAATATGTCGACTCCAAGACGGCTCCTTCCTGGAGACATGCTTCCAATGTTATAACTTGTTGTTGGTTCAGTGAACTATGTCGCTGTCTTTGTCCGTGTCCGTGCCTTCTCTTCCGTTCCACTCGAGAGGCGTTCATGGCCACCTCCGAAAAACGTAAATGAATTATTACTTCAATGAAATGAAATGGAAAGCAACACGAGGAAGCGTCACTTCCTCGTGTAAGGAAGGCGAGAGGAGTCAAATGGTGCATTCAAGTGCCCTCAGTTTGTTCGAGAAGCGAAATTTGTTCGTCATCCGAGGCATAAAAACTTTGAATTGGTCGAGAACAGAGACGTTTGAAAACCGAGGTTTGACTGTATTTAGTATTCTCTCCTGTTGATTAGCACTCCCCCAAACGTGAACTATTTGAATGTTATTACTCAGTGTTTTTATTTATATGCTTAGAGAAAAAAAAACACTGCACAAATATTTCAGGAAGTATTTTAACAGTCACGATCTAATTTGTGTTGTTGAAGCGTTTGTTGGGGGCTGGGAGTCAAATTAAAGGTCTCCTTTCTACTAAACGCCTCCTACACTTAGTTCAGAAAATATTTGAATCATGTAAAAAATAAATGTGCAGTATTTGTTTTCGAATAGGGGGAAAAAAGACGCCTTCAACATAACAAACGTCTGCTCCGCTCACTTTCCAGATTCAGTCCATCGAGAACAAGCTGGACCTCCTGCTCAACTTGTACTCGTCTTGCTTGAAAAAAGGCTCATCGTCTCAGCTGGCGCTGTCCTCGCTGCTGCTGGACGCCGAGCTGACGTCGGACTACCACAGCTCAACGGACCAAAGAGACCTCTTCCCCTCCGCCAACACCCTCTCGCAGTCTGACAGCGCCACCTTGGAGTCCTAACCAGACACTCTGGGTTTGTTTTTGGGTTTTTTTCTTGGGACCCTCCAGAGGGCTCTGCTGGACCGAGAGCCACCCATGCACGCCTCTTGAGGATCAACACTAGCTTGCAAATTAGGAGTCCCACCCAGAGCCCAAGGTACATTGAATAGAAATTGCACAGGTATGGTCAGGGTATCAAAACAAAGGTAGCCTTTTTTTTTTTAACAAAGTCCTCTTTTTTTTTTAAGCCTCAAGGTAGGCTCTTACCCACATTCACTCCAATGTTTACGTATTTGCGGCATTATGATAGACTTAAAATGTGCATTGCACAGGCTTGTTATCACGCGCCGCCGTTCTTTCTTCTCAAGGTAGATTTTTTTTTTAAAACCACACACACATTTTCTTAACCCTCCTGTTGTCCTCATTTTCTGTACACCCAGTGTCCTCTGGGTCAAAATGACCCGTCTTCACTAAACCCCCCAAATAAGCAGCTAAATTGAATTTAAACACCAAAGGTACTCACAATTTTTTTTATTTAAGAAAAGGAAAGAAACAGAAAGGGTAAAGTTCTCTTTTTTTTCCCTTGAGTGAACAATTTAGGACAATACAAAACAATACAATAAGAAAAAATACATAACCCATTCAACTAATTAGCACACGTCACACAGTGATTCAAGCGAATACACGCGCAGCGCACTATGTGTTTTTACAGTCCTTCTTTTGAGGGGCTCTTACTTGCCCACAGTGCTGTGGTGGCTGGAAAAAAATAAAAAAGACAAATGAACCCATCCTACTCCAGAACCATGTCTCATGAGCAGGTCGATGATCTCTTCTCCACGCTAAGTAGGCCTGCAGGTCAGTCTCATACATCTTTATACGTATTTGTGAAAAACTCCAGATTTGCATTATGCTGTGTGATAAACATGTAGAATGTAGAGACTTAAAGCGTCTCTTATTATGTTTTGCATGCCTGCATGCCTGCTGTGTTGGCTGCTGTGAGGACCATGTTACATTTTTGAAAGGAAAGGCTTCAGGCTTGTTGAAGGGATTCATCATGCTCGGCGGAAAGGTGTGCCTTCATGCCACGCATCGCCGCCTGTTCTTCTCCAAGAACGACCCACGCGTTAATGTTGAAACACGTGTGTAAAACTCTATGTAGACCACCGTTGTATTTTTTCCATTTTAAAAACAGTTACACACATAAAATTTCACATTTTCTTAACAGAGCAACAAGCACCAATTGACTTTTTCCAATGGTGATTTTCGGCACACCCGCACTTTGGTTTTCGAGATCCACTAAAATAACTGCCATTGCAAACATCAAAATTCTGTTGGAAATATCATACCTCAATTAATAGCCACGTGTTTCACAGTACATTTTCACTGTCTTCATTTATACTTGGGGCCGGGGGGGAATAACAACACAAACAAATGTGGGCTTTTCCTTCATGATAAACACCTTACCTCGCATCAACCCCATGAAGTTGAGTAAATGAATACCTCGAGCTTATTTCAGGAATCAAGGTAGGACTATTTCATTGGATCTCGTCATGTTATTGCACAGGTGTGCCTCATGAAATGGACATCACCAATAATAACCCAGCGGGCATGGCGCAACTACCTCTGAGGCCACTGGAGGGCACTAAAAGCGTGCGAGAGCGCGCGATTGCCTGCACTGAAAGCATTTGCATGTCTTTCTCGCTTCTCCCCCCCCACCCCCCCTTTCTTTCTTGCTCTGCACGCTCTCTCGCTCATCACGTCACCCTCCTACTGACTTGCTGCCATTTCGACATTCCAGCTTCACACGGTCCTCCTATAGCATCAGACACCGAAGAAAGCAATAAATGCTAAGCTAGCGATGCTAAGCTACGCTAACACAGTCTTCCACCTTCCAGCGATGTAGCCGATTTCCGCACCCGATAATGATGACGATGATGATGTGCTCTGCCGAGAGTAGAAGTGCTGTTGTTCACGTGACTAACTTATTAATTTATTTGTTTCAATAAAGATCTTTAGACTGTATGTCATCCGAGCACTCATTTGTTTTTGAATAATGTTTGAAAAATTTGTCAGTATGTCAGTGCCCGACAGACATGAAATTTGCGACGTGTGTTTCATCGTGACCCGACGCATGAAAAAATCAAAATGGCGGTTGGTTTGTTTTTTTTTTTCCCCGGAGGGATTCGAAACTTTTTCAGTATTTTTCCCAAACTCCTCCTAACGGAATTCGCCTGAGCTGGACCAGATTTGACGTTGGTAAGTACCCAATGTGCATCTTAAGCCGTGGGCGAAGCTTGACAGCAAATTTTCACGATGGAACGAAAGTCATCAGTACGGTGGACAGGTAAAAGGTAAAGTTTCTACAAAAAGGATGAGAATACATCAATGTGACTACTGTTATATTAATGTAATGTGTTTTCAATCATTCTACTAATTAGCTGGCAAAACTACTAGTTCTGGAGATTTAATAAAAGCATTGAGCTAGCAGACGGGTAGGGGACGAACGGTGTAGTTTCGAATGAAATTACGAATCAGCAGAAGAGGTGAAATTCGTCCTTCCCCTGGGAAAGGTCAATGCTCTTGACATGGTGACGAAGTACAATCCTCGATGCTGTGAGCACAAATTATAATTCCTTACTTGTATTCACTTGAGCGCAAAGAGGAGCGCTGACAAAGCTGCTGTAGGAGCTAACGTCTTGTGTGCAAGTGTAACTCATTTCGATTCTACCTGTGTGTGTGTTTACTGTCACCTGTGACAAGCCTTTCGATTCACAGACACAATCTTCTACTTAGAAATCAGGAAATGCATAAAAACCGGTGAGTCGATGATTTAGATCCTCGATGGACATGAACTGGAATTGACCCATGACAGTCAATGTGATGTAAAAATACTATCATCAACAGAAACTGCTCAGCGGCCTTGGAGACTTTAGGAGCTCCACGTTTAAGTGGATCAGCCGGGTTTGTGAACCTTCGGGTGGGTTTCGCCGTTTCCTCACTCTTGGGTATTTGTGACTTTCTTCCCTGTTATTGTTTAACCATTCATCAGCATTCTCAGAAATCCATTAAAAAACGATGTGTGTTTGGCATGATCAAATAATGGACCATGAACACCGCGATTAAACGAAAATAATAATAATAATATAACGCAACTACATTTCATTTCTAAGCGCCTTTCAAAATAAAGACACCTTAAAAGATGAATTTGAACTGAGTATGCGTTTTGAGATTTGTTTTTTAGAGAAAATTTCTTTATGTTAACTGTTTGGTTGATTCCAGAGTTGTTTGGGGGCAGAGCGGCTGAAAGCTCTGCACCCCTGTGCTGAGAGGGTAGGGTACACAGAGGTGGAGGGAGGATATCCTGGACAAGACAACACCTCCCAGCAAGCAAACGAATGTCGAATAGTCAGAATCACATGTCAACAAGACATACTGTAAAAAAAAAAAAAAAGCCCCACATGGACCTTAGCGCTTGAGTGCGTCTCTCTGATCCTTAATTGTCTTAATTGGAGAGAGGTCTGCTGACAGGGGGTAAAGACATCGCTGGCCTTGTGTGGCAGACGTATTTATACCATTTCCAAATAAAAGGCTTCTGAAAATGACATCGGACACTTTCCAGAAAAAGCGCCTGTGCTGGGAAAATTTTTTTTAATTACTTTTAGTGATGGCGGCCCGGTAGTCCGTGGTTAGCACGTCGGACACCTTCACAGTGCAGAGGTATATGATCTATATATTATAATATATATATATATATATTATTAATATTGTTTTCATTTTTCACTAATGAAGGTTTATATTATATATATATATATATGTTATATATATATATATATTGTTTTCATTTTTCACTAATGCAACACGAAGGATCATATACCCGAGAACTGGTTGGGTGCAGTCAAGTACCTCTCACAATAAAATATTAATACCTTATATATAGATATATATATTTTATTATATATATCTTTTTTTTTTTTTTACAAATTGAAGACATAAAAAACATTTATTAAAAACCAAAAAAAAACCTACATAAAATGTGTAAATTGGGCACTAAATTTATCCATTGTGAGACAAATAAAGGTTTTCTTGTGTCATCTTAAAATTAACCAGTCAGTGATGGCCAAGCGGGAGTGTCATAACTAAGTGACATGTTGAGTCGGGTGTGCCTTAACCTTCATGGCAGAGGTTCCATTGAACCAGGTTTAAAACGACTGCTCTAAAATCTGAGATTTTGACTTTTTTGCCTGATTTCAATAAAATTATTAAAGAAAGAATTTTAGATATCCCAAAACCACACAAGGTCTCAGGCACACTTGGCCGAAATCAGTTTTTGTTTTCTCACAAAATCAGTTTTTGTTATCTCGCAACCAGACAGGAGCATTAAAATTAAAGTAGTGTTATTAGTTACCTTGGGTATTCCAGTGTGCCTTAGACCTGGTTTGGTTGCGGGATACCAATTCATTTTTTAAAGATTTTTTTTTTTAATCGGGCGAAAAGGTAAAATTGCTGATATCCGAAGCCTTTTATTTTGAAATGTGACATTAGATTTGAATGAAGTACTGTGTTGGATACTTGGGTTGCCAAGTATGCCCTAGACTTGGTCTGGTTGCGGGATAGCAACATTTTTTTGCAATCAGTTCCTTGAAGTAAAGTTACATTGACTTTATTTTTATCTCAACTTTGGAACGCTTATTGTGCTATTCGGGCAGATTTTCACTCTCCCTGAGTGAACTCATCATTGCTTACCGCCAGAAATTATTTTGGTACATTCTATTAAACCCAAACCACTGACGTGCATGCATTCAGATTATATTACCTACATGGGAAGGAAACTATGTCCTAAATCGAGGCCACCCTGTACAGTGAGATATGTACGCGCATTTCAGGTTGGACTTGTCTTTTTACTCTGAGAAAAAAATTTGACCACATGCATCACAAACATTGTTATTGAG